>OY754311.1:13818274-14418274 GCA_963573325.1 Astragalus glycyphyllos
TTTTGCCATTTTGGCTTCTGCACTACCGTCCAAGGACCATTGCTACTCTCCTCCAAATTTGACTTATCCCCAATAGCAGCATTTGCCTACTGATTGAAATTCACCTCTTCTCCACCATCATGAGTTTTCACCAAGCATCCCTCTTTATAATGGCCAAATTTACCACATGTTCTACAAAGAAGATGAAGTCCTTCATATTCCACTATATAGATGTGTTTCTTGATTTCGAACATCGGTAAGAGGGGTTTATCTAGATCAATCTCAACACAGATACGCGCATACTTCTCATGTTCGATATTCATCGTATTCTTGTCTACCTTGATGGCTCGCCCAATTCGGTCCCCCACAAAGTGTAAGAAATCAGAATCATGGTACTCGATCGGAAGTTTCTGGAGTCTCACCCACACAGCAACTCTGTCAATCGTACCTCTTTCCGGCCGGAAGTTAGGAGACCATTCCCTCACTGTCAGGTAATGATCATAGATCAACCACGACCCATCAGTAAGCGCCTTTGTCTGATCTTCCTCATGCGATAAATACGCCAAGAAGTAGTCATTGCCAAGATCAACTAGACTTAGGGCTCCTTTCCTCACCCACATCTGTTGAAGCCGATTCTCAAGAGCCTTGTACCCTATTTTGCGACCCAATAACTTGACAATAAGTCCTTTTCTCCAAGGTCGGCAAATCCTATCTTCCTCCCTCGGTGGTATCACAATCTCAGGGTAGTCATAGTCTCCATACTTCTTCTCAATGATCCTAAGTCTCATCGATAAGTGGTCATAACTCATATCATCCTCCTTTGTTTTCTCTCCATCAGCTTGAGTGGAAGTATCATCGTGAGGCCCCTTTGCTGGATTTGGTTCAGATGATTGCCCTAGCACAGAGTCCTTGTAAGATCTGGTCTGCACACCTTCTTCGTGTTGATTTTCTCCAATATCAGCATAACAAACAGGCCTAGAGGAGTCATTTGAGAATGGATGCTCTCCTCCTTTGACTTTTTTAGTGCTTCGCGCCTTGAGATCTTCTTCCTCGGACGATATCCCTCTCCTCGAACTCATTTTTTTTGTTCAAGGGAAGCGCGCGCACACACGGGGATGGGAAAGTGGTTGCTGCTCAATTTTGATTTAAAAACTTCACGCGTGCATGCAGACAAGTATTTTGCTAGTTTATTATGTATCTGATCGTGATTCATCACAGCCTTTGCATTATGTAATGTAACCACTTCTTAATGTAACGAACAGAAATAGAAACAGAGTTGAAAAAAATGATACTTGTATTCAATTTTTCATGGAATAATACAAATGATACCCTAAGTACATAATTGTATTTATGAAAGGAAATAAGGAATCAATCCATTTGTGAAAGCTATAAAGTAGTACTGAGGAACATTTTAAACAGAAAGTAGGATTATAATATTGCGATAGATTGATGCACAAAACCTCTGTTGCTGTAAATATTGTTAAATTTCCAAGCAAGAGCAACCGATTCACATTGTCTTGTTCCTAAACAATTCAGCATCAATTTAGAGAGGCAACAAAAGTTTGTGCTGTTTCTATATCTTTGTGTCTACTTTTAATAAATTGTACTAATGATATGCTTTCTCCGGAAAATAAAAATCATATTCATAAAGTAGATTTCTAAAGCATTCCAAAGAGTAAGTAGATGCATGGATATTGAAAATTCTGCACATAGGTTGTTTTTTAAATACTTGATTGTCTCACTATAATCATAATCATGTAATGTATTGGTTGATGATTCGGTTTCATTCTAAATGTAATTAGCATATGACTGTAGCAAACATGTTTTAGAACCTTATTGAATAAAAAGCTGATTCAAAGGGGGAAATTAATTTACGTAATCTCCCAGAACACGATGTTCACTTACGGAAAAGACAGTTTTAATTAACTTATGATTATCTGTTTATGTTTTAGATTTCCTAATTAGGACTCACTGAGATTTAGATATCTCACCCATTTGTGCTTTGTTTTCACATAAGGACAAGGAAAAGGCAATTTGAGGAGCCCAAGAGTTATTTGTTCACTATGTACTTTGCTACTCTAGAATTTAATAAAATTTATGATAATCAAAAGCTCAGAGAATAGAACTATAACGTCAAGACAAACATAAACTTTTCAATCAGCAATTTTACATTATCTGCCAAATTTGAGTCTCTCTCTTAAGTACAATACGACCTGGATATTACTATATTCATTCCAACGGCTAGTTGTACAATAGTCAGAATATCAACGGTAATAAATCTCTTCTCTATTTAAAGGAGTTCCTTGGGATTAAAGAGTTTGTCGACCAGTTGTCACATTGGCCAAGGCCTACCTATTGGCAAACGACCTAAGTAACGTTGAGAGAAATAACTATGTCTACGCATTGAATATCAAATGTTTTCAGTCACCATGACATTGTTTACCTTGAGCATCCACGGAAGAGAGAAAATAAAAATTTATGTTCTATGTATGAATATTTCGAAAAAGTCTAGAACATATATGATTCTTATTGTAATGTCATCTCATTGAGAGAGTAAATTCTATATGAAAGATTTTGTATCACACTGATACAAACTCAATTTGTTGTAACCTGCAAGGTAGTGGCATTCCCTTTTGGAAAATAGTCTCCAGAGACAGATAAACACTCATCTCCTCATTGGCAGTGGCCAAAATGTTGAAAAGACTAGAGAGGTTGTTAGTAGATCGCCTAGAGAGGCATGTAAATAACAATTGGTCGCATGGAGAGGCGGGAAAAATCCTCACAGTGCCTGCAGATGTAGAGTAAAAAAATTCTTGGTTTTAGTGGATTACGACCTTCGAGTGAAGAAGGCGAAATCACCACCATAATGGGTGGGTTAGGTTTAGCAACAAGTGTTGTAATATAGGATAAACATACTTTTTTTGGTTCAAACCATTGTTGGCTATCCACACAGTGTCCCAACGCTTTTAACGAAACACTAATCTCTGCTTGTGCTTAGGATCAAATTTCGCTCTAGCCAACACATAGTTTGTCCACGCCTAGAATCGAACTTGAGAGCATCGAGTCGATCCCCCTTGTCCCAAGGTAGATTATGTCACTAGACCAACAATGTAGGTTATGGGATAAACATACTTGTGCATAATTGTCTCCTCCCTTCTTTTTATATGGTGTGCTCACTACAGTTTGACATGAAGTTTATAAAAATGGTCAACACAATTCAAACCTTCCATTTTGTGTTTCCAGTACCTTCTTAAAGAGCTAAATTTTATTAAGAACACCATATTTCCTTAAATATCAATTAATGTGATTTGCGTAGTCTAAATGCATTAACAAAGATAATTGAATGTACATAGAAGCATCTTGAACTAATAATTGATTGGTCTATTTAACTTTCACTTTTAAAATATTTAATTTTTGGCTTAATTACACTTTTGGTACCCCTATTATAGCCCGCTCACGATTTTGGTACCCTAAGAATTTTTTCCACGATTTTGGTACCCCTATTTTATCTAATTGTAAAATCGTTGCCCCCCAATAGTCTAGTCAAACATTTGGGTGAGTTGGCACTCACTAACCCAACATGTTATGGAGATTTTTGGCAATTTATTGGATCATTATTTTCATCCTTGTGTTTGCCACGTTGGATTAGTGAGTGCCAACTCACCAAAATGTTTGACCAAACTAGTGAGGGGCAACAATTTTACAATTAGATAAAATAGGGGTACCAAAATCGTGGAAAAATTTTTTGGGGTACCAAAATCGTGAATAGTCTATAATAGGGGTACTAAAAGTGTAATTAAACCTTAATTTTTTAACCTTTTTTACACATTTTTCAATATTTTAAAAATAATCAATATTTGTATAATTTTGAGAAGTCACCTTAAGGGGGGGCTATGTTATCGTTTTGACAGCACGAAAGCACTAGAACTTTTCATGATCACCATATATCCGAAACAGCAATTAAAGTTATTAGAATAATATAAACCCATATTAATACAAATAATAGAATGTAAATGACAGCTCATTATCTCTTACAATAACCATAAACATATTGAACTATTTGTTGTTTGGTCTAAAGCCATTTGCAAATTAACACTTTACAATAAATATATATATATATATATATATATATATATATATATATATATATATATATTTGAACGTACACGGCAGCCCATTATCTCTTGTAAGAGCTGTAAACATCTTAAACTATTAATAAACTGTTAATTGATTGGCTTCCGGTTTTGCTTTCACTTTTCGAATATTTAGTTTTTTTTTAACATTTTCAACATCTTTTCAATCTTTTCAAAATAATAATCTTTTTCATCATTTTGAGAAGTCACTTTAGATTGTTTATGAAATTATAATCACTTAAAAAAATAATTTATAATTAAAATTAAACAAAAATTAGGTCTACTTAACATAGAATTTTTTATACAATGTAAAATAATTTACATTTTCTTGCAATTTTAAAATAATTGCAAATCCTTCCGTCAAAAAAAAAATAAAATAATTGCAAATCCTAGGATTATCTACTTCGTCTAGTTTGAGTTCGGCCTCTCTCTTTCCTAAATTTCTATATCCTTCCTCGGTCACAAACAGTATAATAGGGATTAATCATATTATATATAGACTTAAATATATGTTTAGTCCCTACAAATATATAGGTTCGATCCATTTTAGTTCGTGTAAAAATAAAAATTTATTATTCATTACCAGAAAAAAAACTTTATTTTTCGTCTTTGCAAATATAATTTTGATTCAGTTTAGTCCTTATAAAATTAAAATTTTGCTTATTGTCCCTGCAAATATATATTATATCCAGTCTGGTTCTTGTAATATGTAAAATTTTAATTTTAGTCCCTCTAATATGAGCGCAAAATGGACTAAACTCAATTTTTTATATTACAAGGACGGAAAAACAAAATTTTAAACTTATGGGGACTAAACTGGATCTAAGGTATATTTGAAAGGACGAGGAACAAAGTTTTATTTTTATAGGGACTAAAGTAGATCAAACGTATATTTGAAGGGACTTAATATATATTTAAAAACACACACACACACACACACATATATATATATATATATATATATATATATATATATATATATATATATATATATATATTACTCACGGGTAAAATTTACCCAACGGACTCAAAACATGGCGAAACTCTGATGGAGTTTCTCAGAGTTTCTTGAGGATTTTTGAATTATGACTCAAAGATATTAATTAAGTCAAGAGTATAATTTATCTTGAAGAAATCCAATCACTTCATTAATCACAAAAATCCTTTTTGAAAACCGTTGGTGATTTCACATTAAATGCAGTATACTTCTACACTGTCTATTAACACCAATTGTTACCAAGGTCATGGGTTCGAATCCAACATTGGACATACAGCCATGTTAAATCTTTTGAGGGAGAGATTTACTGTCATTGTGGTCCTACCCGGCTTTAAGTAATAAAATTGAATTTTAAAAAAGCAATTTTTATAAGAAATTTGGGGTGTCAGACTTTTCTCTCCTTTGTGTATACCGAAAGAAAAAGTAAATTATTATATTGTTGTTGATTATTTTTTTTCTAGTTTTTATAATAACCTGCTATATATTATTACTTATTTTTATGTTTCGAAAAATTATTTCTGAATTAATTGTTAATTTTGGTTGTGCAAGGCTATAAATAAAGGTGTTGTGAAAAACCAGAAACATCACAAACTTGAGAAATCAAATAGAGTCTGGAGAAATATAAGAATAGAGAAGAGTTATGGCAATGAGTAATGTGAAAAATGGTGTTGTGGTAATGCTAATGATTATGCTAATTATAACACAAGTTCGTGAGAACATCTCTCACACTCAACAAATTGAGCCAAATAGTCATCGTCCTCTTCATGATGCTTGTGTTGCAAATTGTTATGAAAAATGTCTTGACGTAGTTTTGCGAGAACAACATAGAGCATGCTTGAAAGAATGTGATAACGATTGCAGTCAATGATGGTCTCTATATTTTCATTTTCTTTTCTTCTTATATCTAGTCTTTTTTGACAAATTTAATGTTATGAAATTCACTGAAACTAGAGTAAGATTGATCCATTATAATAGACTATAGATGAAGAATATATAGAAAAATAGACGGATAAAAGAAGAGAGTATTTGAGTTCTATGAAGGTGTCTTTTGAGTGCTACATGAGTCCTATTTATAGGACATAACTCTTGTAATTTACAATCATCATAACAAGAAATAATAATCTAAATAAATGAGTGTATTCTATTATTCTTCTACTATCTAACTCTTGTAACTCATAAAAATCTACATTACTATTATTCATAACACTCCCCATTGGATGTCTATTTAAGGTATGTCGATCTCATTAAAACCTTATTAAGAAAAACCTCACTAGGAAAAATTCTTAGTGAAGGAATAAGAGTATAATATCCTTAGAATATCAATGCCAACATTTAAATTTTCTCCCCCTAACAGATTTGAACCAATTTACTTTGTTATATATCCTCCTTTCAATTAAGCATTGTGGTCAGCATTGTCTTCAAGACCTCTTTAATACCCAAAGTATATGATTCCTAAAACTTAAACAAAATACAAAGATCTTCTCATGTGAACTTCTAAAATTTCCAAGTCCTCCAAGATTGGAATCCTTTGCTTTGAATGAGAGTGTTTGTTCAGCTCATGTGACTTTTATAGGAGGTTTTTATGAAGGGAGGGAGGGTCATTTAAGGTGGCTAGTCTTCAGACAAATAAAATGTGATTTAGCACTCTAACGGAACTTAAGGTTCTCACCCAACAATCCCCCACTAAACTAATGCATAAAAAATAATTATTACAATTATTCGCACAACACTTCAATTCAATCCAAACAAACCAGAATTAATTCACTTAACAAGCAAAGTAATTAAAAATGACTTTCGGTGTTACATGTTGAATAATATATTAGTGGTTAAATTCTGCTAAAAATATCAAGTCATTAATTGTAAATTGTGTTTGCCAACCAATCTTACTCGAGATCATCCTCATTTTTCAGGTCAGATTCAATTTGCATATCACCACAACTTTCATCTTGGTAGATAGAATTTCAAGATATCTATGAAGTATGATTTGTCACTTATCTTTAGTATAATACCTTTGAGCCTCGCTGGAAGGGAAAACAAGCTATATTGATGAGATTACTCTTGAGAGGATGAAGGTATTGATTTTGTTCAACATTTTAAGTCCATCTTTCTCCTTTTCTTTTTCTTTAATACGAATTGATGACATTTATACATTTGTGTTGATTTTCTATATAACGTTGCAGCATCTAGGCCACTGTTCTGTTGAGTGACTTATATACATTTGGGGTTGTTGTGGAGCTAATGGATATTGTTTTTGGAGGATTTATGGTAAGCTTTGTAATTCAAATCTTAATTTTGCTCATTTTCTTATATTCCGACTTAAAAGGTTTGCAAATGTATTCGTTGGTTTTTAATTATGTTTAACAGTCGGATTCATTTCAACAATTTATCAGCTCAGTGCTCCAAACATTCCACGTGCAAATTGTTCAAGCTATCAATCTCAGTCAACCAACGATCTCATCTGAGGGTATCACTATGGATCAAAAAATTGTTGTTGTCAACAACAAAAGAAGACATTATGGGTGTCTTTATGATGCTTTAGTGTTGGTCATATCTATGTTTCCGTTGTTTGTTAATTGTAATACATGTGTTTTATTTTCCCTATGGTACTCTTGGGTTTCTTAAACAGACTATGTTGCCTTAATGTTGTTTTGTCACATACTAATGTTTCGTTTAATGAAATAATATAGCCACCTCTATCGTGTTTATGCACTTTGGTTAGTGATAAATTCTATCACGTATAAGTATCAAATAATATTATCACATCATGCTCTATGACATTTAGTGATAAGCGCGCCGTAATAAAAAGTCACTAAAAAGGTCTGTGGGCAGAAGGCATTTTTCTTTTAGTGATGAAGAGAGCACTAGAATTCTTTATGAACATCATATTTCCCAAAACACCGACTAATCTTATTTGCATAGTGTAAAGCCACTATATAAATAAAAGAATATACATGGTAACCCATTATCTCTTGTGAACATTCTGAACAATTAATTGATTGGTCTAAGGCCATTTGCCTAGTCTAATGCCATTAATTCATATATAATATATATTTTAATGTACATGGCAGCTTATTATCTCATCTAATAGTCATAAACAAAGGCGGAGCTAGGATTTTTATAGAGCCTGGGCAAAATTTTTACCGCAAATTTACATGCGACATAATATATAAATAGTCATAAAGTGTGTTAAATAAGAGAGATGAAATCTAACCTGCCAATAGTGTGCTAAATAAAATTAGGAGGTAAATGCCCTTTCCGAGACTTCTTTGCCCCTGGTTCTGTCTAAAAATCGGCTATTGGCCTCACATGAAAGTTGATGTGCAAAAATCGGCTTTCCGAGGCATTTTGGTGTTCCTAAAACTTTGGAAATTTTGAAAGAACATTTTTATTGGCCTCACATGAAAGTTGATGTGCAAAAATATTGTGTAAGATGCATTGTTTGCAAGAAGGCCAAATCCAAAGTTATGCCCCATGGTTTATATACTCCATTGCCTGTTCCCGAATATCCTTGGATTGACCTTTCCATGGACTTTGTCTTAGGCTTACCTAGAACAAAGAACGGGAAAGATTCTATTTTTGTTGTTGTGGACAGGTTTTCAAAGATGGCACATTTCATTCCATGCAAATAGGTGGATGATGTTTGCCACGTTGCTGATTTGTTTTTCAAAGAAGTGGTGCGCCTACATGGCTTACCAAAAAGCATAGTGTCCGACCGAGACACTAAATTTCTAAGCCACTTCTGGAGAACTTTGTGGGGTAAGGTGGGAACTAAGTTACTATTCTCTACAACTTGTCATCCCCAAACTGATGGGCAAACTGAGGTGATGAGGATTTCAATTCGAGGTCGAATTCTTCTCAAGAGGGAGGGAATGATGAGGACATGGAATGCCAAGATACCCTTCAAAGCTTAGGAGGTCCAATGACTAGGGCAAGGGCAAGGAGAATCCAAGAAAGTTTAGTCCAATTCATAACCAAGGCAATGTCAAATGAGAGCAAAAATGTAATTGCACCAAAAACCATGCTTGTCATACAAGCTATGGAGGAGGCGCAAGTTGCATGACCAAAAAGGCATCTGAGTCTTTTATTTTAATTGAATAAAATTGCATGTGACCAATTGATATTTGGAAACAATGCACTTTAGTTAATTTTTGGTGTGTTTAATCCACTTTAAGTGGTGTGGTGAGTCACATATTCCATATGTGATGATGGAGTCAATAATTGTTGTAATCAGTGGAAGACATTCATGACAATCAAAGCTAAGGAGTTACAAGACAAAGGGATAAATATAAGCAAATGAAGACATTCATGACAATCAAAGCCAAAGAGTTACAAGACAAAGGAATAAATGCTACAACACCTCATTATTGGAGCATTATGGAGTGTAATTCCCATTAAGTTGTGTTTGTGTAACCTTTCCTAGTCTTGAATTGTTTGTAACTGATTTTTATTACACTAGCTTAGGATTCCTTGCAAAATCTGAATTACTAAGCCTAGGATACATGTAATTTCGAAATTTAGCTTTATGTCTTCCATATTTGTAACAACAAACACCTTTCTTATTACAAATAGGAGGTGTAAGAGTCAATAAAAAGTTAACTAAGATTTTATCCATATTTTGAGCTCATACTCTCTAGGTTCTGGATTGGACCATTTTATTTGATCTTTATCAAGAAATCCTTTTCTTGTGGTGATCTTCACATTCATAGGCTTATCCTAGTCTTGGATTAGACAAGGTGGCGCCCCTTATCTTCATTCCATATTTCTTCACAAAAATCACAAAAGAATACTATCTATTGTTGATCATATTGTTCATTTCCCTAAACCCACGAAAAATACAAAAAGTACAAGTTACAACCAGAATCCCAAATTGAAAAGCAAAGAGTTGGCCAAATTTCACACAAAGTGGCCATCATTTGGTAATCAAAGCAAGGTTCTACTGTGTTAAACAATTTTAGCTTTTGTTTTCATTGCTTTTTGAGTTCCAAAAACAAAACAAAAAAAAATCAAAAAAAAAAATATATGAAAAAAAAAAATATTCTGGTTGTTTTTTCTTCCTTACCCTAAATTTTATCATTTCTTGTTCTATTCCCTCAAACTTTGTTTTTTTTTTCAAGACTTTTCCTTTCCAAGCTTTTTGTGTGTGTGGATTATTATTTGAAATTGTTTTCTTTGTTTTTGATCATATTGTGGTTTCTTTAAAGAACTGTGAGAGTCATGGATCCTCAAAATAAATTACTCTTAGAAGCCCTCACGGCAAAAATGAAAGAACTTTTGAAAGAGGAAGTGGAAGGTATACATCAGAGAATTGATCAGTTAGAAGATAAACAAAATAGTAGTGACGAGGAGGGTCGGAGGAGAAGACGTAATGAAGCTAGGGAAGATAGGTTGGGTGGTATAAAAATCAAAGTACCACAATTTGTTGGGAAAAATGATGCGGATGTGTATTTGGAATGGGAAACTAAAATTGAACAAATTTTTTCCTGTAACAATTACACTGATCTTCAAAAAGTGCAGGTTGCGTCCATTGAATTTACAGATTATGCTTTGGTGTGGTGGGATCAATTGAAAAAGGAGAGGAGAAGGCACAATGAGCCAGCCATTGCCACATGGGAGGAGATGAAGAGGCTCATGAGGAAGAGGTTCATTCCATCATACTACAATAGAGAGTTGCACAACAAATTACAGCGACTCACCCAGGGCAACAAAAGTGTTGATGAGTACTACAAAGAGATGGAGGTGGCGAAAATTAGAGCAAATGTAGAGGAGGATGAAGAAGCAACCATGGCCAGATTCTTGCATGGTCTAAATCGTGATATAAGTGACATAGTTGAACTACAACACTATGTTCAAATAGACGATTTGGTTCATCAAGCCACAAAGGTAGAACAACAACTCAAGAGGAAGGGCCAACTAAGAAAAAGCACAACCACTCCAATCCTCAAATTTGGAAGAGCAATGTTAAGAGCGAAGGAAGTTCATCATCTAAAGAAACCGCGGCTGACCCAAAAGGTAAAAAACACTACAACTAGTCCTTCTCAAGTTGTTTCAACTAACCGGGCTGTTAAGTGTTTCAAGTGCCAAGGTTTAGGACACATGGCATCTCAATGTCCTTCCAAAAGAGTTATGCTTGTAGAGGGGGTTGAGGAGGAGGACGAAGGGGTTGAAGAAGGGGATATTGATGAGGAGGAGACCCAAATACCTAGTGGAGAGTTACTTATGATGAAAAGGTTGTTGGAGGCCGTGGTAAAGGAGGAAGATACAACACAAAGGGAGAACATATTTCACTCAAGGTGCCTTGTACAAGGCAAGGTATGTTCCCTTATTATTGATGGTGGGAGTTGTACCAATGTTGCTAGCACAAGGTTAGTTTCTAAACTTCAACTAGAAACTAAACCACATCCCAAACCATATAAACTTCAATGGCTTGTCAATGATATTGAAATGATTGTTGATAAGTTAGTAGAAATTTCTTTTTCAATTGGTATGTATGAGGATGTGGCTGTTTGTGATGTTGTTCCTATGGAGGCTAGCCATCTCTTGTTGGGAAGGCCTTGGCAATTTGATAAAAATGCCAATCATGAAGGGCGTACCAACAAGTACTCTTTTGTTCATCATGGAAAAAGTATTGTATTGGCTCCTTTGAGCCCAAGCGAGGTGAGAGATGATCAAAAAATATTGAGAGAAAAATGTGAAAAAGAAAAAGAAAAAGAAAAAGAAAAAGAAAAAGAAAAAGAAAAAGAAGAAAAGATCGCCAAAGAAAAAGAGAAAAAAAAGAGTGACAAAAAAAAGATGGATGAAAAAAGAAAGAAAATTTGATGGCGACAAAAGGGGAGGTTAAAAATGCTATTTTTGCAAGTCAGCCCCTATATTTGCTTTTTAGCAAAGAGGTGGCTTTGCTGGAAAATTTACCAAACACTCAAGAAATGCCTAGTTGCATAAATTTTCTTTTGCAGGAATTTGAGGAATTGTTTCCTAAGGACGTACCAAGTGGGCTACCACCTTTGAGAGGGATTGAGCACCATATTGACCTCGTCCCAGGGGCCGCTTTGCTTAATAGGCCAGCCTACCGGAGCAATCCACAACAAACACAAGAGATACAAAAACAAGTGGCTGAGTTGGTAAGTAAAGGTTGGGTAAGAGAAATTTTAAGTCCATGTGTTGTTCCTGTTATTTTAGTTCCTAAGAAAGATGGTAGTTGGAGAATGTGCACTGATTGTAGGGCTGTTAATAATATCACTGTCAAGTATAGGCATCCAATACCTAGGTTAGATGACTTGCTTGATGAATTGTTTGGTGCATGTTTATTTTCAAAAATTGATTTGAAAAGTGGATATCATCAAATTAGGATAAGGGAAGGGGATGAGTGGAAAACTGCTTCCAAAACTAAATATGGTTTATATGGTGGTTAGTTATGCCTTTTGGATTAACTAATGCACCCGGCACTTTCATGAGATTAATGAACCGTGTTTTGAGGGAATTTTTGGGAAAATTTGTTGTTGTATATTTTGATGATATCTTGATATATAGCAAAAATTTAGAGGACCATTGTATTCATCTAAGGGCTGTTTTAAATGTGCTAAGAAAAGAAAGTTTATATGCAAACTTGGAAAAATGTGTTTTTTGCACGGATCAAGTTATTTTTCTAGGTTTTGTCATAAGCTCTCAAGGAGTACATGTGGATGAAGCAAAGGTGAAGGCAATCCAAGAATGGCCAACTCCCAATAGTATGACTGAGGTAAGAAGTTTTCATAGTTTAGCAAGTTTCTATAGGAGGTTTGTCAAGGATTTTAGTACTATTGCTGCACCTCTTAACGAAATTGTTAAAAAAGAAATTGGTTTTAAATGGGGTGAGAAACAAGAACAAGCTTTTTCTACCCTTAAAGAAAAGCTCACCCAAGCACCAATTCTAGCGTTGCCTAATTTTTCAAAATCTTTTGAAATTGAATGTGTGATGCTTCCAATGTTGGAATTGGAGCTGTTTTGATGCAAGAAGGTCATCCAATTGCTTATTTTAGTGAGAAATTAAAAGGGGGTACCCTAAATTACTCAACTTACGATAAGGAATTGTATGCCTTAGTAAGGGCATTGCAAACATGGCAACATTATTTGCTGCCCAAAGAATTTGTCATTCATAGTGATCATGAGTCCTTGAAGTATCTAAAAGGACAAGGTAAGTTGAACAAGAGGCATGCTGAATGGGTTGAATTTTTGGAGCAATTCCCTTATGTGATTAAGCATAAGAAGGGTAAAGCCAATGTTGTGGCTGATGCATTGTCAAGAAGGTACGCCTTACTCTCTACCCTTGAAACTAAAATTTTTGGTCTTGAACACATTAAGGAATTGTATGAGCATGATCTTGATTTTTCTGTTAAATATGCTGAATGTGTGCATGCTGCCCATAATGGATTTTTTAGGCACAATGATTATTTGTTTAAAGAAAAAAGGTTGTGTGTACCAAAAGGATCCATTAGAGAACTCTTAGTCAAAGAGGCGCATGAAGGGGGTTTAATGGGACATTTTGGTGTTCCTAAAACTTTGGAAATTTTGAAAGAACATTTTTATTGGCCTCACATGAAAGTTGATGTGCAAAAATATTGTGAAAGATGCATTGTTTGCAAGAAGGCCAAATCCAAAGTTATGCCCCATGGTTTATATACTCCATTGCCTGTTCCCGAATATCCTTGGATTGACCTTTCCATGGACTTTGTCTTAGGCTTACCTAGAACAAAGAACGGGAAAGATTCTATTTTTGTTGTTGTGGACAGGTTTTCAAAGATGGCACATTTCATTCCATGCAAATAGGTGGATGATGTTTGCCACGTTGCTGATTTGTTTTTCAAAGAAGTGGTGCGCCTACATGGCTTACCAAAAAGCATAGTGTCCGACCGAGACACTAAATTTCTAAGCCACTTCTGGAGAACTTTGTGGGGTAAGGTGGGAACTAAGTTACTATTCTCTACAACTTGTCATCCCCAAACTGATGGGCAAACTGAGGTGATGAGGATTTCAATTCGAGGTCGAATTCTTCTCAAGAGGGAGGGAATGATGAGGACATGGAATGCCAAGATACCCTTCAAAGCTTAGGAGGTCCAATGACTAGGGCAAGGGCAAGGAGAATCCAAGAAAGTTTAGTCCAATTCATAACCAAGGCAATGTCAAATGAGAGCAAAAATGTAATTGCACCAAAAACCATGCTTGTCATACAAGCTATGGAGGAGGCGCAAGTTGCATGACCAAAAAGGCATCTGAGTCTTTTATTTTAATTGAATAAAATTGCATGTGACCAATTGATATTTGGAAACAATGCACTTTAGTTAATTTTTGGTGTGTTTAATCCACTTTAAGTGGTGTGGTGAGTCACATATTCCATATGTGATGATGGAGTCAATAATTGTTGTAATCAGTGGAAGACATTCATGACAATCAAAGCTAAGGAGTTACAAGACAAAGGGATAAATATAAGCAAATGAAGACATTCATGACAATCAAAGCCAAAGAGTTACAAGACAAAGGAATAAATGCTACAACACCTCATTATTGGAGCATTATGGAGTGTAATTCCCATTAAGTTGTGTTTGTGTAACCTTTCCTAGTCTTGAATTGTTTGTAACTGATTTTTATTACACTAGCTTAGGATTCCTTGCAAAATCTGAATTACTAAGCCTAGGATACATGTAATTTCGAAATTTAGCTTTATGTCTTCCATATTTGTAACAACAAACACCTTTCTTATTACAAATAGGAGGTGTAAGAGTCAATAAAAAGTTAACTAAGATTTTATCCATATTTTGAGCTCATACTCTCTAGGTTCTGGATTGGACCATTTTATTTGATCTTTATCAAGAAATCCTTTTCTTGTGGTGATCTTCACATTCATAGGCTTATCCTAGTCTTGGATTAGACAAGGTGGCGCCCCTTATCTTCATTCCATATTTCTTCACAAAAATCACAAAAGAATACTATCTATTGTTGATCATATTGTTCATTTCCCTAAACCCACGAAATTCCCCTTTCATTTCCTTTCCCATAATTCATCTTTGACCAAAAAAAATACAAAAAGTACAAGTTACAACCAGAATCCCAAATTGAAAAGCAAAGAGTTGGCCAAATTTCACACAAAGTGGCCATCATTTGGTAATCAAAGCAAGGTTCTACTGTGTTAAACAATTTTAGCTTTTGTTTTCATTGCTTTTTGAGTTCCAAAAACAAAACAAAAAAAAATCAAAAAAAAAAATATATGAAAAAAAAAAATATTCTGGTTGTTTTTTCTTCCTTACCCTAAATTTTATCATTTCTTGTTCTATTCCCTCAAACTTTGTTTTTTTTTTTCAAGACTTTTCCTTTCCAAGCTTTTTGTGTGTGTGGATTATTATTTGAAATTGTTTTCTTTGTTTTTGATCATATTGTGGTTTCTTTAAAGAACTGTGAGAGTCATGGATCCTCAAAATAAATTACTCTTAGAAGCCCTCACGGCAAAAATGAAAGAACTTTTGAAAGAGGAAGTGGAAGGTATACATCAGAGAATTGATCAGTTAGAAGATAAACAAAATAGTAGTGACGAGGAGGGTCGGAGGAGAAGACGTAATGAAGCTAGGGAAGATAGGTTGGGTGGTATAAAAATCAAAGTACCACAATTTGTTGGGAAAAATGATGCGGATGTGTATTTGGAATGGGAAACTAAAATTGAACAAATTTTTTCCTGTAACAATTACACTGATCTTCAAAAAGTGCAGGTTGCGTCCATTGAATTTACAGATTATGCTTTGGTGTGGTGGGATCAATTGAAAAAGGAGAGGAGAAGGCACAATGAGCCAGCCATTGCCACATGGGAGGAGATGAAGAGGCTCATGAGGAAGAGGTTCATTCCATCATACTACAATAGAGAGTTGCACAACAAATTACAGCGACTCACCCAGGGCAACAAAAGTGTTGATGAGTACTACAAAGAGATGGAGGTGGCGAAAATTAGAGCAAATGTAGAGGAGGATGAAGAAGCAACCATGGCCAGATTCTTGCATGGTCTAAATCGTGATATAAGTGACATAGTTGAACTACAACACTATGTTCAAATAGACGATTTGGTTCATCAAGCCACAAAGGTAGAACAACAACTCAAGAGGAAGGGCCAACTAAGAAAAAGCACAACCACTCCAATCCTCAAATTTGGAAGAGCAATGTTAAGAGCGAAGGAAGTTCATCATCTAAAGAAACCGCGGCTGACCCAAAAGGTAAAAAACACTACAACTAGTCCTTCTCAAGTTGTTTCAACTAACCGGGCTGTTAAGTGTTTCAAGTGCCAAGGTTTAGGACACATGGCATCTCAATGTCCTTCCAAAAGAGTTATGCTTGTAGAGGGGGTTGAGGAGGAGGACGAAGGGGTTGAAGAAGGGGATATTGATGAGGAGGAGACCCAAATACCTAGTGGAGAGTTACTTATGATGAAAAGGTTGTTGGAGGCCGTGGTAAAGGAGGAAGATACAACACAAAGGGAGAACATATTTCACTCAAGGTGCCTTGTACAAGGCAAGGTATGTTCCCTTATTATTGATGGTGGGAGTTGTACCAATGTTGCTAGCACAAGGTTAGTTTCTAAACTTCAACTAGAAACTAAACCACATCCCAAACCATATAAACTTCAATGGCTTGTCAATGATATTGAAATGATTGTTGATAAGTTAGTAGAAATTTCTTTTTCAATTGGTATGTATGAGGATGTGGCTGTTTGGGATGTTGTTCCTATGGAGGCTAGCCATCTCTTGTTGGGAAGGCCTTGGCAATTTGATAAAAATGCCAATCATGAAGGGCGTACCAACAAGTACTCTTTTGTTCATCATGGAAAAAGTATTGTATTGGCTCCTTTGAGCCCAAGCGAGGTGAGAGATGATCAAAAAATATTGAGAGAAAAATGTGAAAAAGAAAAAGAAAAAGAAAAAGAAAAAGAAAAAGAAAAAGAAAAAGAAGAAAAGATCGCCAAAGAAAAAGAGAAAAAAAAGAGTGACAAAAAAAAGATGGATGAAAAAAAGAAAGAAAATTTGATGGCGACAAAAGGGGAGGTTAAAAATGCTATTTTTGCAAGTCAGCCCCTATATTTGCTTTTTAGCAAAGAGGTGGCTTTGCTGGAAAATTTACCAAACACTCAAGAAATGCCTAGTTGCATAAATTTTCTTTTGCAGGAATTTGAGGAATTGTTTCCTAAGGACGTACCAAGTGGGCTACCACCTTTGAGAGGGATTGAGCACCATATTGACCTCGTCCCAGGGGCCGCTTTGCTTAATAGGCCAGCCTACCGGAGCAATCCACAACAAACACAAGAGATACAAAAACAAGTGGCTGAGTTGGTAAGTAAAGGTTGGGTAAGAGAAATTTTAAGTCCATGTGTTGTTCCTGTTATTTTAGTTCCTAAGAAAGATGGTAGTTGGAGAATGTGCACTGATTGTAGGGCTGTTAATAATATCACTGTCAAGTATAGGCATCCAATACCTAGGTTAGATGACTTGCTTGATGAATTGTTTGGTGCATGTTTATTTTCAAAAATTGATTTGAAAAGTGGATATCATCAAATTAGGATAAGGGAAGGGGATGAGTGGAAAACTGCTTCCAAAACTAAATATGGTTTATATGGTGGTTAGTTATGCCTTTTGGATTAACTAATGCACCCGGCACTTTCATGAGATTAATGAACCGTGTTTTGAGGGAATTTTTGGGAAAATTTGTTGTTGTATATTTTGATGATATCTTGATATATAGCAAAAATTTAGAGGACCATTGTATTCATCTAAGGGCTGTTTTAAATGTGCTAAGAAAAGAAAGTTTATATGCAAACTTGGAAAAATGTGTTTTTTGCACGGATCAAGTTATTTTTCTAGGTTTTGTCATAAGCTCTCAAGGAGTACATGTGGATGAAGCAAAGGTGAAGGCAATCCAAGAATGGCCAACTCCCAATAGTATGACTGAGGTAAGAAGTTTTCATAGTTTAGCAAGTTTCTATAGGAGGTTTGTCAAGGATTTTAGTACTATTGCTGCACCTCTTAACGAAATTGTTAAAAAAGAAATTGGTTTTAAATGGGGTGAGAAACAAGAACAAGCTTTTTCTACCCTTAAAGAAAAGCTCACCCAAGCACCAATTCTAGCGTTGCCTAATTTTTCAAAATCTTTTGAAATTGAATGTGTGATGCTTCCAATGTTGGAATTGGAGCTGTTTTGATGCAAGAAGGTCATCCAATTGCTTATTTTAGTGAGAAATTAAAAGGGGGTACCCTAAATTACTCAACTTACGATAAGGAATTGTATGCCTTAGTAAGGGCATTGCAAACATGGCAACATTATTTGCTGCCCAAAGAATTTGTCATTCATAGTGATCATGAGTCCTTGAAGTATCTAAAAGGACAAGGTAAGTTGAACAAGAGGCATGCTGAATGGGTTGAATTTTTGGAGCAATTCCCTTATGTGATTAAGCATAAGAAGGGTAAAGCCAATGTTGTGGCTGATGCATTGTCAAGAAGGTACGCCTTACTCTCTACCCTTGAAACTAAAATTTTTGGTCTTGAACACATTAAGGAATTGTATGAGCATGATCTTGATTTTTCTGTTAAATATGCTGAATGTGTGCATGCTGCCCATAATGGATTTTTTAGGCACAATGATTATTTGTTTAAAGAAAAAAGGTTGTGTGTACCAAAAGGATCCATTAGAGAACTCTTAGTCAAAGAGGCGCATGAAGGGGGTTTAATGGGACATTTTGGTGTTCCTAAAACTTTGGAAATTTTGAAAGAACATTTTTATTGGCCTCACATGAAAGTTGATGTGCAAAAATATTGTGAAAGATGCATTGTTTGCAAGAAGGCCAAATCCAAAGTTATGCCCCATGGTTTATATACTCCATTGCCTGTTCCCGAATATCCTTGGATTGACCTTTCCATGGACTTTGTCTTAGGCTTACCTAGAACAAAGAACGGGAAAGATTCTATTTTTGTTGTTGTGGACAGGTTTTCAAAGATGGCACATTTCATTCCATGCAAATAGGTGGATGATGTTTGCCACGTTGCTGATTTGTTTTTCAAAGAAGTGGTGCGCCTACATGGCTTACCAAAAAGCATAGTGTCCGACCGAGACACTAAATTTCTAAGCCACTTCTGGAGAACTTTGTGGGGTAAGGTGGGAACTAAGTTACTATTCTCTACAACTTGTCATCCCCAAACTGATGGGCAAACTGAGGTGATGAGGATTTCAATTCGAGGTCGAATTCTTCTCAAGAGGGAGGGAATGATGAGGACATGGAATGCCAAGATACCCTTCAAAGCTTAGGAGGTCCAATGACTAGGGCAAGGGCAAGGAGAATCCAAGAAAGTTTAGTCCAATTCATAACCAAGGCAATGTCAAATGAGAGCAAAAATGTAATTGCACCAAAAACCATGCTTGTCATACAAGCTATGGAGGAGGCGCAAGTTGCATGACCAAAAAGGCATCTGAGTCTTTTATTTTAATTGAATAAAATTGCATGTGACCAATTGATATTTGGAAACAATGCACTTTAGTTAATTTTTGGTGTGTTTAATCCACTTTAAGTGGTGTGGTGAGTCACATATTCCATATGTGATGATGGAGTCAATAATTGTTGTAATCAGTGGAAGACATTCATGACAATCAAAGCTAAGGAGTTACAAGACAAAGGGATAAATATAAGCAAATGAAGACATTCATGACAATCAAAGCCAAAGAGTTACAAGACAAAGGAATAAATGCTACAACACCTCATTATTGGAGCATTATGGAGTGTAATTCCCATTAAGTTGTGTTTGTGTAACCTTTCCTAGTCTTGAATTGTTTGTAACTGATTTTTATTACACTAGCTTAGGATTCCTTGCAAAATCTGAATTACTAAGCCTAGGATACATGTAATTTCGAAATTTAGCTTTATGTCTTCCATATTTGTAACAACAAACACCTTTCTTATTACAAATAGGAGGTGTAAGAGTCAATAAAAAGTTAACTAAGATTTTATCCATATTTTGAGCTCATACTCTCTAGGTTCTGGATTGGACCATTTTATTTGATCTTTATCAAGAAATCCTTTTCTTGTGATGATCTTCACATTCATAGGCTTATCCTAGTCTTGGATTAGACAATGTGGCGCCCCTTATCTTCATTCCATATTTCTTCACAAAAATCACAAAAGAATACTATCTATTGTTGATCATATTGTTCATTTCCCTAAACCCACGAAATTCCCCTTTCATTTCCTTTCCCATAATTCATCTTTGACCAAAAAAAATACAAAAAGTACAAGTTACAACCAGAATCCCAAATTGAAAAGCAAAGAGTTGGCCAAATTTCACACAAAGTGGCCATCAAAACTTCATCTTCATCTTCATCCCCAACCCCACCACCACCACCACCACAACTCAATCACTCTTTTGTCCTGCCACCATCACCACCATTGGTCCCTTGTCTCTCCCTTTGCCTTCTCTCTCCTCCCTCGGACCCTCTCCTCCTTTCTCTTCATACCCAAATTGAAAATTAGGGTATGGAACACACGCTATTTTTGTTCTAACTTTGCATTAATTAGTTTACACTTTAATTCTGGGTTCCAAATTTGTTCCTGGGTTTCAAATTAATGCTAGTTTTGCAATTTTAGGATGAAGATCAAGGGGAAGAAGAGAAAAGAGGGGAGGGACCAACGGAAGAAATAGAGAGAGAGGGACAAAGGAGAAGGTGAACAATGAAGAGAGAGAGAGAGAGAGAGGGTAACCGTAAACTGTTTATATTTTGCAGGGGGTAATCGTAAACTGTTTATTTTTTGCAGGGGGGTAACCGTAAACGGTTTATACCCATTATACACTACATAATCTAACATCCCAAGTAGGTAGCTCAGTTGGCGAGCTAAGGCATACCGAAGGAGTGCAAGAAGGAAGTCCCGGGTTTAATCCCCAGAAACTAACATTTCCCACACCCCCACTAACATTGCCTATCAAAAAAAAAACACTACATAATCTAACAGCACGGGGTAACTGTAAACTGTTTATATTTTCAAGGTCTTTTCTGAGAGTTTTATTTTTACAGGGGGTAAATGGAAAATGCGTATATTTGCAGGGGTAACATATATTTAAGCCTATTAACAATGCTGATTTTGCTATAAAGCACCAAATTGAGGAATTCTTGAGTCTAAAATGCTCAAAATTTAACAAGAAATTAGAATGTGGCAAGTATTTTGTTCAGAAAAGTGCTTAAAACACATACACTATCGAAAAACAATTCGCATCTATAAAACAAGTTTTGACTCTTATTTGCTCATTTCTTAACCAATTTGCGTCAAACCAATTGCATTGAACTCAAATAGAGTGCAAAAATTGAAATATAGCAAAATGTTCAACAAAGACGGTGCAAATTCGATAACAATGTGAAAAATAGAAACTTTAGTTCGTGTTTCTTCCTCTGAACGTTTGAACGTTTCAACCTCTGATCAACAGTTTCAGTATAATTACTTGGGATATACATCTGGAGTTTCGACTCAAAAGTGGCAATGAGCCACAGTTGGAACAACCAAATTGGTCCAGAGACCAGAAGTGTACCATCAGGTTCGAGAGTCTTCAGTTCATAGGCTCCTAATTGCAAACTTTCATAGAGCGACCCCAAAAGGAGTTGCCCAAGGTTTACCTCTCGACGCTCATGTAGTTGGATGGCCAAGGGAATGAACATTTTAGCCACTTGGAACGAAAAGGAGCAGAAGACATAGAATGAAAGCCAGAAAGTGAGGAAGGCGATAGACTCAGTATCAAAAACTTCGTCATTATCTGTGATATGGTGTTCTTTGATATAGCTTTTGAAGGAAGGGCGTTTGAAATCGAATTCATGGTCAGTCCCAGTGGTACTGGGGTCGAAAATTTCCCCTGTTAGTTTTAAGCCTGTGATGGCAGCTACATCCAACAAGGTAGGTGTAAGCATGCCACACTTCAAGTGCAGACTGTTGGTGGTGAGTTCCCAGAAATGCATAGATGCAAGGAGCATGTGGCTTTGGTGTCTAGGGCCATATTTTGACAGTTGGATAAGGTCAAAGATCCCCTGTTCTTTCCAAATATGTCCCCTTTTAGATTCCACTTTGTTGAGCCAATTGAGGTAAGGTGGGTGATTTTTGTCGACGGGAGGTGATGACCTAAAGACCCTACTTGGGCTATTCATGAAATTCATGACCCAAGGCCCATTTTGGAAAATTTTAGGGTTATATTGGTGATAGCTTGGGAAAACCTCCTTAACTTCAGGTGTGTCATCGCAAGCAAATGGAACAGGCCCTAAAAATGCGTACTTTAAAGGCTCAGGGAAAGGGATTAGTACCTGAGATTGGAGGATTTTTGCTTCCTCATTTGTTAGAGCAGGCTCTGCGAAGGGTTGTTGCTTGTTGGTGATTGGTGCGCGAGTTTGAGACGAAGTTGCCATTGATGAAGGTCTAGTTTTTTGGGTTTAATGAGGGCAAGTGTTCTCGCGAAGAAGAGAAGAGAAGAGAAGGGATTGCAAAGGTTTCAGAAAGAGTGAAATGAAGAAAAAGGATGGTTTATATAGCTGTTGAGTGTAAAGAGTTTGAAACCTTTGAGTTTTTTTCTTTAAAGGGGCAGTTACTCGTAATGAGTAGTGGGGAGTTCCAATGCAAAACGTGGCCCACTAACTCTGAAACGGTGGCGCCAAAAGGAACTTTTCACTGAAACGTCTCATCAATGCTGAAACGTGATGTTAATGACGTCATTAGAGCAGTTAAGAGGAATTTCAAAAAATGTCATTTTCTTCTTCGAAGCTTCAGCCGAAAGGACATTTTTGGGGGGCAATTTGTTAGCCTGTAATTTCGACAGGCTAAATTAAATGCAGTCAACAAGGTTTGACTTTGTTTTTTCTCAGAAAAAGGTGTTGGTTTCAACACAGAAGAGTTGTATCAAAAGGTAAATTCGACAAAGCCTTAGACTTGACAAGAATTGAAGGGTGATATTTCGACGAGAAGAAGGCTGGGATTCAATAGCAGGTCAAAATCAAGTGCTCGTCGTCGAAGTTCTGGCAGTTACCATAGTCGAATGCTGAAACAGTTTTCTTTTTTGAATTCTCTGTACAGTTAGTTAGTTTTAGCGTTTTCCCTCTTTGTATAAATAGTAGTTTCTCATAGAAAAACGGGTCACAAACTCATTACAGAATTCTCACGCTCTAACTTCCAACACATTACAGAGAAAACGAGCCAAGAGAAGAATGTATCATCTGTGCACCAACCCTCTTTACAATTAATGCAATTTTAATTTGTTTTCTTCTTTACTTTTCTGCAGTTTTTTCTTTGTTTTATTCTCCCTCATTGAGGAAACTCGACGGTTTCGCGTGAGATCGACGGTTATCTTCTTCTTTTTACTTTTAAACTGCAAGAACACGTACAATTCTGGGAAAAACTTTAACATAAATGGTCTTAGGATTTACTAGTTGATCCTGCAAATAGAAGCAATTTCAAACTAGCGGTGTTTACCAAAATCCAAGGTAAACACATATACATCTTGTGAATTATTAATTGTTTCGTCTAAAGCTATTTGCATTGTCTAAAGTCATTAATTCATGTAAAATATAGGCTAAATTACACTTTTGGTCTTTTATCTTTGCTCTAGGTTTCATTTTGGTCCTTAATCTTTTTTCTGTACATTTTGGTCCTTCATTTTTCATTTTCGTTTCATTTTGGTCTCTCCCGTTAGTTTTTCTTAACGGACGCCACACTAACCATTAACTGCTGATGCGGCGTTTTACGTGTCACTGCTGACTTGGAATTTTTATATGATGTGGCATAGAAGGGACCAAAATGAAACTTAACAAAAACATGAGGGACCAAATTGACAAAAACACACAACTATGAAAAATCATCCTCAATCTTCATCTTCTTCTTCTCCGGTGAGTCACCACCACCTCCGGTGAGCCGCCACCACCCTCTCCTCCTCACATCCACCGTTACCCTCTCCTCCACCACCACACCACCACCACAACACCAAAATTGAATCCTAAATCTCAATCTTAAATCCTTAAATCCCAATCTTAAATCCCTAAATCCCAATCAAAATTTGGTAATCTAGATTCAGTCAAGAAATTGATTGTAAGAAAACAATTCAGTCAACAACAACAAGCCATAACCCATTTCATTTTTTCCTTATGTCTGAGAAAGCGTTATTAAATGCTCCATTAATATGCAAGAGAACAATTGTCATGTGCATTGCAATTTATAGATACTAGAACTAGAATACCATAGGCATGTGAAGCAGAATTAAAAATATAGCACATCTCAATCAAAATTTGGTATTCTTTATTATAG
Source organism: Astragalus glycyphyllos (assembly GCA_963573325.1). NCBI lineage: Eukaryota > Viridiplantae > Streptophyta > Magnoliopsida > Fabales > Fabaceae > Astragalus > Astragalus glycyphyllos. Next base: position 13,842,699 of record OY754311.1, read on the forward strand.
GGATTTAGGGATTTAAGACTGGGATTTAGGATTCTATTTTAGTGTTGTGGTGGTGGTGTGGCGGTGGAGGAGAGGGTGGCGGTGGATTGAGGAGGAGAGGGTGGTGGTGGCTAGTCGGAGGTGGTGGTGGTTCACCGGAGAAGAAGATGAAGATTAGGGGTGATTTTTCATATTTGTGGGTTTTTGTCAATTTGGACCCTCATGTTTTTATTTAATTTCATTTTGGTCCCTTCTATGCCACATCATATAAAAATTCCAAGTCAGCAGTGACACGTAAGACGTCGCGTCAGCATTTAACAGCTAGTGTGGCATCCGTTAAGAAAAACTAAAGGCAGAGACCAAAATGAAACGAAAATAAAAGATGAGGGACCAAAACGGACCAAAAAAAGATAAATGACCAAAGTGAAACCTAAAACAAAGATAAAGGACAAAAAGTAATTTAGCCTTTAATATATATTTTTGAATGTACATGTGCACTCCATTATCTCTTGTAATAGCCATTAACCTCTTTTGATCATAAAAAAAAGCCATAAACATTTAAAAGTATTAACTAAAGACTTAATCGATTGGTTTCTTCTCTTGCTTCCACTTTTTGAATATTTAGTTTTTTAACATTTTAAACATATTTTCAATATTTTAAAAATAATCATCTTTTCATCATTTTGAAAAGTCACTTTAGGTTGTTTCAGAAAAAAAATTAGTAATAACCTCAAAAAAAAAATTATAATTAAAATCAAACCAAAACTAGGTCTACTTAACTTAGATTTTTTTATACAATGTAAATTAATTTTCATTTTCTTGCAATTTTAAAATAATTATATTTTTTATGTCTAATAGATAAACCTGGTATTTATTTATTTATTAATTTTCAAAATTATTGTCATTGATTATTTTTTCTATTTTTTACAAAAGTCACTTTTTTAAGTAATTGAAATAAATAAATTATATATCATTACTTATTTTTAAAGTTTCAACATATCACTTTTGAATATATATATATATATATATATATATATATATATATATATATATTACTATTAATATTTTTTAGTCAGTACAGAGAAAACATTTAAAAAGGAATTCATTGTTACTTTCGGTTGTGCATATATGCCTATAAATAAAGGTATTGTGAAAATTTGGAAACATCACAAACTTGATAATTTCAATAGAGTCCGAGAAATATACAAAAGAGTTACGACAATGAGTTATGTGAGAAAAGATTTTGTGGTAACGCTAATGATTATGCTAGTTGTAACACAAGCTCATAAAGACATTATTCCCATGCTCATTTGCACACAAGATAGTGAAGAGTTTTTTCCAATCATTATGGTCCTTTTCAATTTCTGCCGTAATGCTTTTTCTATTTTTTTATGGTAATGCTAATTTTCTCTCTCTAATAACACACAAATTGAGAGTTAATGCTATTAAAGGGAAGTTTAGTCTTTAACTAATGCAAATTGATGGTTTCTTAATATGTGTTAACAAGGCAAAATAACTAAAGATTATGAGCGGAGGGAGTAAAATGTAGTCACAATAATTGACAATTATGTCAACCTTTAATAAATAATCGGCAAAATTGTTTGGGAGGTCCTTTAATTTTATTTTTATTTAGTCTTTTTAGTTTATTCCCAATTAGGTCATAAAATTACAAAATATTAGCACCGTTAACCTTATTACAATTTCAGTTTGATTTTGTTACAAAAACGCCTATGTGGTTGTTAGGGTGCTTATGTGGGAGTATATGCTTGACGATTCATAGTTTTAATTAATTATGAATAAAAATAAAATAAAGTTGTGCACATGTTCATCATCGTCATGAAATTCTTACAACAAGGGTTTTCTTTACTCCAAATCAACAATATGGAATTTGGCCCTATTAGATCTTGGCTTGGTACATGCGGGCTCTTCGTTTCCTTATTCATTTTTGCATCTACGTCATTACTCACAACAAGAGGCTCTATTTGCTGGAACCATGTGAATCTAGAATCAATGATCATTAATTGATTTTGAAGATAAAAAATATTATAAGAGAACAATCAAGTGTTTTTCGAGTTTGTAAAAAGCAATCACAAAAGAAGAAAAAAATGCTCCAAGAAATTTGAAGATTTTTCTCTATGATATACACTCCTATCCATCATATGATCTCTCAAGACAGTGACATCCTCTGGTCAATTAGTATATCATTTCATCAAGGATCCTTTCTCTCTAGGAAGCTTCAATTTTAAGGCTTATCTATCAGAGTGCATCTGATCGTTGTTCAAACGAGGAGAAATCAAGTTGTGGATGGCGAGATGGTAGAACAAGTCCGTGTACAACATAGGGATGGGGTTGAACTGGGTTGACCTTTGATGCTTCCTTGATTGGAATGGCGATGGGGAATTATTGGGAATATAGTGTGACTTTCCTTGATCTGTCACTATAACAATGATTTCTCCCTTCTTGTTATTTAATACAGTAGGAGGTCCGCTCGCATTGATAGTTTCGAAGAGTTGTGAGTGATTTTCCCATTTCTCATCCCACCTTCAACTCTTTCTCCTATTATGACCATGTTTGAGAAGTTAGAGGACACACTTCCAATCAGTTTGTCATAGAAGGGTGTCCATAAATACGGAAACCATTTCTTTTTCGGACAAAGGGGGCACTACTTGTGCCGCTAGCTCCTCTCCAACATTGAGCGTGTACTCCTTGAATGACTCGTTATTCTTCTTGATCATGTTTTGTAATTGCACCCTATCAGGAGCCCTATCGATATTGTGTTTGTATTGCTTCAGAAAGGCATCGGCCAAATCCTTCCAACACCGAATATGGGTTTTATCCAACTGCATATACCAGCTTGAAGCTTCCCCAACCAAACTATCTTGGAAATAGTGGATGAGTAGCTTATCATCATGTGCAATTGCAGCCATTTTCGTGAAATACATAGTTAAGTGACTGGCTGGGCAGGTTGCTCCCCTATATTTATCAAAGTCTAAAACTTTGAACTTGGGAGGGATGATCAAACTAAGGACGAGACATACATAGGTCATATGCATCCCTTGTTCCAATATTAGATCCTTCTACAGCTCTTAAACGTTCCTCAAGTATTTGTAACTAGTCTCTAGGCTGATGATTCTCTGTAGGGTAATCATGAGGAAGCCCTGTCATACCATAGTAATGATGAATCATCGAAACTAACAACAGGGTTCGTATTTGGGATATGCGAATGAGAAGGGTCCCCGAGGTTGGATACAAGAGCCAGATGACTTGCCATTGGTGGCGGAGTGTAGCCATGCAAAACACCCAATGGTGCGGCGACAAAACTTGGGAATTGAACTCGTGGTACTTTTGCACTTGCATTGCATCCTGACCTGAAGGCACATTTTGGTTTGCACTTGCGACCCATGAAGGACTATGTTCTGAAGTTTCCTCAATTTAGGGAGGCGTGTCACCGAGCGGAAGTCCATAAAGAGGACATCAATAGCACTGGTCGTTAACTCCAGTGGGATATACGTGATATTAGACCCCAAAGTTGTAAGGAGGAGGAAGACTTGTAGCCTAGTTTTCAGTGTCCCTAGCCAAAGTTCCTTCATCCGTGTTCCTTTTCTCGAGAAGCTTCATGATTTTAGTCATTTGATCTTTCAACTTCTCAATGTCGTCCCAGCAACGCTTGATTATTTTGGTTTTGATTGTCTTGATTCTCCACCATATTTCTAACTTGAGATCGACTCCAATAACAGTGTTTATGAACCAGCTTGTCTTTTATTCTAGTGACGGAATACATGTTATGAGTATATGGATGGATGCATGCAAGAATGAGCGAATGAGAACGCACAAATGCATGAGTCTTATGCTTTCAGCTGGGAATGTGTATGAAGACTTATTATCAAGTTTTTGGAAATAATGATTTTTCATGATGAATGAAAGGAATGATGTTGTCTCATGTGCATGCAAATAAAAGAAAGAAACATGAAAAAGTTTTTTTTTTTTAATTTGAGAAAACACTAACTTTGTTAATGCAAAGAGTAAATATAATGCCCTTGTGTCCTAGGCAGGTTATGTCTAACTTAGAGATTTTACACATATCATGGTCTAGGATCACTTTTGTGATCATTCTTCCGGGTGGCTCTAATCACTTCTTCACAAAGGTCTCCAGAGCTAAAGTCCCCTTCATGATATTATCCACAACGATAGATGACTACCAGGTATGGGATATCACAAAAGCGAAAACTCTAACTGAGAATTTCGTAATAGTCAGACAGAAGTCCGGAATAACTATCCCTAATAATATCCACTCATCCTAAGTTTCACACAGACCCAGGTATAGGGACCCACTCAAAGGTGTGTGCAATTGTGTACGTGATGTGTGTGATAAGGGCAAAATACCTAAACTATCCAAGCTGCAAGAAATACAAATACAACAAATAAAGTTTTCTATCCTAAGGTTCAATAATGTAAAGCAAATACTCATGAATAAATAAGAAAATGTAAAAAGTAAGAGGTAAAACAAAATATTAAATTAACAACTAAATACGCATTCAATTAAATTAGGTTTGACTCTCTTAATGGTCCCCAGTGAAGTCGCCAGCTTTGACCAAGAAATCCAGGAAATGATTCTTCGAAGTTTTGGAATGAAGCCGCCATCAAAGGTTAGATTAAAGGGGAAAACATTGATAAAACTCCCGAAGGGTCTTAACAAACCAAATACAAGCTCGGGAGTCGATTATGCGTGGGGAAGGGATTAGCATCCCGCGGCACCCTTCCTAACAAAGGTTACCATCTAATTAAATGCGTAAAAATTGTTAATTCCAAAATAAATTGATTTTACCCTTTTGGAAAATATAAGAAAAAAAAAGACTTGATAAATATTTAATTATTTTGTTCTTTTATTGAGAAATAAGGAATAAACGATTTAGAGAGACTTAAAAAAAGTTTTATTAGTGCACTTATCTATTATTATTATCCCCTTTTTTTGTTTTGACTTCTACTCATCTTCCACTCTAAAAAAAATCTCAAATGGTTTCCTATTTTCCCCTTTTTGATCTATACTTAAGCTATTACTATATTATTATTCGCAAAAAGAAAGATTAGTGTTTGTCATCGGTGAAAGAAAAAATGCATTCTTCCCTTTTTTTGTTTTATGGAGGTTAACATTTATTCAAAACCATAATGATCATTATTTACTGCTTCCGCCGCTTACTCCTCCTTGTTTCAGTATTTGAGTATTTTGATGATTATGGTTTCAATGTGAAAACATAATCCTTGTGGTGATTTCTGATTTTTTTTTTGTGTAATTTTATTATTTATTTTTTTTGTGTTTTTGGACAATTTTATTATTTTGCAATTTTTTGTAATTTTAATTTTGTTATTTTTTTTTTTTATGATTTTTTTACTAAATGGAATATCTAAATAGAAAAAAGGACCAAGTTTGGCCAAACTCAATTAAGCAATATACTTGAATTAGGCCCAATCAAACAATTTACTACACATACGCCCAACCACACAAATCACTAAGCATAAGCTCAAATAAGAAGCATAGGCCCAATTAGACAAAGTAGTTCTAAACGAGCGCAAATACTAATTTCGCGGTAATTGGACCTGAGGCTTACAACACGCAACTAGTGAATTAAAAAGAACGTAGCTGACAAAATTGGGGTATAACAGTTGCTCCTATGTATTTATATTCTGCTAGAAAAAATGAAGGATTTTCAACTTTCATAGCACGAATAGAAATAAAGATAAAGCAAATGCTAATTTTGTCTGGATTGGAGGAAAGATGGGGGTTGAGAATTAACAGATAATGGTTAACACCTGGATGTTATCGAAAAAGAAATAAAGAAAGATCACTGGGGTCTGAATGACCGATTGGTCTGAAGGACGGATTATTCTAAAGGATCAACATTGTGATCATATTTATGGACAAATATCGGTCTGGCTCAAGGACCGACATAGGTCTGATTTATGCACCAGAATTGGTTTGGTTTATGGACCAATGGCCTTTGACCTGATTTATGGACCACAATTGGTCTGGTTTATGGACCTCAATGGTTTGATATATGGACCACAATCGGTTTGAAAGATCAACTTGGTGATGTAGTTTATGTGGAAGCAACGCTTGATGCGTTGATCTAAACAAACAAAAGGGTCAATGTTTGACACATTTATCAAAACAAATGTTACATGCATGATGTGAATGTATGTAATGCATGGTAGACATGTGATGTAATGCATGTTATGCACTAGACTTTTTTTTTACACTGATTATTCAACTCTTAGGACTTCTAATGAGGCAGATAAGGACTCTCTTAGTGTATTCACGTTGTGTAGAAACGCAAGCAATCAATGCATTATTTGACATGTGAGATGATCATTCTTCTCACATTACCCTATTGAGGCTCCTTTGTTGAGGATTTTGCATTTCCCGTAATTCATAGAGTATTTGTAATAAACATAATCCTTTTGGTCACATCACATGTTTCACAATCCAGTGTCCATTGCCAAATAATGATGTTTTAAAAAATAAAGATTATATGAAGATATGGAAGTATTTGATATTCAAACTAGGATCCATGTGTGCATAGAGTAGACAAGAACTTAATCATGAAAAAAAACTAGGCAGATCTTTGATGATTTGTGTTTTTGAGGGAGCAATGCCAATCATTTACGCCTACAACTTTGACTTCAAATGGTGGAGGGTGAAATAGTTTGTCTTTGTCCAGGGGGTACAATGATAAGTATAAATTGATCGGATGATTGGGAAATGTGATGGTCTTGGAGTAACAAATGGATAAGCATAAACGGAAGGGAAAGAATCTCTTCGGCACAAGATATGTGATGTTACCCAACTCAAAAAAATATAAGGTTGCCCCATTTTGGAATGGTATTTCCAATGGTTTTTCTAGCTCAAGTGAGGTTGTGAAAGGGGACATAGTTAGGGTAATGGGTTTGGGAGCTACTACTGCTTAGTTTCCAGCTTCTGAAAATTCCAGCTAGTTTCCAGCTTCTGAATTTCTCCTTTTTGCTACTACTGCTTAATTTTACCGCTGCTTAATGATTTTTGAATTTTTTTGTGTGTATTATTATTATTATTAGTATTAGTATTAGTATTAGTATTAGTATTAGTATTAGTATTATTGTTATTTGTATTTTTGGACTTTGAACAATTTTATTATTTTGTAATTTTTTGTAATATTATTATTTGATATTTTTGTTATTTATTTTATTTTTATGGTTTTTTTACTAGATGGAATATCCAAAGAGAAAAAAAAGAACTATGTTGGGCCAAACCGAATCAAGATTTATACTCGAATAAGCCCAATCAAACAATTTGCTACACATAGGCCCAAACACACAAATCACTAAGCATAGACCCAAATAAGAAGCCTAGGCCCAATTAGATAAAGTAGTATGTAAACGGGCGCAAATACTAATATTGTGGTAATTGGACTTGAGGCTTACAACACACAAACTAGTAAATTAAAAAGATCGTAGCGGACAAAATTAAGGTATAACAAATGGTATCAGAACCCAGGTTTGGCTCGGTGGGGGAACTGGAGCAGGAAGTGGATCATGGTTTGGATCAAGGCTAGCGATGTGGGTGACTCACACTTCAGGGGGGTGATTGTTGAGAATTCAAGTGTGAGTGGTTAGTCCCACATCAGCTAGGAATGAGCTAAATGAAGGATAGAAAAAAGAGAGGGGGACCCATATACTTGACACCTTAAGGTTTTGGGTGAAGATGTGGCGTTCAGGTCTCTTTGGGGTCTAGGTCATTAGCTCGGTGTTGCTCCTGGTGCTCCCCAATACTCCCCAACATATCAGGATTATGGATTTTATTTCAATGTGTTCATATTTGAAGATGATTTATTATAAGTCCCTGTAAAAGTAAAGAAAGAAGAGTGCACATGCCTTTTTCCTGAGTGTGAATAAAATGAGTCAAATCCAAATGCAAATATTTTGAAGTTTTTTATTCACATTATTTTACTTTATTTCAAGAAGATCGTATGATTTTACGCAAATTTATTTATTAAATTTTATATGGAAAGGGGTTCACACATCCAATTCAAAAGCTAGCATTGATGTATACTTGGAACCTCAATCATATCAAGAGTTTGTGGGAATGTGTTTTGACGTAAGATGCATCACGGAAGCAGAATTTTCTGATGAGAGCAGCGTCGATGTAGACAATTAACAACTCCCTGTGGTGGATTTTTTGAAGCTTACAGAAAAGAAAAAAAGGATTACAATTGAGGAGGAGGGTAGATAATCTCAAGCTCGGCGTCGTCCTTCCCGGGCTTGACGATCTTGCCTTCCCTCACCATAAACACAACCATAGGAAGAAGGAGATCAAGCTCGGGATGCATGACCTTGATCTGATCAACTGTGTTCTTGAAGTTCTTGAAGGCCATTTGGGGCCCTTCTCTAGCAGACTTCTGCTTAAAGTAAAGGGACTCATTCTGGTCCTCATTTTGTTCCTCCTGGCTCTTCTTGACCAGCCCTAGTTTTACAGTGGTCTGAATATAAATTGTAATAAATCTCTTCTCTATTTAAAGGAGTGCCTTTGAATTGAAGAGGTTGTCAGTAAGTTAGCAAAACAACCAAGGTCTGTCTATTTAAAAGAAAAAGGCATGATCTATGAAATAATATTTTGACAAAGCCTAGAACATATAGGATTCATCTGTAATATCCTCTCACTGAGGGTAAATCCTATGAAAGACTTTGTGTCACACCGACACAAATTCAATTTGTTGTAACCTCCCTACTAGTGGCATTCCCTTGTGGAAAACAAACTAGAGAGACAAACTCAGCTCCTCAACGGGAGTTGGATCGCCTTGAGAGGCAAGTAAATAATACTTGGTAGCTTGAGGAGGTAAAGAATACTCTCAGTGCCTGGAGAGGGAGAGTAAAAGAATGTTCTTTGTTTTAGTGGATTACGACATTCGAGTGAAGAATGCGAAATCACCTCGTAATGAGTGGACTAGATGTAGCAACAGATGTTGTTTAGGATAAACATACTTGTGCATATTTCTCTTCTCCCTTCATCTTTTTATACAGTGTTCACTACAATTGAACTTCACTTTATAAATACTTGCTTTAAATTGAAGTTAAATTTTTTGGTAGAGAACGTCTTTTAACATAAGCAATATAGATTATAAAAAGGCCAACACAATTCAAACTTCACTTTTTTGTCCTTCCAATATATATCTTCCTAAAGCGCTAATTTTTTACAAACACCATATTGTTTGAAACATCAATTAATGTTATTTGCATAGTCTGACTGTATTAATAGAGATAATTGAATTTACATGGCACTCCGCTATCTCTTGCAATAGCCAGAAACATCTTGAACTATTAATTGATTGGTTTTCTATTTTACTTTCACTTTTAAAATTTTAGTGTTTTTAACATTATTTTAGCACATTTTTCAATCTTTAAAAAATATTCATTTTTTTTATCATTTTGAGAAGTCACCCAAAGGGTTATGTTATTGTTTTGAGAGCAAGAGAGCACTAGAATTTTTTATGAACACCATGTTTCTCAAAACACCAATTAATGTTATTTGCATAGTCTAAAGCCACTATACAATTAAAAGAATGTACATGGCAGTCTATTATCTCTTGTAATAGCCATAAACATATTGAACTATTGATTGTTTGGTCTAAAGTCTTACATATAAAATATATATTTAAATGTACACGGCAGCCCATGATCTCTTGTAATAGCCATAGACCTCTTAAACTATTAATAAAGATGTTAATCGATTCCGCTTTTGCTTTCACTTTTCGAATTCATTTTTTTAACATCTTTTTAATCTTTTAAAAGTTATCATTTTTTTCATCATTTTGAGAAGTCGCTTAACGTTGTTTATGAAAACAAATTATAATCACTTTAAAACATTTTTAAAATTAAAATCAAACAAAAACTAGGTCTACTTATACAATGTAAATTATTATATTTTTTGTGTAGGTCATGTCTTACAATAGCCATAAACATCTTGAATTACTAAATGTTTGGTCTAAAGCCATTTGCATAGTCTAAAGCAATTAATACTTATGTAATTAGCAAAATTACACTAGAGGACCTTTAAGTTATTTATTTGTAACAAGTTGGCCCTTTAAGTTTTTTTGTAACAAAATTACACTAGAAACCGTTGGGGCTTTTTCTCCACTTTATGTATACAGATGAAAGAGTAAATTATATTTTTCATCTCAAAAAGATAAACTTAATACTTATTTACTTATTATACAAATTATTGTTATTGATTATTTTTCTCTAGTTTTTATGAAACTCATTTATTTGTGTAATTGAAGTAAATAAATAAATTATATATGATTACTTATTTTTTAAATTTTTAAAAAGTATTCCTCAATCATATTATTAATATTTTTTATTCAGGAATTAGTTTTTAATTTTGGTTGTGCATGGCTATAAATAAAGGTATTGCGAAAAACCGGAAACATCACAAACTTGAGAGAGTTCAATAGAGTTTGGAGAAAGATAAGAATAGAGAAAAGTTATGGAAATGGGTGATATGAAAAAAGGTGTTGTGGTAATGCTAATATTTATGCTAGTTGTAACACAAGCTCAAGAGGACATCATTCAAACTCAAAAAGTTGATCCACATAAAAAATGCCGTACAAAGTGTGATGAATCATGTCTTAGGGTATTAATAACGCCTCATGTATATAAAGTATGCTTGGAACAATGTCAAAAGATTTGCAGTGGTCATTAATATCAACGGTATCCATGTTTTCACTTTCTTCTTACAGTATCTTATATATAGTCTTTTATTACAATCTTAAATATATTGTCAAAAGAAACAAACTTAATTATTTTATACCATTAAATTAAATTTTTTTTTTGTGTTAACAGGTGCTTGAAAGTGCAGACATACACCAGTTCTAGCTTGAGGGCTTTCAACTATCAAAATTAGATAGTTTGTATGCTACCCCAAACTCTAATTAAGAAAATGTACTCACAATAATTGACAATTACGTCAACTATAATAAATAATAGACAAAATTGCTTCCAAGAACCCTTAGCTTAATTTCATTTTTCAATTTAGTCTTTTGAGTTTTTTTCCCCAATTTAGTACTTTAATTTTCAAAATGTTAGCATTGTTGCGTGCTTATGTGGTTTTCTTATATTATGTGATGATTCATAATTTTTAATTAATTTTGATTAAAATAAAATAAACATTGCTTGTTCATCATCTTCATGAATTCGTACAATCTGTGTTTTCTGCTAATCCAAATTCACAATATGGAATTTGGCCCTATTAGTTGTTGGCTTTGGACATGTGGTCTTTCGTTTCCTTATTCTTTTTTGCATTTGCGTCATAACTCACAACAACAGGTTCTATCACAAGACCACTCAAACTAGGTGCTTCTCCATCAATAACACTGCAAATTGAGCTACCAATAGAATTCTCAGTGGTGTTGTCCTTACCGATTTGAATTCCTTTACACACAAGAATCCTTCTCACTGAGAACACAAAGAGAAACATTAGGACAAGATTCAGGTTTACGCATATTGCTGCAAGTTTCCATCATCGGGCAATATGAGGAAGTTTTCTGCATCATCTTCTCATCTCATTCCCAAATTCACAATCTGGATTTTCAGCAACTCTAATTTCTCCCCTCGACAACCAACTCACATTCGTCAATGGGGATACCAACCAGCTTTGTGGTTATCGTGCAGTCGTCTCTAGCATCCTTTGCTTTTTTCGATGCCACGACTTCTTCGGTGTCGATGTGCTTCCTGGCGCGTGTGTGGATTTTGTCCATGTTTGCGGGATTTTGGATGAAGAGGGCTTCTGTAACATCCCAGACTGCTTACAGAACTGCTGACTGCCCCCACAAACCAACACAAGTCTTTTCAGCATGTGTTGTCCTCACTTGCATGCTTTCTAGGAAACTTCCCAGAAGGTCACCCATCCCACTAGTCAAGCACGCTTAACTATGGAGTTCTTATGGGAAGGGCTCCCGAAAAGAAGATGAATCTTGTTCGTATAGGTAGTCCAAATCAATTCTTTTAAGTCTTCCTTTAACTGTACAGTACCATACCTGCACATCCTCAGGATCCCTCTCATTTCAGTGCGTATTCGGGTCATTCACGTGCCCCTTTGCTGGAAGCTGCCAGGAGCCGCTCGTCTGTGCCACCTTTTGGGCACCGGCGATCACTCCCCGCCCTCATCAGCCTCGGACGATGAATCCAGAAAGGAACAAATGTCTCTTGTGTTAAGATTTGTTGATAAAGCTTGTTTAATACAAGAGCAATTTTTTGATGTGGCACATGTTAGAGACACTGCAACTTTAACTCTTAAGGAAGCGATGTGTGATAGACTTTCTCAACATAACCTTGATGTTTCCTCACTTTTTGTATCAAAGTCCTACTTTGCCCTCCATCAATAAGATAAAAAAAACCTCAACTAGCTCTTTCCTGTTGTTTTGGCCCTCAAATCATCTCTTTAGATTTCATGAGCTTTAACAAAGGAGAAAAAGTCTTCATCTTTCCAACCGAATTAGAAATAAACCTCCTCTTTGAAACTAATCTTCCCAATTAGGCTTTGCAGTTCTTTCTTGTTCCTTTATGGTCTAGCCAATACGGCTGTCTTAGCTAATCCCTCAGTCTTAGTTCCTTCTCTCTCTGGGAGAGCTCTACATTGCGGTCGAGGATCAAGTCATTGGTTGCCTCATAGCGCAGGATGATGACAATGGTGCCGAGCGAGCAGTTTATTATCTTAGTAGGATTCTCAACGATGCAGAGACTAGATATTCTCCTATTGAAAAACTTTATTTATCATTCTTTAATACATGTACCAAATTAGAATATTATTTGTTGCCCAAAGAAGTTCTAGTTGTGTCCAAAGTTGATATTATAGAATAATATTAACAATTCATGTTACTCTTGCATCTCCCTAGAGGAGTTTTTCGAAAATAAAATTGTTGAAATCTTATTTGCATTCTACAATATCGCAAAGTAGATTGAATAGTTTTGTCTTTATTTCCCTTGAATTACGATTTTTTAAAGAAACTTGATTATGAATAGATTATTAAAGATTTTGTAAGAAAAACTGCAATGAGGATGATATTTAAAGATTAACAGGTGGATATTGCTGGTAGTGTGAAATGCTACTACTACCTGTTGGGTTGATAGATTCATGTAGCGCTATTTTTCCCTATAATTATATTATATTTAAATATTAATTTGAACTTTTCAATATTGATACAAATTTTGACTTTTCTTCTATTGAGGTTGTATTAAAACAAGTAATTTCAATATATATGGCTTAAATGACTTATAACCCAAGAGTGCTAATTGGGTGAGATGGTTCGGGACTTATAACCCAAGGTCCTGAGTTCAAATCTAGCTTTGGAAATGTAGTTGCGTTAAAAATCTTGATGGAGAGCTTTGCCGGCAATCGTAGTCTTATCCGACTTGAGGGATTAATCTCTATAATTGCATGCAGAGGATGTCCAGTTCACATCAATATATATATATATATATATATATATATATATATATATATATATATATATATATATATTGATATATATGACTTATGAAAAAATAGGACACTAAATTCAGACATAGCACAGGACACCCACAATTTCAGAGACAACCTTGTAGTACAGTACTCTTGAATGACATTATATATATATATATATATATATATATATATATATATATATATATATATTGATATATATGACTTATGAAAAAATAGGACACTAAATTCAGACATAGCACAGGACACCCACAATTTCAGAGACAACCTTGTAGTACAGTACTCTTGAATGACATTCCTCCTCCTCAGTAATTTCTTATCTCTCTTTCTTGATTAAGTTTATTACTAGTAACTACTAGTAACACCCCATGTTTCACATGTTCAACCCTACATTTCTTTTGTTTCTACCGATGGACATATTTCATGCAGTCGTGACCTCTCTCATTTATATTATTTAATTAGCTTTGTTTTATGCGTGTAGTCCTCATCCAATTCATCTTTACGCAACTTTAACTAATCTTTACCATGATGGAAGGTACAGATCAATTGGCGACCACAGTGGGAGTCCGCGCGTTTTCCATTACCACTAAAAACACCACACGCGGCGAATCATGGTTATCTCCGGAGGCACGTCCGCGGACGCAACAACCAACCGATGTATCAAAAGAAGGTGGGGTGAGATCGCAAGTATTGCCTCTAAAGCCACACCAACACCCTCCCATCAGCGACCTGCTATCTTATTTGGAGACGAAGACCTGATCGACGGAACGCCTAATTACGAAGTACCGCTGGTGGTAGCTGCGGTGATAGCGAACATGGAAGTTAGGCGAATTTTGATCGATCAGGGAAGCTCGGCAGATATCATCTTTGAGGACCTGTTAGATGCGTTGAGAGTCTCCAAAGACGACCTGAGACCCTTCAAAGGGACGGTCTTGACTGGTTTTAACGGAGCCTCGACAACCCCAATAGGACGAATCGAGTTGATGGTAACCTTTGAAGACGACGTTGCTAAGAGACAACTTTGTAGGACTGTGAGAACAGACTTCATCGTACTACCTTGCAAGTCAGTGTACCAATGTATTATTGGCCGACCTACTCTAGCTCGCCTCGAGGCCGTATCGTCCACGGTTCACCTTAAAATGAAGTTCTACACTGAAGATCGAGAAGTCGCTACTATTCGGGCCGACCTTATATCAGCAAGGCGGGCTCACCTCCTGGGACTCGGGAAAAGGGTTCTAAAGGAAGCTGTGAACGCCTTAATGAAGGGCGGGAAGCAAGTGAATACGACAGACCTAGATGCCCGCTATGATCCAGATAGCGAGGAAGAAGAAGAGGACGACCTATTAACCAAAGAACTCAAAAAGAGAATCAAACGACTAGAGCCAGATGGAGAGTTTTGCCAAGTGCAATTAGGAGATGACCCAGAGAAAACGATCAAAATAGGGAACGATCTTCCACCAGAAGTGCATGACAAGCTCGTTCAATGTTTAAGAGAGTATGCTGACCTGTTCGCCTGGAGTGCGGCGGATATGCCCGGGATCCCACCCGAAGTCGCTTGTCACCATTTGGCCGTGGATCCAAGAGCAAAATGGGTCGCCCAAAGGAGAAGAGTCCAGAAAGAAGAGAAGGCACGAGCAGCATCCAAGGCTATTGAAGATCTGCTCGATGCAGGATTTATTAAGGAGATCAAGTACACTACATGGCTCTCGAACGTCGTCCTAGTCAAAAAGGCGAGTGGAAAATGGAGGATGTGTGTGAATTATACAGATCTCAACCGAGCCTGTCCCAAAGATGCATTCCCAGTTCCGAGCGTCGGCCGCTTGGTCGACAGTGCGGGCGGATTCAAGGTTCTGTCCTTTTTGGACGCTTACTCCGGTTACAACCAAATTGCCATGCACCCGCCCAATCAAGAGAAAACGGCCTTCATGACGGGACAAAGGTAAGTTTTGTTATACAGTCATGCCCTTCGGATTAAAGAACGCTGGGGCAACCTACCAACGCATGATGAACCACGTTTTCCGGAATCAGATAGGAATGGTAGTGGAGGTCTATCTGGATGACATGATCGTTAAAAGAAACACGATCCTGCTCACATTGACGACCTAAGAGAAGTTTTCAAAGAAGCCTGAAAAAATTCCCTAAGGTTCAATCAAGAAAAATGCACCTTCGGTGTAAGAGCGGGCAAGTTCCTGGGTTTTTACCTCACAGAAAGGGGAATAGAAGCCAATCCAGATAAATGCCGAGCAGTCACACAAATGAGGCCGCCCACGACCAAAAAAGAAATCCAAAAGCTCAATGGAATGGTGGCTGCCCTTTCTCGGTTCATCTCGAAGGCTGCGAACAAGTCCTTGCCCTTATTCAGACTATTGAAGAAGGAGACCGCTTTCGAATGGACGCCTGAGTGCGACCAAGCACTTGAACAATTAAAGACTGCTTTGGCAGAACCGCCCATCCTGACCACTCCAGAGCCCGGGGAGACTATATACCTATACTTATCCATCACGGAAGAGGAGCTGGCCGCTGTATTCGTACGAGAAAAAGGAGCTAAGCAGAATCCGGTATATTTCGTTAGAAAAGTACTGCAAGGACCCGAGCTCAGATACCAAAAGATCGAGAAATTGGCATTAGCTTTGGTCGTCGCAGCTAGGAGATTGCGCCCGTATTTTGTGGCACGACAGATCGCACTACGAACGGACCAACCGATCAGGCAGATCCTGCATAGACCAGATTTAGCTGGAAGAATGATCAAGTGGGCGGTGGAACTCTCAGAATTTGGAATCAAGTATGAGCCTAGATCGCCTTCCAAAGTCCAAGTCTTGGCCGATTTTATTGCGGAAATGACACCAGGGGCTGAACCCCCAGATGAAGGAACATGGACCTTACATGTAGATGGATCCTCCAATGGAAAAGGCAGTGGAGAGGGTATAATTCTATAGAACGAGGATGGAACGACCATAGAGGTCTCATTGGCTTTCTCCTTCCCTACTTCGAACAACCAGGCTGAGTATGAGGCCTGCGTAGCCGGACTATTGCTCGCTCTAGAGTTCAATGTAAAAAAGGTGGAAATACGATCAGATTCGTTGCTCGCTGTCTCTCAAATCAACGATGTGTTCTCAGCCAAGGATGAGGTGTTGCAAAGGTACTTAGCAAGAGTAAAAGAGCTAATGCAGAAATTCGAGCACGCCGAAGTTAAGCACGCCCCTAGAACAGAGAACATCAGGGCGGACATACTATGCAAACTTGCGAGCACGAAGAACTCCGGCAATCACAAAAGCGTGATACAAAAGGTCCTGTCTCAACCGAGCGTGAGGCTAGAAACTTCCATGAGAGTAGATGTGGGCGAGGTAGATCAAAGACCCACCTGGATCGACCCAATTGTCAAGTACATTAAAGAAGGAGAAGAACCTGAAAACTCTAAAGAAGCGGCGCTCGTTCGAAAACGAGCAACCTCTCACACTATTATCAACGACCAGCTGTATAGAAGAGGTTTCACCATGCCGTTACTCAGATGTCTCTTACCAGACGAGGCTGACTACGTACTAAGAGAAATTCACGAAGGCATTTGCGGTAATCACATGGGAGAAAGAGCATTGACCAAGAAAGCCTTAAGAGCGGGTTATTACTGGCCGACCATGGATGCAGATGCGACAGAAATGGTAAAGAAATGCGACAAGTGCCAAAGGCACGCAGACGTCCACATAGCTCCTCCTACCGAGCTCAATAGTTTAACCGCCCCCTGGCCTTTTGCTTGGTGGGGGATAGACCTCCTAGGTCCATTCAGGCTCGCTCCTGGACAGCTTAAATTCTTGATCGTCGCAGTGGACTACTTCACCAAGTGGATCGAGGCAAAACCATTAGCAACCATCACTTCAAAGAATTGTCTCAGGTTTGTAAAAAAGAATATACTGGTACGATTTGGAATACCCGAAGTCTTAGTATCGGATAATGACACTCAGTTCACCGATAAGAACTTCCAAGCAACTCTGGCCGAGCTAGGAGTGAAACAGCGTTTCACGTCGGTGGAACACCCGCAAACAAACAGACAAGCAGAAGCGGCCAACAGAGTCATCTTAAGGGGGCTGAAAAGGAGACTGGATGAAGCCAAGGGGAAATGGGCAGAAGAATTACCCTCGATACTATGGGCGTACAGAACCACGCCCCACTCAACCACTGGAGAGTCACCATTTAGGATGGTGTATGGGATGAATGCATTAATTCCTGTTGAAATAGGGGAATTAACCTGGAGAACGACTAATCCAAAACTGCAGGCCGAGAACGAACAGGCGACCAGGGAAGAGCTGGACTTGGTCGAAGAATTGAGAAACAAAGCGTCTTTGAGGGAAGCACTGGTTAAACAAAGCGTGGCGACCAAGCATAACACTAAGGTCGTTTCCCGTGTGTTCGAAGTTGGGCAGCTCGTCCTACGAAAGGCCAACATCGGTCAAAGAAATGCGGGACAAGGGAAGCTCGCACCCAACTGGGAGGGGCCCTACAGAGTCGCAGCTAGAACGGGCAAAGGGGAGTACATTCTACAAACGATGAATGGTTGAACGATCTCCAACACTTGGAATGCTACGAACCTCAAAAGATACTTCACCTAGAAGCTTTGTAAATATGAAAGAATATCATGTTAAGGAATTAAACGTTAAGAACGGACAGGGCACTCTTTTTCCTACGAGGTTTTTTAATGAGGCCTGCTCGTCTTTCAATAAAGATACCTTGCATTTCCTAGTTTACGGAATTACTTATCGATCGTCCCAAGAAATGGGTCACACTTTTAGTGAGTTCAATTCAAACCGAGTTTAATAAACTACTAAGAAAGAAAATGAAATGAGCTTAAGAATAAAGCCAACGATCAAAAGATTTGGTCTTGTATGGGGAACAAGCTAAATCCAAAGTAGAAACTTGGTAAGCTGTTCACATACGCAGAACTCGTCTCAAAGACTTCTACGATATAGAAATTTAGATCGAGTTATACTTAAAGATATTAGAAATTCATGGAAAAATACGAATTAAACATATCCACCCGGAGAAGGCTGGGCTCCATTAAATTTCATTACAAATAAGGGCGACACGAAAGTCCCCAAAAGAAAGAGAATAAAACACGTTCAATGAAAGCATAAAAGCGAAAAACGCTTGAAGCTGATCACTCCTGACGGCGGTAGATGATTTCCTCATCTCGAACAATGTTACCATTTTCATCCGTCTCCGCAAGGCGAACAATCTGCCCGTCCCGAAGGAAGTGATCATTACTCACAATTGCAGGATTGATCTCCAAGTTAGGATAACAGTACTGAATTTGAGCAACAGCTTCATCAAAACGCCCTTGGGCAATTTGAAGGGTTTTATCCTCTAGGGATTCCAGCTCAACGACCTTCTAATCTCGCTCGTCCGTCGCAGTTTTGAGATCGCCTTTCAAACCATCAACCTGCTTCTCCAAGTTAGTAACCTTAGCAGTCATCTCGGTCAAGTTGGCAGTTTCGGTGGCCAACTTGGTCTCGACATCCGCTTTGGCTTTTATGGCCGCATCACGTTCAGAAGTGACCGTGCCAAGTTTCTCTCTGGTGGGTTGAAGGGCGACCCCAGCTTTCTTAAGTTTTGCCTTGGTAGATTCCAGTTGAGCCAGCAGATCTGCAAGATGACCAAGGGCAGAGTTATATTTATCAGTTCTGTCTTGGAGGTCGCCCTCCAACCATAAATTACGATGTGCAAGTCGAATACCTGCTTGGCGTTCAGCCTCCTCGCTCTTAAAACGAGCAAGTTTGACAGAAGCGGCCTTGGCAATCTCAGCCGCGAACAAAAGGGGTCTACACGTAAGCGGGCAAAATCTGATTCACCAAGAGCGTCAAGATTTAAAACGTGCTTCTTTGGGACCTCTTTGGGCCTCTTGAAATTTGGGGAATCAAGGTCAATCTGTACAGGCTCATCTGAAGAGGACACCCGATCACGCTTCTTTGAGTTTGAGCTCGAATCATTCTCACGAACAGGAGACTTCTGGCCACCATCGATATGAGCGGGCTCAGAAGGAGGATCGGGGAACGTAACTTTCTTGGCTTTTCTCGCTTTGATCTTGTTCATGAGGGACCCGAAATCACAACCCGACATCTTGGCTGCATAAAGGGAAAAGATAACGGTCAGAACCTGAAAAGGAACTATAAAAAGCAAGCAATCAAAAGAGAAAATCAGGAAAGACGATCACTGAGCTTATTTTGTACTTGAGTAACCGTTCGAGCACGAGCAAACGGGTTACAGGGAATAACTCGCTTAGGCATCCAGCTAACTAACGCTTCTAAAATCTTAACGCTCTCAATATCATATTCGCTGAGCGACCTCTGATATCTATAGTGTATGGATTCACGGTCATAGTGGGAACGTGACCACCCGATGGGAAATTTCACCGAAATGACATTTCCTTGAGCGTCCGCAGCCCCAACCATATCACGAGCTTTATCATTAATGGGAACGACCCAGAGGAATGCATGTCTCCAAGGCTTGACAGGCTCACGAAAGGGCTTGAATAATTCGACCGTGCCCATGCGACACTTCAACGACACCTGCCCCCATCGACGGGGACCGCTCTTTAACTCCTCAGTGCGGTAAACATCAAACATGGAAAAGAACAGTCGGTAGTTGATGTCACGACCAATGGCGCCCATCACGTTCTCAAACTCCCTTATAAGGGCCCAAGCGTTAAAATGGAGTTGGGAAGGGGCGACCCCGAGAGCCATTAGAATACGACGTTGAAAGAAAGTAAAGGGAGGGCGCACCCTCAGATCCCGAAGGACATTGGTATACATTGTAAACTTCAAAGAATTTGGAATCATGGCCGCATGTTCCTCAGGAGGTGCTCCCTCGGTTCGCCACTCTTGGTCGCCATAGCCGACCAACTCATCAAAATAGCGAGTGATGTCATCACCGGGAGGGAAGGTCGATGATGTTGACAGAATAAAGTTTGAAATCCAGGAGTGATCTTCCCCATATATACCCCTCCAGTCATACTCTTCGGGCAGGGATGCGTTTTGAGGAACGGGTGGAGGCGGCGGATTAGAATGCCTCTCAGACGGAGGAGTGTCTGCACGAGGAGACTGCAAGGTCTCAGAATCAGTAGAAGAGGAAAAGCCGGATAGAGACGAGTTCGAAAAGGAAGAGCGGGTTCTAGAAAGATCTTCCGAACGAGCAGCGCACTCGGCCATATTTGAAGAAGGACGGCCGGAGATCCTAGCGGTTTTTTTAGTTCGCGCCAGCGCGAAACCTGAAAGGAGAAGGAAGGTCAGGATCACCAAGATCGATGATACTCAGAAGGGCGCGACAAGGTCGACCCCGAGCCTGACATCCCCCTCCTCGCCCTAAGAGAGTTTACAAAGACTTAAAAGCGGTTAAAAGTATGAAGACGTACCTTGATGGAGAATATTGAGGAATTAGGTCGATCACAAGGAGAAACTTTGCTCGTCCGCAGAAATATAAATTGATTGCCTTGGGAAATGTAAATCTAAAAGGAAGGAAAATCAAAATCAGAGGGCAGCATATTTATAAGACCTGAAGGCAGGAAAACAGAACAATACAATGATTCACCTGCACGCGCCTCAAAAACCGAAACGTCATCATGACAAAAGCAGCCACTTTTCGAGATTCGAGGTACCATTAATGAGTTTTCCGAGAACCAAGAAACGTCACTTTATGTCAGGCGCCAAGTGTTCAGAAGGTACGGTCGGTCAGAAAATATTCCCGCGCAACGGGTAAAAACGCAAGAATCCTAACAAGCCTACGCTCGTCCAACCACGATCTTGGCTGGGGGGGCAACTGTTCCAGAGTGGGCCGAAGACCAGTCTAGGCCATGCACAAAAACGGCCCACACTACAAAAAACGAAACGGATTGCGGGGGTTTTTAACCCCCGCAACGTAATCAGCGGGAGTTTTAAAAAACGCCGGAGTTTCGAGTGCCGCAATCTATCTGGGGGGTGTTTTGAAAACGCTGGTATCGGGTCTTTTTGCGGGGGTTTTTAACCCCCACTATTAGTGGAGGTTTTGCTGAGGGGGTTACAAACCTCCTGAAATTGATTGATTTGTAGGAGTTTTTTTTTAGGCGATTTTTTATTGCCATAGTTGATAGGACTTTTTTGTGGGGGTTTCAATCTCCTATTAGAGTTATGTAGAGATAATATTTCTTTTGCAATTTGAGAATTTCTTTTTTCCTTATCTAATTACCATATTTTTATCACTAATAACTATATGTACATCACATAACACTTATTAAGCTTACGCAAAAAACTGAAAATTTCATTAAAAATATAACTGTGATAACACAAATGTAGCTCAAATATCTATTGTCATAGAGCTCAAAATCATAATAGCATAAAAAAATATCCTATACTAAAGGATAAGGTAACATGATAACATGATACACACTGTAAGGTAACATGATAATCATTATTATAAGGTAACATGATAAACTAATTTTTGTTTGATAACATGATAAGGTATTTTATTTGGCAAGGAAGAAACTTCTATGGAAGATGTTACAAGTGCAGCAAAGGCAGCAAATGCACATGATTTCATTATCAATTAAACTTCCTAATGGATATGAAACTCAAGTAAGCTATTATTTCTGTCACAATATTCCACACTTATCAATAATTAATTCAAACTTGATTCAATCATTTCAACAATTAATTCAAACTTGGTTGAAATTTGAAAACTTACATTTGATGAATCAAAGACACCAATAAATTCTTCGGGGATCCCTCCTTCTTTGCGTACCAGGTAATCTTTAAGTGCACGTTCCATGTTTGTGTACTTCTCTTGCCATATGTTAGGAGTTGATGTGGTAGCAGTGGATGAAGAAAGACTCAAATTTGAAAGTCGAAGTCTAGTATTTCTAAATGCAATAGTAGGAGCTACTCCCATACCCATACTCCGCGTTCTCCCTGAGTGTTCAGGCCCCAACAGTCTACCCAAAACGTCATTTGGAGAAACTTCAGTCTCATCAATATTACTTTGAGTCAAACCCACTTCAATTTGTTCCTACCATCATATAAGATTTTCAAATTAAGAACCCATGATTAAAATAAAAAATGCAACCTAAAGACGATATTGTTTAAGTGAAACTTACCACTATAACTTTTGCTTTATCGTTAACAACTGATCCGTCCTTCTTTTTATGGGTTTCAATATACACTTTTCCTCGACTCGGTACTTATCCAGTTTCCAAAAACTAAAATAGATAAAAAATGTCACAATAGATATAATTATATATACTAGATCATAAATTCTATTAGTTTAATTAATATAACTACCATCTCATTTCTTTTTCTCGAGAGAGGTTTAGAACCGCCAGTATGTGGAATATCTTGCAAGCTCCGTATTTCTTTATTTCTTTGACAAACCTCCTACGAATAAACAAATATAATTATGTATTAGTTAGGTAAATAACTTACTACACCACAAATAAATAGATCAAAGTAAACCAAATCCTACCTGTGTTTTTGGTGTTCGACGATAGGTGACAAAATAAGCCCATTGAGTTTCATCTATGCCAGTTGGCACGTTACTTATGATTTCATCTCTAGTTTTAGTTGCATCAGAGAAATGGTCCCATAAAGTTTGCCTATTTGCAGCTCACTTCTTTGCAATGCTAAGTTTGCAATATCTTTTTGCAACGTCTTCAGTAGCCCTAAAACAAAATCGAGGCTGCCAAAAAATGCTAAGTCAACATTCATATTGTCAAAGATAAGTATTCAAATAATAAAGAAGTGAGGTGATAAGAGATCTGGAAAAAATTAAGCACAAACCCCAAGTGTCAAGTATAGTGCTTAAAATTAAATCATTTTGCCAACTCAGACCATAAAAACCATTAAAATCAAATCTGAGAGACAAATATATATTCACAAAACAAGGATCACAATATGTTAGAATGAGCATTTATAAAATACATAACCCAGCATGCATTATCATAATTAATGAGTAACACCAGCATGCATTATCCCTCAACACAGGGTCACAATTAATGAGTAACACCAGCATGCATTATCATAATTATTCAAGTGAGAGATTAGGAACAACTACAGGAACAATATAATACCAATTATCCAATTGAGGTGAAACTTAAAAGATAAATACAAGCTATGAGAGGATGAAGAATTATTACCGCAATGCTATCTTCAAAGCAATCATTAAAATATTTAATCGGGAGACCTCGTGGTCCATTCCACCGGTCAAAGTTAATTGGAAATATCTTGCAATCAATTGCTAGTATACCCAAATATCCTGCAAGCAAGCCTTGTGCCTCACCAATTGCAGCACTTTGATCATCAAAGTGCACAATTATGCGATTCCCTCTAGGTAAGAATTGAACTTGCTTCACCTTGAGTCTAATCTTCTTAATAACACCTTCGGGATCTTAGACAACAAAAGAATTCATTTAATCAAAAAGATAAAATGTATAAGAATTTTTCATAAATGAAAAAAAGTATAACGCACATACCTATTTGTTCAACAGTCCAACTACTTGCACACTCACGTCCAATAATACATGGCCCGCGGCTTTGAGATTCTTGTGGTGAATTGTGACTTGTATTTTGGGTTGAGGCAAATGATGTTTGATGGGAAGACTGGGAAGAATGTCCTTCACTCTGAGTGTGAAGTGAATGGCTTGGGGATTGAGTTGGAAGATGTGCTTGAGGTGAAGAATTAGTTGAGGCTTGATTTAGAGCTTGAGTTGGATAATGCGTTGGGGCTTGAGTTGGAAGATGTGCTTGAGAAGCCTCAAGTGGAGCTTGAGTTGGAGGATGTGTTTGAGAAGCCTCAAGTGGAGCTTGAGTGAGAGTAGGAGGGTGTGTTGCACAATGAGTCTTGGATGCTGACCTTAGTGGATTTTGGAAACGCCTAGACTTTGCCATCACTGCATATTCATGAAAAAGGAGAAACATAAAAAGTTAAATTCAAATCAAATGTCATTATGTCAAATTTTTTAGCATGCATAGAAAGCGTAATGGAGCTATTACCTTATTTACAATACAATATTAACTATACTATTCTACTCAGACATGTGTGAGTCTGTTGCCAAGTCAACAGGCCTATTTGACTCAATTACATCATCAATAAAGTGGTTTGTAGCCAATTGCACATACTCATCATCAATATTACAAAATTGTTCAAATTGTTGCTCTTGGTAGGGTTCATTTTCATACATTTCATCTTCTATTTCTTCTCCCATTTCATACAAATCTCTTGGCTTTAAATGCACTGCAACACTCCATCCTTTATTAACCACATCATCTACATAATACAGTAGTTGTGCTTGAGATGCCTCGATGTAAGGGTCATGTTCTTCACGATCACCGTTATGAATCAATCTTTCAAAATTTACACAATTAAAATTCCAACTATCCTTTTTATACCCTTTGTCTCGTGTAGTTTCCGCCCACTTGCATTTAAAAAGAACAACATTGAACTGCCCATAGAAGTTAATCTCAATAATATCTTCCAACTTCCCATAATAAGGTATCTCTGCTTGTCTTGAGTTCCTATCAACACTACTTGAAACACAAGATGTATTGGATGTTAAAAAAACTCCACTATTTTGTGTTCTCAGTCCCTCTTCTCGAGCCAAAGTTCGAAATTTGAACCCATTAATGTTGTAACCACTAAATCTCTTTGCAGTGTCCAAAGGACCGCGTGCTAGAATTTTAGATCGGCAGTCATGTTATTCATTGTTTCTGGATTCGTAATCTAGATAACGTAATGCAATTGTGTCAGTCAAATTTCGAAGCAAACATGACAAATAGGAACACAACTATTGAATGATCACATACCCGCTTTCGAAACCAATCAACAAATTCCTTAGATATTCTCTTTTCTAGCTCTGTTACTGAAGGTCTTCTTGACCTTGAACTTCTTTTTATGAATTGTCTAAATTCCCTACACAAATTAATAATATAGCAATTTAATGCACATGATTACTATATTTAAAAGTCTAATAATGAATGAGTTGAAGTTTATTCTAATTACTCACTCAACAAATGGTGCAACTATTGAACAATTAAGAAGCACGTATCGATGAGCTTGAAGTTTTTGCATTTGAGTTAACGTGAACATTGAGGAAGCTCCTACTGGGTTTCCGAGTTGAGGGAAGATAGAGGATGCATAAGGGAACTCATTCTCATTTGGGATATCACAAACACGCCCAGGTCTATTGAATCTTGTCTCTATATCTTCAATATAGCGAAAACAAAAAGTAAGAGACTCTTCAGCTAAGTAACCTTCAGCTATAGACCCTTCTGGTCGAGCCTTGTTACGTACAAAGGACTTCAAGTGACCCAATTCCCTACAAGAATGATTGATAATTAGTGTATACAAGTGGCATATATAGAACAAGATAGCTTCAATTGAAGGAGCGATTTTTTTACCTCTCTACAGGATACATGTATCTATAATGTACTGGACCTCCAAGCTTGACTTCCTCTATCAAATGGACAGTTAAATGAACCATAACTGTGAAGAATGAAGGAGGGAATAACATTTCCAAATGACAAAGTGTAATCACAATGCGATCTTGGAGAATTTGAAGATCTGAAAGACTCAGACTTTTACCACAAAGAACTCTAAAAAATGAACAGAACTCCACCAAGACAGCTATAACATGGTTTGGCAACAAATTGCGGATGACTAATGGTAGTAGTTGTTCCATTATAATATGAGAATCATGGCTTTTCAATCCAAATATCTTTTGTTGTGCCTCATCAACACATCTAGAAATGTTACTTGAGTAACCATCTGGTACTTTAACATTCTTCAAGGTTTTAAGGAACAACTTTTTTGTATCGCGTGTTAGTGAAAACAAAGCAAGGTGATATCTCCCTTTATCATCAGGCCAAAGATCACGCCTTATACCCATATCTTGCAAATCTTTTCGAGCATTAAGATTGTCTTTTGATCTAGGCTTCTCATGGAGCAAAGTATACAAAACATTGTCACATACATTTTTTTCAATATGCATGAAATCCAAATTATGACGCAACAAATTAGATTCCCAATACGGAAGTTCAAAGAATATGCTTCTTTTATTCCATTGCTTAGTTGGTTGTCTAGATCTTTTTCCTGTACCATTCAACACTGCCTCTCTTCCAAATGGAACATCAAGGTTTTCCACTTGCTTCAAAACATCAGATCCTGATATAATTGAGGGTGGACTTCGTTCCTCCGTGCTTCCATCGAAGCGAACACGATTCAGTCTAAATCTATGATTTCTACTCAAAAAGCGACGATGGCCCATAAAACACCATTTTCTACTATGAGGGAGACGACAGGGCTCAGCATCAAAATTACAAGTTGGACAAGCCAAACTTGTATGAGTGTTCCAACTAGACAGGTTTCCTAGGCCAGGAAAGTCACTAATTGTCCACATAAGAGCTGCCCGCATTCTAAAATTTTCATTCATTGATGCATCAAAAGTAACCACACCATCATTCCATAGCTCCTTTAACTCATTTATAAGGGGTTGCAAGTAAACATCTATATTATTTCCAGGCATCTTCTTTCCTGGAATGATCATTGATAATATGAAGGAAGTGTGCTTCATACACATCCAAGGAGGAAAATTATACGGAATCAAAAACACTGGCCAAATGCTACAGGCAGAACTCATGGTTCCAAAAGGGTTAAAACCATCACTAGCAAGTCCTAACCAAACATTTCGAGGATTTAAAGCAAATTCAGGATGCACCAAATCAAATGTCTTCCATGCCTCACCATCCCTCGGATGCCTTAGCAACCCATCCTTATTACTCTCTGTAGAGTGCCACCTCATATGCTCAGCAGTTTTAGAACATATGAACAATCTTTGCAGTCTTGCTTTTAATGGAAAGTAACGCAGAACTTTTGCAGCTTGTTTTTTCTTCTTCTTAGGGTTCCATCGAGACTCTCCACAATGCTTACATGCTTGCAAGTCTTTGTCTTCATCTCCCAAATATAACATGCAATCTCTTGGACATGCATCTATCTTGGTATAATTAAGACCTAGTTTGTTGATAATTTTCTTTGCCTCATAAAAAGAAGGGGGGAACTTTGCTTGTTGAAACACGTCTCTCAACAAATCTAGTATCATAGTCATTGCCTTGTCACTCAATCCACACAAAACCTTTATATGGTATAATTTGATTACAAATTCTAGTTTTGTATGCTTGCTCCCTTCGTGCAAAATCTGATTTCCATCTTTGATAAACTCATGAAAATCACTATAATCCTCCCTTGGCCCTTCGTTTAATACTTCATTTGCGCTTACAGTTTGTGCTTCATCTCTATTAGTGTCTTGTTGCCTATGGTGCCCAAATGCATAATTGACCATTGTGTCTAGCAGGTTCCCACAATGAAATGTCCCTTGCTCATGATCTTCATTTCTAGTAGATTGTGGTACTTGTTTCTCACCATGGCGGGTCCATAGGATATAGTTTTTAGGGAATGGTTTTGATTCTAAGTGTGATTGGACTATATCTCTGGTTTGCCAATCAACAATCCCGCAATTAGGACACGGACATTGTATTGTATCTCTAATAGCAGCATGCTTAAAAGCAAAATCCAAGAATTGACTTATGCCATTTAAGTACTCACTTGTATTTCTTGGATTTGCAATCCAAGATTTGCCCATAGATAATTGTCTTCTAACTAATTATGATAAGAAGGTATAAAACAAATTAAGAAAACCTCAAGAAATGAATTCATAATGGAGAACACTAGCAATACAAACAGTTGCAAGCAGTACAATATGTCATATACCAGGCCAATTGAACACTAGCAACAAAGTTGACAATAAGACATTATTAGTGGGCTGTAAAATTGATTTCTTGATTTCATTTATTCATTTTTTGATTAAATGCCTACAGCTTAATCTATCAATTTTATAAATTTCATACATTAATCTGAATCTAAATTTGATAGATTAAACTTATAAAATCTGAATCTGATGTTTGAGCTTTCTAGATAGAGGGGGCGTAGAAGAAATTAGAACTTAGATTAGGAATCACTTCCAAATGCAATTTGATGAAGAGGAGCGAAACCACACTCAGATTAATCTATCATTATTTAGAAGAATAGGATTATTCAGATTGGCATGCATAAGCTGTAGGCACTTAAATTTGGTAGATTAAGCTGTAGGCACTTAAACTTAAGGCAGGAGTGACTGGTACAAAATTTGTTGATGTAAAGAATAGTCTTAAAATGAAATTGTAAAATGACATTCAGATTTAATACTAATACAAAGAAAACTAAAAGAGTGTCAATTAAACTTCAAATTCAGGAAAATCACTTCAGAGCGTCAGAATCACTTAAGAGACACGACAATAAGACACGGCAACAAAACGAGAAAAAGATTTGGAATTCAAAATCACAGAATCACAAAATCAATCTGCAAAAAAGGAAGCCACAGATTTATACCACTAATGCTGTATTTATATCACAGATTTATATCACTAATCACAGAATCACAGATTTATACCACTAATGCAGTCTTTATATCACAGGATCAAAACAGAAAAGGAAGCCAAGACCTTTACCTCAGAATAGAAGCAGCTGCACGCCGAATCACTGAATGCGGATGTATCTGAAGCACAGACAGTGAGACACACCACAAAATTAAAACACTCTTAAAGTTCCAAAATAAAATTGAGAAAATAACTAGACTTACTCGTAAGAACCAGCGAACTAATGCTTAGGGTTCTGTTGAAGCTTCATATTCTTTTGTTCTTAGGGTTCTGAAGGTGAGGGTTTGCGAAATCTTTTGCGAAAATGATTTATTGAGGTTTGAGTGGGAAGGTTTGCGAAATCTTTTGCGACTACAGTGGAAGGGGAGGTTTGCGATTAAGGGAACGTTAAACTGAGGGGGTTTTTAAAACCTCCCCAAAAAAAACCCCTCTATTTGATCCATTTTTTGTAGTGCCATTAAGGATGACAAAAGCAGAGATCGAAATGAATGGCTCTTATCGATCCGTACAACGATCTAACGGCCATAGGCAACTTCCAAACACTATATAAGCATTCACTGCGTCATTGTCAGGTACACACACTATTCACTCATATTCGCATTTTGCTCGTTTGCTCCTGACTTGGGCGTTGGAGTGTATTCGCAGGTACACCCGCCCGCTCTCACCACCTTGGAGCACGACCATCAGAGCGAGTGACGGAAGACTTGGACCTCAACCGCTTACTACAAAGCGATCAAAGGTACAGATCACTATTAGTCGTGACCACTCTAGATTTATTTGTTTGGTCATTATTGGCGTCCTCCAACTTCAAAAACGACTCAAATAATAAAAAAAACAAACATAAATATTTTCTATCCAAGAACTACGCAGTCTTTAAATTCTCCATTGCACGAGGAGATACGTAGGAGCGAGGGCACACTCCCATCAATTACAAAAAAAAAATCATTAAGAAAAAAAAGATCATTAAACAATTTTAATTCATTTTTATACTCATAATTAAAGTGAAAATAAATATATTTAAAATTAATATAATTTTAATTCAATTTTAATTCATTTTTTATTTTTTATATTTTAAATAAACATATATATTTAAAATTAATATATTTTTTATATTTTCCTCATTAGGTCTCTCCTCTAAGGTTAATGAGTCTTGATCGCTCGCATTATCGATTAATTGTGTAATATATATTATACTACAATACACACGAGAGATTATCTACATATAATTCATTCACCAATAAATCACAAAGTATTAAGCTATCATTTTGAGAGCAATAGAGCACTAGAATTTCTTAGGAAAGGGCATATTTCCCCAAACATCAATTAATTTCATTTGCCTAGTCTAAAGCCATAAATACAGATAATTTCATGTACGTTGCAGCCCATTATCTCTTGCAATAGCCATAACAATATTGAACTATTAATTGATTGGTTCCTCTTTTACTTTCACATTTAAAATATTTGGTTATCTAACATTTTTACCATATCTTTTCAATCGTTTAAAACTAGTCATATTTTTCATTTTGAGAAGTCACCCAAAGTATTATGTTATCATTTTGAAAGAAATAGAGTACAAGAATTTTTTAAGAACAACATATTTCTCTGAACATTAATTAGTGTCATTTGCATAGTCTAAAGCTATTAATACAGATAATTGGAGGTGCATGGCAGCCCAATGCCCATTATCTCTTTCAATAGCCATAAACATCTTGAACTATTAATTGTTTTGTTTCCCCTTTTACTTTCAGTTTTAGAGTATTTACTTTTTAACATTTGTGAACACATCTTTCAATATTTTAAAAATAACCAATTTCTTATCATTTTAAGAAGTCACCCAACGTATTATATTATCATCTTTTAAGAACATCATATTTCCTCAAATATCAATTAATATTATTTACATAGTCTAAAACCGTTAATAGGGATATTTGAATGTAGACTCTGCCGATTATCTCTTGCAATAGTCATAAACATGTTTAATTATTGATTGATTGGTTCCCTCTTTTACTATCCTTTTTAGAATATTTATTTGTAACCCAAAAAATTAGAGTATATATTTAGTTTTTTAACATTTTTACCTTATCTTTTTCAGTCTTTTAAAAATTACCAATTTTATATCATTTTGAGAAGTGACTCAAAGTATTATATTATCATTTTGAGAGCAATAGAGCACTCGAATTTTTTTAAAATGCAATATTTCCCAAAACCAGAATTAATGTCATTGCGTAGTCAAAAGCCATAAATAGGGGTAATTAAATATACATGGCAACTCATTATCACTTGCAATAGTCCTAAACATCTTGAACTATTAATTGATTGGTTTCCTCTTTTACTTTCACATTTAGAATATTTAATTGTTAATTTTGGTTGTACATGGCTTAAAATAAAGGTATTGTGAAACACCGGAGACATCACAAACTTGAGAATTCAATACATATTAGAGAAACATAATAATAGAAAAGAGTTATGGCAATGAGTGATCTGAAAAGAGGTGTGATGGTAATGCTAATGATTATGCTAGTTGTAACACAAGCTCAAGAGTACATCATTCAATCTCAAGAAGTTGAGTCAAATAGTAAGGAAGAGTGTCAATTTAAGTGTACAGCATTATGTTCTCTTCGCAACGAAGAAGAATCAACTTGGGAAGAATGCATGGGGGAATGTAATAAGCAATGTCGTGAATGGAGGTAATTAATATCATTAATGGTATCCATGTTTTCACTTTCTTCTCATATTATATCTCGTCTTTTTTTGACGAACTTAAATATTTTATAATATTAATTTAACTTTTTTTTGTCTTAACAAGTACTCGCATAGTGCAGACATACATTGGTTTTAGCTTGAAGGCTTGCAACAGTTAAAATTAAAAGTTTGTATGCTACACGAAACTATAATAATGAAAATATACACACAAAATTGGTAATTATGTGAAACTATAATAAATGACTTTTAATTGTAATATCTATTTTCTATTTCTATAATTCATTTTTCCTAGTATAACTTTTCCTAGTTTGTGTTATGTGATGATCTATTCAAGTCAATCATGGAAATATTAGTCAATTAATCAAATAACTAATAAGTGGTGAGTTGAAAAGTAAGAATCTGTAAAATCCCCAAAGTGGCTAATCTCAATTCTTGAGATTAGTAGATGATTTTATTTAAATGATTGCTAACTTAGTTGATTGAGTATATTTGAATGTATGATTGATAATTGTGATTGCTTAATTGTTTTAATTATATGCATTGGTTGATTTATTACACGATAGAAAGGGGTTTTTAAGTGAGAAATTGAGAGTAGGAGAAATAGAGTCATTTCACTAGATCTTTACTTTCAACTCATCAAACCAACACAAACGCTCACAAAACATAACTGTTTATCGTGGTTTTTGGTAAACAACCGCTAGTTTAAAATTATTTGCTTGCAAGATCAACTAGTAAATCTTAAGACATATTGTGCATTGATTTCCCAGAAATTATCGAGTTTCGTTAATGTTCTTACGGTTTTAATGAAAATAATGAAGATAACCGCCAATTTCAAAGGTGCTGAAACTGTCGAAATTACTTCAAAATGATACAGTTCTGAACAAAATGTGTAAAAAGCAAGTAAAGTGCAAGGAATTTAAGAAAATAGATTAAAATTGCATTGAATGAATAGAAATTGGTGCACAAGTGCATACATTGTTCTGTAACTCGCTTTTCTCTCTCACTTGGAAGTTGGAGTATGAGAATTCTGTATGTGCGTATTGTGACCCATTTTTCCTATGAAAAACTACACAAATAAAAAATAACTGTACAGAATATTTAAAAATGTAACTGCTACATCCCTTCGACAGCGGTTGCTTGATTCCAATCCGTTACCAGTCTTCAAAACCTCTTCTTGTCGAAATCACTGTCTTCAACACTTCGATTTCAGCAAGCCTCATGTCGAAATCATCTTGACACAACCAAATAACTTAACTCTTCTCAATGTCGAAATTGACATCTTTCTCTTGAAATAATAAGTCAAACCTCGTTGACTGCATTTAATTGAGCTTGTCGAAAATGCAGGCTAACAAATTGCCCCCCAAAAATGTCTTTTTCGACTAAATTTAGAATGAAGAAAGAAAACGACGTTTTTGAAACTTCACTCAACAGTTTCGTGTCAAGTCTGCTGACGTCATTAACATCTTCTTTCAGAAATATTGAAAGGACGTTTTTTCAAAAGGAAACCACTTCATTGCGCCAACTATTCAGAGTTAGTGGGCCACGTTTTACCTTGGAACTCCCCACAAAACCACTTTTCCATAACTGTTAGGTCATGATTGTTAGTGGGCCATTCTCTAAAAGTGAAAAAAAAAACCCAAAGGATTATACCTCTTTTTTTTTATATCCAGCAACTATAAAAGGCGTACCTCCTTCTCCATTCTATTTTTTCACTCTTCATCTCCCTTGCGAACCCATATCCAGAACCAGAAACTTTTTTAGGAACTCCATTTAAACGGTAACACTCTTCAAGCTTCTTTATCTTCTTCGTTAGAAGAACGCCAACAAACCAGAAAACCTTCTGAGAAACCCCATTAACGCTTAAAACCTTTCTCTGGTTTTTACAAATCAAGAACAAATCACATTTTTCAAACCTAAAAAATGGCTTCTGCTTCAAGCTCTCAAGCTTCTAGAAAACAGAAATTTGTTGTTGAACCTGATTTGGAAGATGCTCGCGCTCAAATCAGGAAATCACAGGTATTAATTCCCTCTTCTGAACCTAACAAGCATGCTTTTCTTGGGCCTCTCCCTGAATCACACGAAGACACACAGAAACTTCAAGAAATTTTCCCTAGCTACCATAAATATAGCCCTAGGATTTTTGAAAAGGGGCCCTACGAAATGGGGTTTATGAATGCACCCAATAGGGTCTTTAGGTCCTCACCCCACGCAGAGAACGAACTCTACACCAAATGGCTTAACAAAGTTGAGTCGAAGAAGGGCGAATTCTGGAAATCCCAAGGGATTTATGACCTTATTCAACTGTCGAGATATGGCCCTAGGTACTACAGCCCCATGCTCATTGCAGCATTACATTTTTGGGAACTCACAACTAACAGCTTACATCTTAAATGTGGCATGCTCACTCCCACCTTGCTGGATGTGGCTGCCATAACTGGCCTTAAACTGATAGGAGAAATTTTCAATCCCAACAACACCACCAATACCTACCAATTCGACTTCAAACGTGCCACATTTTCTGGATACATTGAAGATCAGCATGTAACTGATAACGAGGAGGTTTCCGACATAGAACACACTGCCTTCCTCACCTTGTGGCTCTCCCTCTATATCTTCTTCTCTTCATCACTCCAAGTGGCCAAAATGTATGTTAACTTGGCCATTGGTTGCTTAATTGCTTAATTGTTTTAATTATATGCATTGGTTGATTTATTACACGATAGAAAGGGGTTTTTAAGTGAGAAATTGAGAGTAGGAGCAATAGAGTCATTTCACTAGATCTTTACATTCAACTCATCAAACCAACACAAACACTCACAAACATAACGCACACACATTTCCTTGAAAACAGATTTTAGAGAGAGAGAGAGAGAGAGTTGAGAGAAAGAGAGAGGGACGAGTTGAGAGAGAAGGAAAAGAAGAGAGGAACAACTTCACACGCAACTAGAATCTTCACCTCATCTCTTCAGTCCCATTTCAATTTCTGAACCAAAGGAGAGAATAGATCAACATTGTGCTTGTTTTCATCTATCATTTTCGAAAATCACTCAAGTTTAGAGTAGTTGGGGTTCTAATGGTTGCATGTTGGTTTCAACAATTGATTAAGAAATTCTAGAAGTCACATTGCATTTTAGAGGAGCCACATATTGTTGATTGGAAGCTCAAGTTAAGGGTTTGAGGGCTTGGGTTTCGAATTGGGAGCTTAGGAGTTTTGTTGGTGCTTCAAAGTTTCGATTTCTTTGTTTTTGGTGTTGTTGCTTCTACGGATTCGAGGTGAGTTCTTCACGCAATTTAGTTTAAATTGAGGTTGTGGTGATTGCATGTGAACCATTGAGTATATTCAGCCTTGCATGTGTGTTTGTTTTGTTGAAAATCAAAATTGAACTCATTGGGAAGTTATAATTGTGTTTTGGTGTTGAGAAAATGTCGTATGATTGAATGTCATAATACGTGCCTATTTGATTGATGAATTATAGTCCATTTGATTGTTTGGAAGTGTTAGAATAGTTGTATCTTGCGGTTAATGTGGTAAGAATGGACTTGGACGGGTATTGGAACTATCAGAATAGCAAAACTACACGAAAAATCACATTTTTACAAATCTGATAGAGGAGCCCGATCCGTGCGCCCCTAGGCCCGGACCGTATGTCCCCACTTGTTGCAAATTTTTAAATATGTTTTAACAAGCTCGGTCCATGTACCTTAGGGCCCGACTAAGGCCAAACATTATGTCCCTCGTTTTTAAAAGTTTCTAATGCTATTCCTTTGGTCTCCAATCCCTTCCCACTTCATCTCTTGACCCTTCCCAATGAATATTAAACTTGAATAAGTGATATAACCATTGTTAATATAATATTACGTTCTAGGAACTAAACCGTATAGTTTTGTAAGGAGAGAGAAAACATAACCTAGTGTTAAGTAAAGGACTTGGTGTCTGAACTAATGATGAAATATATTGGGTGACGACCTCGAGTTATAGCATACTAGGGGAGAGAAGTCATGAGCCCAAAACCTAGGCCCGTTCCATTTTTTCTCATTAATCAGATATTAGCGAGGGGGTTCACCGGGGGAACCGTGTACTGGTTGTACAGAGTTGTGCTAAGTCAAGATGAGTGTAGCTACCAGACTTAGGCTACAAGTAAAAGAATAATAAAACGCCGAGAGTTGAATTGTGAGGGGTCACGAAAGATCTCACTGAGATTGTTATCTCACTGTATATGTTTGTGGTGTTTACAGATAAACGAGGAAAGGAAAAGGAAAAGAAGAAAGAGTAGTTGTTGTTCGAGTTGCCGAGATTTGAGGGATATTTGAGATCCAATGTTACTTTGCTTAGTTTCCCTATGTTTTTGTTGTACTTTCGATATTATGACTTAGACTTTGTATCGAAGTTGTGTATCGTTTATTTAATTCTAGTTTGAGATGTTGAACATTAGGCATGTAATGACTTTATACTTATGGTTTATGGTTGTTGAGTAATCCTTTTAGAACTTATGATGGTTTAAAAGAATAGTTGGATGAGTTTTCATCAATTTCAGTTATGTTCAATATCTTAATTTAGAATTAGCACTTTGATGTATGCTGAACATGAATGTTCCGATATTTCTTCCAAGGTCGAAATATTACGGTGTTACATAATCGTTACACTAAAATAAGAAAACTATTTAGACTTATATATTTTTAATATAAATTTATTTTTATCTTCATAGTTCAAAATTAAGAAAGAATGCATTATCTATATTTAAAATAAAAATAGACATTTTAACTTTTTTGACAAAATATTCCTTATAATTTAATCAATAAAATAATATTGCAAGTAAAAAATAACTCTAGGTAATTTTTTTTTGAAATAGTCTTATATAATTTCTTGAAGTATCATAAGCTATTTTTTTATAATAAGTTAATTCAATGGGTTTGATTATTGGTTAGTAGATCTTTTTTGAAAACACAAGATTTATTTGGTAGAAGAACTTATTTCACTAAGCATGTGTGATTTTTTTTGGCTTAAATATGTTTTTCGTCTCTGCAAATATAGCGAGTTTTTAAATAAGTCCCTACAAAAAAAAAAATTTTAAAAATCCCTGCAAAGTAATTTTTTATAAATACCCTTCTGTTAAGTCTCTATTAGCCATGTGACTAACAGAGATTCATGTTGGCATTTATAGGTCATTATTTTTTTTCGTTTAATGTGCTGACTCCCCAAATTAAATTAGGTTTTTTCTTGTTCTAGTCTTCTTCCTTTCCTCTCCCCCTCAGCCACTCTCTTTCGCTAGCCACCATTACCACTGCTTCGAAAACGTTCTCATATCTTCCAATCTGTTTGCAATATCCTCCATCACCTAGAAATTGAAATAATGAAATATTGTCATACTCAATTAAGTTGCTGTCTCAAAGAGCTTTGTCGGAAATAACAGAAATCAATTCTAAAACTTAATTCCTGAGAATGTTTTGTTGAAGATGATGAACAGTACCTTCGGGTCTTCTGCGTGGATGATCAAGGGACGGGTCGTCTGCTACTGTAGACTAAGGATGACCTGAACGCGCGGGGGGGTGTACCTGCAAGGACACTCTGACGCCCAAGTCAGCTATATCGAATCGAACTACAGTACAATCTAGTGAATATTCGAATGAATTGCCTACCTGACATTTGGATAGCCCAGTTGCGCTGGGGGCCCAAGTATCAGTCGAGCGGATCCTCCCCTTGCTGGGTTGGATGATCACTTAGTGGATTGGGCCTGACAACTGACCCTGTCCAGAACAATTGAACTGATCCTCTCCTTGCTGGGTTGGATGACCACTATTGGATTGGGCCTGACGAATGGCCCAGTCTAGAACAGTTGCCCCCAAACCAAGCTCGATCGTCGAGCGGGCGTAGGCTTGATCAGTAGTTCGGATGGTCATGCCCCCAGTTTACTACTTGTGAAATTGTCAGCGGTTGAGATCGTAACGGATCATTCGGTAATTGAGGGGTGGTCGTGAAAAACTTCACTTTTCTTCAAAGAACTCTCTAGAGCGACCCGAACATCATTTGGAGCGACCACTCTTTCTCGGCCGAACCCCCTCTCGGGCGACCACCCTATCTTGGGCGATCAGTCAACCAGAACGACCTGCATCTCATCGCTTGCTCGTTCCTCGGACGGTTGCCTTCTTATCTCGCGGATGACCTCAACCCCCAGAACGACCCCGACGATCACACGACCAGATCTGCTTGGCCACCCATTGTGAGCGTCCTCTTCGCAGGCGACCAATTCGCGCGACGACCAGCTCATCTTGTGTGTGTCTTCTCCGCAGGCGTGCGACCTGCAATTTGAGGAGAGAACAATCACCTCTTCGTGCGCGAGGCTCCTTTGGGCGATCTGATTTGAGCAATTTGGGGCGATTTCGCGAAGGAGCTTACGAGGGCGACCTGCACTCTTCGGGCAAGGGCGACCTGCTCACTTTTCGGCGCAATCTGCCCTTAGGTGACCACCCACGGGCGACCTGCTCCTAGGCGCTCCATATCTTACGGTGATCGTTTGGGCGATCTGCTCTTCTCCCTGCGGACGATCTGCACTCTATTGGCGGCAACCTGATCATCCTCACACGCGGGCAGCGATCAGACCATCCTCCCATGCAGGCGACCATCATCACAGACGATCACCGTACTTGATTTCAGGTATTTTTCTTTCAACTCTTCTATCTTCAATTTTTAATTATGTAGCGAGCGTGGTAGGATCTGGATACCTTAGGAAGATTTGATAATTTCCTCTTTAGATTTAGCTTGATCTGGAGCTCAAGGTATACGACCACTTTATGTGTGCTCTAAGTTATGTTTTGTTGGTGGATGATCTGCGGTTCTAGGGAAAGACCATCCATTGTGTGACTCGAGCAACCATTCGCTAGTATTTTCCTTCTTGGTGTAAGACGTACTTTTGGGTATTTACCTATTCCCCTTTTCAAATATCGATGTAGTGATTTCAGGTAGGATCGTAATAACCTGATTATTTGATTTTTCGATCTTCCAGGTCGCATCGTGATCTTGCCTCTTCCCGATTTGGTAGTTCGATCTTCCGGGCGGCTTGATCTTTCTTTCACGGTATGCTACATTGAACTTCGTTGTTAGTGACTTGCGAAAATTGTCGTATGTGCGTTATAAATGATAACTCTTCATTTTATTGTCTTAGTGCAGGCCTGATCTTCCCTTTATTTCTGTATTCAGTGAGTGGTCTTGATCGTGGGTGACCTTAATCTTCATAGCGGTGACTTGGTCTTCTTTGTCAGCCGACCTTAATTCTCAGGTATACTTCCTTTCTTTCCTCCTTGCTTATTCTTTTACTTGTGTTTGTTTTGGTTTGGCGGGAAGGGGCGATCAGGGTTGGGGCGAGACAATCGCCCCCTCACCCGCAAGCCTGCGAACTCGTTTGACGAGCGGTCGCTCCTTCCTGTAGGTCTATATCGTGGCGAGGACCAAGCAAACTCTACGCAAACCTCCGACATCTGATCCTCATGTTGCTCGGGCTGCTACCCTGAAAAAGGGACGATCTATCGAGATGTCGGATGGTGAGGAGGAGATGAGCTTTCATAAGGAGGAGGTGCATTCTCCGCACGAAGAGGAGGTGAGCTCTCATGAGGAAGTCGAGTCTGGTCCTCCTGCTGATCCTCAGCCTCAGGAGGTTTTAGACAGTCTAAGTCCCTTGCCCATTCTTTGGGTCGCCTTGCGAGCATGATCGCCCAAACTCCTCGGGTTGCCCATGATCATTATTTTGCTTAATATCTTTTCTTTGTGACTAATGTTTTTCTCTTCTTCTTTTGCAGATAAGATGGTGGGTAAAGTTTCGTCCTTCCCTCGGATGCTTTCACGGGCTTGTAAAGGACCTACGACAGCTCCCACGCTACTCCGGAGGATCCAAATTTGCATTTGGTCTGACTTTTGTAGTAATCCAGACTTTGATCGTTCGTGCTTTTGATACTTTGTTGCACGCTTGATTTTCTTTTGCTTTAAGTGCATGTGCTCTTTTATCTTTTCACGATCGATGCTCAGTATCTTTGGGTTGCCCATGCCTCAAAGGTTGTCAGACTAGACAGTCCTCCATGGTGCCGATTGCCCTCTTTTGTGCTGTGGGTGCCCAAAACTTAGACGACCAACAGGGGTTGAATACGTCTGAATTAGATTTTGCGCTCAACATAAGAATTTTAGCTCTGCTTCTAAAATTTCTAACGCATTTTCACACGTCCCCATCAAATAAATAAGGACGAAGTTATGGCCTCCATACTAGACAGCCCTCCAAGGTTGCACGCGGGCGACCAAGAAGTAGTACCCCCAATCTTGGACGACCAAAAGGGGTCGAGGACGTCCAAATTGGATTTTGAGCTCAACATAAGAATTATATCTCTGTTTCAAGGCTTTCCAACGCATGCTCACACGCCCCTATCGGATTAACATGGACGAGGTTATGCTCTTCAGACCAGACCGTCCTCCAAGGTTGCGCGCGGGCGACCAAGAAGTGGTCGCCCCAATCTTGGGAGACCAGAAGGGGTCTAACACGTACGAATTAGATTTTCAGTACAACATGAAAGTTGTAGCCATTCTTCTGAGCTTTCCAACTCATGCTCACACATCCCCATCGGATAAGCATGGCCAAAGTTATCCTCTTCAGACTAGACCGTCCTCCAAGGTTGTGCGCGGGCGACCAAGAAGTGGTCGCCCCAATTTTGGCCGACCAGAAGGGGTCGGACACGTACGAATTAGATTTTGAGTCTAACATGAAAGTTGTAGCCATGCTTCTTCTCTTTCCAACGCATGCTCACACGCCTCAATCAGATAAACATCGATGAAGTTATGGTCTCCAGACCAGACCGTCCTCCAAGGTTGCGCGCGGGCGACCAAGAAGTGGTCGCCCCAATCTTGGACGACCAGAAGGGGTCGAAGACGTCAGAATTGGATTTCCAGCAGGGGTCCAGGTCGCTCTTGACAGGCATGGTCTCTTCTTTTGAGTTGTTCCTACCAAGGTAGGGACGCTCGGGTCTAAACAAATAGTTCGTTTGCTTTGTTGACGTCACATGGTCGCTCCATTTGAGTTGGTCCTCCCAAAGGAGGAGCACTCGATCCTCCCAAAGGAGGAGCGTTCGATCCTCCCCAAAGGGGGAGCGCTCAATCCTCCCTAAAGGAGGAGCCCTCGATCCTCCCCAAAGGAGGAGCACTCGATCCTCCCCAAAGGAGGAGGTCTGGATCCTCCCAAAGGAGGAGGTCTCGATTCGATCGATCCTCCCCAAAGGAGGAGCACTCGATCCTCCCCAAAGGAGGATCGCTCGTTATCTTGTTGCCTTATTCGCTTGGCTCGGTATTTTCGCGTGTTATCTTATTCTTTCCACCCGTTTCGTTCGAGTAGGATCGTGAACGCCCATGGACAGTTTACCAGGTTTCTACCCAGATTTAACTCGTCCTCAAGAGTGCGACCAATCTCAGGTCGCTTCGATTGTGCTTGAATTCATTTAAGCGCCCTTGGGCAGTTTACCAAGTTTGACTCGGATTGAACTCGCCCTCGGAGGTGCGACCAATCTTAGGCTGCTTCGTTTGTGCTTAAATTTCTTTTAAGTGTTGTATCCTGACCGCGCAGTTTATCGAACACGGCTCGAACTTCACTCGCGCAGTAGGTCGAACTTTTAAGGTTCCTTCTCCATAGTGACGATCAACTTGATTCGTCCGATTAGTGTGGTGGATGCTCCATTAAACTTGATTCGTTCGAAAATGATGTCCGTGGATCGAGCTTCCTTGGTCGATCAATATTCGTCTGACCTCCATGTTGGTCGTCACGGCAACCACCACGAGTGGCACTTCATTGTAAGGCGTCCTATCAATGAGGTCCTCATCCCCGAACAGAATGGGCGGCCTCTTCGAGAGGACCCTTGGGGTGGATATCGACGCGACAGTCATGATCTGGTCGAACCTTCCCTTTATTGACTTGTTAGTTGAGGCGTCAGTGGGGATGCCTCTAGTGATCATCATGGCAACTTGCCTTCCCCTTGATCTCCTTGTATCTGGGACATCATCGTCTTCATCCTCCTCTTCTTCTCTGACTTTGGCCACTTCGGTGGCTGGTGTCTTACCTTTCCTAGGCGATCGACGTGTTCAGTTGTCGTCTCGCCCATCAGCTTGGTTCTTCCTTACGTACTGAGTCCGCTTTCCCCCTCGGAGTAATTCCTCAATGTCGTCTTTGAGGGCCATGAGATCATTTGTGTCATGCCCATCGCTCTTATGGTAATGACAGTGTTCGCACATCCCGATCGTGGAGCAGTCTTAGGCTTGATTTGCAGTTCTGGTGATCATGTCCCCGGTTATTACTTGTGAATTTTTTCAGCGATCTGTTTCGTAACGGATCGTATGATAACCGATGGGTGCTTTTCGTGTCGTTCACTGTGAATTTCTAATATTTTCAATATTATTTGTGCCAATATTATTCTCTGGAGCAACCACCCCCCTTGGGACGATCTGCTCTCCATTCATAGCCCAGAGGGCGATCAGTTCTTCCCCTCACGGCGGACGACCTGTGTGACTTGCTACTTACGAGCGATCTGCTCTCCCCCTCACGGAGGACGACCTGCACTTCTTTTTCCCGGACAATCTGGTGCTCTTCTCTGCGGGCGATCTGCAACTCTTCTCCGCGGACGACCACCCTTGCTACTTACGAGCGATCTGCTCTCCCCCTCACGGAGGACGACCTGCACTTTTTTTCCCGGACGATCTGGTGCTCTTCTCTGCGGGTGATCTGCTCCTCTTCTCCGCGGACGACCACCCTTGCTACTTACGAGCGATCTGCTCTCCCCCTCACGGAGGACGACCTGCACTTCTCTTTCACGGACGATCTGATGCTCTTCTCTGCAGGTGATTTGCTCCTCTTCTCTGCGGACGACCACCCTTGCTACTTACGAGCGATCTGTTCTCCCCCTCACGGCGTGGTCGCCCGTTTTGGGTGAGCTTATTCTCGCTGGGAGCGTCTTTTCTCCGCGGCGCGCACTCTCTCTCATTCGTGGTGGACATTCTATGTCTTGCGTTAAAAATTCCACTTGGGGGCGATCATCTCCCGTGTGGGGCGACCTACTACTCGGGATTCATCTGTTATTATCTTATTTTTGACTAAGTATTTTTTACTGAGTCATGATCGACGCCCGATCCTAAGGTCGTGGCCTCATGGCCCGTCTAGTTGGGGCTAATCTTCCTCCTCTTCCCCTTCGACGAGGTGGAGATCTATGGATGAGCTGTCCGCGGGGAGGCGAACGATGCCTCCTTGGTGGGTTGGCCCGGGGGATGGGCGACCCATTGTTGCGATGGAGCGGCTCGGGCGTTGTGTTCCCTCGTCTGGAAGCTATTAGTTCCTACATCTGGGTGAGGCGGTCATCTCGGCGAGCGATCTGCCGATCCCTGACACGGAGCAATGCACGAAGCTCCTAAACTAGATTGGCTGGAAGGGTGACGTCAACCTGCTGGGTCGTGCCCGGCTGGGGACCGGGGGCAACGACCTCAGTGTTGGTCGTCGTTCCTCCCAGTGCTGGAGGTGGTCGAACTGGTATCTAGACCATGCTTTGCAGGCGGGTCGACCGCGGTCTGCCTCGAGGTGTCCTTGGAGGCATTGGGA
Source organism: Astragalus glycyphyllos (assembly GCA_963573325.1). Taxonomy (NCBI): domain Eukaryota; kingdom Viridiplantae; phylum Streptophyta; class Magnoliopsida; order Fabales; family Fabaceae; genus Astragalus; species Astragalus glycyphyllos. The sequence goes on from OY754311.1 coordinate 13,885,970, forward strand.
ATGTTGGTGGGATAGTGTTCTCCCACTGTGGTCGCCAATGAACCGTACCTTCGGGTCTTCTGCGTGGATGATCAAGGGACGGGTCGTCTGCTACTGTAGACTGAGGATGACCTGACCGTGCAGGGGGGTGTACCTGCAAGGACACTTCGACGCCCAAGTCAGCTATATCGAGCTACAGTACAATCTAGTGAATATTCGAATGAATTGCCTACCTGACACCTGGTGATTGATGTTATTTATAGTGATAAGTTCGGATCGTTGACGTTGGATAGCCCAGTTGCGCTGGGGGCCCAAGTATCAGTCGAGCGGATCCTCCCCTTGCTGGGTTGGATGATCACTTACTGGATTGGGCCTAACAACTGACCCAGTCCAGAACAGTTGAACTGATCCTCCCCTTGCTGGGTTGGATGACCACTACTGGATTGGGCCTGACGAATGGCCCAGTCCAGAACAGATGAGCCACATTATAGTATACCCAGAAAATCATCAAAGAAAGGCTGGCAAGAATGCTTAAACTTCATTAGATAGAGATTTCTAAAAACCCTCTTTTGACAAAACCAAGCAAGTAATCTCCCGTAAATTTATTTTTGTTGCAATTTAAAAGACAAACACGAGAAGTTTACTAGATTACATGTCCACATGTTCATTCCTGCCATACTTTGCGAATAATCGTTCAAGCTCCGATTGACGTATCCTAGTCTAGGTTCCCAGCAACATTTCGCATCCATCTTCTTGCCTTCAAATCACCTCCAAAATCATACCTTTTGACAGTTTGGTGAGATAAGCTTGGAATATAGAGTAAGAGTGGTTTCAAAATTAGGGGAACGCAGTTAGGTGAGATAAGCTTTAAATTCCATTCCCAAATGACGAAAATCAAGACAACGTTCATTCCAAATTGAAATGTTGAAGATGAAGATATTGGTGGAGATGAAGATGATGATGATGATGATGATGATGATGATGATGATGATGATGATGAATGTGAAGAGGGAGAACCCTAACTTAAGAATTTTCCAACTCAGCTTTCAAAATAAATAGAAATGAAAAATAATTCCATGGAAAAGCCACATATGATTTTATTTGACAGCTCAGCATATTTTTAACAGAGTCACTAACAGAAGGACCATAATGAAAAAGTTTGTATTTGCAGGGATTTATTTAAAAAAATATATTTTTCAGGGATTAAAATCAAATTACCTTATATTTCCATTGAGGTTCAATTCGTAGTTTGAAAAGCATGTTTCCGATCACACTATGGCCCTAGCTTCATATTCCTATCTTTCACTAGGAAAGAGTAATACTCCTATTACTCTTCAAACCATATTAATTTGCGAAATCAGCACTTAAATTTCTTTCCAAAAAAAGCACATTATCCAAAATAAATTGATCAAGTTCAAAAAGGATATATAGCCTTAACTTGCACAAATTAATGAAGCATCAAGCATTAGTCACATTAAACATCAATAGATGTTAATTACATCACCATAGTCTTGACTATAAAGAGATCTAGCTCATAATGAGCTTAGACATGACAAAATAGAACCTAACTACCATAAATGAAGCCATCAAAACAGTAACGACATTGAAAACAGAATACACAGGAAAATGCAGAGGAATACAAACTAAATGAAGCTTCAAATAAGCTTCAGATGTTGTAGCTCTGCTCCAGAGTTCCTGTGTTGTGCAGATGAAGGTCTGTGCAGCAGATTCTGAGTTTCCAGCTTCAAAAATGGAGTTTGAGCACTGAAAATGGTGGAAAGATGATTGGGGAAGACGATGGAATAGTGAAGCGGAAGGTGGAATGGTACTCTCTGACCTAGGGCACAGTTGAGGCTGAAGTATATGCACTTTTAGGGTAAAGAACCTATTTATACCTCTTTCTCTTTCCAAGTACTATGGGCCTTTCTTTCCGTGCCACTCTGCCAAGTGCTGCCAACCCTAATTTCAAGGACATTTTGTCTTTTAGCGGCCCACTAACGCACAGATTCCAAGATGCCTTTTTCACTAATGACAAAAAACCTCTTTCTTGCTTATACCACCTGAGATGCCTTAATTTTATTTCTTTCACCAACTGTCTGCCACGGTGCTACCATAGCACTAACCACAGCACTGATTCAACTAAAAATCCTGCACACTAGCACACAAGTTAAATCCCACAAAAATGGCACTTGCATGCCCAAACTGTCATTTTCACAATTAATTATACTTTCACTAACTATACACAATTTATACATTTATTCAAATAAATTACTCTTGGATCAAGATAATTCTTATTTATTTTGGCATAATTAAATAACTCACATTTCTATGAGTTATCAATTACCAACACCTAATTGATGTAAATGCCAATTTAACATTGAGGCTACTGCAAGTAATAATCTGACTAAGGTAAGTTTGGCAACAGGACTAAAAGTGTCAAAGAAATCCAAACCTTCAACTTGGTTGTATCCCTTTGCAGCCAATCTAGCCTTATACCTTTCTATAGTTCCATCAGCTTTGTGTTTAATTTTATAGACCCACTTGCTTCCAATGAGCTTCACATTTGGAGGTAGATCAACGATTCTCCATGTGTCATTCTTTCTTATGGCTTCTAATTATTTCTCCATAGCTTCACATTTGCATGCTTCTTCATAGGTCTGTGGCTCAATCACAGAACTTATAGCTAATAAAAATTTATGTAGAGTACTAGACAGATTAGTAAATGAATGATAGTTAGAGATAGGATAGATTGATTTGGCATGATCATTAGAGGAGTTGTTGCATATGTATACAGATAAATGAGTTGGCTGATGCCTCTCTCGTGTGAATTTTCTCACAATTGGAGGGTGAATTTCTGTATCAGGTGAAGGCACAGAGCTATTTGATGAAGATATGTTGCTGGTGAGTGTTTTAGGGGAGGTGAGTGAGTTTTCTGGCCTTTGTATAGGTGTGAGAGGTGAATGAGGACTAACTTGGGGTTCATTGACAGAACCTGTATCTGATATACCAGTAAGTTCAGTATTTGCTACACTAGCAGGTTTTGTTTCTGATAAACTAGGGATATTAGGTGAAAAATAATTCCATTTGGACAAAGGTTGAGAATTAGTATATGGCAAAACATGTTCATGGAACACAACATTTCTAGACACAAAAGTTTCTTTGTTATTCAAATCTAACAGCACAATTCCCTTGACAGCAAACTTATATCCTAGAAACAAACATTTTCTTTCCCATGGGCTAAGCTTTGTCCTATGCCTCTTTAATGTGGATGCATAGCGAAGGCAACCAAAGACTCTAAGGGATTCTATATCAGGTAGGACATGCTTTTGTAGAAAATAAGGAGACTTGTTTTGAAGTATAGGACTACAGATTCTGTTTATGATTTAAGTAGCATGAAGAATGACATAAGACCAATATTTCTTAGGCAATTTTGATTGAAACAATAAGGCTCTACCTACATTTAGTACATGTTGATGGTTTTCTCCACTCTCCCATTTTGCTCAAGAGTTTTTGCACATGTAGTTTGATGAATTATGCCTTTCTTAGAATAAAAGTCAGGCAACAAAAACTCAGGACCATTGTCAGTTTTAACATTTGTGTCATATTGTGTTTCAAGAGTATTTATGAAGTTTTTTGGCATGATTGCTTACTTCTCCTTTTGGGTTTAAGCAAAATTATCCAAGTGTATCCACTATAATCATCTAATGCAGTAAGGAAATATCTGTGTCCACGAATAGAAGGTGTGGAATTGGGACCCCATATATCAAAATGGATTAATTCATAACACTGTGAAGCTCTATTCTTACTTAATTGGAAAGACAATTTCTTTTGTTTAGTAGTGACAAATATCACACAGAGACCCTTCATCAACAAGAATAGAAGGCAACACACTATGTTTATCTTTCATTCTTTGACTAGAAAGGTGCCCTAGTCTAAAGTGCCACAGGGCTTTTTTAGGTAAAGTGACTAGTCTTCTCTTAGAAGGGATAACTCCGAAAATACGCCCTGTGGAGCTATTTCTGAAAATCCCAAAAAAAAAAATGGCTTCCACAGTTATGCATGTTTCCGAAAATCCTAGCTTCTGCAATTATCCCTATTTCCTGAATTATTAATTTTTTAAAAAAATTTCTTTTTTAATTTTTATTTTTTAGTTTTTTCAATGGCGGCCAGATCAGGACGTGCAGGAAGTTTAGAGCGACGCGAGTCTTCACAGGCAGTAGGCAGAGATACAAATCAGACTCCTCCTGCTCCTAGTACCAAGACGAGGATTAGGTTAGTCAGGCAGGTCGGTCACGCTTCAGAGCGTAACAGGCGTGACCGTCAGCGGCATGACATTAGTGGGGCTGATGAGGCTGCAAACGCTCCACAGCAGCAGTATCATTAGTCTGCTCAGCAGGATGACATTATGGAGGCTGCAGACGCTCAGAAGCATGATGAGGCTGAGGCTGCTCAACAGGTTTTATTGCATCGGCTTCATGTGCACGTGGTGTCGAGGGTACGTTTGGGACAGGTAATATTTTTAATAATTAATTTAATTTTTTTTACTGTCATTTAATATGTTTTAATTTATACAATTTATTTTTTAACAGGACCGTGGAAAGATTAAGGTGGCAGCCCATGGTAGGAAGATTTTTAGGTTTCGACCTCAACAGCACCATCCACACATACAGACATGGTTACTGCAAGCCCGTCTCTTAAAGCTCGACTCTACACCTCTCCACATCATCAATCACGAGCTGATCTCGTCGTTAGTGGAGAGGTGGCACTCTGAGACCAGTTCATTCCACATACCATTCGGGGAGATGATTGTGACGTTGGACGACGTGTCCACGTTGCTCCATTTATCGCTCAACGTCACATTTTTGCATCCTGAGTTGTCATTTACTGACCAGGATGCCATTACAGTTGGAGGCGAGTTGCTGGGTCTAGACGACGATTCTTGCTGGGTGGAGTGTCAGTTCACTAGGGGACCGAACTTCAGATTCAGTTTTTTGGAGGAGACATACAAAGTTAACATGTCTAATGGCTTTTGTGATCGGGCTGCACGGTGCTATATGTTTCTCTTGTTGGGCTATACGATATTCACCGACAAGAGTCACACATAAGTGCCCGCCAAGTGGCTGACACTGATTCATTCTTTTGATGACTGTGACCAGTAGGCTTGGGGTCCAACTGCCTTGACCATATTGTACGAGCAACTGAACGACCCTTGTTTCTCGAAGACGAAGCAGGTTGGAGGATACGCTTACCTGCTGTAATAATTAATTACTTTTTTACCAATAATTAATTATTTTTATTTATATAATTACTTAGTTATTTATTTATTTATGTATTTATTCATTTTATTATTTCAGTGTTGAATTTATGAGTACTTCCCCACCATCATAGAGCGCAAAGACTTCGGTGTTTCTGAGCGTCCACATTGTTGCAGGTGGGAAATAAAAAGTGTGACGCTGTGAAGCTTATAGATTTTCGGGGTCAGCTGGATGACTTACGTCGGGAGGACATCATATGGAGGCCTTGGGAGGACCACAAGAAGTACTTGGGCTTTTCCCAGATTTTCTTTTCAGAGGTTACCTACTATGGGGTGATATCACAGTGCCCTATATGCCAGACAGGGTCCGTTGGCAGTTTGGATACGTCCAGCAAATCCCTGATCAGCCCATTTTGGTTAGTGCCTCACGTCCATCTATAGAGGACATTTTATAGAGATGGTTGTTCTACGCTGTTCTGGTGCGGAGTTTCACGAGATCTTCTAGACATACCCCCGTAACGGGATGAGTGCGATGAGGATTACCTGCCATGGTACTTAGAGGTGTCTGTTCCTTGTCTCACTCTGGCTCCGCCTCCAAACGATGTACCAGATCAGGTTCTAGCAACTGAGGATATTGGTCCACTGATCATGGAGGATAGGGTCGAGAGAGCAGCTGCACATATCCAGGATGCCATGACAGTCGAGGGCATTCCACCTGTTGCATATGAGAGTCTATTGACGGCTTTAGCTTTTTTGACAGTTGACCCTTAATTGTATGTTTTTTCGTACTTTTTTTGGTATTTGTACTCGTATATGATCGAATTTTGCATATTATGATTATCGTATTTTTTAGTCGTATTTGTTCTCTCGTATTTTATTGTTATCGTTATCCTTTTTAGCGAATATCATTATTTATCGTATCGTTATTTATCGTAATGAATTCAATTAAAAAAGAAAAACTTTTTTAAAAAAATTTCTGGAATTAAGGATATTTCCGAAAAGCATTTTTTCAAACTTTCCGGAAGTCAATGTGACTTCCGGAAATAGCTCTTTATGGGGGTATGGGGTATAATGAGGGGGTAAAAAAAGCCTATAAAGTTTGTGAAACTCTATCAAATAGAAGCCTTGAAAAGGTACATGGGTTCACTTTTGGAGACAGTCTTGATGAATATAAAAGAAACAAGTCGCTAATCTTTCCCGTCTGTAGTAGACCAGTGGGGGCCCTAAGGATGTACTGGAGGCGCAGGATACAAATCCACTGCATTCATAATCCCTGCATTCCCTTGCATTTAGTTACTTTTTAGGGGCTTTTTAGTCATCTTACATCCCTGTTTTATCTCTCTATACTCCCTCTCTACATCCAATTTATACTAAATGCATGAATGTGCAGTCACAAGTGACTGTAGAGAATCCATATCCGGAGGCGCAACCGCACATTACCCTAAAAACTAAGGGCACCAATATATGTATATATATAGATAGATATAAAATAAAGTTACGTAATTAACGTATCCATTTTTTAAACAAGGCTTAGATAGATAAAATGGCTACCAAGCTTATAGATTGGCGCACATATACATATCGGCACGTCCTGGCAGGCAGGACTGTCGGGAACAATGAGTTTTATCAGCTGGAACTGCCGAGGCTTGGGTAACCCGAGTGCAGTTTCTTCTATTCGTGACCTCGTTTGGGCGTACCATCCGGACGTTATGTTCCTGTGTGAGACTTTGGTACATGCTAATAGAATCGAAGAAATTAGAGTTCGCTTGGGTTTTGATAATTCTCTTGCGGTGGATAGGGTCGGTAGGAGTGGTGGCCTTGCGTTGTTTTGGAGGCATCCTTTTGATTGTCGTATTATAAATTATTCCTCCAATTTCATTAATGTCGAGATTAGTGTTGTTGGTCGTCACAACTGGCGTTTAATTGGGTTTTATGGCTATCCTGAGAGTGGTCGTCGTGACTCTTGGGATCTCCTTAGAACTCTTGCAAGAGATAATGATTTGCCTTGGTGTGTAATGGGGGATTTTAATGATATTTTGTCTAATGAGGAGATCAGGGGACAACGGGATAGACAACCGTGGGTCATTAGAGGTTATCAAGAAGCGGTGCAGGATAGTATGCTGCTTGACTTGCCTATGGAGGGCTATCAGTTTACGTGGACTAAGAGTTTAGGGACCTCCGATGTGAAGGAGGGGCGCCTAGACCGCATTTTTGTTACTTAGAGTTGGCTTGATATTTTTCCTCACCATCGGTTCCTTAATGGGGTTTCAGACAAATCAGATCATACGCCTCTTTGGTTACGACTGAATGGCTGGGAGCGTAGGGGGCGGCATCGAGACTTTAAATTTGAGAATTGTTGGCTTGAAGAACCGGAATTACCTCTTGTTGTGGGAGAAAGCTGGCGTCAGAACGAAGGGTTGGATTTTCTTTCAAAAATTAAACATTGTACTGGTGCTGTGGAAGATAATCGGGGGAGGCGTCTCCGGTCGAGATATCGTGATGAGATTAATTCTTGTCGGAGGACAATAGAGGAGCTTCGTTCAATACCGGGGGGTAGTGAAGATCCCCTACTGAGTAATACTATGTCTCGGCTGAGTACCTTACTTATGCTGGAGGATATGTTCTGGAAACAACGAGCAAAAGTTTTTTGGCTTCGGGATGGTGATACTAATTCTCGCTTCTTCCATGCTATGGCAAGTGCGAGAAAGCGTAGGAACCATATCTCTAAGTTACGGCGTGATGATGGTAGTGAGGTTACGAAACAACGTGATTTATGTGATGTTGCTAGAGGGTACTTTGATACTTTGTTTCTTCGCAATGATGGGGAATATGATCTAGTAGTCTCTCATGTGCAACCGTGTGTAACAACTGATGATAATCACAGCCTCTTGAAACCACTTGAGATCGAGGAGTTTAAACAGGCACTTTTGCAAATGAACTCTGACAAGGCCCCAGGTCCGGATTGTCTAAATCCGGTCTTCTTTAAGAAGTTTTGGAACCTTTGTGGCATGGAGCTTTTTCATACTGGTAAGGAGTGGCTGGCAAATGGTGAGTTCCCTACTAGTCTAAATGATGCTACTATAGTTCTTATTCCAAAAGTTGAGAACCCCACCTCCATGAAGGATCTACGGCCCATCTCACTATGTAATGTTATTTATAAGATCATCTCAAAGGTTCTAGCCAATCGGCTTAAACCTCTTCTTCCTAAGTGTATATCCATGGAGCAGTCTGCCTTTGTGGAGAACATGTCCATCTTGGACAATGTGTTTGTAGCAATTGAAACACTCCACCATTTAAAGTGTAAAACAAAAGGAAAAGTGGGTGAGATGGCTCTCAAAATTGATATCAGTAAAGCATATGACCGAGTCGATTGGGGTTACCTTCGGCGCATTCTTTTGAAGATGGGTTTTGATGACCAGTGGGTGTGATGGATGACTATGTGCTTGGAAACCGTGAGCTACTCAGTTGTTGTTAATGGGGATAAAGTGGGACCTATCACACCAGGGAGTGGACTCAGGCAGGGTGACCCACTGTCACCTTACCTTTTTATATTGTGTGCAGAGAGACTTACTACTTTACTAAAGAGAGCGGAAGCGAGAGGAGACCTACACGGCGTGAGAGTGTGTAGAAGGGCACCATGTAACACCCCAAATTTCTTAGGAGTGCATTTTAGTTTACATGTGAGCATAATAGTATTTATGTGATATATATATACACACACACACACACACACATACATCGTGTGTCTTTTCCCTTAGTAATAATATATTTTACGTGATTTGATACTTTTATACGTATTAGAATTATTAAAGTATGTTGTATTGATATCTACTAGTATTTTTAGATAATAGTAATGCTATATTATTATTATTACTCTTATTATTATTGTTATTATTATTATTATTATTATTATTATTTAGTGAAAATATGTTGAGTTAAAGAAATGTGTCAAAGTAGATATTATAAGAGAATTGGGCTTTAGAATATAATTAGAAACAAGTTGGGCTTTTGTAGTGATTCATTCCTTTTTTTTTAATGAAATTACTGATCGCACCCCCTTAGTTACTTCATACACCCCATGAACATAAGTCAAAACCCTACCCTTCCTTTCTTCATTCTTCCTCCGTTGCTTTCTTCTTCTTTTGCAGCCGCCACAGATAGTTATCAAACTCATTCTTTTTTTTCTAAGTTCCTGTTCTCTCTTATTTGATCGCCAAAAATAACCAAACTTCATATTCCCACACAAAATAATCTTCTGAATCCATTTATGTCATTATTTTGGTCATCCGAGACAGAAATTATACCGTATTTCGCACGGTATATTGCTGATTCTGGCCACTATGGTCATCGTTTGGAAAAACAGACATCTTCTTTGAATTCCCCGCATCGAAACCTTCAGGAAAAGGTACTGCTTTTATTATTTTGGTGAATTTGAAAAATGACCTGTTTTACCCGTAATTGCAACTTCCGGTCTCACTTCTGGCCACATCGGTTATCATCATGAAAAACTGAGACCTTCTTTGGGCTCTTCGAGAATAATACTTTTATTCTATCCAATCAGATTTGCAAACTAGGATGTTTCAAAAATGGGTTCCGTTCTTCGTCGTTCTTCTTCATTACCATTGAGCACTACTCAAGAGGATTCGTAGTTCATTCACTCCTTCGACATTGATCAACATTCAAATTACTAAGGATCCTTCCCTTTGCTGTTTTTAAGTCTAAATTTGTGGTAAGCACACGTTCTTTATATTTAAGTCATTTCTTTTAGTTTTATAAACCGTAATAAACTGTTTTTCACATATCTTTCGCTACCGACGTCAAAATCACGTGCCGTTTGACGCTACACGCTCGTAGCGACGTCCTTGACACTATAAAAATTAGTTTTCAGCCTTTCAGATCATAATTTCATGTAAGTCCCTGAACCTTAACTTTTTGGCCCTTTTGGTCCCAACGGTCAAATATTTAATATTGTACCCTTGTCCTTTGTTTTCCGTGACTTCCCAGATCATCAAGGAGATATTATAAGAGTGATATAATTCTGTTTGGAGGAATTGAGTTTCTGTTTTCGCTTTGGACCATCGTTCATGATCGCTTGGACTTGAGGTAAGAAGAGGGGGATGATAACTAGGGAACATGGTAGTTAGGATGCAATTGACATAACTGGGATGTCCCATGATCCCTATGTCTAACGCTGACATTATATTTGTGTGTAAACCATTGTATGAGCAATGGACTTTTATTTCATGATTTGGTTATGTCCTTGTAGGAGCAAAGAATCTATTATGATATGTTGGTGTTGATGATTTGTGTGGTTTTGAGCATCTTATGCTTATATGTTGTTGTTGATGTTGTTTTTGACATTGTTGTTATAATTGTTGATGATGATGATGAAGATGTTGATCTATTACGTTGATGTTGTTTATTGATTAGAGCTGTGGACATTACCCAATAGATGTTTTGGACTTGTGTTAATCTACTAGGGGTGGGATGTTAATCAATTAGAGTAATTAACATTACCAATGAGTTGTTTTAGAGGCGTGTTAATAGATTAGAAAAGATCGTTAATAAATTAGGATAATGAAGTATTACCTAAGAGACCATTTGAAGCCTATTAGTCGGATAAGACTAAGTTGATAATGAATTAAAACTATTGTGGCGATGTTTTGCAAGATGTTTGACTCTTCCTAATCTAGTTCAGGTAACCTTTACGATGAATGATGATTGAGACAATAAGTCATTTAGGATTTGAGGTATTGGATCAAAACGATTACATATGAATATAAGGATGACGTTATTATAAAGAATTAGTGAGGACTCGGGTAATAGTTATGACAAGAGATGATGATTATATTGACCCCCTAGTTGTCTGGTGATACCCAGGATGATGATTAATGAACATATGATCCTTAGTTGATGATGATACCCTCACACTTAGGAGTTCTTAGGGAAGTTGATGATGATGATGCTTAAGGAACCTTGTCGCAGAATGGGCAAGGACTCGCTGCAATATGGGCGAGCCGTACCTTTGTAAAAGTTCTAGGAGGAATCTTGTCGCAGTATGGGCAAGGACTCGTCGCAGTATAGGCGAGTCGTACCTCAAAGAATGGTGATTGTGATAGTTGTTGTTGTTGCCGTTGTCGTCATCGTCGTCGTCGTTGCTGTTGTCGTTGTCGTCGTTGTTGTTGCTGTTGTCGCCGTCGTCGTTGCTGTAGTTGTTAGTAGGGCATTATCGGGCAAGGTATCCCAGTCCTAATAGTCCTCTTTTGGGTGTTCTTCAGGGAATTATCGGGCCAGGTATCCCGTTCGAGTGACTCGGTCCTGTTGTTCTTGTGGGGCATTATCGGGCAAGGTATCCCATTCGGGCAAGGTTTCCCGGTCCTCTCAGTCCTCTTGCTATTGTTCTTCGTAGGGCGTTATCGGGCAAGGTATCCCGTTCGAGCAAGGTATCCGGGTCCTATTGATGTTGTTCCCTATAGGGCGTTATCGGGCAAGGTATCCCGTTCAGGCAAGGTATCCTGGTCCTATTGTTGTTGTTGTTGCTTGTAGTCCTAGGACCGTACGTGAGTTCGCGACATGGAGGACTAGATGATCATTAGTTGATGATTGTTTGTATATGCGTGTTATGTATGTTGTATCCACTATCGTTGAATGTTTCCTATGTTGTGTGATTTCCTCACTCTTCTTTGTGGCTACTCGTGTGCCATTGTACACGTTTAGGTGATGAGCTAGCAGTTGGTGATGAGCCTATCGACGTGGACGCCGAGAAGTAGTTCGTGCTGATGAAGATTATTAGCTGCTAGTTGTATTGTTAATTGTTTTTAAAAGGTTGTAATAATTGGTAAAAGCTTTGAGACTTGTGACACAGGGTTCCATGGGATTTTACTTTAACTTCGATATTTGGTTTATTTATGTTTCTGCATTTATTGGTGATACTTGTTATTTCGTTTGACTCAAAGTTTTTATAAAGACCTATTTTCTATTAATTCTTTGTATTTACGTCACGTTTTCCAAACGAGGTAGCAGGTGTCACACACCACCCCTCACACACTTACTTTTTGCTAACGATTGTTTTCTTTTTTGCAGAGCTGATGGTAGAGAGAGTAGCCACCTTAAAGCTATTCTCAACACCTATGAGAAAGCTTCTGGGCAAGCTATTAACTTCCAAAAGTCTGAAATTTATTTTAGCAGGAACACATCACAGGTATCAAGGGAGGAAGTAACAACTATATTGGAGGTCTCAGAGTGTTTGGGGATGGGCAAGTACTTAGGTCTACCCTCTATGATTGGTAGAAGCAAAAAACAACTCTTTGGCTATTTGCGAGACAGAATTTGGAAGAGGATTCAACATTGGTCTGGGAAGCATCTTTCAAAGGCTAGGAGAGAGGTACTACTAAAATCTGTGGCACAATCCATTCCCACATACTGCATGAGCACTTTCATGCTCCCCACGTCCTTAGGTGAGGAGCTTGAGAAAATGATGAATTATTTTTGGTGGGGCACTAATCGTAGTACAAGGAAAGGCATAACTTGGTTGAGTTGGGAGAAGCTTACGGTAAGAAAGGAATTCGGAGGTATGGGTTTCCGTCATCTTCATGGTTTCAATTTGGCAATGCTAGGGAAGCAAGCGTGGAATATTGCATCTCGTGCAGATACTATAGTAAGTAAAGTTTTCAAAGCTAAATATTTTCCGAATTGTGATTTTATGGGGGCTTGCTTGGGCCACAATCCCAGTTATGTTTGGCGTAGTATCTTCACTTCTCGAGTGGTTGTTATTTTTGGGAGCACGTTGGCGAATTGGAAATGGGGAGAATATTTCAGTTTGGTCCTTGCGGCGTTGTCGCAATGATAAAGTCTGGGAGGGTGTTCTCCAACCAATTGACCGCATAGTGCATGTTGCGATGGATACTCTACATGAGTGGTGCTGGGCGAGACAAAAACAACCTACTGCAGCTGTTGGCCATGAGCAGCAACGTGGTCAGGTTCCGTGCTGGCAGAAACCGGACGACGGTAACCTCAAGTGCAACGTCGACACAACGCTTTTTACTGATGAGAAAAAAGTTTGGTATTGGAATGTGCATTCGTACGTCTACGGGCAATTTTTACAAGAGTAAAACTATGTGGTTCCCGGGGATTCCAACACCACAAGAAGCAGAGGCAATGGGACTTTGGCAAACCTTACTCTGGTTGGAGGCATTGGGGATGACTTCTGTTTCCATAGACCTGGATTGTCTTTCGGTTGTAAATGGCTTGATGGCAGACCCTTTACCGAATACCGAGTTTGGTGTGTTAATTTCTAATTGTAAGACTTTTCTAATTCATTTTCCAAGCTTTCAGGTTAGCTTTGTTATGAGACAAGCAAATCTTGTCGCTCATACTCTAGCAAGGGCATCAAGATTATATGCTAGCTCCAATGTTTTTGATTTGATTCTATCCTGTATTGAGACTATTTTATATAATGAAATGATCTAAGTTTGTTGCTGTCAAAAAAATAAAAAATTGTTGTCGAATTTAATTAATTCTATTAAGTCTCTACCCAAATTTCACTCACACATTAAAACCAAAAACCCTAGGGTATGTTTAGATTGGTGGTAACATAATGATAACTTAAAATGACTTCATTCATAAACAGGATATTTGAGTCTTTAATACTAGTACCATTACCATGGTTCAGAAAACTGGACCGGCCGGTTCAAACAGTTGGACCCTGAACCGCAACCATGACCAGCCAAGAACAGGCTGCAAACCGCCTATCCTAAAAACCAGTAAACCGGCTTCAAACCGCAAAAAGGGGAAAAACCGACGGTTTAATGGTTTAACACAATTCATGAAAAAATAAATTGAACTGATTTTAATTAAAAAAAACTGAACTGATTGGTGCATCAATAGGTGAGATTTCGTCCCACTATTTTGTAGCGAGCCAACTCGTATTTTCAGCATGCCTTTCTAGCCTTATTTATAGAACCTCCTCTCCATTTGTTACCATCATTTGTTCGATGTGGGACTTAATTAGAGTCCTACGGTCATAGAATTCCCTCTTCCTTTTTTTTAAGTTATTTTCGACCTGGGACTCAAATATATTTACTAGTTAGTTAAGTAAAAGGCCAATATCAAATTATAAAAATTATATATACATAGTTTTTTATTATTTATCCTTTTGATTTACATTTAGTCCTATGCAATATATATAATAATTAATTTATCCTAATATATCATTCTTTAATATCATTCCCTCATCCTAATGTTCAATATCAAAAAAACAGAAATAGCGGAAACGATATACAACTTTTAATACAAGTACAAGTCATAATATCGAAAATACAAAGGAATTAGGAAACTACATAAGCAATAACTAATTAAATTGCATGATCTCCATGGCCTCCATCACATGCACTGGCTAACCGTGCTTCTTGGCTTTTGTCTTTCCTTGTTTCTCTGTAAAAACCATAAAACATAAAGGGTGAGATTACAAAACTCAGGGAATTCTACCGAGACCCCTTACTACACTCGTATGCATCCTTTTTATTCGTAGTTGAAGTATAAACTACGTGCCTTTTTACCTTAGCACAACATCGACTGCCTACTTCGCTAATCCCGGTGAACCTCGATCCACTAGTCCATACCATAGTGCTATAAAGAGGGCTATATACATTTGTGTGTGTGTCTATATATATATATATATATGTGTGTGTGTGTGTGTGTGTGTTATTATTAATCTTTGCCTTGGGTAATAACCCTAACTTCATAGAACATATAGTTCGTCTTTATCATAACCTTATCTTCATAGAACATATAGTTCGTCGTTATCGTATCATAACCTTTACTCACTCGTTCGTTTCGTTTAACAAAACATCATTCAACTTAAACAATTATTGCGTAGTTCAAACATCATTCCAATGATCAATCATTGTTAATGTTGGTGGGGATTAATCTTAAGCAAACTTTAATTAGCATTACGAACCATAGGAATAGGATTAGGATAGTCGTACGAGGTAATTTAGGGTCAGATAGTGATAAAAAGGGTGGAAAACCTGATGCTGACACGGGCACCCGTGTTGGACAACACGGGCCGTGTCAGCTGGTTTGCAAATAAATTTGCCCAAACCGAAGCTGACACGAGTACCCGTGGTGGCTGCCACGGACCGTGTTACTACACCAGAGTTACCATTTTGCTGTTTTGTGCTTCAATCCTCAATCAACCTATACTCAATCCCTCCCAATTCGAAACAACAACCATGCAACACTTAAATACACCAAATCAAGCATCAATAGAAGTATTTTAATGTACCAAACAATATCCAGACAACCACATAGAGGCAATTATCATCTTTTTCGAAACACAACAACATACGATTTCGCAAATAACGGTTTTACGCTTCTGTAACAAAAATCCAGCATTTTTTTAAAAACTACAAAAGTTCATTTCCAGAACAGAATCATAATCACACTCTTCAAAACTCAAAAATGCGAAGAACTCACAGTTGATTTGTAGAAATCACAACAAGAAGCAATGAATCAATGCTTTGAGAAACCATCAAGTCCCAAGCACCCCCAAACTCGAAAGTCAGCTTCCAAATCCTCTCCTAACAGCCACTATCACCAATGTGGCTTCCAACTTGACCAAACCAACCTCCTAAGCATGCATGCAACCAGAAATTTTTCCTCCTAGTAACTCTTACCCCACATGCAAAGCACAAAATGCTAATGAAGAAGAAAGTAGAGTGGTGGTTCTTGGGTTGTTCAATGCTCACCATAAGAAACTAAGATTGTGTATTGTGGGAAGATTTCAGTTTATGGGTGATGAAGATGAGGATGTGGTTTCTCCTTTTTTTTTTCTCTTTTCTCGAATTCTCCCTCTCTCTCAACTCCCTCTTCTCTTTTTTTCCTAAAACTGATCTTAGAATCTAAAAGGTAGATAGTGGTAATCCGCCATTTTTTCAGCAAAATTTTCACTTCCCGCCGGTGAGTTTGAATGTTGTTTACAATGGAAATGGTGAATAGTATGGAGAGGGAAAACGCTACAGTAGTGAATAGTATGGAGAGGGAAGAAAAGTTGACTTTCGGTAAAAAAGAAACAATAGGTTGAGTGTGTGAATATATGAACAGTGTAGGAGAATAGTTAGGAGATGTAAACCATTTTGTTTGGTTGCTGTTGGAGTTATAGTTGACAATTAGACCTGATGTGGTGAATAGTCACAGTGGTACTGTTTAGCTACAGTGCAAGTTTGCATGTCTCAAAGACTAATACTGTTTGTGTACAGTTTAAGGGAAGGGAATGAACAGTGAATAGTGAATTGCAGAGTAAATAATGAATAGATAGTGAATTGCGTGTAGGTCATGTGATGTCATTTTGAAAAGTGGTATTTTGGTCACGTCATCCTGCTGTCCTTTTAATACTTTTTTTTATGAAGAGTTAGTCCCCTATTTTTATGAAGAAATGTAACTTTGGAGGAAAAATTTTAGTTTACACTATACTCATAAATATTTAAAATTGTGTGTTCTAACTTGGAGCTTGAAGAGAAGTGAGTCCAACAACAAGTAACATACACAACATACAGAAATTAGAAAAGAAAGGAAGCTTTACACTCAATATACATAAATGCTCATATTTAGTCCCCATCATGTAGAAATGAAACAAAACCAATAACTAATTATCCATATTATTTATCTTCAAGCTTTGTCTTCAAAGTTTTCCTCATGATTTCCATTCATTTCTTCAATATTTTGAATCTTCAATATTTTGAATCTGTGAAAAAAAAAGGTCATCAACACCAATTTAATCATAGTTTTCACTTCTGTCACTTTATTATTATTTTTTTCTCTTCTTCTTTTCTGTTTTAAAACTAATCACGAAAAAATAAAAGCAAGTGTGTATTAGGATAAACTCTGATTGTTAGTATAGAAACAGAATAAACATGCTTCTTCTTCTTTTATAAATATAGGTTTAATTTAAATTTTTTTTTACAAAAAAAAATAAGAAGAAGAGCAAACCAAGAGAGAATCAGTAGAAACTTTAGAATCAAGGTGAGGAGATGATAAGAATAAAAGGGACGAAAAATTGACCTCCGGCCACACATGCGGTGTTGCTGTCGTCACTGCCGTCATCAAGCTTACCACCACCGTCACCGACACCACCCCGTGAACCGTCGTCCCATCTCCTCCCTCACTATGCAAACCTCTCTCTCTGTCTCCCTTTCTTCCTTCCCTCTCTGTTTTCGCAAGCTTCTTTCTCTCTCTCATGGTGAAGATGAAATTCTCTCTCTCTCTCTCTCATGGTGAAGATGGATGCGACGCTGGAGAGTGAAGTGGGAATGAAAAATTAGGTTTAGGTTAAAAGTTGTAGTTTTATATAGTCTTGGCTTCATTCCTTTTATTTTTAATAATTTTCAGATTTCTATGAGTTTTAACTTATACACCCCCCTTTTTATTACAACTTTTTATTACAACCCAAGGCAGTTCACTAAAACAAGTTGGCCTATGCTAAACGCACCCCCTTTTAATAATACAGCCCCTGCTGCTTTATGCACCTCTTTTTTTACAAATACACCCCCATTCATTCTTTTTTTCAACTTTTTCTACAAATAAACATTTTTTTCCACAAACTTACATTTTTCCTAAAAAAATAAATAAATTCTCTCTAAAAAATAGAAATAGGGGACTTACCCGACTGTATAGTCGGGTTAGTCAGCGTTCTAAGATGAATGAGTCGTACAGCTCAATAGTTCTAGAACCCCTATAAAAAATAATTAATAAATAAATCTTTTTTCCCAAAAAACAAATAGGGGACTAAGTCGATTGTACAGTCAGGTTAGTCAGCATTCTAGGATGAATGAGTCGTACGGCTCGAGAGTCCTAAAATCCATATTCCAATAAAATCAAACCACTACACATCAAACCCTTTTTTTAAAACTTCAAAAACTCCATTTTCAGAAAATAGGGGACTAAATCAATTCGTTGCTTCAATTGATAAATACTTAATAAAGACAAAACGTGAGGAAAATTTTCAATTGAGTATGACCCTATAATAGCAAATGTTGTATTTTCTCACGTTTTGTCTTTATTAAGTATTCATCAATTCCATTTATTGTTTCAACTAACATTACTAATTTAGCCTAAAGGAACTAACAATTTCTAGAAAATGTAATATGCTTCGCTTATTCTTTTGCCAGCAAAATGCTCATCGAAATGAGTTCAGCCTCTTTTGACAGCAATAACAGCATGATCACCGACTTTGATGATCCGCATTCACTCTTGAATGGTACTCCGATATTGTTTTGGATTGCACCGGTAATTGATCATATGAAAATAGGTCAGGTGTCATAGTGAGGGTACTTTTTAACTAAGTTGAATAACTACATTGGTTCCATTTATTTTGAGTAATCCGTTAGTGTTGACATTTTTGTTGTCCATTGTTTAATGTAGCATTTTCCCAAAAAGTGTGGAAGAATGATTCTAGAATGATTAGAAACAATTCATGTTCACCACTATGATGTCGATTTGTATTATTATTTTGACATACATGTTGCCAAGCGATCAAAGGAGGATTCACAGAACTTCGTTAAAGACAACGATCTACAAGTTGGAGATGTCCTTTAGTGGAAAAATGAAAGCGACCCAATTGCAATTTTTGTTAACATTAAGAGGAATGTAGTAAAACACATGTATGTCGTACTTTGTTTCAACATTGAAAGATATATGTATTTGACATATGTATATCGTTAATCTACTTCGCCCGTGCATGCACGGGTCCACTGACTAGTTTTTGTGTGAAAGTGTGTGTGTGGGAGTTTGAGTGAACTATTAAAATGTTTTTGTATGAGAGTGTGTGTTGTGGTTTCAGCTGAGAGTTCCACTAAATAGGTGAAATTCCAGTTTTACCCTTGTTTACTAATCTCACTCCATTTATATTCATACACCACCCAATGTCAACTTAATTTAACAAGTCATCAAATACACCATTAATTCACTTAATCATTTATAAAACAACTTAAAGCATCAATTATAAACTAAATTGAATAGCAATTAAATTAAGACACTTACTAATCTCAACAATTAGATATTAGCTAATTTGGGGATGTTACAATACACTCCAACCTAAAAAATTATGTCCTCAAAATTTGTTCAAGTTTTTACAATTCACTAATTGATACTAAACACTCTCCCAAGGATCTTGGTTTGAGAGAACAAAGTTATCGACTTGAAAACCCATTACAAGTATACCTAAGCTTAAAACCGAATTTGAAAATATTTGTTAGGGTTAAAAGTTTTACAAAAGAGCAATAATAATTGATATGAAAGGAAGGTCCTCTTGTAATTGGTTCAATCTAAAGCTTTTGATGTGTAATAAGAAATATTTGAGTGATCTTTCAACCTCAGATAGCATGAAAAAGGAAGAGAAAACAAATTTAATTGGGCATAAGCTAATACACCTAACCATTTACAGGATTTGGTAAAAAGACGGGATAGGAGACTCAATTTAACTTGGTAGGAATTCTTTTGCAAGTTCTTAATCAAATGGCATAACCAATAGAAATAATGTAGGTGTGATAAACTCATATGTATATCCATAATATCCATAAAGTCTAATGAATCAGCCGTAATATCCATAAAACAACAATCCTCATATGTATATATAATCTAATAATATAAATAATGTAGGTGTGATAAAACTCTAATAAAAACCTCAAGACACTACAGCAGTATTTGAAGGTAACGACAATTCTATTTTCACTGTTAGACTGTAAGTGTTTGATTCTTCTTCATCAAATTATGTTAGGTTTTGTTATATGGGATTGTAAATCTGTTTTAGTTAGTATGAATCTGTGTTAGTTTTATTTGTGTTTGATGTTTGAAATCGTATGCATGTCTACCTTGATACCTTGATGTTCTTATGGTTTAATAATTATTTCTCAATTTTTTTTTATGCTTTTACTGCTACTTACTTTCTTTTCATATTATCACTTGAAGTCTTGAATAGATTGACATGAAGATTAAAGTGAAGATTACTTGCCCCATGTCCCCAAATCTGTTCAAAGCTGTCATACTTAATATGTTTTGATTAGTGCTCTGTATATTCACAATTAAGCAAACACAATTGGTAATATATGTGCATGATCTGCTATCTTAAACCTCAACTATGAGTTGCTTTTTTGCTGCCAACTATGCACTTATTTTGTATATTGAACATTTTTGCTTCAACACGAGGTTTGTGACTAGTAAAATAGGCAATTTAGTCTTTACCCTTTACTCATAGTTTAATCTTTTAATTTATTTATTTGTATATTATACCTTGAATAATTGACAAATGTGTATCAATATACCTTGAATAATTGATAAATCGGTAAGTATCTTGGTAAGCGCCATTATAACTATTTTATATCTTGGTATGCTTCTGCGTTTTCTTACTTGTGTTGGGAGAGGACTTGATTTATTCCTTTCTTGAGATCACATTTCCTAGTTTTGGCGAACATTCTTTCCAAAAATGGCGTTGGAATAGTTTTGGCAATCGTTGATAGGTGAAATCGGTGCCTTAATATGAAGCTTTTCCTGCTTATATATTGAACTCATAACATGAATCTAGTACTATTTTTCTGTTTTTCTATTGATAAGGCAATAGATTTAAAAATACAAAAAAAAAAAAAGAGGAATATTTTAATTAGCGGCGGTTCTGAACTGTCTGGATTTGAAGACAAAAATTAGTTGTATTTTAGCGGTGGTTTCAAACCACCACAACACAAAAATAAACAATAAAAATTAAGATGGCCATTTATCGGCGAATCCAACCCGCCGTAAAGTCGAAATCTATAGCGTTAGTTTTGGGTGACGATTGTCACAACCACCGCAAAAGAGTCGCCGGCGCACAAAAGCGTGGCCTAAGTTGTGTAATGCCTAAGTTCATCCCTTCTTGTTGTCTTGAACAAAATTCCTAGTTCCTAAACTTGATAATCACTCAATTGAACGTGCAAATCGATTTTTCAAGAATGAACTCAAAACTAATTCTGCAGATTTTTCACAGCCACTACTCCCTCTTGTGCCCTTAAGCTCTACACGAAAATTAGCTGAAATATTCCAACCCTAACTTCAATATGCCTCCTCTAAGGTTCTTCTAGCAAATCTTCAACTCCTAACTTCAAGAGAGGGAAATCAAATGGAATGGGAAGAAAAGGATTGAAGTTCCTTCTCGCTCTACACATCTTTTCATGCCTTCTTTACTTTCCTTCCTTTCGTTATATATACTAACGTTTTTACCCGTGCGATGCACAAGACAAAAGCTTCATTTAATACATAAATATTACAGTACTGTATGAGTGTGTGAGTGAAGATAAAGCGGCATATTCAATTTCAGTTTCATGTTATATGGGGAAGTCCATGGCTTTAAGCAAACTTTTAGCTATAGTTTTTAATTTTGTTTTTATTGTAGCTTCATACATAGCTATCTTCTTGAAAGAATTCTCCCAAGTTTTTTCCTCCTCCTCAGCACTGTGTTAATTGGTGTATTGAGAATGTAACACTATTTATAGCAGCATGACAATATCCAAATTTAACAATGCGGCAAATTTAACAATATCCAAATTTATAGCAGCACTGTGTTCACTTTTGAGTGATTATCCAAATTTGACAATATTAGTCTTTTATTGAAAACATTTGGACACCATGTGGGTAGCCAACAGTGATTTCTTTTTTTTATATAATTACAAAGTAAAGATTTCCTACCTTCACTTGACCCCTATAAATCATAAAAATTGAATATTAAAAAAAAAACCTGGCCCCACAATATAGCATCTTACATCTTTATAATTAAAAATAATATTGTTAACATAGTTTACATTGTCACATACTTTTTTTTTGTCACATACTTATACAAGATATAGTTAAATTTGCAAATAGACAACCGATTCAAATTGTCTTGGTCCTAAACAATTCAGTATCAATTCACTGAGGCCTTAAAATATATGATGATCAAAAGCTGACAGAACAGAACTATAATGTCAAGATTAGACAAAAAAAATTACAATCAGCAATTTTACATGATCTGCAAAACTCTAATTCACCTAACATCAACCAACACCTCACAGAAGAATGAAGAAATTCTTGTACTGCCATGCTGCATGATGTAGTCCTTGTGGATGAAGGAAACTATCACTTTGCTGTTCTTGAACAAAAGCTAGACATGCTAAAATCAAGCTTATTGTTTGTCTCTGCCCTCTCAGTACGGTTGCACTTTTTAAGCAAAAGACTTCAGATTCATTGTACTGATAATCTCTCTGTTAAAGGAAGTTAAAATCAGATCATGCAAAGAATATAGCAAAAATATAGAGAAGTGCAGCTCATATCAACTAAGCCAATACCAAAAAGAAATGATGCCAAAATAAATAAGCAAAGAGAAAGATGGGACATACTTATTAGTTCATAAGTTACAATCATTGTTGTTCCATAAAGTGACATATTCAAAAATCTTGGTCCAAACCCTCTGTAAAATCCCCACCATCCATCTTCCTTAAGGAGAGTTCTTGTTGTCTTCAGTACTGATGGTCTTCCAGTGCCATAATTGTCCATAACCTTTGTGCAAATTAGAATGCACACATCCCAAATAACAATATTAAAGTCAAAACCAAAACCAAAGCATATGTATTTGAATATCAATTTGGAGTACTAAAAGGATTAGTCTGGGCAGATTTCTCATGTAGCAGCAAAACTTCCGATTGAAGAAGTGTATCGTGTCAGACACCAACAACGACACTCAGTTTTTTTCGTATTAAAACTAGTGTCTGTGTGTCGTGTCCAGTGTCCCTGTTCGTGCTTTATTGTTTCTCAACAAGCACTACAGGAAAAAAAGAAATATCAACCTACAACTTTTTATATAAGTTGAAATTAACTTCTGCGCCGCAATTTCTTTCAAAAGATCTCGCTTTCACTTCTTCATTAAAGGATTAATCATAAATTCATTTTGATTGAGAAACTCCCAGAAGCTAATCCAAAATGGCCTAAATCTTTTTCTTCTTCAACTGTAAAAATACCTGAAGGCGTGTTTTAACGGTATCTATGGGAGTAGTGATAACAGAGGAACAAGCACCAGCCACCATTCCTGCAGTAGCTTGAACTGTTACCATTTCCAAATGTGAAGGTCTCTTCTCCTTCTCCATATCATCTTTGTAGCCCATAGTCCTATAAACAATAAGCATACAAATAAAAGGGAGGAAACGCTGTAAAAAAAAGGGAGGAAACAGACAACTCTTGGAAATCAAATTAGTTGATAGATTATCCTAAGGACAGAATGTACCTCCAAATTATGTGTTGTGCTGCACCATAAGAACCCCACCAGAGGGCATTTGCTGGGGACTGAGTTAAAGCTGTTAATCCAAAACCTCTATACAAGCCGCGAAAACCCTCAGCCTTCACAACTCTACGGATAACATCAAATGGTCCTCGACAACATGTAGTTCCCGGAAGACCTTGAACCATTAACCTCTGACAAGTCTGAGAAACCATTAAGCAACATTATTCAGGAGAGTACATAGCAAACTTGCTCAGCTACCACAACTGCTGAAATATAAATATAGTTCTAATCGAGGTTTTAAGTTGCAATCGTGCCGCGGTGTTTGAAATTAGAAGAGTTGTGGTCAAATCAAATGTCATTAAACAACATTATTCAGGACAATCATCAAGTTTAAAGGACATATTCACAAACAAGCAAAATTTTCACTTCCCTCCCAAAATGATGAACTAGCATAGTAAAGATGTAAGCTGGAAATAGGGTCATTAGTACTTTTTAGATGGTTTAAGAAATAGCATACTAATAGTTCATAAGGAAGCATAAAGCAAACTAGTTCAGCTACCACAATTGCTAAAATAGAAATATAGTTGTAGTTGAGGTTTTAGGTCACGATCGTGTCATGATCCCTAAAATCGCATAGAGTCGCAGCCAAATGCAGCTAGTGCGACCTCAACAACAGACGCATTGCAGTTGCAGAGACCACAATAACCTTAGTGTCGCGACCGAGATTGCGCTCAAAGACCTTTATTTAAAACCCTACTTCTAATATCTATAGACATGTTAGAACAGCAACCGGTATTTAGAAGAAATAAAGAAACAAAGACACAAGAACAAAAACACGATCTTTGATCACGCAGTTCGGCCAAAGTATGCCTACTTCTATGACTACAGAGCAGTTGAAGTTCTGTCTTATTTCAAAATGAATTAGGGTTTCAGTGTTACAAGCAGTATTTATAATATCTCGGTCCAGATTACAACAATACCCCTTCTACATTAGCTCAGCTCCCCCGCCCCCAACCCCATAGATATTGCATATGAGCCATACTCAACAAGACATGGAAAACCAACTTTGAAGCATCTAAAAAGAAAAGACTACTTACCACATCCAAAGGCACAAAGTAAACACAAGATACCAAATTAGATACCATGCCAGCAACAGCATTTGCAAGACCAATACGTGAAGCTTCAGGAATATCACTCCCTTGAGTATGTTTTAACATAAAATCCTTTGACATTTCAAGAGATGTTAGGGCTAAAACCCTACCAGGCATTGAACCAATAGCAGAAGTACCAAAACCTCTAAAAATTCCATGAATGCCATCACTCCTCAAAATGTGAGTGAACACTGACATTCCCTTCATGTGAGAAAGTCCTGAACTTGCTACTTGCATCCTTGTTTTCACCACTGTTGTTGGATGAAGTAAACCTGATTGTGCAGTGAAGAGTATTGCACCAATAATATGAAACTTTGTTTTATCCAACCTAATTTAACAACCATTACCAAAAATAAAAATTAAAAAAAAAATTAGAAGCTAAGTATTTAAATAGAGGTGATATGAAAAAGAAAAAGAAATGTTTTTTTAGTGTTTTTGTTTTTGTTTTACCTGTCCCAGTTGATATCTGTATCAGAAAGTGGTAACTGTGGAGTTGTGGCAACCTCGGCTTCCATTGTTTTGTGTGTTGTGCTCAAACGAAGATGAAAGAAAGACTCTCTTTTTTGTTTCTCTCGTTCGTTGTATTTGAAGGGAGGTTGGGGCTGTTGGTAGGAACCGCCTACGTTGGAATTTTCGAGTGCTTTCTATGTTTTATGTGAGTTGGGCCCTTAACGGGTTTGGTTTAAATGTTCTGTTATTCCCACCCTATCATTTAGGGCCCTTTTATAAGATGGATACGAATGAGATAATCAGAGAGCTGAAATGATAACCGGTTGTTATATTTTTTTTTTTTGGTTTAGGACCATTGTTGGCTACCCATGCAGTTTGACGTGGGCAGGAATCGAACCCGGGAGCAAACCGGATCGACCCCCACTACGTCTCAGAGGGAGCCCGATCACTAGGCTAGCTAGTGTTGGTTAAATGGTTGTTATATCTAGTATTTGATTTGATTTATATATCTAATGACAAACTTTTTTTATAGGTCAATGTTAGAAGTTAGAGGGAGGGTTAATTTTCAGGATCTCCTACTTGCACTCCTTTGATATTCATTAGCTTACAAACTAAACTACTTATTTGGGATATCGAATGACAGACTTTATTCTAACTACATCTAATAATAATAAACTTTTTTGTCAAATAATAATAATAATAAAGTTTTTTTGACAAAATCTAAAAACAAACTTGATAGCAATATATCATTATATCATTCGAGGTGCCTCCAATCCAGTGAGGGGATTAGTCACTGCGTTCGGCGGTGGATACACTGGTCTAAACCAAAAAATATATCATTATATCATAAATAGCAATATAATAAGCTTTTTTTGATAAAATCTAATAACAAATAATAATTTATACCTATATATATAAAGATAATTGTCTTCTTGTTATATCATTTAGGGCCCTTTTATAAGATAGATACGAATGAGATAACGAGAGAGCTGAAATGATAAGCGGTTGTTATATCTTTTTTTTTTTGTTTAGGACCATTGCTCTCTACATACAAGTTGAAATAGATTGTTTGCAACTCCCGCCTGATATGATGATACTGCAAAATATTCCTTCTTATGTTGGGAGAATTATTCAGCAATTAACTTCATGAGATCCTTTTTTATCGCTATTTAAGAACTACAATTTTGGTCCAAAAAAAAAGAACTACAATTTTAAATTTACATTTAACTTAAGTTCCGTAACTAATTGTGAATGAACGTGAAAAAAAGTAGAGGAAGTTTACAATTGCTATAATTAAGGGAAATTTAACTTGAATTTTAAAATAGAAATTTAAATTCTACTTAATAGAGTGATTGAAACGGAGTTAGAGTTAAACACAAATACCAATTAAACTCTGCATTGTTGAACACATTAAAATATATACACAGTGATGCGTGTTCTGAACAGAACTCAAGGAAAATTACCTCATGTGGCGATCAGTGGAGGAAGCGGTGGTGCTTCGAGCTCCGATGGAAAATGAGGTGTGGCCAGCTACAAGACACTTTGATGTCGAATTAGTAGATAGTTAAGGGAAGTGTGTAGGGTAGAGTAAAAGTGTATATTGTTTTTAGGCTAGTCATTCCTTTACATGTAGTGGGATTGGGCTAGTCATTGAAGCCTTTGTATTTGGGTTGGGTTTTTTTTGTACCCACTCCTTCAACCTATACCCCCCCCCCCCCCCCCCCCCCCCACGCCCCTGTGAAAAAACGCAAATACCCTTGACTATTTTACAAAATTACAAAAAATTATCATTTGTTACTTACATCTATTTTACTGAGAGAGAGTTGTGTTCTGTGCGTATAACAGATTTACCTACTTCCGTGTAAGTAACAAAGAATAGAGAGAGAGAGAGAGAGAGAGAGAGAGAGAGAGAGAGAGAGAGAGAGAGAGAGAGAGAGAGAGAGAGAAACAAAAAATAGAGGATTATTGAGTAAGAGGTAAAAATGATATATATATTTTTTAGGGTAATCAGAAAGTTGTTGGGAGTGGGATAGAAAGTTGTACTATGGTTCTTTTAGGGACATGAATCTGGGTTTTTGTTAGTCCACTGCCCCCAGTTTTTTTCCAGCACCAAGAACAGTTTTCAATTCAAATAGAGCACAATTGGAGATGTCCAGTTCAGTCCATTAATTTTTAGCAAATCCATCGCACCCTAAAATAAAGATGTGATAAGATATACTAACTCGGTCCACAATATTTTTTTGTTTATCGTGCGCGGTTTTCACCGGCTTTGCCGGTGACTAATCTACGCCAAGGAACCTGGCTAGCCACGTGTAAAACCGGCTTTATCAGTCCGTGTGGTTCTCCCCTCCCAACAGAGTTTTTGCCACACCAAAGATTCGAACCAAGACTTTGGGGTGGGATCCGAGCCCAGTTATCACTCGAACCAACCCGTGTTGGCTCCTCCGGTCCACAATATAAAGAACAAACTCTTATATCACACTGGCCAAAGAATAACATTGAAATCAATTATTCTCATTTAATAAGGCTAAAAGTTTAATTTGTTTCTAAAATTGTGGTTTTCATTAAATGATGATTGATACTCCTAATTAATGAAACTATCTTTAATTACGCCACTTAAATATGGGTAATGTTGGGATCGATCATGTAATAGTAGCATAAAAATGGTGCTTGTTTCTTATATTAAAGATCACCAAAAAAACACTATTTATTTATTATAAAGTGAGCCGAAGGGAATAAGTTTTTGAACAAACACTATGCATGTTTGTTCAAAAATTTTAAATACATCTATATTTTACAGATAAATGATGCTAGTTATATGATTAACATAGATAAGTAGGATGTTAAGTAAGATAAGGCTTAATGGAATATTGATTAGTATTTCATTATTGTGGTATCAGAGTAGTTTGGATCCAACAATTCATTATTGCGATCCAACAATTCAGCTATTTATTGTTCTCAACTCCCAAGTAGAGTCGGGAACAAGAATGACTAATGTGAATTCAAGAATTCATGCATAAATTTTCAAGAAAAGGAGGAATCGTCCCCACAACTATACGCTAGAGGAACTAAACCAAAATGAAATTGATAAAGTGGATGCAAGAAATCCTTATGATGATCATGAAAGAAGGTTATGGATCTCCACTCCTAACAAATAAGATTCTTGGATCGCCACAAGAGATGTTCCAAGACTCTTGATGAGAACTACTAATTCAATTTAAGAACATTTTGAAATTGCATCAAAACTATTTTCTTTTTGCATATACTTACATTTTTGCCTATACTCCACACCTAAGATTCGAACTCGAGACTTTGAAGTGGGATCCGAGCCCGGTCACCGGTTGGACCGACCCTTATTGATAGAAGAAGGTCCCTACTTAGTAACGAGCGTCATGGAAAGTTGCTTTTCCTTCTTAGGTATTGGAGTGCCCTTCCATTCCACCAAGTGGTTTATCCTGTTCTCCATCTCTTTTTTGGCCTTTTGAGGTTTGCATGCACCTAGTGGTTGGCCCTTCTTTCTTTTGTTTTTGTTGCAATTCTTGGAGTCCTCATTAGTAAGTATCTAGTTTTAGTGGTGCTAATAATGACTATCGAAATTGGGATTACATTACACAAATACTTTATATTGAAACTTGTAATAGGTTTACTGTACTTAAATTCTTATATTGTTGGTCTAGCTGACTTTCGTTGTGGAAGTCAACCAATGACGGTTATTTCTCTTTAAAATCGAATGATTGGACATGGATGTATATCGAAATCCCACTTTACGTAAGGTGTGGCAGTGAGTGGGTCCAAATCATATTAAAAAGGTTTTCTATGGAAGTTGACTCGTGCTAGATTACTTACCAATGAAGAGAGAAATACTAGAAACATTAGTCAATGATTTATGTCAAAGATGACAAATGTTCCTCAAATAAATTATGCATGGTTTAAGAGATTCTAAAGATATTAAAGTGTTTTGGCCTTACATTAATCGCCCAAATGTCTGGAGCAACTTTGTCTGTGTTGGATGACATGCTTAGATTGATTGGAATATGGACTCAAACGTTCTAGCAAACGTGGTCCATTCAGGCTTCACACGTCATATATTCCTTCTTCCTTGACTCCATAAAATCATTCATATGCGTAATTTTTCAAATCAGAAAACTCCTCTGATCCATATATTTAGAGAGCCTAATTGTTGTCCCAATATTTCAGTAGATAAAAGACATCATTCTTATAAAAGAGACATCATATATGTTCCATATCCTACTCCTACTTCAATTCTTTTGATCGATATAAGGGCTATTCCCATTATTTAGTACTCCTTAATACATTTCTTATTTTTCCATTAAAAAAAAGGTAGAGCAACTTGCCTTCAATGCTCATAGTAGACATATTCCCATAAACACCGCTTGGATTGAAAGTTGAAACGAGGTTAGGGTAATGGACCAACACATTGATACACAATCAGAACCGTCCAACATATTTTTCAATCCAACGGCCCAACATATTGTCGGCT
This sequence comes from Astragalus glycyphyllos, assembly GCA_963573325.1. Classification (NCBI taxonomy): domain Eukaryota; kingdom Viridiplantae; phylum Streptophyta; class Magnoliopsida; order Fabales; family Fabaceae; genus Astragalus; species Astragalus glycyphyllos. Next base: position 13,915,579 of record OY754311.1, read on the forward strand.
TAAAATGCACACCCTAACTTCCGTTCCCTTCAACTTGAACCCTAACCTAACCAAAACTCATTTCATTCGCTGCCTCTGTTTTGGTTTTTGGGTTCTCATAATTTCTCAACATGCTCACGCATCATTAACAATACTCTCTTCTACTTCTCAATTCTCACTCACCTAAGGTAATTTCAGTTTCACTACGCACTATTTTCTAGGGTTAATTGCTTCATTAGATGCTTTTTTTTTCATTTAATTATTCATTGTTTTCTTGAAGAATTAAAGATTGTTGGATTTTGTTTTTGATTGTTTAGATAATCATCGGATTTTCCTATTGTTCATCTTGGCTAAGATCAAGATTCGATTTTGATATTTGTTTTGTTATTGGGTGTGGATTGGTGGAGGGTGGGTTTTATGGATTTTGAATGTTTAGTTGTGTTGTTGTTTAAAGTTTGAACAATGGTTTATGATTGTAGAGATAGATAGATATACAGTATTGGAAATGTCAACAGCAGAGGCAGCTTCTGCTGGGCTTGGTCCGAGATATGCACCTGATGATCCTACGCTTCCACAACCATGGAAGGGGTTGATTGATGGGAGTACTGGTATGTTATACTATTGGAATCCTGAAACTAATGTTACTCAATATGAAAAGCCAGCTCCATCGGCCCCACCTGCACCTGCGGCTTCTGCGCCAAGCTTGGCACCTATACCTGTGGCGAATACGATGCCATCTGGTGGGATGGCGCAACATCATGGACAACAGATGATGCAACAACAGCAGATGAATCACCTTGGACAACATGGCCAACCGACGGTGCAGCAGCAAGGCCCCCTTGTGGCGCAGGTCACTCAGCAGCAGCCCTCTCAGATTGATGCTCAACATGCACAGCAACAAAATCCGCAGCTTGCACAGCAGATGCCACAGCCTGGTTTATACCAATCCAGACAGCAGATGATGCAGCCTCAGGGACAGCAAATGCATCATCTGATGCAGCCGCAAGGGATCCGTCCCCAACAATTTGGGCAAGGAACTTCACAGGAGCATGGCTCGCATGTTGTTCAACCACAAGCACCTAACTTTACTCCCCAGAATATGCATTATATGTCATATCAACAAAATATGACAACATCCAGGCAACCAAACTCCCAGCAGATTCAACCTAACAAGCACCCATCTGGGCAACCTAACTCCCAGCAGATTCAGCATAACATGCATAGCCATAGCCAGCCTTTTGAAAATCAACAAGATTTTAAATCAGCGATTCCAAAGATGGAGGAAGCCGAGTTCAAAAATGGAAGCCAAGTTGGACTTTCACCATCACCGTATCAACAAAGGAATGCCTTGCCCGTTCAGAACAACCAGAATTTTCCTGCTGAAGTTAATTCTGGTCAAATCCCTAATGCAGCTGTTAATGCTGGTCAACCACAGCAATTTAGGGGCTTTTCGGGCAGCATGCAACAGCCTACCCCTGCGAATTCGATGCAATCGCAGCAGGGGGGTTCTGATTTATTTTACCAGCATGGTCCTAACTATCAAAACCAGATGAGCCCGGGAGTGATGCATGGTCATCCATCCAATGCCCATCCTATTGGCCAAAAGATGGGACACGAGGACAATTCACGTGGTAGAGCAGGAAATGATTATTACTTCAATTCTAACAAAGAGATGCCGACAATGAATCGTCAGCAGCCAGATATGCCACAGATGCCCATTTCCAGAAATCAACAGGTATCTTTTCTCATTTAAAGTTTCATTGCTTCAGTTTTCCATTTTAATAATAACAACAACCAAACATTTGGCCACCTAAATGAGTTGGCTACATCGAATAAATAATGTAATAGTAACGTTATCGATCAAGTTTAAAGATAGACCATTTACCTCTAAATTTTTCTTTATTTTCCCAATTTTAATTAAGCGTATTATTTATGGTTAGTTTTTACTGTTAGATGTTTTTAAGTTATTTCGTTATTTAATGACATGCTATGAGCTTTTTAAAATAATGATTAATATTCGGAAAACCGCATCCTACTAATTTCACGACAAAAAGAAATTTGCTTGACAAAATAACTACAGTTATTGGCGCACTTGTCCGAAAACTTTATTCCTCTCTCCAATAAAGCAACTGAACTTTCTCAGGGAGAATGCATGTTTTCACATGTTAGCATCTTTGCACTTTTATGACAAAGATCATTGAAAAGTTAATGTAGTCAAAGGCACCCAAAGGAATGCCTACAACATTGCACCTTTAGTGAGACATATGCCATTGGTGCGCCTTCTTGTATCAGCTATGGCATGCATTACTGATTATCTGTAGAAGACCCTACATAACAAATATCCAACTTGCCTATGGTGATGCTAAGCGGCTTAATTAGAATGCTAAAAACTAACCAATTCTCCATGGGTTATGTGCAATGAATATCTTAATAATATGCCATATTAATAATATGAAATACTTGAATATTTTACTGTTCCCTTTCCACACACACCACAATGTTGACACCTTTCCTCAGTGAGGAATGCATTTTTTAACATCTTGCAATACCCCTAGCACCTTAAAAGTTCCTTTCCCTTTGATTACCTCAGCACCATTTGTGTTGATAATGCATGTATCAAAGCATCACTTGTTTTCTTCGGTGATTGTATTGTTTTTTCATTATATTTCCCCCATAGCGCTTGTTTGGTGTCGTAATTAAATATTTTTTCATTGATGATCTGTAAAACATCTTTGCAGGATATGAGGATCGGCAACACCCCTTTTCACAATGTAATGCCTACTGGAAATGGAAGTGGTATTACTGGGAATGCAATGCATAACACATTCACTCCTCCAGTAGGTGGACCTTCACCTCTATCCAGTAACTCATTTATGAAGCCTTCTTACAGTGGATCTTCAGATGTTACCGATCTCTCAGCAGCTCAAATATACTGTCAGAAACATGAAGTTACAGCAACGGTCTGTACTATTCTGTCGCCAGTTGTGTATGGCATCTAGTTAACATCTTGATACAAATAACATATGGACCAAGCTTTTACAACATGCTAGGCATACTTGATAATATGATTTGCCTACATATTACAGTCAATATTCATCAAAAGAGAAAATGGACCTTCTTTGTTTACATGTTACATATTATGTGATATGAACTATCTTTGGCGGTTTGTGCTCTTGGCGGAGATTTTGGTGCCGTTGTTTTTTCCCCCATGTAAAACAGTCACAGTTGTTTATATATATATATAATATAATAAAATATAGGTATACATGATATTATGATATGCCTACATATTAAGAATAGGATGGTTCAAAAGAGAAAATGGGCCATCTATGTCTATAGCTTGCATACATGATATGTTCTGTTTTGGAAGGTTTGTGCTTTAGGGGGAGACTTTGTTACAAATATTTTTTTCTTCTACAATGGTCAGAGTAGTTTTAAACTTACATTTATATTTCTTGTATACATTTATATGGGCTGTTTCTCAGTATTTACATCTTACTGAACAGGGTGACAACATTCCACCGCCTTTCATGACATTTGATTCTACTGGGTTCCCTCCAGAGATATTGAGAGAGGTAAGTATTTTTGTCCTCTTATATGGTATTTGATTGCTTTTATGGTTCCTAGGAGAGTAATGGGTTTTCTCTTGTAGTCCGTTTCCAATTTTTTAACTTAAATTTTTTTAAACTCATCTATTCTCCCTTGTCGCAGGTGCGATATCTGCTCCAGAGCAGGAGCATATGTCGTACGCTGCACTGCTAATCTGCTATTGGCACAATTACACATGCAACTACTATCCTGATTTTTGGAGCCTGCAAAAGGGATATGGTTGGAGCCTTTCATGGGCATCTTTTATAAGTGTGGATGGCCCTTCATTCAAATTTCAGCCTGTGACCTGGGATTTGTTGCTTATTGGCTCCGCCTCTTATGTCTTTTTTGCCTTTTTTATTGCTTCAAGTTGCTTCAGTAAGCAACCACAAACCTATGTGTCCTCTTGTTCATTGTTTGCTAAATTTTTGTTACTGAATGTAATTTTGTGTTTTTTAAAATCAAATGGCGTTGAATGTGTGTACTGTTTATTGGTCTGATTTCCTGCTATATGCTTTCGTTTCAGGTATGTTCTGCGGGCTTCTCGAATCCAACACCAATACAGGCTCAAACATGGCCAATTGCTCTACAGGGTAGAGACATAGTTGCAATTGCCAAAACAGGCTCTGGGAAAACATTAGGCTACTTGATGCCGGCCTTCGTTCTTCTTAGACAACGGCGGAATAATTCTCTGAATGGTCCCACTGTCTTGGTTTTGGCTCCAACACGTGAACTTGCAACACAAATTCAAGAAGAGGTCTTCAAATTTGGACGATCTTCAAGAGTCTCTTGCACGGTTTGTCCTGAGTGTTTCTATTGTCCATTTTTTGAGTTTTAGTCTCTAGATATTGGCTTGAATAAGTTGGTGCATCTTTTGATTTTGTTATCCTTTTCAGTGCTTGTATGGTGGAGCACCTAAAGCCCTTCAGCTAAAAGAGTTAGATCGGGGAGCAGACATTGTTGTTGCCACACCTGGTAGGCTCAATGATATTCTTGAAATGAAAAAAATTAACTTTGGACAAATTTCACTCCTTGTGCTTGATGAGGCGGATCGAATGCTTGATATGGGTTTTGAGCCTCAAATCCGTAAGATTGTGAATGAGATTCCACCACGTAGACAAACTCTCATGTACACAGCAACCTGGCCAAAAGAAGTAAGAAAAATTGCAAGCGATCTTCTTGTTAATCCTGTTCAGGTTAACATTGGAAATGTAGATGAGCTTGCTGCAAATAAATCTATCACACAGGTATTCAATTATGTCCATCCATTCAAAAACAAAATCGACTGTGCTTTAACTTTTATCTTACTATGTGAATCTTTGAATTTGAAAGTTCAAACTTATCAATGTGATCAATATGCACTTCATTTGCTGTAACTGTTATTTCTGTTTCTCACAGGCATGGAATTGAACTATCATATACAACGATAAATATATCGTCTATAAATTTTAGGCGTTGAATTTTATTTTGTATATATAGTGTTAGAAATTTTCAGGATTCATAGAAATATGAAAGTCATATTTTTGTGGCTTGAGCATTGTTAAGTGTCAATTTCAGGGTTTGGGTTAACCTATATGAATTCTTTGAATTCTAACATTTTTCCCTGGATGGATATTAGCTTCTTGGTATTATTTTTTTCCGTTGTTTGGGACTTGGGACTCTTGGCAGCTCAGAGTCCCCTATATCCACCTCTTCAAACTCTTTGAAGCTTCTGTTTGGTGGTATTTGCTTTGGTTTCCTAAAAATGACGCCCTCCTATAAAATACTTTTCCAAGAAGATAGGATTTTATTGACATTTGTGAAATTTTGGTTGCTTTTTAGGCTTGTATATCCTATAGCAGATTATGTTTTTCATCCAAAACTTGTTTAAAGGCATTTTCTCCTCAATTGTTGGAGTCATTTGACCTGCATTAAGACTTTCATTACATACTGGGGACTCCGTTCCTTTCTAAAACATTTGTTTTTTTGTTGTAAATTTCCTCAAGCAATTAAATCTATGAGAAAATGCACCTTGGCACGACACTAAGGTTGCTGCTTTTGTATCTCAGAAACATACTCTTGACTCTTGAGGTCAAGGATTTGTGTTGTCTGTGTGCTGGTGGGGGGAGTAAAGCTATAATTTATCAGTTTTTGGAGTAGGTAGCAGACTTATTCACAACTTGCATTTTGGAAAGCCTATGGTAATGATCCACTTAAAGAAGGGATATGGAAAGCATAATATTTCCATGTAGAGAAATGCATAATTGATTGCAGAAATTAATACAGCTGTTAATCCTGAGTAACTTTTTTTAATTTGCTTTTTTCTAGGATATGTTATCATGTTATTATCTTATATCTATCCACGGCTTAGCTTAGATTGTATCCTTTGGTTGGCAAGTTAAGCATGTTCGTGTGTTTAGAGAAAGCAATTTGTTAGCTAATTGTATAGCTAAATTTGCTCCTTGCTTATCAATGGTGTATCGTATTTTTTAGAGTCTCCCAGATGTTTGTCAATCATTTTTGTAGGATGCTATGGGAGTAAGCTTCCCAGAAAAATCATTCGAATAAAAAATAAGATTGTACCTTTAGTCAACATGCTACTTGTTGTGCTCTTGTATTCGGACTCTTATTTGCAGTCAATGAAATCCATCTTTGTTTTTCTTCTGTTTGGAATAATATTTTTTAATCTTCTGGAGACTTCAATTACTTCTTCCCTGCATAAATGTAATTCTGTAAATTGGCAGTATGTTGAAGTTGTCCCACAAATGGAGAAACAGAGGCGTCTAGAGCAAATCCTCAGATCCCAGGAGCGAGGTTCTAAGATCATTATATTTTGTTCCACAAAGAAGTTATGTGATCAGCTTTCCCGTAGTATTGGCCGCACTTTTGGGGCTGCTGCAATTCATGGAGACAAGTCTCAAGGGGAGAGAGACTACGTTTTAGGTCAGTTTCGGACTGGGAAGTCTCCAATTTTGGTTGCCACTGATGTTGCTGCTCGTGGTCTTGATATTAAGGATATAAGGTTAGTAGCCTCTTTGTATCTGAAATGCTTACCCTCAAAACGATCCTTTTATTTAATGCATTGTTTTCTTAGCTTTGTTTGGAAGTTGAATGATGACACGTTTTGGTTTAATTTTGTGACTTTTCCACATGATAGGGTGGTGATCAACTATGACTTCCCCACTGGTGTTGAGGATTATGTACACCGTATCGGGAGAACTGGAAGGGCAGGTGCTACTGGAGTGGCATATACCTTTTTCTCTGAGCAGGATTGGAAACATGCGGCTGAATTGATTAAAGTTTTGGAGGGTGCTAATCAGAATGTGCTTCCTGAGTTAAGGCAGATAGCTTCGCGTGGGCCACCAAGCTTTGGAAAGGATAGGGGTGGGATGAGTCGGTTTGACTCTGGTGGTGGTGGTGGGCGCTGGGAGACTGGTCGTGGCGGCATGAGGGACGGTGGTTTTGGTGGTCGTGGTGGCATGCGGGACAGCGGATTTGGTGGTCGTGGTGGCATGCGGGACAGCGGATTTGGGGGTCGGGGTGGTATCAGGGATGGCGGCTTTGGTGGTCGCGGTGGCATGAGGGACGGGGATGGTGGACAAGGTGGGAGAGGTGATTTCTTTCCCGGCAGAGGGGGAAACAGGGGTCGAGGATTTGGTGGCCCACGTGGGGGTCAAGTTGGTTGGGGTAGGGGTGACCGTGGTGGTCCCAGTGATCGATTCAACATGGATGGGCGTGGCCAAGGACGTGGACGTGGACGATTTGACAATAGAAGAGATGTTTCCAGAAGTAGAGGCAGAAGTTACAGTCGTAGTCCTGAAACAGTTCGAACATGGGACCACAGCAGAAGCCGCAGCAGAAGTAGGAGTAGGAGCTGGAGCAGGAGTCGAAGTAGAAGTCGCAGCTGGTCTCGAGGTCGCAGTCGTAGCTATAGCCGTAGCATTAGTCCACATCGGGGCCGTAGCCATGGACGTAGCGATCGAAGTTATAGCCGCAGTCGGAGCCGCAGCCGCAGCCGCAGCCCCAGGAGGTATGAAAGACGAGCTTCAAAGTTTTCTGATAGGGCACCTGAAGCAGGAGCTTCTGATCCTAAAATGATTCCTATATCTCCAAGCACCCAAGGGAATTCTGTTTTGGGAACAGAACATGTGGAGCAGCTACCTCTTGTTGGGAGTACTGACCTAGGTAATAATCCAGAGGCTGTAGTAGACGTTAGTAATCAATCAGCTTCTGGTGTTTGAAGCTGCGGTTCAAATCTCCATTTTTGAGAAGGATCTCTGACAGTGGTGGCTTGGTTTTCCTCTCACCTTTGTTCACTATTGCTTTACTTGGTTATTTCATGATGGCAACAAATCTGAGTGAACAGTCTAATATGGTATACTGCACCATAGTTGGATGTTGAGTCAGAGTTGTTTTTGGGATTGAGGGGTTGGGAGTGTAATTTCTGGTGGGTTATTGAGTTCAATTTATAGCTTGGGGAACAAGCAACTGTCTGGTTGGCTAAATTGGATGCCATTGTTTTGGTTGTATGAATTGTATGGAGTTGGGATAAACGGTTGTAAAAGATCATGTCACAATTATTGTAATAGGCCAGAGATCAAGTCACCTGACTTTGGTGCTTTATTTGTTTTATTTTGCTATTCTTTTATATTGTCGGTTTTGTTTCCAAAGCGTGCTAAAGAAAATTTCGTGAATAGTAATGAGTGAAATAAAATATAGGGCTACAATTTTTTATTCTCACAAGATATGTGGCTTTTATTTTTGGCTATCAATAATTAATTTTTCAACATATTTTGTCCACAATTATATCTCCGTTTGCTTTTTTGGCCTACAATGTTATGTTGGTGCTTAGTTAATTTACCTCATCTAGTCAATAGAAGTCTATTCGGTGTTTGAATTTTTAATTGTGACCAAGTATACCAAGTACCAAGTATACCCACTTAAGTTTGAATATTTTGATTAATGGACTGGATTAATTCGCAGAGTTTCAATATTTTGAATAGAATCCATCTTTTCTGTCATCCTCTTCTTGGTTGAGTGCAATCCTCGGTAGAGTGCCTAATTTCATCCTATATTTCCATCGAGTCCATAGGACCAACAAGATTAAAATGCAATAGACGCACGCAAACATTAATTTTCAGTTATGATTCTTTAATTTTGAGATGGAAATTTTTGTATGAAATATTAGATCTGCATGGGAATGTTGTAATAAAACTTGTAAGAATTATTATTTTGGACCCTAACATTATGTTGGTGCTTAGTTGGCTAACAGAGTACCACGTTAGTACTGGTTACGTCTCACTTTTCAATGACTAAGGATGTCAACTCGTTTATTCTATTTAATTTTTGAGGTTTAGTAACTAGTTATTTCTATTTGGATCAAATGTATTTATCGCCTCTTTAAAATCTCCAAATTTGACTTCAAGTCTCTGCAAAAAATTCTTCTACTTTTGTCTTTAACATTTTTTCAGTAAGTAAGTTTGGTCCCTACCATTAATTTCCTCACACCTAGCTAACAGAAGTTTGTGTGGTAATACCGTGTGGTTATTTAAGACGTGGCAATGATAATTTAGCAAAGTAGTTGATTTTTGTGTTAAATTGTGTTTTTAGCCCTTGTATTTCATTTTTAGTCATTGATCAATTTTTTTCAACTTTTGGTTTTAATGGCTATCAACATTAAAGTGAATGACAAATAAACATCACACATATCCAACAGATACACCCAAAAGTCGGCATCCCATATCATTAAAATTGCCAATGCAAACTAGTTATGGATTAATAAAACCTTCTCTAGTCTTGGTGAACTCTTAGGACTTTATTTACATAAAAAAGGGAACAATTGTAAGTTGTGCCTTGATAAACACATGTTATAGGAGTGGAGGGAAAGATATATTCATGAAGAAAGCGAGGCACATCCTATCTTTTTGCATCAAATGCTTCCAAGAATCCATCCCCTCATTGTTGTGGACAAAGCATCTACTTTCTTTTTACTTCCTTATGCACCTTCGTTGTGAGCTTCGTATTCATTCTTGTTAAAAAGTTTCCAAGTGGGTCATTAATTCTTTAGTTGCATTTTCTAAAGTTCCCAAGTGTTTTTGGATTTCCGTAGTGGGAGTTTCAATTTGTGGTAAAGTATGCACGATATAAAAGCATGCACCGATGACATGCATAAGAATTAAGAAGAGAAAGAGGAAGGAAATAAAAGTATAAATGCTTCAATACAAACTTACCAAACATGTCAAAAATAGGTTCCACTAAATTAGTTCTTCAATGTGCTGCTTTATTTTGCATGTTTTTGAATATTGGTTAGCAACTGAATCCGAACACGAAACACTAGGGTGGTAATAGGTCATATTGATCAACAAGGCTTATGGTCCATCCTACAACAGACCCAAGCCAAACCAACCGTGGGAGAAGAAAGAGCAAAGTCACAGGAGTACAATCACTTTTTTGGTTACAAGTCACGCGAGTACAATCACTAACCTAGGGTGGGATATTTTTTTTTAGACAAAATATATGAGAATGTGAGTGATGTGAGTTTAGTGCATTAGAGTAGTACAAAGTTGGAGACTTTGATGCAAAACTAAGGACTAAGGTGCAAAATATATTTTCGGGGGTGTGCAAATTAAAATATTTTTCCTAAGGTATCAGGCCTAATTTTATTTTTTTCAGAGGGTTCGCTTGAGTCCGCCACTACAGACCAAGTGTTTTTTTATATAGACAATGCCAAGGCCTTTTCAAAAGTCTATTAGCTAAAAAGACTGAGTTACAAACCATCAAAAGTACTTTTTAGATCTACACCACTCAAAGGCTTTCATAAAAATGCCGTAGTGAAATAGGCTCTTAAATTGGTTTCAAACCTCGTCAAGCTTTCAAAAACCTAGGTCATACCTTAAAAATAGGCCTATGCATGACAGGTCAAACTCAGGCCTAACATTTTCAGAGTAGGTCAAACTCGAGCCTTGCAGAGCCCAACTCAGTCTAATCCCTCCCCAACATAACACACTACTAAGTCACAATCGCAACCCTTAGGCGGGTTCAACAATACGAACCAGAACCATAGATTTATAAACTTAACACACTTAAATTGGTATTGTAAGTTTTATTAACCAAAGACATTTTGTGCATTAGAGGTTTATCATTTACATTTAATTAACCCCTACAATTCTTGTTGTTGATGCCGTTTTGGTTTAATAGGTTATGCACGTGCTCGTTATTCACGAGTTCTCTCTAGATCTCACAAGATTTTCCTACACTTGAAACTCATAGTGGACCTCATCGAGTACATGTTGCAAATCATACACCACCTATAAAGGATATGATAAATCATTAAAAAGCTTTATAAGTTTATCCTCTCATTAATTTAGTGTCACATATTCTCATTCACATCATAAAAAGGGACCAAAATTAACTAATATTATTTTAGAGAGAAACTCTAGTAACATTCTCTCCATCCCTCACTCAGTTGGCTAAAATTCACGTGGTTCCACTAAATCAATGAGTTTCATTTTCAAAGTGGTAAGACCCATATGAATTTTGACCAATCATAAAGTGAGTGTTGGAGAGTGTCTAAAGAGAATGTTGCAAAGATTTCTCTATTTTAGATTCTCATCACTTATTAATTTCATTTGGCTTAAGTTTCAAGTTTCATTTTTCTTAATGTTTCACAAATTAATTTCTTCCTCGGAGATTTTGTCAAAGAAAAGCCCACTTATGATTTCAAATTATTATTAATTTGTTATTGTTCCATCTTTTGGTAGTTGGTTACAACATTATATCTCAATTGTTTATGTTAATTTTTAAAAGTCAAAGTCTTATTCGTTGCAATGGATATTGTCGATTGACAAGCAACGCATTGACACTGATGAGGTTTGTTTTCATTCTTAAAGAAATATTTGCCAAGAATTTTATTCAACTATTCTACCTCACTACCAGTCTCCCAATTATTTGGGCACATTGTGATTGGTCAACGAGATCACCTCTATTCTTCTTTAATTGAGAGTTAGCAACATAATGAATACTCACTGCTTAGAGTGAAAATGACCATACTTCCTAAGAAGTTACTCAATGTAAATAATATTCTTGGGAGAGTATTATACTATCCCCATTCTTATAATTCTTTTTAACAAAATGGCACTTGCTTCACCCACGTATTTCAGCTTTGTATAAGTGGAACTCACCAAAGGATTCAACTTTATATCTCAAAAAGCAAACCTCAATGTGTCTTGAAAAGTCATCCATAAAAGTTACGTAGTACTTTTTTTATCTCTTCTAGACATGTTGTTTCATATCTCTTAAATTAAAACAAAGAGATTCTATTTCACATTGCACATAGGGAAATTTCTTTATGTTCCAGTGGTTATAAAGAAGAAACTTTATTCCTAGATTTTGTGTTTCTTAACTACTCATAAGAGTGTTAAAGTGTGACGAGTGATGAAAATCACGTTAAACTAAGAGCATAAAAGTAAGTAAAATGCGGGGAAAGGTAAATTGCCATGAAATTGTATTCATTGATGTGTGTCAAACTAAGACTCTACAATTTCTATTTATAGACAAAACTAAACAAAACTCTATCACCCATATCTCTACATATTTAATCCAATGACTAACAACACTTGGGCATTGGCTAACGGCTATCCAATGAAAACATTTTTCATAGAAATGAACAAAATGCATGTGTTGTTTCCAGGAAAATTTTAAAACTTCGATTTTGACAAAATATCACAGGATAGTTGGAAATAAAAAGTCTTAGCAATTGCCACATCAAATCTTTAGTTTTGTTTCATACCAGAAAGAAAGTATTACTGTTAGGCTAATCATGTAACCTCTGCTTTTGAGAAAATGATCCTCTTCATTAACTAAACACTTTCAATTGGAGTGAGAAAGAGATATTTCGTGTCTCTTTCTCTCTCCAATTGGAAATGTCCTGTTATTTCTAGAGAGAATCTTCACCCCTACTTTTGTAGGTGCTATCTTTGTAACCATGCTCAATCAACAAGATATTATTTCATTTAATAATATTATTTAATAAGATATTATTTCATTTTTAATTTGGGGTCAACTATGACGAAGCAGCTAACAACCCACATTATATAATGAGCAAATACTGAAATAAATCTCTCTAGTTATAGTTTTTGACAAAATCTTTCTAGACTTTTTTCTGTAAATTTTTATTTTTATACTTTTGAAATTAGAAAATGCTCTCTAAATTTGGTTTATGCATATTATTGCAAAATAAAAAAATTGTAATATTCTAAGTGAACAATATAATAATCGCAGGGTAACCAAAGAAAACAGACGAAGAAAAGCGGGGGAATCATCGCCGATTTTCGGCTATGTTTGGCAATGCTATTCTCACACACTATTCACGCTACTCGTATAACTGGTACGATATCATTGGACTGTGATGACCGTGTCGGTGACACAATCACAATGTGTGCGCAGCAAGTAGCCAAAACGACGACATTGGCATTTCCCAAGTGGCATTTTCGTTAAACCCGAAGAAACACAAGGGTATTTAAGTAAACACATAAAAAAGAAAAGTTAATTGAGAAAATCGTAAAACGCTTCGTATCTTAAATCTTAAATAGTGAAAGAATCTCTTTCTCTCAATTTCTCTATCTCCACTCAACTCGTTTCTGGTTTCCCAAAAAGCTTCACCGTTTTCAGTTAATGGTTAGGGTTTCATAAATTCAAATCACAAAATGTTGCAGGAACTCACTCTTTCGCAATTCGTTTTGTTCAATTCCAATTCTCTTAGACGCGCTTTTTCAACCATGTATTGATTCGATATCTTCTTCTTCTTCTTCTTCTTGTAGGGTAATTCACTTCTCTCTCGCTTTTTTCTCCGTGTAACGAATCATTACTTCTTTAACGTGGCGTCAATTCTTAAATCACAAGAATGCTTCAGATTTTGATTATTTGTGATCTTGTTTAAGTGTTTGTTTCCGTAAACGGAACGGAACCCTTGATTCTGCGTGTAGGAGCTGTTTTTTGTTTTTTTTTTCTTCTTTTGCTTATTTTTGTTACGGGATTAGCTTTTTAATTGGTAAGGTAGTGAGCTGTTTTGATTATTGGAGGTGTTGTTTGCTTCAGGTGATTGGTACAGTGATATTTGAGTACAAGAAATTTTAGTGTGAGACGTGAGTGATGAAATTATGTGGCTTAATTCGAGTTTTAGGACATTTGTACAGTTTTTAATGTTTCTTGGGGCTTCTTTGATTGAGAACTGCCCCGTGATTGTTTCTGCAGACTGCATCTGTTGTTAGTTACTGGAATCCTGGGTTTATGTTTGATGTTATTTTCTGTCTCTAAAATATTTTTGATTTGGGATTGGTGCTTATATTGCTTTTTTGTGATTGTCTGCAGTGGTGGCTGTTCTGGTATGGAAATGTACGGTGGTTCTGAAACTAGGAACCCGGGTACTTACATGGTAATTGTTTAAGTAAAATTTTGTGAATTATTGTAACCTTGATATATCAAGAATTCAAAATTCATTTAATGATTTAATTTACTTCTAAATGTAATCATTCTTTGTGTATGGCCACTGAGATTGTATGATAGTCAGTGACTATAATGTGTCTAACTGTGTCAAATTTGACATAGGTTGTAGGTGCTTACATGGTAATTGTTTAAGTAAAAATTTGTAAATTATTGTAACCTTGAGTCCTTGATATATCAGGATTCATTTAACAATTTAATTTACTTCTAAATGTTATCATTCTTTGTGTATGGCTACTGAGATTGTATGATTATGATAGTCAATAATGTGTGTAACTGTGTCAAATTTGACATAGGTTGAAGGTGCTGATTTAAATTCACACTTAATAAGCCCAAATTTCGAACAAACTGGAGCAATGATTAATGAAGGAGCCCCTGAGTTTGTTGACCAGAGCATGTATTATCCTGCTTCCACCAATTATGGGTATTACTGTACAGGTAATTATATAAACATGCAGTTCTTTTGATTTGATGGTATTTTATGTGTCATATTGTTGATTTATTATTTGTTGTGTTAAGGATTTGAATCGCCCAGCGAATGGGAGGACCACCGTAGGATTTTTGGTATAGATGGTCCTGATGTTCAGTATACGGTGAGTTTGACTCCTGTTTCACTCTCTCCATCTTTCCAATTTTGGTTCAGTATCTGATTTAGTATTTCTTTTTTCCCCAGGGTGGACAAAATGAAAGTTTGCCATATGTATATTATAGCTACGGATATGCACAGTCTCCATACAACCCATATAATCCTTACATTCCTGGTGCTATGGTAGGAGTAGATGGCTCTTTTGGTGGAGGACAGCAATATTACACCCTCCCCAATTATCAAAATCCTGTTTCCTCCCCAGCTTATATCCCATTTGTTCAACCAGACCATATTCCTGATACTTCCGCAGACTCCTTTTTTGGAGCCAGTGCTTCTGTCAGTCGATCTGATGGAAGAGGCTTGAAACCCAAGTCCAATTCAGCTTCTGGTAACTTTTCTAGGAACTCTTCAAAACTTTTATCAAATCAGACAAGTTCCTTGGCCAGGGTGTCAGAAGGGCCGAGAGCTAATGATGGGAGGAAGCAAGATTTGACAAATGCAAGTACTTCTAAGAGTAGTTTTCTCAATTTAGCTTCGTCAGCTGGTCATCAGGTACAAACTTTTTCCTATTTTTGATTACCTTTATATTGAATTTTATCCTGTGTCCTGACTCGGTTGCTGTTTAACTTAGAATCAGCGTTTCCATGACTATGGGTTGCAGTAGTTTCTATAGTACTAGTATTAGTTGGTGAACATTTTTCCAACTGTGTTGTTAATTTGATAAGAGCATACAGGTGGAGGGGAAGGCCAGATTGTATTAGTTAATGATGATTATGGTATTCTTTTTTGTAGGATAGAAGTTCCGATGCTTCAGCCCAACCTGTAGATACTATTAATGGGAATGCTATTTCTCATCGGAATCATTTAAAAGCAGCTTCTCCTTCAAATGGTGGATTTTCTGATTTTGCATATAATGCTAATGGACAGTCTGCAGTTGCTAAACTTAGGCCGAAATCTCACATTGGCAATGTATCGGTTGATGGAAATAGAAGCTCTTCCTCTGATGTATTGGGTGAGCAAAATCGCGGCCCTAGAACTAGTAGATCAAAACATCAGCTGTCTGTGAAGGCTTATAGAACTAAGGCAGGAGGTGGTAACGAGCAAGGGAACATCATCATTTCTACTGATCAATACAACAAGGAGGATTTCCCTCTTGACTATGAAAATGCAAAGTTTTTTGTTATAAAATCATACAGTGAGGACGATGTGCACAAAAGCATTAAATATAATGTGTGGTCATCTACTCCTCATGGAAACAAGAAGCTGGGAAATGCTTATGAGGATGCGAAGAAAATAGCAGCTGAAAAGTCTGGAGTCTGTCCCATCTTCCTATTTTTTTCTGTGAGTATTGGCTATGATGATGTGTTAATTGTTGTCTTTGTTTATCAAATATCTATATGAAAGCTAATCACTTTCTATTTATCAGGCTGACTTTTATTTTTCTGTTTTCACAATGCAGGTTAATGCCAGTGGTCAATTCTGTGGAGTTGCAGAGATGACTGGTTCAGTTGATTTTAATAGGGATATGGACTTTTGGCAGCAAGATAAATGGAGCGGGAGCTTCCCTGTGAAGTGGCATATTATAAAAGACGTACCAAATGGAAATTTCAGGCACATTATACTAGAGAACAATGAAAATAAACCAGTAACAAATAGCAGAGATACACAAGAGGTATATGTTGTTTCTGCTCAAGAGTTTTTTTATTAAGTTCAAATTTGGCAGATTCATTATTAGTTAAATTTTATCTGTCATTATAGCTGAAGTTGTTGCCTGAGTAGTTGCACACTTGCACCGAACTTATTTGCCAAAATTGTTAGTGCTATTAATCAAGTGTCCTATTTTGTTATATGATAAATTGCTAAGTTTTCTAATGATGCAATTGCTTGATTGAACAATGAATATATGTTTGGTTGTTGGTTGTTTGTCTGCAGTCTGCACACCGAGAGATGCACACTTTGATAGCAATAGTGTTGGTACTGGGTTCAACATTTTAGTGGAGTTAAACTTCTTAAAGGGGAAACAATTATAAAAATTTGACTAGTTGCATTCTAGACTATTAGGTGTACTTCTTGAGTTAGTTATCTTGATACTGGATTGAATTGATATTGGGATGTGTTAGTTGTTGGGATAGCAGTGCAGTAAACATGATTTTGAACCTGAATTTATTCAGTTGAACTTTTGAACTAAGTGAAATGGCAATCAGCTTACATGGTTTTAATGTTTGATTGGATTATTCATGGTAAAATTGGTGGCTTTGTTTTGTTGTTGATAAGTTTTCTTATTGGTCATGTTAATTTTTTTCTGAAGCTCTGAAGTTGTAATATTGACTATCGAATGTTCTTGTTCATGGCAGATAATCTTTTGGAAAGCATTGGAAATGCTGAAAATATTCAAAAACCATACTATGAGGACATCTTTGCTTGATGACTTTATGTACTATGAAAACCGTCAGAAGATCATGCAGGATGAGAAAGCCAAGCTCCCAATCCAAAGTTTTGAAAGTCCATTATTCAGTCCGTCATTGGGAGCTTCACAGAAGTTTAATTTTGGCGACTTACCTCGGGGTATGGATGAGAAGGATTTAAAGCTGAATGATGATACTGTTGGCTTAAAACAGGCTTCTATTTCAATTCCTGAGCAGACTGTTAGCAATTCTGATGGCGGTAGCATCAAGTCTGGGAATGAGCAGGCTGAGAAAAATGCAGTTGATAAAGAAGATATTTCTTCTATCTTAAAGATTGGTTCAATCACTATTACCCCTAAGCAGGTTGAGACTAAACGATCTGGTAATGGTAACAAAGAACCAAATGATGTTCTTACAGTAGGATCCATGCAAGTCAAAGTTAATGGATTTGCAGGGTCTTCTGGTTTCTTGAAGGTTGGCAGTATCACACTCGACGCAAAAGCATTACAACCGGAAAAAGGAGATGCTGCCTGTAAAAGTGGATCCCAACGCTAAGTTTTTTTGCACATGCTTTTCCAGGCACCATCCTTTTTTTAGGTCACTTTGGTAAAGTTGGACTTATCTTTTTGCCCGATTGTATGATACAGTTGGGATGTTCAGTTTCTTTTTGATCATTTTTTGTTGCTCTTTGGATTTTGAGTTCATTTGCTAATCCTCTGATACAAGGCCGTCCTGCCATAAGAGTTTTCTTTGTTGCAAATTTCATCCAATCTTTGTTGAGAAGCCTTTCAAATCTTCTCATTACTTTCATTCTGTGATTCTGTCATATTAACAAGATTTGTTTTTGTTTTGTTTAGAATGTATTTCATACTGATTTGGTTTAAAGATGACGAAATGTTGCATTTGACTGAATGGGATCTTATTCTCACAACATATATTTTTTATGGTTTATTTGGTTTTGATCAGTATTGTGGAATCAGTATGATATATTTTTCATATGAAAAGGTAATGTGAACTGACCCCATATCACACCATATCACCTTTTAGTAAGTGATTTCTTTTGAAATTTTTTAGGGTGGTATTATAATATTTTGGTGGAATTGTGGTTATCGGTATTGGTAATGGAGTAAGAGGTTCGTCCGTGTTAAGGGCAAAAGTAAAATTCATCCATGTTTAGTGCAAAAGTGATTTTACTGGAACCATCCAATGCAATATAAAACAAAGGTTGGAATTTTTTTCTTGCATTGGATTGATCCAGTAATTTGGGTGGTGATCCAGTCGCACCTTCCATTACGGCTACCTTGTTACGACTTCACTCCAGTCACTAGTTCTTCCCCTCCTTGCAGTTAAAGTAACAACTTTGGGCATGGCCAGCTCCCATAGTGTGACAGGCGGTGTGTACAAGGCCCGGGAACTAATTCACCGCCGTATGGTTGACCCGCGACTACTAGCGATTCCGGCTTCATGTAGGTTTGGAGAATCAATTCGCTTTCATTCTTTAAACTTAAATAAAAAACACCAAATTTGATTAAAATATCAGTACTAAATTTTCCTTTCTCTTCTATTTGATACAAGTAGGCCGGTCAAACTTGCTAAAAAAATGTAGACCAGTAAAACAGTAACATGAAATCAAACTCTGACGTTTAATATTTTCTCATCGATATTCTTGATTTCAAAATCTGAGTCATTTGCCAGCTATAAAAAAGAAATATTGAATTGCTAGTCTCTAATCTTATCTTGGTTTCCCAAGATAAGATAACAACTTGACATATTCGAATATGTTTATCAATACTCAGTTCCTTCATTCAATCGGAAATTAAAGGAGTATTAAATTCAACAAATTTATTTATAAAAAACTACAATTTCCCAAAAAAAAATAAATTAAACTCACCAGATCTTGGAAAAATGTTTAGTTTGTATTGGAAGTTTAAACGGGAAGAAATGAAAAGATGCACACTTGGTAATGTCAGTAATTATTTATATATACCCAAGAATCCCTCTGTTTCTTAGTACATTACATGAGTATTAAGAAGGTGTTGTGGGAATAGAAGAACTACACCCTCGTTTGTTGCTTTCACTGAAGATCAAAGATATTTGGTAATACAATTTTCTCTCTCTTTATATATTTATTTATTTATTAACCATGTTTTGCTTATAGAAGAGACCTGAGATATGAATCTATCTTTGATACTTATTGATACTTCATTTAATTATTTTTAAAAACATTTCCTTCCATGTTGATATCTGACAACTGCTTTCTTGTTGTCATCTTAATTCTTCTTTGTAGTAGAACGCAACGCATGGCTGAAAGCAAATTTACTTCATTTGAAAGTTTCATGGATTTTATCAATGATCCAGCAAAGTTCATTGATTTTATGGAATCGTCTTCAATATTGTCTGATCTACATATCTTTGATCATGTTGGAATTGGACTTGATCACGATAGGCTTTTCAAATGCTTGTTCAAGATAAAAGAGAAAAACAAAATTGATAACAAAACATTTGTTATTGATATGCGAGATTGTGTTTGCATAGAATTAAAAAGAGGTAGCATAAGGATAGTTCAAATTGTGAAGAACAAGAAAATAAAAGATCTTATGACTCGTTATAAGATTAAGATTCGTGAAAGAAATGGGAAGAAACTTGATCCACAAGCAATAACTTTTTAGGATCGTAGCTGTCTTTCCTACAATTGCTTCAACTATGATCTACAAGTTTCCTTCTCATTTTCTTAATAACCAATTGGGGAAACTTTATGGAGCAAATTTTTTACCTAATGTTTTAAGGCATTTTGGAGCTGCTGGAATGATCCCTAGATGGAAAATTGGTGAACTTTATCTAAATCTACACGTTGCTTATATGATGGAGATGTCTTTACTCATTAATCCTAATGCAATATGTATATATATATATATATATATATATATATATATATATATATGAGCTGTATGAGAAGCAAAGAAGATATAGCATGGTGGGTTGGACTTCTGACCTTATTAGTAATGAAGATAGGGTTAAATACTTCAAGAGTTTTGGTTTAGAAGATGTTGGTGTTTTCAAGGAAGTTCTTGATGGGCTCAATATTTTAATGGAGGTGATTGGAGAAGAAGTTAGACATGATTTTGAAGATTTTGCTGAATATTGTGATGATATTGTCATGCTCTTTATTTCCAAGGAGGTGGATTCAAAGAACAAGGGACTTGTTTAGGAGAAAGTGGAGGTAGAGAAGGAGCAAGAAGAACCAAACAAGAAGAAGAACAAGTCCCTTGTTCTTCTTCTTGTTTGGTTCTTTGAAAGTGGAGGTAGGGAAGGAGCATGAAGGGACTTGTTCTTTGAAAATGCAACAAACATATGATGTTTTCTTTTTCCTCTTTTTATATTTTTGTTCTTCTTTCTACTTATGTTTGTTGCATTTTCAAAAAAAGAAAAAAAAAGGTTATCTGCCCCCCCCCCCCCCCCCCCCCGCCCCCCCTTTTTGTAATGATATTTCACATAGTTATCAAATCGGGATACATATGTTGAATTGCTTGGCCCATTTTCCAAATTGCGCATCCTATTGTGTATTGCGTATCCTTTCGTGAAAATGTCGCAGAAGAAGAACCTAAAATCCAAAAATGCAGTGAAGCGAGTAGCAAACCCGACTCAGTTCATAGTTGTTCCAAAATTGTGTGCAACGCCATTGAATCGTGACTCATGTGATTCCAGAACAATTCATACTATTCATGGAGCAATTCAAGTCACAAAACGATATTTACAACAATTTGCATCGTTTTCCTCTATTTTAAAATTGAAACACAAATCGACACTACCATGATATTTCATGGGTTTTTGTGTAACTACTGATATGATTGTCTTTTTACTAACTGTGTTTGCCCATATTTTATTTGTTTTTTATAAATTTCCCATATCATACATAAATCTTTTCAATGTCAACAAAAATAAAATAAATAAAGAAACTGATCATTGCTATTTTCTTCACATGTATTATTAGTTCTACACCGATACAAACGCCAAATCACCCACAAGAATTAACATGTCAAACCTAGATGAGACACTGAAGTACTGAACCATTTGGGAGAAACTATAAAATAACTTAGAGAAACTTGAGACCCTTGATGAGAAAAATAGCAGGGAAGAGAGAAAGCAAATACGCTATTTTCCACTTTTTTATTTATTTATTTCATGAGTTTAATGCAACCATCATAAAAACTTTGGAAGGTCTTTTGTACCAAACCCATCACTGATGAACACACTGAATCATTTGGGATTAAATAAACTAAGCTGGTTTAGGAGGACTCTTGTTAAATTTACGACCCGAAACTTTCCCTGACTCGTACAGCATGTGATTGATAAGTCCCCTTGCAGCACTACAAAATCAGAGAAAAGAAAGAATCATTTTGTGCTCAGAATAACCAAAACCTATGCATTTTGTGCATGTTGTTGTTCTAGAAAACATGCACAATATAAATGCAATATACTAGAGCACTTACTCATCCTTTAACTTTTGAATCTTTTCGGGATCTGATTCATGCATGTTTTTCTTAAATTGGTTTCTCATCATCTCAATAAGAAGTGGTGTGTTATGTTGCTGCAACAGCAAGCAGGCATCGTGATTAGTCTCGCAGCTTATTTTTATTGCATAAAAAAGAAGATATTTTGTATAACAAGTACAGTGCTTTAGCAGGAGTGTGTAACTATTTCTCGTAAAAAAAGGGCATTACCCACAAAGAAAAAGCGGATTATGATCATAGATGAAGAGTATAACAAGCAATTGTTTTTAGGCCTAACTTAATCCAAAAAGCTTGTTCAAAAGATGAGGATTATTCAAGCCTTATAAGGACTACTTCCATCGTATCGTATCTCTGGTCAATGCAAGATCTTGACATACCTCTTCATGTCTAGGACTAGACATCTCAAGTGTGGACAAATCTAGGTGGCAATTAGCAACATCCTATCATGCCTAGGACTAGACATCAAGAGCACAGACAAATATGGATGGCCCATTAACAGATCTAGAATAGACTTTGATACTATATCAGAATTTGGGTTTTAAGCATAACGCAACCCGAAAACCTAGCTCAAGAGTCTGGATCGCCCAAGCCACATAACTAACAATTTCTATATGTGAAATCTCAACATTTAACTAACAATTTAGTTGGAGAAGAGGGGGCTAAAGAAGATTTTTAATAGAAGTGTTAAGTTTAAAAGTTTGGAGAGAACGGGAGACAGTGAAAACCCCTTTTCTTAACTTTTTGCCTCCCCACCAAAATTTGGAATCTCAACATTCAACCAACAATTTAGTTGGAGCTGAAGGAGGTAAAGAAAGATTTCAATAGAAGTGTTAAAATGTCTCAAGACTTAAAAATTGAGGATTGTGCTGACTATCCTTTTCCTCAGTTATTTATTTTCAATTTCAAAACTATCCTAACCTATGTTATACTCTGTAATCTTTTGTTACCAATTACCAACATTGATTTACCTCTTTGAACGTTTTCCCTTTCATGTTCTGCAAGCCTTAATTATGAAGTCATATGAGTTAAGATTTTGGCTAATCTATTTCCTCCACCTTCTTCAAAGATATAATAACAAATTAACTTAATATTTTTTCCCGCCACCCCTGCAAACTAAAATAAGAATAAAAGTATCAAACTAATTTTCCCCCATTTCCCCTTCTCTTTCAGCTAGACATGAGAATGTTATTCCCCCCACTCCACTAAAATCCCTCCCCAGTCCCCACACCTTGCCTCTTTTAAATCAAACAATCCGTAAGTAAATGATGATGTGTGCTCAAAGGATCTGAGTATGTCCCTCTTACTAGCTGAATCTCAACATCTAAACGTGAAAATATGGACATCAGTTATATATTTAGAATCTATGCCAGTTGTACATAATAGTTTATTAGTTTGTCTACAAAAACATCATTATGGAGAAGAAGAAAACCGATCAATGCAAATAGAAAGTTTTCATATATATATACTTGAATTATGCAGGCAGCAACAAGCTCTTATTGGCTAATTAAAGGATGACAAGAAAAATCACTTACCCGATGACCGATATATTTAACTCTTCGTAAGCATTCACGGTAAAGCTAAAACAAAACAATAACGTAAGAAAAAAGGATTATTTAATCAGCCGCAAAACTTGCAATTTTGAAATACAAGTAGTCTTCCACTGAATTGAACAAAAGGTGTCGTAACTGACCCTAATGGCATTGTTGGCAAGCTCAGGAGGCAGCGCGGTTTGAAGGGATGGCATTTTCAAAATTGTATACCCTGCGAATCAAAAAGTGAAAACAATGAAGTACGCAAAGAAATTCATCAAGCACTATCAAGGCATGAATGAAGAATTGGTCTATCAAAATAGTGACACAAAACCCATGACAGGAATACCAGATTAGGATCATGGTCACATACTTGATACATATTAAGTTATTATGCAAAATCAAAATCAATTTGAGTCAGTCGCCGCGACAGAGAGTATCAACTAGTAAGGCCACGATGACAAGTGAACGCACACTGTGTTTGGGTGGCCTGTGTGAAATATTATTATTATTATTATTATTAGATGCAATTTATTTGTATACTCTTAATTTATTTGTATTTTTAAACATTAAAATTGACTAATTAAAACCAGAAACATTTTAAAGGGGTTGATTAGATTGGTTTGTAAAATGCCTTGAGTAGGTTCTTAACCTAAATTATTGGCTAACTCAATCAAATTATGGGCCTCAGAAATTGAACTGTATCCTGATATGGATCACAGAAACCACCTCAAACTCACTCAGTAGCAAGCACCAACCCACAGTCTTGTACAAGTAGAATTTAGATCTTTATCAGCAATAGAAGATATGCATTTAATATATTTAACTACCACAACTGTGTCCAATGTAATAGTGACTTTGTTGATCTTTTCCTAATTGGAGGCCCAATTTTACTCCCCAAACTTCAACAAGTATTGAACTTGTAAAATTAAATGGATGCATTATATAAAATTAGAACATCGATTAGAGCACTTGTTGAAGACATGGTTACAGTTACTGTGAATTATCATTGTGTCATAGGGCCAAACATACGGTTAGACCGCAATCTCTCTCGCATGAGTATTTCTTGCAAACCAAACATACTACGGTTAGGGTAAGCTAGCTCTATCACATTACTTTTCGTGTTTCTTTACCCTCATCACCAGAAGAACATTAGGTTTCCTCTCCGACTCTCCTCAAGGTTTCTTAATGTTTTATTTTCTCCATTCTACTTAAGTTGGTTCACATTCTATTGAATCTTATGCACATATCTCTAAATATGTACCTTGAATTTCTTCTGAATAGCTGTGGGGACTGTAACAGAATAACATCATTGCTGAAGAAAGGCCCTTTTATGACCGCAAACAGTTAGGTAAAACCCTCATTCGTTTTTGCTATTTTCCTATGACCGCAAAAAGAATAACACTATGGTTTTTACTTTAGCGCTTTTAGCTGTGTTGCCATTTTTCAATACCATATACCTTTTCTTCTTCCTTCTCCATATTCCGGGCTGGCTAACCTTCCTCTCTGGATTTTCCTTCTATTTTTTCACCATAAAAGGAACCCTTTTAGTACTAATGTATTGAGTTCAAGCTCCATAATCTCCTGGGAAACTTGTTATTTTAAAGAGTGAGGGTTCTTTCTTTGCTGGTGAATGTGTGGCTTTGCTAAAACATATGTTCCCTGTTGCTCATACTTCTGTATTAAATAGCCTTTAGGAGCCAATAATTCAAATTGTGAATCTGCTAACTAAACATGAAAAAGAAAAATTGACTTTCTTTTCCCCCTTCATAGACTAAGGTTAACTAAAGTTACAATTGTTTTCTACTGGCAATTAAATTTTCATCACAAACCAGTTAATCTTGAGACGCACACACATTTTATTTGGATTCAGGAAAAACCGCAAACACATGAACAGAAAAGAAATGGAAAAGTGAAAAGGAGGAACAATACATGAAAAATTACAGATAACAGAGGAACAAGAATAATCACAGAGCCGGAAAAAAAAATAGAGGAAGAAGAAATCAGAGTACCTGACTACGACTGCAACTGGCTGCTACGGAAGGATTCTAGATCTGATTTCCCTCTTCTTCACGGACGGCGGAAGGGATGTAGGACCGAAGGGAGGGTTGCAGGATTCACGGCGGCGGACGGTGAGGGCTTGCGCGAGGTCACTGGAGGCCGTGTCTGAAAAAACGAGAAATGAATAATGAGGCAAAATTTATAATTATGGGTTTATATAATTATTTATTTACTTTAATAATTTTGTCAAAAAAGTAATAATTTGGTTTGATAATTAAAAAAAATAAAATTAACAAATTATTTATATTAAACTAAATGTAATAATCTGGAATATTTTAATCTCATGATTTAATTATTTGAATTATATTAGTTAATAATTGAATTAAATTATACGAAAACTTAAGTAATACATATTTATATATTCAGTTATATAAAGAAGTTGTTAAGTGATAGTTTTATTATCTTCATGCTTCAAAAAAAAAGTTTGATTATCTTCTATTCAAGAACACTTAAAAAAGTTCGATCATACATTTAGTACACAGAATAGAACCTGAAAAATCAATGTTGGAATTTTAATTTTTTACTGGTATACTAATAATTTTTTCAAAGAAAAAACTTTAATTTAGAACCCATAAAATATGATTATTAGTTTTTCTTGTATTTAATTGACTACTTCATACTTAATTATATTTTACAACAACTTAACGTAAATAAACATATACTTAACTAACCAATGGTTGTTTCGAGTGGTAACTGATTCAAATCTCATTCCAAAGCTTCGAGTTTGAGTCTTAGTTGTGGGAAAGACTCTATTAAGAGAACCACACGTATGGGCAAAATTGAGTCGTAGATTAGTCACCGTCAAAGTCGTTGAATAATTAACATGTGTTTCTTTTGTGATTATAAGAAATGATTTAGCAAAGTTGATTTTGAATAGAAGTGAGTTGAATCTAAACTGATTTATGTTTGGATAAAGTCAAGTAAAAGAAGTGAGTTGAACAATAAATTTGAGAGTAAATATCACTTTTTGAAACAAAAGCTACGAATCCTAACTTCAAATTAGAATCAATTTTAGAAGCAAAATCAATTCTATTCAAGAACACTTAAAAACCGAAAACAATTTTACTTTTTCACAGTCAGCTCTTAAGGAGTTGGCTCATTCGCGTGGATTCAACTCTCGCCGCAGACGTGAGGACTTCTTTGGTGGGTGATCCATGAGTACCTTGGTAAGCGTTCAAAGAGCTGTGAGGTCTATCCCAGCCCTGATGAGCCCTCAGAGCCCAAGTCACTTAAACTTTTGTTTCTAAAAAGAATCAGTTTTAGGAGAGCCAAAAAAGTAAATTCAAACATGCAATTAATTATATACATCTTGTAAGCAGATTGTTTGATTATAAAGATACAATATCATCAAAGATGAAGCTTGGTAAAAGTTTCAAAAGAAACGTGAGCTGATATTTAAAACCTGTTATATAAATGACCAATCCAGCTATTACAATGTAGGCTCGAAAAAATAGACTACATTCTATTTCTAGTATATATATCTCACCACTCATCACACATTACAAGGCCACAAACACAACCCACAATAATATCGCTATACATTATGACTATATGATATATAATATACCCTCCAATTTAAAGCAATACTATATTAACTTTTGTGGAGTCTGCGGAGCACCGGAAGCAACTACGAGCTAGCCAATGAACCGGACCACCAAAACCTTAACTAATTGCTGCATTCATAAGTGGAGAGCTCAACAACAGTCTCAGGTTCACCTTCTCTCAAACAATCAATAGGAGGTATAGTCATAGTCTCTTGTCTACCATAAGCATTCCAACAAAAAGGGTCATCTAATAATTCCCCTTCATGAGGCAATAACTCAACATCAGAAAGTGTTATGTTGGTACAAGCAACAGTGTCACTACAAGCAAAGTGAATAGGAGGTGTTCTAACATCATAAGTACCCTTTATGTTTTTATACGACACATTATCAACATGTACAGCTGATGTTTGGTTTAGACATTCCTTTGTCATGCAATAGTATTGGTCTATGTTTATGCAGTTTCTTACATTCTCCATTTGTATGTTCTCGAATGTTAAACCTGTTACTGATCCTGTACCTCCTTGCCATGTCTTGATTCTTAGACCATTGTCTGATTCTTTTATTATTGAGTTTCGGACTGTTAGGTTTGATACACATGCGTGGGAGTTGTGTACTCCTAGGCTTCCAATGCTGTGTAGAAAATAGCATAGTAAGTAGTTAATTAGTTGAAATTAGTAGGATAGAAACTTTGTACTATAATAGAGATTTCTAATTGAAATTGGTTTGATATGTCTAATTGACTAATGCTTGGTTAAGGAGCCAAACTCTCCTAAATCACCTTTTGGATTGGTCGAACGTTATTTGAGCACAAATGAAATTAATATTTTTAGTCTGCGCTATTGGTCGCATTGGCAATTTTAGTCAACTCCAAGACATTGAACTGACTTTCAAGTAAAATAACTATTCTACGTGTTTAGAATCATGACAAAATACTTATAATTGTGCGGCTAACAAGCTAGAAGCTTTGGTTTCGAGGAAATAGACACTCTTGCCGTGATTCCAAACATAAAATTAATTTAACTGAAATGAATTTTAATTTAGCTACCTCAAAATCAAACACACAATCTATTTCATAGTTGCCTTGGTTTCTATAAATCGGTTTGACTAGAAGTGATAAAAATAGTTTGAGGTAGATTGAAAAATTGACCTTAATTTTTACATTAAATTTACTTGTAAAGTAATTAAACACATCCAAAAATTAATTAATTCACTTAATTAAAATTCAATTTCAATCAAACTAATTATACAAAATTAAGTTTATTCAAAAACATGTTCTGCAAACACTCGTACAATCACATGAAGGCAATAGATTGCTGCCCTGTAACCGTACATGGACAAAAGTGAATAATAGAAACTACTGTTATATTAATGATTGGCAGTTTGAATGTTCCAACTTCCAACCATTAAAGTAAAAGTAATATAGTCATGTAAATCACTAAAAGAGAAAAATATTTTTTTCCTGGTGGATATGAATTGGAATCTTGGTAGAAAACTTTAAGATTAATTACACTCACGCTACAGATTATAGTCATTTTCATGCAGTTTGCCTTTTGAAATTGTTTTAGATTCATAGTAGAAATAAATTTATTTTACAAGCAATATTTGGGTTAGTTGTTTATTATTATTTTATTTATATAATAATAATAATAATCTGTTGGTAGTTATTTTAGTTAATTACCAAATTAAACTAAAATAAGATAAACAATGTGACATACCTAATCCCATGGGTAGGAGCACAAGTAACACCATCTACATTCACATCAGAACAACCAGGTCCAATTGAAATGCAATCATCACCTATTCAAAAATAATAATATTCTTATTCTAAATTAATCACATGAAATAGAAAATAGAACAAAAATAAATTGCCATATTGAGAAAGTTAGACATTGTTCTTTAGAATTTACCATTGCTTATCAAAGAATTATAAATGCCAACACCCTTCGTGTTTCCTAGGTGGATTCCATCAGTATTGGGACTAAGTTTAGGGGCAGAAATTGACAACTTATCGATTAGTACTCCTTCGCAACCATCGAATTTCACGTGGAATTGAGGACTGTTTTGTATTTTTAACCCACTTAGAACCAAATTCGAGCTCATAAAGAATCGTATCATCTATAAACAAAAACATAAACACTTATCAATGTTGGATCACGAGAAGAGTCTAAAACACGAGATTTCTCATGGTCGTGTGGTTTACTTACCGTAGGGCTATCACATGGTCCTGATACAGTTTTTCCATCCGGACTCTGAAAAATGCAATTTGATTTCATTTCAACATTATAAAAGATATAAAAGTACTTTTTGTAGGGGTGGGGTTGGGGGGAGTTAAAAATGGTGTGAATATTAATAATATTACTCTGTGAGGTTTACAAGGAAGATCCCACCATTGTTCACCATTGCCTTCAATAATTCCAGTGCCATTGAGAGTCATTTGATCAAGTCTATAAAACACTAGCCATTGACTGCGACTATCTTTCTCTGGCCAACAATCTGGTCCATCTGGTGCCATTAGAGTACCATCTATCTGTATAATAATTTATATACATTTTTCAACCTTATCAATAAATTACTTTTTTAGAAGCAATAGATAATTTTGTTAATATAATCTTGCTTCAGCATCACTCTAAGTCCACCTTCTATAAAGGATTTCCAAGAACGCGCAAAATCATGAGCTAGAAAAGCTAGACAAGTGACAAAACATTTTGACCGGCCAACATGTTTCCACCAAAAACAAACCAAAAGAAAAATGAATTAACCGTTTCACATGGCGACTTACTATAACATGTCAAAATTTATGGTCTACCGCTAGAACTCATTTTAAAAGGACCATATTAGGGGCACCGTGAGTTATACGAAAATGAAATTTACATTTTTATTTAAAGAGAAACAAAAAAAGGTAGGAAAGTTGAAGAAGCGTCTATCTGTATAATAATGTACATATTTTTTTATGAGTAAAAATTTATTAATATAGTCTAGTTTCAACATCATCGTGTACACACTAAGTTCAACTTCTACGAAGAATTGTCAAGAGCGCACAAAATCATTATAGTGTCCCTAATATGGCCATTTTAAAATTAGCTCTAAAGGTGAACCAAACATTTTGACCTGATTAGACTTAACTTTTTCATATAGCTACCTACAATAGCAAGTCAAAATGCATGATCCACTTCTAGACCTCATTTTAAAAGGACCATATTAGGAGCCCATTGAATTATATAGGAAATGAAATTTACATTTTCATTTAAAAAGAAAGAAAAAGTAGGAAAATGGAAGAAGCATACTTACTTGAAATACCAGTCCTGGTTTGCAAGGACCTGAAAAGATGGTAGAAGTGATTTTAAAACAGTAATTTTCTGGAGCTAAAACAACTCCTGAATCAACTGCACAAGCTGCTTTCCAAGCTGCTCTAAATGCAGCTGTATCATCAGCTGAACCATCACCAACAGCGCCGAAAGATGTTACATCGAAAATGTTTTCTGAAGGGGATTCGCCGCCGGGATTATTCGGATAAGGATCAGAAGGAACACTAGGAGAATTAGAAGGAGGTGAAGGGTCACTTGGTACTGGAGTATTGGTAGGAGGATTTGGAGCAGGGGAATTATTCTTCTCTTTTTTGTGATAGTGGTATCTTCCTTCAACATTATCCAAATTATGGAGGAAAATAATCATTGTAATAAAACATAGGATAAAACAGACATGAATATGAGCCATAGTATACTTCCAATGTGAAATCAAAGTATAAGCTTCTTCAATGATTATATCTGTGGAAAGAAAATACAAAATGTTAAGCTTTAGAAATTTTATAGAGAAAGATAAATGGAAGAGTTTTGAATTGATATTCAGAGGATACAAAGATTGTTATTTATACTCAGAATTTGGATGATAGCTCAGGAATAAATTTTGCTAGCATATAATAAGGTGGACACGTGTTGATTTCTTGTGGCTCATGGAAACCGTTGAAAGTTTTTAGAGGTTAATTTTCTTTAGTAAATAATTTGTGTTCAATTAATATGATTCCTTTGCTTTCTTCTTTAGACAACATTTGCCGTTAGTTTTCTCGTTTGTATTATTTTGTGTTTTGCTTTCTCTGAGGTTCAGGTTTTGTAGAAAACCATGCGAAAACAAAACATATTCCTATTTCCTTTTTATTCCAATTTAGTTCATCTACATTTTTTTCTCTCTCTGTTTTAGCTTTCAAATAGAAAAAATAGTGTGTCTAGAATATAAAGTTTCAAGTGTCTTCTAATGCTATAGCCTATAAGTCTATAATGTAAAGTATTTATAAAAAAAAACTAAATTGTATTTTAGGTCTACAATTTTCTGAGACTAAATGTGGAGATCAAGTTTGTAAAAAACAAAAATATGTGACAAAATTCCTGAAAAACAAAACAGGGCAACTAATCATAGATTTAGAAAAAACAGAGGAACCAAAAATACAATAATTTAATTAGTATGTATTGTTAGTGTAAATATTTTGACATAGTTAATCACTTAAAATTTGACAAGTCATTAAAATATCTAATTTTTTATCTCAATCATTTTGAAAGTCACACCTACATGGTGAGAATTTCGGGTCAGGATTCAATTGCTTTAAACCGTTCGAATAGAGATGAAACTGTAGGTTATTCATCAAATAATCCAAATGTAGATAGTCATATGGTTTAATAAGTTGAACCATTCGGTTGATCAGCTTTTAAAACACTGCACTAACCATATTTTCTTCTTGTTGACACTATAAAAAAGTTTTCCGCCAATCGTGCCAATTAACCTCATAAACAATTAGCAAAAAAAAAAACTATATATATTGAAAGCTTAGGTAAAAAGATAAAATTTGTCCTTTTAAGAAAAATTGACCAATTTAGCTATTAAAATTTTCACATGGTATATTTTTACTTTTACGCCTCATTTTTATAAGGGATAAAAAAAAGAGGGAGAAATTTTTAACCCATTCCTTTACGCCCTCTCTTTCTCTCTCTCACATGAGATAAAGAGGCACCCGTGTAAAAAAAATTATTATATATACATGCAATACAAGAAAATTATTAAAATAATTTTGAAAAATGAACATGAGTTTTTCACCGTATTTTGTCTGGTTATATAACATCATAAATTATTTATGAATTTTACCATGGACAAGAGCAAACCGACAGATGCAACTATTGGAAACACAATAAGAGTTTGCATGTGAAATTTAGCTACAAGTCAGAACCAAATCTTTTATTGATAAATTAGCAGATAGTAAAAAAAAGAAGAAAGGTACACACATCATAAGAATCGTAAACGTAAGAAATCTATCTATAGGAAGACATTAAAAACAATTGAACTTACATAATGAAATCTTAACAACCATTCTAGTTTGAGTTAAACAAAATCTATCTGTCCTTCCATGCATTTTATGAACAAAAAACATTCTCTTGCATGCTAGATTAAGCAACTAATGAAATTAGATCTCTTATTAAAATGTTTTATTTCCTCATTATTGATCTACTTCATTTTAGGCAATCTAGATATAACACTCATAGTCTATGAATTACTGCATCCTAATTACATTGGTTTATACTAAAATATTAATTAATTGTTCTGTTTCATTCTCAAAGTATGGGATTTGAGAGGGATCTAGATTTGCTATGGCCAAAAAAATGATTTAGGGCAATCCATAAAACATGGATGATCGTTTTAGTGTTTTTTGACGTAAAATAGGAGAGAGGGAGAGTTAGGGAAGAGAAAGTGATTTTTCCATGTTTGGTTGAGGGGGAATTGGGAAAGAGAGAGAGATAATTGTTTTAGTGTTTTTTGCAATCTCTCTAATTATGGAAAGAAAGTGGGGGAGAAAAGACATAGAAATTAATTTTTTACCATTTTACCTTCACTTTAATTACTCTCACTAATTAAATTAAATGATTAAAATAATTATTTATCTAATTAAGATCATTATTTAGCTAATTTAATTAAATAATTAAAATAAATATAAACTTAATTAAATTAAAAATTAAAACAAATATTATGTTAATTAAAATGATGAATAAATTATATATTGTTTTTTAGTTTAACGTGTTTTTGTCTTTTCAAAATTAGTATCTTTTCTCTTTTATCTCTTTCTCTCCAACTAAACAAGTGACACATATCTCTCCTTTATTATCTCTCCTTTATTGCTCTTATCTTTCTCTTAAACCAAATAACAACACTAATTTACTCTATTTCTCACCTCTTTCTCTCTTTTCTTAGCCTCCTTCTCTCTTCTCTCTTTCTCTTTTAAACCAAACAAACCCTAAAGGTGATATGTTTGTATACAACATTTTTTGGTCGCAGCTTATCGAGGTTAGCTTGATAGCAATATAAAAATAAGTGTAAATTTGGCGAATATGGTTTTGTTGTAAAAGTAATCTATATCGTGACTCTATATTGTTGTGTAGCTAGTTGTGGCCCTGAATTTATTCTTCTTGTGTAGACTATATTCATACCCGACAACAGAATTAACTCATTCACGGGTGGAATCAAATCCTACATTGCATAATGTAAAGCATATAGAAGCTGAAAGAAAACCAAGCTATGAGACATACACACTGAGTTACAACTAAGAAAGTGACCCAACATATAGAAACTAAAATTCCCCAATTAAAATATGCTAGAGTGCTTGGATGAGATGATTCAGGTCTCTAATCAGAGGTTTTGTGTTTGAATCTAGCCCTGAGAAAGCAACATGTCCGTCTCAAACAATTTAGAGGTTCTAGTCAAATCTTAAAAATTTGGCTGCTAATTATACTTTTATCAAATAAATCGC
Source organism: Astragalus glycyphyllos (assembly GCA_963573325.1). Taxonomy (NCBI): domain Eukaryota; kingdom Viridiplantae; phylum Streptophyta; class Magnoliopsida; order Fabales; family Fabaceae; genus Astragalus; species Astragalus glycyphyllos. Next base: position 13,949,045 of record OY754311.1, read on the forward strand.
CAAAAACCTAACTTTTTTCTTGAACCATATACTAATTTTTTTTAGCCCTAAAAAAATTGTATTGGGCCGAGGCCCTATGCTATGCATAGCCTGTACAAACTAATCATTGGCCTTGAAACTCTTGACGCAGAATTTTGCCACCCATCGTAATACTTTCAAAATTTTGAGTCTAAATTATTTAGAGTTTTTAACAACAAAATAACTTCACACTTACAAATCATCTTACACTCTCAAATGGGTTCAATCTTAAATACTATCTCTTACGTGTAATTAAATAAGCTCTACATGTAAATTTGTTAGAAAATACATGTAATTAAATAAAGACAACTCAAATGTATTTAAAGTGAAAATTTTGAGTCTTTTGAACAACAAAATAATTCGCACACTTAATATACAAATCAATTTACAATCTCAATTGGACTCAATATCTCACGTGACAAGTCAAATAAATTGAAGAATATTGAAAAATCAATTAGAATTAGTGACTTCACCTGAGCTCAGGAAATTTCTGTAACCATCCAATGCAGTGGACTTAACGTGAAGATTGTGACAATAATGTGTATAATGTCTTTAAGAAAGTTTATCGTGCAAAAAGAATGACTTGCTTTATAAAATATGTGTGTATGAGAGGGGACTTATATAGAAGAAGGATGAAGAATTCAAGCGATCGAGAGATATGGAAATATTTGAAGTTGCAGTCATGTTTGTCTTAACCTGTCACGTGTGTACAATCACAGGTTAGAGAAAGACTTTTAAAAGAACAAAAACAATTGTAATTTCAATTCAACAGAGCAAAAGTTATGACAAGAGAGATTCTGAGAGAGGAGCACTTTTTGTGATGGTAAGTGACAGCAGTGTTTGTGGCTCTCATAAATTAACACCTTCACAATGTTTTGAATATCAAAATCCACATCGAATCGGTGAGACTTCTGCGTTATGGTTCAATTGCTTTAAACTGTTTGAACTCGAATCAATACGCAGTCGACCCATTTTAATAATTGATTGCATCGTTCGATTGGTTCGGTTTTTGAAACACGTTACCTTAGAGTTTATTGAGTATCATACTCGGCATTCAATTATTTAATGACATTTTATTTTTTTTAATATTTATTTTTTTAAAATAAATTAAAATTTAAAATGGTTTTGTCTACCATGATAGCTAATAAAATATTTAGAACTCTAGTGTGAGTGGTTTAGTCTCACATCGACTAGGAATGAAATAAATGACATATATTTAAGAGGGGCTAAAGAGGATGTTAGGATCGGCTTTCCTTTTTATCAAATACATTTAGTTTAAGATCTTTCATAATAACTGAGAATCCTTTCTCAATTATCTGCCCAAGGCTAATTAGATTACATCTAATACCTGGTACATAATAGACATCATGAATTAAAACTATCTGGCTAGATCTGTCACTAGCACACCTAAAAACTGTCTTCTTATTAGGATCAAAGTCAACCAACCAATCTTTATTACCTGTGAGATGGTTAGAACAAGCAGAATCCAAGTACCAAATTTTTCTTATAGTATCGTCATTACTATTAGTTACAACTAAGGCAATATGGTCTAGGTTTTCCTCTATTATAACATTAGTAACAGTAGGTTCAATATTAGATTCCGTTTGATCATCTAATTCAGTAATCATACTATATACTCAATGTCTTAAAGTTTTAGATGGAGATATAGTGTACAGGTCTCTTAGTAGTTCTAGTTATTCGCTTGTTGTAGCTCTCGGTGCTCTTCAACACAAAATTCAATGTACTTAAGAATTCTCTCTCAAAAAGGACACGTGGCAGATGTTCATATACACGCGCCTCACTTGCCAAGTTAGTGGTTAATTGTCTCTTGTGTGGGTCCAAAACGATCATGATTCTTTGAATCACAATTCCAACACAATATGATCACATGCAGCTCTAAGCAGATTCTGCAGAAACCCAAAGAAGAAAATAAAGTCTTCTTTTGAATTCACATTCACACATTACTACTTCATCATGTTCATGAAGAAGAGGAGAAACGGGGGACACGTGTGTTGATGTTGTGGGGGAATATTTCACGGGATAATGTTTTTAGTGTGTGTGTCACGGGCGAATATATGATGCAGAAGTAGATTAAAAAGTTGATTAATTAATATGTTTAATTAATGGTTTTTGTTCTTTTGGGATTCTAATAATGGTTCTTGTTATGAGATTGTGATGTGGACAGCATATGAGATTTGGAACAAAACACACAATTCTGGTGTTTGATTCAGTGTTTTTGTTTAATAACACATTAGTTTAATCTTAATCATGTTTGGATTTGTTTTAATGACAGGTTTAATTTAATTAAACACAAGCACCAAAAGACTGGGATGGACAAATGCTGTTAAATTATTAGGTGTTCCAAGTTAACAGGTGTTTTGCTTTATTCTAAATAAAGCACAAATCCTAATAATTTAGGATTTTATTAAAAACTATGGAATTTATGTATTTGATATTTTGGTTTGAATTTTTTTTTTTTTTGCATAGAACACTTTCTTTATTACTCTCTCCCTCTCCAACGCTCTCTCAAATAATTGAATAAAATTCACGTGGATTCTCTCTCTAACATCTCTCAAATAATTGAGTAAAATTCATGCGAGTTCTACTAATTTAGTTGGTGACCATTTTGGTATTACGTTACCTATCCATAGACTTGCGTTTTTGTTTGACGTGGTTTCTCCATAGCATGTTTAATTTGTTGTCTCTTCTAAAATCAATCCAGCCTTGCAAAATCAATTCCATAAGAAGCCATAAATCCTAGCTTTTATGATGTATTGGGAGAAACTTATCCTACGTTGAATAGAGATAATGTCTCAAAAGGGTATATAATAAAAGAGTATCCTTCACATTACAAGTCGATTTTGTAGGATTGAGTTAGACCTAACCCACATTCTAATATGTTGCCTCAAAATCAATTCATGGTTTGTTGTTGGTTAGCAGCATAATTTTTATTCTTCCTTCATTTCACTCTTAACTATCATGATTTTACGCACAAGAGAAGAAGGAGGTGTGAGTACCATATAGGATATTGATTTTGTAACCTCCCTGAAATTTTGTTCAACCTTGGATATTGATTTTGTTAACCCAACCTCCTGAATTTGATGATATAGCTAGTGGCAAATATTGACAAAAAATTTCGAGGGGGCCAAATTATTAACAAATACCTTAAAACTATTTCATTGTTTATTACCATTTGTTTCATGTGGTTAATTTTACACATGTCATCAATGTTAATGCACGAGGTTCAAATCCTATCAGAAGCAATTTGTTGTTTTATTTTTGAGAAAAATATATACTTGACTACAAAAAGAACGAAAAAGCTCTATTGTGAAATTGAAAAAATTTGGGAGATGTGGTGGCTTTCTTTTGCTCCTAAAAAAATGGGCCACTGGATGTTGCCCTTGCTTTACTTTCAGAAGATTGTAGAGCTGCAATCTCTAAATGGGAGATCAAGAAGGAATTGGGCTTCAAAGCCCATTTATTTTCTTTTCTTAGACAAGCCTATTAACCCTTTTTTGACAAAGGAAGCCCAATGGAAAAAACTATAAAAGTATTTTTTTAAAATATATTGCCAAAAAATAGTTATATGATATATATAAATGATAATGGTAATGGTAATAGTACCGATGACAGCTGGCGAAAACCCTATGCTCCGCTAGGGTAGCTTTTTCTTGCAAAGGCCGCTGCCATGGCAGCAGATCTGCTGCATTTTGATGCAGGTAACCAATGGCAAGGCGACACGATTGCGACTGCTACTGCGGCACCAGATCCTTTCGTAGAGGCCACTGGCATTTCTGCTATTGGTGGTCCCGTGAATGACCTGTCTGCGCATAACAGCTCCTCTGCGACGCCTGTAAGGAGTGCTTCGGTATTGTCTCCATCAGACCTGCAACAGCTGCAACAGCAGGTGGTCCAGTCTGATTCGACTGTCTTCTCTTCTCTCTCTGCCAGTGCGTCTTTCTTTTATGACTGGAGAACTGTGCCTCAGGTATCAACAGATCTGACACGCGACTCACTGTTATTTCCAGAGGCATCTCTGTCTGCTGCTCCGCGTGTCTCTTCGTCAGTCTCCGCGCTTGTCACTACTGTGCCGGCCAGCTGGCCAGTGTCTGTTGCGCCGGTCAGGTTGTCGCCTGACTGTGGTGACAAAGCTCAGGAATGTGATTATTTGCAGCTCTCTCATTGTTCTCAAGGTCCTGCGCTTGCGGGACCCGGTATTCTTGGAGCAGCCCCAATCAACAGTTCACACTCTGTGAGCAAGGTTCATTTTGATACATCCAATCTGAAATCCTTAAAAAAAGTTTTAATGGGGTCAGCAAATAGGATTTCTTGTGATTTTTCTCTTAGGCAACTTCCTCGCCCATGTCTTAAAGGGGATGAATTAACAATTTCTATTCCGGAAGAGGAGTATTTGGCGGGTTTAGACGGATGCAAGACACACCTTCTTGGAAGATTCTTACTCTCAAAAGGAGATCCTCCCGTCAAAATTGATGCTCTAAAATCCAAACTTCAAGCTCTTTGGCAACCAACACGTAAGTGGGGTATGATTTCTTTAGGAAAAAGGCTATTATAAATTCTCTTTTTCCTCGATTGATGAATTACAGAGAATTAAGTCGCAGCCTCATTGGGATTGCAAGCTAGGGTTGTTGCGGTTGTTTGATTGGCAACCTGATTTTAATCCTTCAAAAATAAAACATACAAATGTACAATGTTGGATTAGGCTTACAGGTCTTGCTCAAGAATATTGGAGACCCAAAATCCTTTTTGGTATTGCTAGTTGTGTTGGAATACCAATTAGACTAGATGATACAACGAGTAAGAGCTCATTTGATAGATCTTTTGGTCATTTTGCTCGTATCTTGGTTGATATAGATTTGAAATCAGAGCTTAGGAATCAAATCTTGGTTGAGAGACCGGTTATGCATTCTCAGTGGGCATTAAATATAAAAATTTACCCTCCTTTTGTATGAATTGCCAGACTGTCGGACACATCATCAATGCTTGCAAAGGAAGGAAGCATCAGGTAAATCAGGTTTATGTCTCTAAGTCTCAACCTCCTAATCAACAACTAGGGGAAGCTTCTCCGATTGAGATTAGAGATAAGCAATCTAATGAAGATTCAAATGTCCATGACTCGGTTGCTTCGGATAATGGTAAGCATTTATCGCCCGTGGTTTTGCAGACGCAAGAGATTGCTTAATTTAATCCAGAAGTTGCCGATTGCTTCTGCCCCTAGTACCTCTGGAGCTAGTCAGGCTGGTAGTGATTCCACTCAACCTCCTACCACCCGACTGGATTCGTTGTATGCCTCAGAATCTGGCATGGTAGCTTCTAACATGAAATTTTCAGGGAAACTTTGGGGTGATGTGTCAGACGATGATGATGATGGAACTGTTGCTGTTAAGCCAGTGGTGTCCATAGCCCGAAAAAAGAAACACAAAAAGAAACTGGTCCAGAAAACAGCAGACTATAATACTCGTTCTAAGGCGAATTTTGTCTCTATCTCTGTCTCTTTTTGATCTGATCTTAAGAGTGGGTCCTAGGGTTCTCAGAATTTCAGCTTTTGGCTGGAGTTTGGTTTTTTTTTTGATAAGTATCGGAGTTTGGTGAATCATCTATTTATCTAACCTTTGTTAGTTTGCTTTTTTATTTGAGCTTCTTGGTTGTTTTTACACACACACAACATATATATATATATATATATATATATATATATATATATATATATATAATGAAATTAAACATTTTCTAATCGTAACTTTAATTTAGAATTATATATATATATAGAGATAAAATGAGATCCATTTTGCAAATTTCATACCCAAAATCAATTTTGATCAACATCATCCAAAAATAAATAAATTCGTAAGAGTCATTTTTTTACACAACTGAAGAGAGAATTATAAATTAAGAAAAATATTGCACGATCTTTAACACGTTAATAAATTGTATGCAAATGATTGTTCCTTTCTTTCTAATCGCTGTCCCACAGATAAGTCTATTATTATGGTTGCCCATCGAATACTAAACGTGTAGAGTAATTTTTTATGAACTTATGTTGTAGTGACACATAATTATATATATATATATATATATATATATATATATATATATATATATATATATATATATTCCAGAGTGGGCCGAAGATCAGTCCAAGCCTCACGCAGAAAAACGGCCCATTAAGGATGACAAAGAGCATAGACCGAAATGAATGGCTCTGATCGGTCCGTACAACGATCTAACGGCCATAGGCAACTTCCAAACACTATATAAGCATTCACCGCGTCATTGTCAGGTACACACACTATTCACTAGTAATATTACTCTGCTCGTTCGCCCTTGACTTGGGCGTTGGAGTGTAATCGCAGTTACACCCGCCCACCATCATCAGCTTGGAGAGCGACCAGCGGAGCGAGCATAAAAGACTTGGACCTTAGAAGCTTTACCGCAAAGCGACCTCAGGTACAGATCAATATATAAATAAACAAACAGGCAAACTGCCCGAATTTATTAAATAAAAGAGAAAGAAGACAGAAGAGCACAATGGGGGACTAGACCAAAACACTTGGCATAGAAGAATTAAGACTAATCTCATGATATGTGAGGCTCCCAGCCAGTATGGTATCGAAGCCACACGTCTTGTGCAAAAGAGAGGGGGTGCATATGGTTGCTCAAAATGATATGATTCAGAATTTTGATAAGAAAGTGGATAAGATTGTAGAGAAAATAGACGAAACAAATGAAAATCTCAAAGTTTTGTCTCAAAAAATGCAAAAATACTACAGGAGTTTAAAAGCACAGGTCTCCCAATTAGACCATGACTTAAAAAGGATGTTAGAAGAAAGAACTTTCGGCAAAGATTTTGATCATAAAGAAAGAGAAATCTGAAAACTGCAAGGTCAAGTAAAAAAAATTGATGATTTCTTGAAAGCTTCCAAAGAGGTAAAACCCAAACCAATTGAAGATTCATTTCTCAATATTCCTCCATCTTTTTCTACTTATTTTACTCAGCCAGAAAGACCTTCTCCCTTTTACCCTTCATATGCCTCATCACCACCAGATTATGTTAAATACATTCCTTCAGCATATAGACCCAAATCTACCAGAGCTACTACTTCTACCTCCAGATCAAAAGGGAAAACTGCCCGATTGAGTGTGTCCTTTGATTCCGAAGATGTTCTGGAAACACCTCCACCAAAATTCCAAAAAGAAGAAATTCCAAATAAGAGTTTCCAAGCCATGGTGATTACAGAAAATTATGATTCTCCTCAAGAAAATTATTCTCCAACAGAAACCTCCAGAGAAAGTGATGAAAGTTCCTCAGGCTCCTCTTCCTCTGATGAAGACAATACTTCCCAAAACACATCCACTAAAAAAACTTCAGGATCTCGTCCATCTTCTGAATTCTTCTCATCAGAATCAGAAGAAAATTACATGGATGTTTCTAGGCTCTTCATGGTAAATATAAAAGAGGAAGGTTCGTTCTATGAAGAATTACTTGAGAATGAAGACTCTCCAGTCACAGAAAGGGCTAAATTAAGCAGTGGTCCTTAGTTCACACTCGATGACGTTCCACCAAATCGCTGGAGAAAAAGGCTTATTGAATTTGGTGCATGGCTTGATACTCAAATGATGAAAACAAGTTCAGATACTTATAAAAGCATTGAAGAATTTTGTTGTAGAATGATGGGCACTTTGAAGGAATGGTATCTTGGTGCGTTCAAACAAGATGAATTTCACAGACTAGAAAATGTTGTTGCAGTCCTTGGAGTTTTCCACAACGAATTTATTGGTGATATGGAAATATTTGATAGAAATAGTATGCAAGAGTTCTTTGAAATGAAGTGTTGTTCACTCAAAGTCAAAGACCTTGAGAAGCATTATCAAAGAATGTGTAACACCCCACTTTTTTTAAATAATTATTATGACATGTTTTAGAAATGGTTTTATTTTAATTGTGTGATTTACGGCTTAGATAAAAATCTAGGTATAACACCCCTAAATTTCTTTGTGTGTATATTGAATTAACTAGGCCCGACTGGTATAACTAAAAATAAATATTAAGTATCATGCCTATAAAGGCAACCAAGTTGTACGTGACTTGCATGGAGTTGATGAGGTTGCCTTCATTCAAAATTATATTTTATTAGGCAAGGCTTGATTCTATTGGTTGATGAGGTTGGCTAGGATAATACTCCAACAACAGAAAGGTAGAGCCACGAGAAAACATTCTCATTGGATCAAAAATATTCACAGCCGTAGCTCCAAGATTTCTTAGCTAATAGGCTTATATTTTAATAATATCTTATTGTTGGTGAAATCCTATATAAAGGCTTCATGCATGTTGAGATCAATTCGGTTGAAAACAAAAGAGAATAACCTCTTGTTCTCCATTCTCTCACTACTCTATGTTTTCTCTTCTCCATCCATATGCTGCACCACCATCCAATTATCATTTGTCCATTGAGATTGCATGCCTATAAATAGAAATCAGATTATATACAAGTCATTGGTTGTGCCACACATCTCCATTAAACTTAGAAGAGGTTTCGAGAGAATAAATAGTTCTTTCTCTCCCTCTCGACTTCATTGTGTGTGTTAAGTATCATGCCTCTTTGATATCAACGCATCAATTCATTCCCTTATTCAAAACCATCAATCATCAAACAGTCAGGGGTTGTAGCTTTGTGTTAGTTGTGTTAGTACTGTTCGAGCACGTGCCGAAGTTACCAGAGCAAATATTGTGTTCGTGCTGCATTTCAGGTGGGGGAAAGATATTGTATTCGTCGGGACAGTTAGCGTAAAGTTTTTAATTTAAATATGTGTAGAGTGACCCAAGCTCTACTAGAGTTAAAGAGTCAGCGATACCTAAAGATCATTTGACTAACTCTTCGCAGCTAAGGTTAAATGAAGTTTAGGCCGTCGATGACCGATTAACGCATAAGAAAGTTTTATATTTTGATTTATTGACTGATTGATTGCTTGAAATATTGTGATTGACTGTTTTAACTGTTTAAATATATTTTTTTGACAAGTTCCTTGAATGTTTAAATATTATAAAATGCTTATGTACTATTTGTGATTATTTGTTGAATTGCCGAAAATATCTTATTGATATCTTAAAGTTTGAGAGGCATGATTTATTTCATAATAGTAATAAGATAAACAAAGTTAAGATTTCATAATGAACTTAGGTGTGAAAAATGAACCAAGAGTCATAAAGAGATATAAAGTGGAATGAATACTTAACCGTAGTGCAGGAGACAGTACGAGATATTGATTAACAAGATGAGTAAGGCAACAGGTTAAGATGTGGCTAAACAGAATCATATAGAATTGCATATGTGTTGTAAGTCCACAGCCGTGTGGTATGGGACACACGAGGTCAAGTACCGGGTCGGGTCCTTAGTAGGACATATTTATATTTATGCCGGCCAGGTGGAGTAATGATAGGATTAGATTACTCTGATCTGTTTCCGATAGGGAAAGACTTATAACATCCGGACTCTGCGGTGACAGTCGGATGGCGTTCCTGACGATCTGTGGGAACGTTAGTGGCATCAGGATATGGTCAGAGTCAGCATATAGTATTTACACATACTAATAGATAGAGTCTGGAAAGTTAATAAAGTATGGAAAATAAGAATAATTTGATTTGACGTGCTTTTGACATATTTAAATTGAGCTTTACCTTATCTTCCCATTTTTCTGACTTGTACAAGTATCTTAGCCCTACGTGTTTTTCTTTTGTATATTTGTTGCATTGCTTAGATTCAGTTGAAGAACCACATGTAGCAGAGGAATTCACTATGGACGTCGAAGGCACCGAGAATACCAGTGCAATATGATGAAGAAGTCAGGTGTCTCAATTAAGAGAACCTGGGTTTTGTTTAGCCAGTGTGTCAGTCTTTTGGAGTCTCGTTATATTTGCTATCTAGCTGGCTATCACTACAAGAAAAACATGAATTTCCGGCGGATTTTTACCGGCGGATTTTTTCCGTCGGTACATTTCCGGCGGATGTTTGGCATTTCCGGCGGATTTATTCCGCCGGAAAATTACCGGCGGATTTTTGAAATTACCGGCGGATTTTCGTAAAAAAAAAAAAAAATTTTTTTTTTTTTACGAAATCCGCCGGTAATTTTCCGGCGGTTTTTACCGGCGGAATTTTGAAATTACCGGCGGATTTTCGTAAAAAAAAAAAAAAAAATTTTTTTTTTTTTACGAAATCCGCCGGTAATTTTCCGGCGGTTTTTACCGGCGGAATTTTGAAATTACCGGCGGATTTTCGTAAAAAAAAAAAAAAAATTTTTTTTTTTTTTTACGAAAATCCGCCGGTAATTTCAAAATTCCGCCGGTAATTTTCCGGCGGTTTTTACCGGCGGATTTCGCAAAAAAAAAAAAATTCCAATCCGCCGGTAATTTCAAAAATCCGCCGGTAAAATTCGGAGGGAAAAAAGTCCGCCGGTAATTTCAAAAATCCGCCGGAAAAATTCGGAGGGAAAAAAATCCGCCGGTAATTTCAAAAAATCACCTATAAATAAAACTTTCTCCTACACTCCTCTCATTCTCTCATTTCACTCTTTATTTCCTTCTCTTTCTCTTATACATTTTCTCTATCTTATATTTCTTCTTCTTCTTCTTCTTCTTCCTCACACTCTCCAATCTACATAAATTTCTCTATACATCTCTCATTTCTTCTTCATTCTTATTCATTCTCACTCATTCATTCTTTTTCTTTTTTCCTATTCTCTCCAATTTTAATACTTCTCATCTCTCCTTCATTCTTCATTCTCACTCCTTCATTCTTCATTTTCACTCCTTCATTCTTCACACTTCATTCTTATTCTCACATATTCTCTTTCATTCCTTCCTACTTCTTCATTATCACCCCAACCGGTACAAATACAAGGGAAAATTTGAAATATGGGCAAAATTTAGATACATTAACATTTAAATTTTAAAAAACGAAATTCTTATTTAAATTTTAAAATTTTTTTTAAATTTTTTTTTTTTTTAAAATCCGCCGGTAATGCACATTACCGGCGGAAAATCCGCCGGTAATTACCGAGGGAAAAATCCGCCGGTAATGTGAAAAATCCGCCGGTAATGTGAAAAATCCGCCGGTAATTACCGGCGGAAATTCCGCCGGTAACCATTACCGACGAGTGAATTACCGGCGGATTTCCGGCGGAAAAAATCCGCCGGTAATGCCCAATTTCCGGCGGATTTTGGCCATTACCGACGGATTTTGTCCGCCGGAAATTACCGAAATTCTTGTAGTGTATATTTTATGTTTTTATATTCCGCTGGTTTGTAATATTCTGATATATGTTTGAGTGGCTTTAGTATTGCCACATATTATGTAAAACTCTTAAAGTTATGTTTTTATCTAAGTGATGCATATTAAGTTATAAAAAGTTTTAAATTAACCATTTTTGAGATTAAGAGACTAAGTGTAAAGGGTTACTATGATGAGGACGAGGGTCGTCTCAGAATGTCCGGGAGGTATTATGTTCTTAATGGGTTTAATGACCCTAGTCTCCAAAATACCTATGTTTCCTCATTACCACAAGAACTTCAGCCAGGAATTCACAAGATGGCAGCAACAGCTCAGAAAGATATCAAAACCATGAGTCTTGGCCAGATTCACCAGATGACGCTAGAAGCACTTGAGAAGTTGTGCAGACTGCACAAACATTTTTCAGAAATTGTAGAACAAAAGTCCAAGTTCACCAAAGCATGTAAAAAGCCTTACCTGGAGATCAAGTGTAAAGATAAAAGATGCAATTGTACTACAAAGAAAAAAAATCATCGGCAGAAGTTCACAAAACCTTATAGATTTGCAAAAAAAGGGGAAAAACAAGAAGGCTTTGAAGTTTTTTATAAAGAAGCGATTTAGGGGAAAAAGAAAAAATCAAAGATGTTTTGTTTGTGGAGAAAAAGGACATTTCTCAAAAAATTGTCCTAACAAAACTCATAAAGCAACAAAGTTGATCAACTCTCTTCAACCTTTAGAAGGAGATTTAGAATCCTTGTATTTTGAACAAAGTTCTACTAGGAAACAATTTTTGCCTTGCAAAATTCCTCTTCTGATGAAGAATTATTTACTGAATCAGGAGATGATGGATATTTTCCTATTTATTCGTTCAAAGAAATAGGAAGTACTCTACCAACTCCTCATCTCCCTTGTGTTGCATGTCCTCGCATCAAAATTTCTCATCCTAAGAAGGTTATAGCCTATATGGATACTAGTGCCCAGATAACGATGATGAATCCAAGCATACTTCCTCCATAAGCATGGGTGAAACTCGTCGCATACTTCGTAGTAGCAGACGGAAAAGTCTTCAAGACTGATCTGATTGCAAGAGAAAAAATAGGAATCAGATTCTTCCCTGACTGCATAGTTTGGACCAAAAGCATTGGTAGCAGTCTTCCTAATAAAGATATTGTTATGGGAATGGACGTCTATTCAGCAGCAAATAGATTACAAATCCTTCCTATAGGAATCAAATTCAAAAGAGAATTTAAGCCCTACTCTGGAATATTAAAATTATATTCCCTCTCAGAAGTTTCTGCTAGTTATGAAGAAATTAAGTCCAATTTTCACAAGCCTTGTGCAGACAGTCATGAAAAGCTCTTTCATCCAAACCCTCTATGGAAAAATTTAGACTTCTTTGTCCAACTTCCTTTCAAGCTCAATGAGGATATTAATCCAACAAAGGCGACTCATCCCGGAATGAGTCCATTTGACTTAGCATTAGCTAGAGAAGAATGCAACCAACTACTCAAACAAGGACTGATAAAACCTACTAAATCTGAGTGGGCTTGTCAAGCATTTTATGTAAAAAAAGATCTGAGAAAATAAGGGGAAAAATAGGTTAGCAATTGATTAAAAACCCCTTAATCATTTTCTTAAAGATGATAAATTTCCTATTCCAAAGGCCTCCTTACTTAACATCTTCATCAAAGATGCTCAAATTTATTCCAAGTTCGATATGAAGTCAGGATTTTGGCAATTGGGTGTTGATCCTAAAGACCGTTACAAGACGCCTTTCTGTATTCCTAATGCTCAGTATCAATGGACAGTCTTACCATTTGGGCTTAAGGTGGCTCCATCACTATTCCAAAAGGTCATGACCCGAATTTTTGAGCCCATCCTCAGTAGTATCATTACATATACTGATGATGTGCTTCTGTTCTCAAAAGAAGAAAAGTCTCATAAACATTTATTGGGCCAATTTTTCCAAATTGCCCATAAGCATGGGATGATGCTGTCTGAGAAGAAAAGTCAATTATCCCAAACAGAAATTGATTTTCTGGGAATGCATTTCTCTCAAATCAACCTCAACCTCAGATTGTCGAAGAATTGCTGAACTTTCCTGATGAAAATCTCACAGTGAAGCAGATCCAACAATTTCTTGGTATTGTCAATTATATTAGGGAATTTATTCCCAATCTTGCTAAATACACAAGTCCACTATCAGAGTTACTAAAGAAGAATCCTCCACCATGGGGAAAAAGCAGACCGAAGCAGTCAAAGCCTTGAAGAAAATTGCACAAACTCCACCTACCTTAAAAATTCCGGGAGACGGAAAAATGATCTTACAAACAGATGCCAGTGATCAATATTGGGGCGCTGTCCTAATAGAAGAAATTAATGGAGTAAAACATTATTGCGGCCATGCTAGTGGGCAATTCAAAGAAGTTGAAATGCATTACCACACCACTTACAAGGAAGCTCTTGCTGTTAAATCCGGAATTCAAAAATTTGATTTTCACTTGAGAGGATTCCATTTTGAGGTCCAAATGGATAACTCTTCTTTCCCCAGAATTCTTGAGTTTAAAAATAAGATGCCACCAGACCCTCAAACTCTCATACTCAAAGATTGGTTCTCTAGATATGATTTTACTGTAAAGCATATCAAGGGAAATCAAAACTTGATTCCTGATTTGCTTTCTAGACCAACGAAACCCAACCAGATCATCACTAAAACCCAAACTTTTCCTCTCATTCTAATGGTCAAACCTCTACCGGATCATGCCTCTATAATTAGGTTTTTTCCTCCCAGAGTTAGCTCTTCCTCCTCACCAACCCAAATTAAGAAGTTTGCCAGAAATAATATTTTTTTATTTTATGGCCAAAGTTCTAAAGAACACAAAAAGCTTTCCTTACCATACCACTTTTCTACCAGACACTCCTTTCTACTTTCCATTCATGATAGATCCAAATTCTCGTTTTACTAAAGACCATCTATGGTATATTTAGTGTGCAACTTGCTTATATGTCATGTCTGTATTTGTTCCAACTGAAAGCATGTGTTATCACCTTATGGATCCCAAAAAGCATAAGTCTATGATTTGGACTGTACTCGAATGGTACTCTCCATTGGATTGGTGGAGAAATCAATTAGAACCCGTCTTAAGCAAAATCAAAGAAAAGGGATTAGCACCTGAAGCTATCAACAAGCTTAAATCAGTCTTCATTGTTCACAAGCCATACCAAACAGATCCCAAGACTAAATTTCTCATTTCAGGAAATTATGGGAAACTTTAGATGATTATCCTCCATGCCCAAGAGTTACTAAAGAATTAATGAATTATGTGTCTTTTATGAATCTTCATGAAAAAAGAAAAGATCAAGCTGATACTACTTGTATACGTCATGGGAATCTCCAAAATATGTCCCAGTGGCAATGGTCAATTTACAAGAAACTAATAAGGGTCCAGGATTGAGTTGTGTAAGCTACAGATATTTTAATGAAGCTCAATGGCAGAGTGTTATGCCGGAAAATGCAGGAAGTTCTAGTCAAGCTGCTAATGAAGAAAGTTCTAGTCAAGCTCCTCAATCAGAACGAGAACTCCAGATGACTATTGAACGACAGCTGGCAAGAATGAATTTTGGCTAAAATCCAATGGAAATTGAATTTCCAGAAAGTCCTAATGAAGAAACTATAGAAGAAATGTGGCAGTATGAAGTGCATAGATCTTCAAGTAACTGTTCTGAAGAACACCTGTCGGATCAAAATATGTCTCCAAGTCATGAGCCAATCTTTAAAGATTAAATCGGTGTGTTGACTATATCTCCACAAGAGTCCTATAAGTCACTAATAGTGTGACACATGAGTCAAAAGCCTAAGACAATTTAGTCAGCTAGTTTGTAGATTGATGAGTGATAAACTCTAATTTAGTGCATTTTTAGAGATAGTTTTAGGTCATTTTTAGAGCAATTATTACTAATTATATAAATTGTTGACTTAATTTGCTCTTTATTTTGCAGAAAAGAAGGAAATATGAAAAAGATTAAAAATTCAATTTAGAGCCACTTATACATACATACATACATACATACATACATACATACATACATACATACATACATACATATATATATATATATATGGCTAACATATAAAAGAAAGCAAGTCCAAGCCCATTAATGCAAGAAGGCCCACGGTAATAAAAAGAAGAAGGTCCTCTTGGTGATTTCAATTGAAAGTAGTGCACATGTGACTTGGAGAGAAAGAAAGAGGCATGGAGTGGATAGCAAACAACAAATACTTAGGAAGGATCTGAATCCTAATATTTAGGGATGGAGATAAAAATGTGCTCTTACAATTAAAAGAGGAAGCAAGCTTGACTTGAGGAAAAATGAACAACTCACTACCCTTGCTTGGAGAGAAAGAAAAGGAACTAATATAAAAGGAGGGCTTAACTTGTGAATGAGAAAAAGTGGCACACACTGACAAAAAGGGAAGCTGACGGCAAGGAGTGGAGAAAAAGGAGTATTTGGAGACCGAAGACTCGAAATAAGAATCTCTCTAATTTCCGGGTTATTTTTATCTTTGTAATTCGTGACTCCCAATTTTATTTTCATTGTTCTTGATAATTATGGGTAACTAAATCCTCTTCTAGGGTCTTAGGTGAATCTTGCTTGCTTAGAGACCTTTTTATGTTTTAATTTCTGGTTTGAATTCCTAATTTTAATTTCAATTAATATTATCCTATTGTTTTTATCACATAATTAGGATTAGCTACCCTTTTCATGTTCATAATCAATTAGTTGATCAGCGACCGTACTGCAATTAGTTGGCAGACCTATAGGATAATTGGGGCTATAATTAATGCATGACCATAAATAAAATAAAGGAATTCAGGTAGAATTAGACATAGGGGAATCGAAGCTTGCAAGTGAAACTGTGACCCTAGACCTCTCTCCATTGATTATATCTTGCATTTTATTTCATGTTATTTATTTCTTTTTATTTTGTTTTTACAATCATCACTCAAATATTCTTTTGTCTAAATAATAATAAACCTTGACTAGTTTAGTACTTGTTAGTTAATCCCTGTGGAGACGATAATCTTTTATACTACTTCTGAGAAAGAATACACTTACTCTAAGTGTGTTTTTAACGCAACAGTGAGTCAATGGCCTAATAAGCATGTGAAAAAAATAAGTATGGCCAAGTGTTGTCAAGTCTTTTTCAAAAGGTAGCATTATCATGGAGACAAGAATATTTGGTGTCGTGTAAAATAGTGGAGCACTAAGATATGAGCATGTGAAGTATACTATTGTATTTTGTCCTTTAGTGAGTCTCCTTTGCTATAAAAGGAGAGTTTATATTAACAAATGGGGTTCATCCGAAAATCAATAAAAACCCAGTGTTTTAGTAAAAACATGTTCTTCTAAGTTTTCTCTCTTCTTCCTGAAAACTTTAGTTATTATGTTTATATCATTAGCTCCTCTATAGAGATGCAAGTATGCTCTACACTCACCTCAGAAATGAGGATCTTGTGTATCAGAACACATCTGAATAATGATCCATGCTACGGTCCTATCTATCAGAATACAATTTTTTACTCACTAACCCTAGTCCCAAAATTCATCATAATCATCGAGTATTCAATCAATCAAATCACTAAATCAGTAAAAATAATCAGGATAATTAAAAAACAAAGAGCAAAACCCTACCTTATTATGCATCAAAATAGCACATCAAGGTTCCAACTGATCCTAATCAACAAAAGACAGTATACCAACAAAATACTCAGATCCCACCGAAGATGAAACAACAGCGTGATTCTCACCAATAAGCTCTTCGAGGTTACCAACACTCATAGGCGAACCCCTAAAATCATCGACCTTAGATCTATCCTCTTCGGCCTTCTCTTGAGGTTTCAAACTTTCATGATTCGCAACGAACTCCTCCACCAGCTGCATAGTGGTGGCTGCTTTCTTCTCTGCGATTTTATTTTTGTCTCCCTTCTCTGCATCTAAGCCAAAGAAAGAGAGAGGGAATTATTTTAGGTCTCGCAAGAATGAATTTAGATGGCCAAAATTAAATTACCTCTATACCCACAGAGGTTAGTCTATCGTTAATTCATATAGTAACGAAATTTAATATTCATAGGTATAGGAAACCTATACCCACGGTTCATTAAATATTTGTAGGTGTATGGTACCTATACCTATGGTTTTATTTACCGTCACTAAAAACATCCGTTGGTATATGTCAAATTTCTTGTAGTGTGAGATGCTAGTTTTAATTGTTGGTCTGTGCTTGAGACTTTTGTATGCCCATGTGAGGCTGTTTTATGTCTCGCTCCCGGCCAATATGGTATCAGAGCCACACGTCTTGTGCAAAAGAGAGGGGGTGCATATGGTATATATATATAAAAATTATCTTTCATTACAAGATGTTATCTTATAATTTTATGTAGGCAAAATTACACCAGAGGACCTTTAAGTTATTTATTTGTAACAAGTTGGCCCTTTAATTTTTTTTTGTAACAAATAGACCCTTTTAGTGATTAATCTAGCTTATGTATTTTGATGTAATGCTACTTTATATATTGTGATTACTCTAGCTTATGTATTTTGATGCAACCAAGCATATTTTGCTGTATTTTGATGTAATCAACGATATGACATTTTACTAAAAGGGCCAACGGTGTCAACGTTAGGTAACTTAAAGAGCCTATTTGTTACAAAAAAAACTTAAAGGGCCAACTTGTTACAAATAAATAACTTAAAGGTCCTTTGGTGTAATTTTGCCTTTTATGTATTATGTCTTTTAGCTTGATGTAATATTGTAATTATATCTTTTATTTTTTAATGAACTTATGATGTACTAAAATATGCTTATAAGAATAATATATTTTTTAAAATAAATTATTAACTGTTACATTAATATATATATATATATATATATATATATATATAAATCTTTTTGATATAAAATGTAGATTTTAATGAGTCTGTTTCATCTTTTGAATATCTTTTCTATTTGATTTATTTACTCGGTTAAAATTTCAATTTTATTAGCCTATTAATCAACTTCCCTAAATATTAATTGGTTTCACCCTTTGATTCACCTTAAAGCTCTGTTTGGTAAAAAGTAGCGAATAGCGGGTAAGCTAGCGGATAGCAGATGAACGGATAACGAATGAGCGGATACCGGATGAGCTAGCGAATAACAAATGATGTGTTTGATAAAACTAGCTGTTAAAATAGCTGATAAATGTAAAATGACATAAAATGATATTTAATTAATAATTAAATTACTTAATGATGACAAAATGTTTAATGAGGAAAGAGAAGTAATTTAAGAAAAACTAAAAGGGTAAAAATGTCAAAAAAAAATGAGACGCTATCCGCTAGCGTTTGAAAAACGCTACTTGAAGTAGCGTCTGAAAAAACGCTAAACGCCACCCAAAAACGCTAAACGCCAATGCTTGCCAAACACGTGTACTCTTCACCCGCTAATTTCATCCGCTATCCGCTGACGAATGAGACGCGCCAAACAAAGTCTAAATAAGAGAAAAAAAAGATTCTTACTATAATTATAACCATTGTCCGAGACAAAAACATGATTGCTCATGTTCTGTGAAAGGTTGGGAGGATAACAAAGCATGTATAGTTTGCTTGTATGAAGTGAACACCACCAATTTGTTGAGAGATTTTACAAAAGAATTTTATGTATTTAAATTATGTAACTTTGACAAAAAAAATTATTAAAAAAAGCATCTTAAAGCAAGTTATGTTGCCACATTAATAAAAAAGTCATTATTCTAAAAATGAGTAAAGAAAATGAATAAAAAAATTATTTACAATAACCAACATGGTTGGCACAATGACATAAGCTACTTTCGGACACGAGGGTCGACCTCTCGGGTATGATACCCACGATGGAGAAACCATGGCCAGTGCAAAATTTGCTCTTAAGCACAAGTAGAGATTAGTCTTCTGTTGAGAGCATTGTGGCACTCCATGTGTAGCCAACAATGATCCAGAAAAAAATTACAATGGATAGCCCATACATGCTAAGTTTATAGTTAAACAACATGTGTTATAATTACCGATATTATTCTTGGGAACAAAAAGAAACATTATAAACAGATAATTTAATTATATTGTGCAAACCACGAGTAGCATGCCTAGTATATTATGTAATTGTACTTCCGAGGAATCAAGGACATTATTGGAGAATATGTTCCAAAAAAGAGTTTACTTAATTTTTTCCACAATAACAAACTCATATCATTTCATTATGAATAATAATCTTAATACAGATTGGAAACAAATAAAAAACGTAGGAACTAGCATTAAATCTTGATATGATCTAAGCTAGGATGTAAGCCGCAAGATTTACTTGACCAAGCCTAGCCTAGCTCACTTGGCCGAAATGCAAAAGCAGACTAGGTTAGGCCAACCAAATTGTCTATTAAACTGTGTTTTTTATACTTCAACCCAACCAAAAAGATTGGGCCAGCATGCTGGCCCAACCCACTCCAACTAATAACAAAAGAAACCACAAAAAGTGTTCATAAAAAACTGAGGGTGACTATTAACCCTATCTGCAAAGACAAGTTTGTAACAGTTCTTACAGGGGAAACTGAAGTGATATTTGCTCCCAATGCTACTGTTGCAGAAGCTATGGCAGTTCGCCTTGCGATGAAGCTTGCTCACAACTTGTCAATGGAGGAAGTGATTGTAGAGTCGGATTGCCTCCTGGTGATCGAATCATGGTTAGATCTACAAATCATAAAAAATAAAACACATTAATTTTTTTAACTTACTTAACAGATAATTACAATAGTTGAACAAATAAACTAAAAAGCAAATTAAGAGAAAAACTAACATTGAAGATGATGGCCAGTTCCACATGGTGGTGGTTGGCGAACACGCAGTGGACGCTACTGTGCTGATTGTTGTTCTTGCTCAGTCGGGGCAGGGGCAGGTGGTTGTTGGTATTGCTCAATGGAAAATTTAAATGAAGTTTCATTGGTATCTCTTAAGTAAGTTAAAAAATTAGTGTGTTTTATTTTTTTCTTTACCATTAATTATCTAATTATTTGAAAAATAACAAAATTAGTTTTTAAAATTAATTTTAGATTTTAATTAGGTTTATATATATGTAAATATATATATTAATAATAAAAGAAATAAAAAAATAAAAAAATACGGTTCAGAAGTCTCTCCACGTGTGTTCTACTTTACTAATTAATCGAAAAGGTGTTTTATTTTAGTAATTTTTTTTGGTCTAGATTCGTTTTTTCGCTTGTCTCTTACCATAATCTTTTGATTCTTTACCTCCACTTGTGGTTCTCTTCCCATCTATGTCCAGTCGAAAGTACTCCCTGACTTGGATTGCAGTAATGATTCTTCACAATTGCATACATGCTTTATTGGAAAGCTGTACCTTGAATCATTTCACGTCTGCTCTACTTCTCTTTTCATTTTTCATACTAGTGTAGAGTAGTTGCTTTTACAATTCTCTCTCTTCAATTATCAATTAAAGTAATTACTACTTTTTCATTCACTTTCCTTCTTTATTTATTTCAATTTTCTTTTATCAAATGACACCATCAAGTATCAACTCGTTTTCCTCTCTCTCTCTCTCATACACTCATCTCTAATGCCAAACTTTACTTTCTCTCTCTAAAAAACCACCAACGCCGACCACCATTAGAATCAGTTTCCGGTCTACACTCATTGAGAGGTTTAACTTTCAAGTATGACGGAGAAAATGGTCTCATCACTTGCTTCAGATTCTAAAATGGAGGAGAATTGTGAAAATAAGCTCAACTATCTGAAAGATAAGATGAATGGTTTGAGTCAATTGAGTATAAGTAATCCCACAGCCAACGTGAGAGCCAAGCAATTTGCAATTTCAACAAATGAATTTGGAAACTTGAAGGAATGTATCTTTTATGTCACAGACAAGAATACAAAGAGAGGTATGGCTTTTTCTATGGCATATAATGAGGCAAAGCAGTCAGAGAATATCTCAGAAGTTTGTGCTTACGTTGGATCGATGTTATGCGATGTGTCACCTTCATTCAGAAGCTCTGTGGAAGTAGCATTGAAAGGAATAGGTATAAAACCTGTTGAGGTAAGTTTACCATCACAGGCTCGTGAACAAGACATAGTGGAAATTGATGATGCCGTCCACCTCGAGTGTCTAATGGACTTGCCTACAGTTCTTGTCTACTTCGCATGTTGTATTCTCCTCCTTTTCAAAAACTGTACTGATCATGAGACAAACTATAACACCTTCATGTCTAATTGTATTAGTGAACTGAGGGATAAAGCTGCATGTGACCCTGATGATAACCTAGATATTCCTCCATTTGATTTCAAGAAAGCAAGTGCAATTACAACTTTACTTGGTGGTTGTTCAAAACTTCGTGAAGATGCAATTGGATTTCTTGTAAGTAATATGGATAGTGAAGATACAGCAATTCGTGGTGTGTGTAAATATTTGTGGGATACCTTATCTTGGTCTGGTATTAATCATATTATTCTTATGAATGATTTCTTAGTTAAGCCTCAATCGCCTTTCCTTCTTGACCCCAACGTTTCAAAAGAGGTAGATCATTTGATGGTGGCTTGTGAAGCTATTGCGTCTCATGATTACCCTCAGTTTTACATTTATTTGGCTTCTGATTTGGAAGTGGTTGAACCTTCCAGATTTCCTACTCTTATTGCTCGTGCACAAGAAGTTAAGAAGGAGGGGGATATAGAACAAAAGGAAGGAAAAAAGCAACCAAGTAGTAACTGTGATGGTAGTACAATAGTAATATGATTATGGAGTTATTTGCTGTCATATTTTGTTTGTTTTATTATTACTGTCATGTTTTCTTTACTATGGAATCCTCTTTGCTTTAGTGTTTACGTTTATCCCGCTTTAGGTTGCAACACTCAATTATGTTGTTAGACTTTGTTGTTTTTACTTTTTTCAGTTTCTTTGGTAATGAAATAATGAATCTTTTAGTATATTTTAGAAGAGGCTTTTTAAACATGTTCTCTTATTAGTTTGTTAGGTAGTAATATTATTGTGTGGATGATGTAACCACTTTATGGTATCGATCTCATAATTGGTATCAAATGAAATATTGTTGAAATTGTGAAGAGATAAAAAGTGCTAACGAAAATAATGTAGGGAGCAAAAATGTCCAAAAAAATTTATAGGGACGAAAAACAATATTCGTTATATTTATAGGGACCAAAAACATATTTAACTCAAATATCTATCATGGCATAGCAACCAAATAAAGCATCTAACCCTCTCGGGGAGAGAGAGCCTCCAAATGGATTTGAGAGGCATCATCCAAGAGAAAGTCACTTGATAAAATGCAAGTGGTTGCAAGAGAGAGATTCCCATGGTGAGTACCATGGCAAAGTCTACTATCCCCTCTTGCCGATCAGGGCCGGCCCTGGGGTAAGCAGGGGGTGCGACCGCCTAGGGCCCACGTTTTTGGGGGGCTCAAATTTTTTTTTACTAAGCCTAAATTTTACTAGTACAATTTTTTTATACTAAGCCTAAATTATACTTGTATAAAAAAGAATTTAAATAAAAAAAGCCCAAATTATCTCTACAAATTCTGAAATATCCTAGCTCTCACTCCACAAAATAATTAGTCTTCATGATTCCATTCAATTCCTTCTTTCCCAACACACCCTATTCATTTCTCTATTATAAAACCTACTTGAAATCTTCAATGTCGCGAGAGAGATTGAATGGTTTGACAACTTTGTCAATCGAAAAGGATATGTTGGAGAACAATGATGCTGATGAGATTATAAATGATTTTGCATCTCAAAATGATCGAAGAAACTGCTTCTTATGGCTTTCGAAGAAAAGAGAAAACTTTCGATATTTTGTAAAATCATTATTATGTATTAAGACGTATTATTTTAATTGAAATAAGTTATTTTTTTGTCTTCTATTGAAATATTTTTAAATTAAAAAATAGTTATGCAAGGGGGGTCCATTTCTCACAAATTGCCTAGGGCCCATAAAATGTCGGGAACGGGACTGTTGCCGATGGAGGAGGAGGAGGAGGGATGCCACGATATTTTAATGTTCTCATATTAGTGCTTCAAAAATATCGTTATTCCCATGTTTTAACTTTTTCAATAAAAATGCATGGACTAGTTGAACGAGTAAGTAGTATAAATGTATAATACTTTAAAGTGTAATAACTATTAGTATATAAAACAATAAATATATAGCAATAAATGATTCCAAAACCACACAACCACACAACGTTGATGATAAGTTGTAATTAATATCAAGGAAGGGTCTTGACGTGGCAGTGGTGGATGGACAGTATAGATTTCACAAAAGAATCGAGTTGAGTTCACCTCAAACATTTTCTCTAATATCTGAGACTGTATTATCTCATCGCATACTCTTGAAATCTCTAAGATCATGATGGCTGCAGCTGTGGGTGAAGCTTTCCTCTCTGCCTTCATTGAAGTTGTCATAGACAGACTTGCTTCTCCTGAAGTTGTCAACTTTATTCGAAGAAAGAAGATTGACAACAATTTAGTTCAAAGGTTAAAAAACACTTTGTATGCTGTAGAAGCTGTGTTGAATGATGCTGAACAGAAACAAATTAAAGACTCTTCGGTGAACAAGTGGCTTAATGATCTTAAAGATGCTGTTTATGTTGCTGATGATATTTTGGATCATATTTCTACTAAAGCTGCAACTAGGAAGGCTAAGGAGGAAACTCAGGTGAGTACTAGTAACTTTTTTTCTCGCTATTTCAACTTTCAAGATAGTGATGAGAGGGAGATGGTTCATAAGTTGGAAGAAATAGTTACTAGACTTGAATCTATTCTTAAACTTAAAGATATTCTTGGTCTTGAGAAGATTGAAATGGGTAACTCTTCATGGAGAACTCCATCAACTTCTTTGGATGAATATGGTTCTAACATAATTGGTAGGGATGAAGATAAAAATGCCATACTCAAATTACTCTTAGATAATGATGAAACATCTTTGAGTGTGATCCCCATAATTGGTATGGGTGGGGTTGGTAAAACCACATTAGCTCAGTCAGTGTACAATGATGACAAAACAAAGCAGAAGTTTTGTTTTCAAGCATGGACTTGTGTTTCTGATGACTTTGATGTTTTAAAGGTTACCAAGACAATATCAGAGGCAGTTACGAGAAGTGCTTGTAACATAAATGACATAAATTTGCTTCATCTTGATTTGAAGGAAAGGTTGACAGGAAAGAAATTCTTAATTGTTTTAGATGATGTTTGGACTGAGGATTATGTTGGTTGGAATTTTCTCATAAGGCCTCTTCAATATGGAGCTAGGGGAAGTAAAATTTTGGTAACAACTCGTAGTGAAAAAGTTGCTTCTGTTGTCCAAACAGTTCCTGGCTTCCATCTTAAGCAATTGTCCGATGAGGAATGTTGGTCTGTGTTTGCAAACCATGCATGTCTTTTATCTGAATCTTATGAAAATACAGATCTCCAAAAAATTGGTAGAGAGGTTGTTCGAAAATGCAAGGGATTGCCGTTAGCTGCACAATCACTTGGAGGCTTATTGCGAAGCAAACGCGATATTAGAGACTGGAATAATGTACTAAATAGTAACATCTGGGAAATTTCTGAAAATGATAGTAAGATCATTCCAGCACTGAGAATTAGTTATCATTATCTCCCTCCATGTTTGAAA
The DNA here is from genome assembly GCA_963573325.1 of Astragalus glycyphyllos. NCBI lineage: Eukaryota > Viridiplantae > Streptophyta > Magnoliopsida > Fabales > Fabaceae > Astragalus > Astragalus glycyphyllos. The sequence goes on from OY754311.1 coordinate 13,974,050, forward strand.
AGGTGCTTTGTTTATTGTTCGTTGTATCCTAAGGATTATCAATTTCATAGAGATTATTTGGTCTCGTTGTGGATGGCCGAAGATCTTTTACAGCCTTCAAAAAATGGGAAGACGTTAGAAGAAGTTGGTTTTGGGTATTTTAATGACTTGGCTTCAAGATCCTTTTTTCAACAATCTATAAGTAGGAACCAAAACTATTGTTTTGTGATGCATGATCTGGTGCATGATTTAGCAACATTGCTTGGTGGAGAATTCTATTTTAGAACGGAAGAACTTGGAAATGAAACGAAGATTGATATCAAGACTCGTCATTTGTCATTTAACAAGTTCAGTGATCCAGTCTCTAAAAACTTTGAAATTTTTAGCAGAGTAAATTGTTTGAGGACGTTTTTACCAATCACAAGATACGTTTCTCCATTCAACAATGAAAAGGCGCCACATATCATATTGTCGAATTTGAAGTATGTGAGAGTTTTGTCATTTCGCAGATTTCAAGATCTGGATGCATTGCCTGACTCTATAGGTGAATTGATCCATTTGCGTTATTTGGATCTTTCTTTTACAGATATAAAGATGCTACCAAAGTCATTGTGTAACTTGTACAATCTACAAACACTGAAGTTGTACATTTGTTCTCAACTGACTATGCTGCCCAATGACATGAAAAACCTCGTAAACTTACGACATCTTGATATTCGAGGAACTAAAGTAGAAGAGATGCCTAGAGAAATGAGCAAGTTGAATCATATGCAACATTTAAGTTGCTTTGTTGTGGGAAAGCATGAAGAGAAAGGGATCAAGGAATTGGGGGCACTTTCAAATATTCACGGATCACTTTTAATCAAGAAATTAGAGAATGTAAGGAACAGCAATGAAGCATTGGCAGCAAGGATAATGGATAAGAAGCACCTTGTGGGATTAGAGTTGGAATGGTCTCTAGATGCAGATGAAGATTTCACAGATTCTCAAAGTGAGATGGATATACTTGGTAAATTACAGCCTGCCAAGAACCTAAAAAGGCTAGAAATATTTGGATATAGAGGCACAAGATTTCCAGAATGGGTTGGAGCTCCTTCCTACTACAATATTAAAAAGGTAAATTTGGTTGGTTGTAAAAATTGTTGTATCCTTCCACCACTTGGACAATTACACTCTCTCAAGGACTTGGTGATTCGTAGACTAGATATGTTGGAGAGCATTGGATGTGAATTTTTCAAGAACAATGATTCCTTTTTAAGGACACCATTTCCATGTCTTGAACGTTTGGAGTTTAATGAAATGTCATGTTGGGAGACATGGCATCATCCCCATGACACAGGAGGTGTTTCTTTTCCTATGTTAAAGTTCCTTGTCATTCGTGATTGTCCCAAATTATGTGGAGACTTGCCAACTTATCTTTCCACTTTGGAAACAATTGAGATTGTACGATGTGACCAACTTTCTGCTTCTCTCCCAAGCAACTCTCCCATCAGAAAGTTAGTGATATGTGGCAACAATAATAAAATAGCTTTGCAGTCACTACCATTTTCTTTGGAAAATTTAATAATTGAAGGAACACAAGTGATAGAGGCTGTGTTTGAATCCATTGCAATCACCTCACCAACTTCTCTCCAAACGTTAAACATTGAGAATTGTTCATCAGCCATATCATTTCCTAGAGATTGTTTACCTGAATCCTTGAAGGAATTGTCCATCACAAATTGTAAAAATCTAAATTTCCCAAAGCAAAACCACCAACATGAATCACTTCAATTGTTGTCTATAAGAAGTAGTTGTGATAGTCTCACAACCCTCTCATTGGAGACACTTCCAAACCTTCGTCGTCTTTGCATCAGCAAATGTAGAAATCTACAACATCTTTCAATGTCAAAGAGTCTTCAAAACCTTGATCATATTGAAATTTATTCATGCCCTAGTTTTGTGTCATTCCCAAGAGAAGGATTGTCTGCTCCCAACTTGACATCATTCATTATCAGCAAGTGTGTTTTAAAGGCATTGCCTTATCACATAAAAACTATTCTGCCAAAGTTACAAGACTTGACAATACGTAATTGCCCAGAAATTGAGACATTTCCTCAAGGAGGTATGCCGTATAGCTTACGATCACTTAGTATCAGAAGTTGCGAGAAATTGATGAGGACTCCGTCTCTAACTTCAATGGACATGCTTACCAGACTTTGCATTATAGGTCCATGTGATGGTCTCGAGTCCTTCCCTAATGAAGACCTCGCATTGTTGCCTCCCTCACTGACCTCCCTAGAACTATCTGAACTTTCAAGTTTGCACAAGTTAGAATGCACAGGGCTTCTTCACCTCACATCCCTCCAACTATTAACAATTAAAAGGTGTCTCAAGCTAGGGAATATGGTTGGAGAAAAGCTACCAGCCTCTCTAACAAAGCTTGAAATTCGTGAATGTCCTCTCCTAGAAGAACAGTGCCGCCAGAAACACCCGCAAATTTGGTCCAAAATTTCCCACATCCGAGTCATTATGGTGAACTACAGACATGTTTAGTAAGCTTGAACATGAATTTTCAACTAGTAAGTGGTCTACCCTGCCTCAACTAAATGCTAATTGTATCTATCTTCTTTAGAGTTAACATTTATGAATTTTTAAGTCAAAAATGAAACTATATATTTTACATTTTGTTTGCAGTTTATTGTACAAGGTTGCATGGGCCCTCCATTCTGTAAATGTCACTGGAGCTGGCACACATCACTGCCAAGTGTTAGCTCTAGAGCTTGCTAAAGAAAATGTTGAAAGAAGATGCAACTGAGTTTATGAAGGGATTGTCATTGATCATCCTAAACTGGCAACAACAAGAAAGGTTCTACATGTACAGAAATATGAACTCCTTGGCCAGGTGACCTGTTTCCTGTTCTGGAGCAGATACCCAAAAGGGAGCTGGTTGTGACCATCCTATTGATCCAATTGATTTCTTCTATGTAATTCTATATTTTGATCCAATTTTGCAAAATATTTGTTTTAGTAATGTTGTAGTTTTAGATTTCTAAGCTGCTTAAAAGAAAGGAAATAGTTTTGTTGCTCATTTTTGAGTGATTGCTTCCTTTAGCTAGCTAGATTACTCGTGTTGAGATTTGCATGTCCCATATTGCAGAGACGTGTAGCATAAATAGAACACTATAAGCTGAAGCTATCATAATTTCAATAAATGAGCAAATCATCTACCTCTTTTGAAACGTTAGGGTCAAGAAGGAATAAGAATAATATGATTAATACCAGACCAAGACAAGGTATCCCACAAATATTTACACACACCACGAATTGCTGTATCCTCACTATCCATATTACTTACCAGAAATCCAATTGCATCTTCACGAAGTTTTGAACAACCACCAAGTAAAGTTGTAATTGCATTTGCTCTCTTGAAATCAAATGGAGGAATATCCAGGTTATCATCAGGGTCACATGCAGCTTTATCCCTCAGTTCACTAATACAATTAGACATGAAGGTGATTAAGTTTGTCTCATGATCAGTATAGTTTTTTTTTTTGGTCAAATGATCAGTACAGTTGTTTTTTGGGTCAAAAGTTATATGATTCTATTGAGGGATTTTTTTGTTGTACCCCCACCCATTGACTCCATACCCCACGCAGTCAGTGAAAAGTCGAAAATATCCCTAAAAAATTTACAAATTTACAAAATATTTACCATTTGGCACTTACTTACGATTTGACCAGTCCAATTTCAGAGCTCATCGTATTCACTTCCTGAGAGATAAATACGATTTCCACCAAAAATTCGCATCATATTTAGGTTTATACGATTTCCTCCCCAGAAACTGCAAACAAGTAAGCGTATTTAACTTTTTTTTGATAAATACGATTAGCACCAAAATTTCGCATCGTATTTACCTCTTTTTAGGGTAAATACGATTTCCCTTTTTTTTAATTAATTTGTTTTTTTTAATTCAGTGTCTTCTTCTCGACGGACTGACCAGGCGTCGTCGTCTTCCGCTCCCAGCACACGCATCCGCAGGAGAGTTGCGGGACACGCCTCCACTAGGCGTAGGCGCGCTAAGGCCAAACAGCCCCCGCAGCCGGAGTCCCCAGAGTTTGAGTACGAGCCGGGCCAGCAGCACCACCCGTATGAGGAGGAGGAGGACCAGCATATGGGTGAGCCTCAGCAGTATGAGCAGGACCAGTATATGGGCGAGCCTCAGCAGCAGTTCCATCAGGACCAAGACCACCATCAGCAGTTCCACCACGATCAGGAGGAGCATTCTCTATTCACTGGGCTGGAGTCTCATGTTTGCTACCGTGTTCGGCTTAACCTGGTTAGTGAAATTTATTTTTTTACATTGTGTTTGTATTTGAATTCATCTTTTTACATAGCGTAATTTTTTCTTTATTTATTTTAAATACAGAACTATGAGCGTAAAGTGAAGGCTACCAACCATGGTAACAAGCTAGCTAAGAGACTACTGGTCTATTCCTAGAACCACCAGTTTTGGGAGAGGTTCACAGCTACAGGTTTGGCCCCCCTCATTCAGAAAGGACATACTACTGTGGACCATGAGCTGCAGTCCGCTTTTGCTGAGAGATGGCACCAGGAGACTTCGTCATTTCACCTACCATTCGGTGAAATGACCATTACTTTGGATGACATCTCCTGTTTGCTGCACCTTCCGCTCTCAGGCAAATACTACAGAGCACCACCCACTAGTGTCACCGCTGATCGGGCAGTTCAGCTTGCTGTGGCATATCTCGGGGTTATTGAGGAGGAGGCCCGTGCGAAGTGTCGACTTGGTCAGGGGCCGTATTAACGTTTTAGCTAGCTCCAGAACATAGTTGTTGCATCGTCCATGTCTGCTGACATGACTCCTGGTGTTAGGGCGATGATCCTTCTGGTTCTGAGTTGGAGCATCTTCACAGTGAAGACGTATGACAGGGCTGAGGCCAAGTGGCTGCTGCTGCTTGAGGACCTTACTGCTGCTGGTGCTGGATCATATGCATGGGGTGTGGCTGGACTTGCTCATATGTACGACCAGCTGAACTATGGATCGTTAGACCAGGCCAAACATTTAGCTGGCTACCCCTCCATGTTACAGGTAAATAATTATGTTTTTAATTTAAATAATTATGTTTTTAATTTAAATAACTCAGTTATTTATCTTTGCATTTCAGAGCTGGATTTTATGGTACTTTCTTCATCTGGTGGAGAGGCAGCCAGCTGATATGCACACACGACTCTGTGGGGTTTGGAAGAGGAAGAAGACAGATGCACTGAAGTTGGTCGATTACAGGCGGAGGATTGACGACCTCACTGCTGATGATGTATGCTAGCGACCATCTGAGGGTCATCGGGATGTTAGACCCTTTGAGCATGTTGCACTCTACTAAGGTTTCCTCAGCTGGGGAGACACCACCGTTCAGTACATGCCAGATAGATGCCTCCGCCAGTTTGGGTACGTCCAGGTCATCCCACGTCCCCCTCTCACCGGTCGTCCTAGCAATGATACCTGCATCTTCCAGATTTCTAACTTTTTGCCCAGTGTGCACGAGGTGCTTCAGACGACTAGGCCTGCTCGGGATTTGGGTGAGGTTGCTGCGGACTACTTAGAGTGGTACGTCAGAGTATCTATTCCCAGACTGTTGCCGGTTGCACCACCACCACCAGAGCAGGCAGCTGCACCACCACCCCCACAGCGCGATCCTGAGTGGGTACAGAGTGTGACAGATGCGGTACAGGAGGGGCTTCGTCGCGACCATATTCGTATGGCCACTCCGACGTACACTCGCCTTTACCAGTTGAAGCAGATGCTAGAGATAGAGAGTGATGACTAGGGCATTTTATATTATTACTTTTATTTTATGTCTGTACTTTCTGGATTTATTTTTGAACTATTTTATTTTATATCAGTTGATTACTATTTCTTACGAGTTTGCTTAAAATTTCTATTTCATTCATTTCATTGTTTCGATAAAAGAAAATTACATAAAAGATAAAACATAACAAACTAAACCCTAATCCTAATACTCCGGTGCTCGCAGACGACGTAATATCTCATTCACGCTCTGTAGTGTTTCCACGTACAGCTCCAAAGGCTTATACCCCATAAGCCTGTCATGAATGTCGAACATGATCGCCACGTCTTCGTCGGTCTTGATAGACATGGACTAGTAGGAAATGCAGTCATCATCTCCACGATCGGGTTTCCGATAAGTGATACCGATGACGTCACGGTCGTCCCCAATCACTTGAACTTTCGACCACACTTTATCAATCAAACCATCAAACCTCATGGCGCGGTCGATTCGGCATAACTCCGGCTTCGGACTCCAAAAGTAGACCCCATCTTCTCTCATCGTGATGTTGCCCCCATAATGTATAGCGCAGAGCCTATTCTCAGCAGACCGTTGTGTTAGGCAAATTTGCATTCTGGATGTGTGAGAAATGTATTTGAGAGTGAAATTTTGGTGTGAAATGAATGAGGATGGGGGTGGGTATTTATAGAATTCGTGAATGAATATCAACCGTTGATACTATCCGTGCAATCTACACCGTTGAATAAATAGTCGTTGGGCCAGCGGAGTAAATCTGGCCGTCGATTAAAATACAAATCGTATTTACCTATGGGTTAGGGTAAATACGATTTGTATTTTACAAAGCGTATGTACCCCCACCCATAAGTAAATACGATTTGTATTTTATCAGAATCGTATTTACCTCACCCCAAGGTAAATACGCTTTGTTTTTTTACTACTATCGTATTTACCTCATCCTAGGTAAATACGATTGGTAATTTTTCAGTCTTATCGTATGTATCAACCTCTAAATACATACGATTTGTAAAAAACAAATCGTATTTATGTGTTAAAAACTTAAATCCGATTGAGCCAAAAATAGACAGGGGTATTTTCGTCCAAAAAAAACGTGTGGGGGTATATGGGTAAAGAGTGGGGGTACAAAAAAAAATCCCTTCTATTGATGAGGTGAGCAACGCCCAAACCACATAACCCAACGGTTCAACACAAAGAAAACAAACTGGCGGAGCACCCCAATGGGCCAGAGTTGAAATAGGCAACCCGCATCCACGCAGGGACCCGATTGCTGCATAATAATTGCTACAATAATACATATAGCTAAAAACAGGTAGAAAGTAGTAAACACACTAATTGCTACAGGTCCCTAATTAGGAAAGAACCCTAGCCGCAAAAAGCCCATCGCAACCTCTTCAATTTCTCTTCAATTTCATCACAATCGTCCAGTAAACAACGATCAATCACCAAAGCCAGCCTCAAGATCCTTCCAAACTAGCTGATGAGGACCAAATTTTGGAGATAGTCACGATCCTGTTTCCAAACTGAAGACAGCAACCATTACAAATCGGCAGCTATCTCCACAGAGCTGTAGGCAAGTCCATTAGACCCTCGATGATGTCCACTTCCACTATGTCGTTGTTATGGCCCAAGGTGCTGTGGTCAAGCCCAATGAAACAATTGAGCCCAATTTCGATGAAGTAGATGAGCACCCAATTCCACATATAAGAGCTAAGAGAAACAAAATGAAACCAAAGTGGATGAAAGATTACGAGGTGCCCGAGTAATTCTCTGCTGTCACAAATAGAGAGTTCCAGAATCCTTATTCCCATTTTAATTTTACTTTGTCTTTTAGTAAGAAATACATCCTCTGAGGTATTTCCCAAAAGATCACGATAAAGGTTTTCCAGAATCATCCTCAAACGAGGTGTTTTTGGAATTTTTTTTTAAAATTCATTTTTAATTTTATTTTTTGTGTTTTTTTTTGTGGTGAGCGGAAGTGATTCAAGATGTTTTGAGCGAGGCGAGTCGTCACAGCCAGCAGAAGAAAATGTAGATCACACTCCTGCTCCTAATATCCGCACCAGGAGGATTACCAGGATCAGGATACTCGATCACGCTTCTGAGCGTAACAGGCGTGTCCATGGTTGGGACGTCGGTGGGGCTGATGTTGATCATGTTGCTGCTGCTGTTCAGGACCATTTTATGGAGCCTGCAGACGCTCCACAACAGTAGCAGTATGATGAGGCTCCTGAACAGGACGATGCTGATCAGGAGCTAGATCAGTCTTGGGGACCAAGTTTTGTTGCATCGGCTTCTTACCCACATGGTGTCGAGGCTTCGTATTGGACAGGTAATAGTTTTAATAATTAATTTAATTTTTTATTGTTGTTTAATATTTTTTATTTATATAATTTAATTTTATACAAGACCGTGGTAAAATTAAGGTTGCAGCCCATGGTCAAAAAAATATTTAAGTTTTGACCTGCACAACACCGCCCATGTGTGGAGAGATGGTTAGTACAGGCTCGTCTATTGGAGCTTGATTCGACGCATCTGCACCAAATCAATCACGAGCTGATCTCGACATTTGTGGAGAGGTGGCATTCAAAGACCAGCTCATTTCACCTTCCTTTCGGAGAGATGACTATCACGTTGGACGATGTGTCCAACTTGCTCTATTTGCCGCTGACCGACATATTTAGGCAGCCTAGCGATGAATTTACTGATGAGGATGCTGTTTATGTCGGGGTTCAGTTGCTATGTATTGAGCAGGGTGATTGCTTGGGAGAGTATCGTTTCAACAGAGGACCGAATTTCAGGTTCAGTTTTTTGGAAGAGCCCTACAGAGGTAACTTGGAGCAGGGCTTCATAAAATATTTTTCACCTCCTGTTTCACTTCTTCCACCTCCTCCAACCTCGTCCTGTCTCTATTCAAACACATGATCTGATTAGCTCTACTACAATTCTTAATTCAAGCATGGAAAAACTCTGTATTGAGATCTCATCTATAGTTATCTTTTATATTGTGTATTTATAATATCTTTGTTTTATATTAATGAATATGTTATGTTGCTGTTACAAATACCCTCTCATTCTTTTCTTTTTACTTTTTACTTTACTTTTACCTTTCACAAAATTTTGACTTTTACTTCACTTTTTTTTATATCCCATCTATCATCTTTCTATCTCCTTTCTTCTCTCTCTCTCCTTTCACAAAATTTTGACTTTTACTTCACTTTTTTTTATATCCCATCTATCATTTTTCTATCTCCTTTCTTCTCTCTCTCTCTCTCTCTCTCTCTCTCTCTCTCTCTCTCTCTCTTATTTTTTCTATAAACAATTCTTCTCTCTCTCCCTCTGTCTCTCTCTTATCACTTCACTTTCGTTTTTTTAACTAAATTTCAAAAAAAAATTACTATTTAATCTAATCTAATCTAAATTTATACAAACATTATTTTACTAAAATTACCTATAAGACCATTTGGAAAACTGACACCTGGAAAAATTGAGATAAAAATGTAAATGAGTTACACGAAAAAACAAAAACAAAACTATCACTTTTTTGGAAAATGTTATCACCTAGCTTAAAATTTTAATTATTCTTTCCGAAATCTACTTTCACTCTCATGCCTCTATACTTATACTAATTTAGACTTACTATTTTTTACTCATTCAAAAATAAATGTTTGTCACTCAATACTTTATTCTTTTATAATTTTTGTTACCACTATAATTATCTTTTATATTTTGTCTTTATAATTTATTTGTTTTATATCAATAAATTTGTTAGGTTGTTGTTACAAATACATTGTTGTTAAGCAATTCCAACGGAAAAATATCATTTGTTTCCGCTAAATTGTCTATTATCGTATAATTTTATCGACTCTCTTAATTTATAAATTCTTTTTATACTAATTTAGATTTACTAATTTTTCATCATTCATAAATAAATGTTTCTCACTCACCACTTTATTCCCACTGTGCCTGTCTACTATCCAGCGAAACCACAGCCAAGGGAACGGGCATGGCAGAATTAGCGGGGAAAGAAGACCCTGTTGAGCTTGACTCTAGTCCGACTTTGTGAAATGGCTTCATAGAGAGTGCTTACTGAATCCAACCAACTTAATCTCTCTGATTCAATCACCCGAAAACTGTTGTTACCCACCCGCTCACTCAAAACTCCGCTTGGATAGAGCAGTTTTTGGTCGAATAAGTAATTCTTGTTCTCTCGTAGTTTTGACTAGGGGTGGACAAAATAACAACATGGCGTCGTGATTCGAAAAAGTCCAAGCTGAATATGAAGATTCGGGCGGGTCGGTTTAGTGGCCGATATAAAAATAGCCCAAATCAGTCAATAATGGGTCTATCCGATCGAAATCTGTGCACGAAATTGCATTCAGCAATACCTTAAACCGCCCAAGTTAATGAATTAATAAGACAAAAGTTAAATTACTTTACGATTTTCCTACTAAAAAAGTTGTAGTCTACACATTGGGAGCTACAAGCAATTACTTGTTTGCTTCGAGACACACTTTTGAAAATTTTGTACTCCATCCATTTCAAAATACAAAACCCTTTTGGCACTTTTGTTTATCCCAATATATAAGACTATTTATAAATATTTACATACATTAATTACTTTTTATTTTCAAATATACCCCTCATTAATGTAAGACAATTTATAATGAAGAACTGGGGTTTCAATTGGTTCACACTTTGAGAGAGTGTAACCAATGTGCAGACTTCTTAGCCAAAAATGGGTGCTCACTTTAAGGTAGTTTTTTTGTTTTTGTTTTAGCCTTTGCAACCAAAAAAAGAGATACATTGGGAACCACAATCAACACTTCATCTTCTTTCTTCCGTTATCTCATCTTTTTTATTTACAAGTGAACCTCATACGACGTCGACCACAGCTCGACCTTTGTCCTGCAACTTCCAACCAGCGCTCAGCCTACCCTTTTTCTCTTCACTTGTCTGAACCCAACCTAGTCAACTGCACAACCTGAACACCCTTCATCGGTTGAAAATTGCTTTTACATATGAGCCCACGGTTTTAGTCGGACAAGACGTTTTTTGACCCGAAACCGACTGAACCTAGCCGATGTCCAGCCCTAGTCTTGACTATGAATAAATTGCGAAACTAGCATTAAATCGTGATGCTCTCGCAAGAGTGTGAGCCACGCGATTAGCTGCAACAAAAGTGTTTTAGATAACTTGAAATATAACTTTTTCATCAACTTCTATCTTTTTATTTTATTATATGTCGCAAATTTCAAAATATTTATAACTTCAAAACAAATTATACTCACGTTCTGTACCTTGCCGGTAGGGACTGCAACTGGTAGGTTTTGTAACTGGCAGTGTTGGTAGGACTGCAGCTGGTAGGTCTCCTATTGTCCGACTGGAGGTTCAGAGTGATCTCGGGAGGGGTACATGCGAAGCCACTCCAACGCCCAAGTCAGTATTGAGAATATATGAGTGATTTAGCTAGGAATGAGAATGCACCCAATTATGGCAATGTGAGCTAGTATTTATAGGAACTTGAGTCTGCTCTGAGTCATTGGATCGATTGAGTAAATCAGAACCATTCAAGTATGAGAGTCATAAATAGGCTTGTTTATTGTGGATATGAATCAAAGTAATTGGACTCATCCATATCTAACTGCTGGATGGGCATCATGGCCCAGTCCAAAACACTCATAAATACAGTGAAACCCGTCCGGATGTAGGAGTATACTATTAAGGGATTTTTTTGGGTACCCCCACCCATTGAGTCCATACCCCCACCCAGTCAGTGAAAAGTCATAAATACCCCTAAAAAATTTACAAATTTACAAAGTATTTACCATTTGGCACTTACTTACGATTTGACCAGTCAAATTTCAGAGCTCATCGTATTTACCTCTTGCGAGATACATACGATTTCCACCAAAAATTCGCATCATATCTAGCTACATACGATTACCTCCAGAATCTGCAAAAACAAGTAAATCGTATTTACTTTTTTTTTGATAAATACGATTTCCTTTTAAAATTTCGCATCGTATTTACCTTTTGTTAGGGTAAATACGATTTCCTTTTTTTCTTAACTAATCTGTTTTTCTTATTCAGTGTCTTCTTCTCGACGGACTGACCAGGCGTCGTCGTCTTCCGCTCCCAACACACGCGCCCGCCGGAGAGTTGCGGGACACGCCTCCACTAGGCGTAGGCGCGCTGAGGCCAGACAGCCGGAGTCCCCAGTGTTTGAGTACGAGCCGGGCCAGCACCACCACCTATATGAGGAGGAGGAGGACCAGCATATGGGTGAGCCTCAGCAGTATGAGCAGGACCAGTATATGGGCGAGCCTCAGCAGCAATTCTATCAGCACCAAGACCACCATCAACAGTTCCACCACGATCAGGAGGAGCATTCTCTATTCACTGGGCTGGAGTCTCATGTCTGCTACTGTGTTCGGCTTAACCCGGTTAGTGAAATTTTTTTTTTACATTGTCTTTGTATTTAAATTCATCTCTTTTTACATAGCGTAATTTTTTTAAAATTTTTTTTAAATACAGATTTATGACCGTAAAGTGAAGGATACGAACCACGGTAACAAGCTAGCTATGAGACTCCTGGTCTATTCTCAGAACCACCAGTTTTGGGAGAGATTCACAGCTTCAGGTTTGGCCCCCCTCATATCGACAGGACATAATACTGTGGACCACGAGCTGCTGTCCGCTTTTGTTGAGAGGTGGCACCAGGAGACTTCGTCATTTCACCTACCATTCGGTGAAATGACCATTACTTTGGATGACATCTCCTGTTTGTTGCACCTTCCGCTCTCAGGCAGATACTACAGAGCACCGCCCACTAGTGTCACCGCTGATCAGGCAGTTCAGCTTGCTGTGGCATATCTCGGGGTTACTGAGGAGGAGACCCGTGCTGAGTGTCGACTTGGTCAGGGGATGTATTACCGTTTTAGCTGGCTCCTGGACATAGTTGCTGCATCGTCCTTGTCTGCTGACATGTCTCCTGCTGTCAGGGCGATGATCCTTCTGGTTCTAAGTTGGAGCATCTTCACAGTGAAGACATATGACAGGGCTGAGGCCAAGTGGCTTCTGCTGCTTGAGGACCTTACTGCTGATGGTGCTGGATCATATGCATGGGGTGTGGCTGCACTTGCTCATATGTACGACCAGCTGAACTATGGATCGTTGGACCAGGCCAAACATTTAGCTGGCTACCCCTCCATGTTACAGGTAAATAATTATGTTTTTAATTTAAATAATTAGACCCTTTGAGCATGATGCATTCTACAGGGGTTTCCTCAGCTGGGGAGACATCACAGTTCCCTACATGCCAGATAGATGCCTCCGCCAGTTTGGGTACATCCAGGTCATCCCACGTCATCCTCTCACCGGTCGTCCTAGCCATGATGACTGCATCTTCCGGATTTCCCACTATTTGCCCACTGTGCACGAGGTGCTTCAGACGACTAGGCCTGCTCGGGATTTGGGTGAGGTTGCTGCGGACTACTTAGAGTGGTACGTCAGAGTATCTATTCCCAGACTGTTGCCGGTTGCACCACCACCACCAGAGCAGGCAGCTGCACCACCACCCCCACAGCGCGATCCTGAGTGGGTCCAGGTGTGATAGATGCGGTACAGGATGGGCTTCGTCGCGGCCATATTCATGTGGGGACTCCGACGTACAGTCGCCTCTACCAGTTGATGCAGATGCTACAGATAGAGAGTGATGACTAGGGCCATTTTGTATTATTACTTTTATTTTATGTCTGTACTTTCTGGAGTTATATTTGAACTCTTTTATTTTATACCATTTGATTACTATTTCTTACGAGTTTGCTTAAAATTTCTATTTCATTCATTTCATTCATTCGATAAAAGAAAGATACATAAAAGATAAAACATAACAAACTAAACCCTAATCCTAATACTCCGGATCTCGCAGACGACGTAAAATCTCATTCACGCTCCGTTGTGTTTCCACGTACAGCTCCAAAGGCTTATACCCCATAAGCCTGTCGTGAATGTCAAACATGGTCGCCACGTCTTCGTCTGTCTTGATAGACATCGACGAGTAGGAAATGCAGCCATCATCTCCACGATCGGGTTTCCGATAATTGATTCTAGTGACGTCGCGGTCGTCCCCAATCACTTGAACTTTTGACCACACTTTATCCTTCAACCCATCAAACCCCATGGCGCGGTGGATTCGGCATGACTCCGGCTTTGGACTCCAAAAGTAGACCCCATTTTCTCTCATCGTGATGTTGCCCCCATAATGTATACCGCAGAGCCTATTCTCAGCAGACCGTTGTGTTAGGCAAAGCTGCATTCTGGATGTGTGAGAAATGTATTTGAGAGTGAAATTTTGGTGTGAAATGAATGAGGGTGGGGGTGGGTATTTATAGAATTCGTGAATGAATATCAACCGTTGATACTATCCGTGCAATCTACACCGTTGAATAAATAGCCGTTGGGCCAGCGGAGTAAATCTGGCCGTCGGTTAAAATACAAATCGTATTTACCTACGGGTTAGGGTAAATACGGTCTGTATTTTAACAAATCGTATTTACCTAGGGTGAGGGTAAATACGATTTGTATTTTACAAAGCGTATGTACCCCCACCCAGAGGTAAATACGCTTTGTATTTTATTTGAATCGTATTTACTTCACCCCAAGGTAAATACGCTTTGTTTTTTTACATCTATTGTATTTACCTCTGCCTAGGTAAATACGATTGGAATATTCACAGGATTATCGTATGTACGTCGCTATAGGTACATACGATTTGTAAAAAACAAATCGTATGTATGTCTCCAATACGTAAATCCGATTTAGGCAAAAATTGACAGGGATATTTTCGTCAAAAAAAAACGTGCGGGGGTATATGGGTAAACTGTGGGGGTAAAAACAAAATCCCTACTATTAATTATGAAAAATGAAAAGAGAAGTATAGCAGACGTGAAACGATTCAAGGTGCACCTTTCCAATAAAGCATGTACGCAACTGTGCAGGATCAGTACTGCAATGCAAGTTAGATTGATTTGACTGGACATAGATAGGTATTTGAAGATAGAGAGGGATCCACAAGTGAAGGAAAAGATTATGGTAACATTGGTAAGAGAGTGCCACACCACACTGCTTTGCACCCTCAAATTGTCCTCTGGTTGTTTTACACCATTCCAATAGTGTTTAATTTCCAATCACTCGTTCACTCTCACGTCTCACCTTTGTATCATGTCTATCTTTACACTCTAACTCCCTACGTGGTTGCAGGATTGATTTGTCTAATCAAGACTTCAAGTTTTTTTTTTGAAAGTTATCAAGACTTCAACTTTATTGAAATAGTAGTAGGAAGTAATGATACTACGCATGACACCGAATATTAAAAAGCTATGTAAAATAAACCTCCCCCCTAAGACCATATTTAATGGACTGAAGAGAGTGCTGAATTCAACCATCTCAATCTCTATGATTCGATCACCCGAAAACCGTTGTTACCCACCTGCTCACTCAGAACTCTGCATGGATAGAGCGATTTTGGTCGAATAAGTAATTCTTGTTCACCCGTAGTGGCCGCATGTAAAAATAGCCCAAATTTAGGCTGTTAAAGAGTGTCGACAAAACAACCATCAGCTCTAGGCATATTGTCGTTGAGGGAGTCATGAATCATATTTAAATGGGAATTTCAAGTAACTTGATTGGTTGAATTGTTTTAAGAGCATCTCTAATGGAAGAGGTTATTTGGGTGAACAAAACTAGTTTTTGTGGGTGGGACCAAACTGCCATATAGGATTTAGTTTACTTATAGGTGGTTTTTATTCCAACGAGGGTTATTTATAAGAAACCATATATGACCCCACTTGTTTATATTTTTTATTAGCATCTAATATTATTTAATAATTTAATTATTTCAATTTAATATTTATTTGTATTCAGAAAACCGTTGGAATTTATTAATTTCAAAAGCACCATTTACCACTCTAGAACCTTCTCAATTTATGACCATTTATTTTTTGGCAGTTGAAATTTATTTACTCTTTGGAATCTCAAACATTTCACAATCCCTAATTTTTCTCTCCTCTACCTTTTACTCATGGAAAGCTTCATTTCTCTCACACAGAAGTCATAACAGTGAGTTTTTTGAACCCCCTTTTCTCTAACACTCATGGAAAGCTTCATTGCCGCAACCCCCTTTTTCTCTATCGCCCCTCTCTCATGAAAACCCTCTTTTCTTCCTCACCCCAGATTCAGTTCATCTTCATCACCATGCAAAAGTATTCCGTTTCCCCCTCTTACATAAACCGGATTAAAAGTCGATGATGAAATTAAGCCATAATCAACCCCAAAACAGAAATCACATGTCGATTTCGTGGTCCCACTGAAGTTCCAGCAGACATTTGTTGAATCAAAGGAGCTCTTTCCTCCGCATCAACAACCAAACCAGAGAATCTAGAAGGATCCACCTTTAACAGTTCCAAATCAGAAGCTAAATACATGTAAAACTGAGGGTAAGGATAAGATGCAATAGCTTCATAAGCCTCAAACAAATTATCTACATCCTTCATAAGCTAAATACAAAGAATTTATTCATAAGAGCAAAATGACGCATTCCAGACCAAGCTAAACTATTGCACAAGTATTTACACACACCACGAATTGCTTCATCTTCATTCTCAACATTGCTCACAAGAAATCTAATTGCATCTCCACGAAGCTTTGAACTTGCACCAACCATACGTTTAAATTCCCTTGCTTTCCAGAATTCGAATGGAATATCGAGCTTAGCATTAGGGTCACTTCCAACTATATCACTAAGTTCACGAACACAACTAGACATGAGTGTGTTATAGCTCACTGAATACAACAACCAAAGTAAACAACAATTGTAGACCAGTTCATTAGAGAAACCTTTTTGGCTTCTGATGGGTCTACTGGTTCACTAAAAGGTGCCAATAGACCTATTACTTCCAACGTTGTATCAACAGAAATTGATAATCCAGGAGAGACGTTGCATATCATAGATGAAACATATGAACAAAACATCATAAAACTTGTTGTACGCTTTGACTCATGATATGCAACAGAAAAAGCCATACATCTCTTTTCAATATCCTTGGTTGAAACTGCAAACTTCTCGATCCATTCGTTGTTTGTGGTGTAACGTACCTTCATTTCATTCATCTTATCTTTTAGACGGATGAGCTTATTAATTTCAGAAGCAGTAGGGCAAGTGTTTTTCTTCTTTTTAGATTTAGATCTTGGCATAACTTCATAAGTAACTGTTTCCTTAGCAATACTTGAAGCCTCAATCGATATATAATCCCTCGCAACGCAATTCGTTTTAAACGTAATAGTGACAATTTTTTATTGGGAAATAGCAAATACTCGTAAAAATAAATAAATATTGGAAAGTGGACATTGCACATGCATAGGACGGTGAATATGGGGAAGCTAAAAAGTAAAAAGTTTCTCAGTAAAACCAGAGCATTTAAATCCAACTAGTAGTAGTGACTTCTTAGTTTGATTAGAGCATCCTCAATAGGAATAGGAAGTCTTCTTGAATAGGAGGCAAAAAAAAAAAAAAACTATTTTGTACCACTATTAATTTCATTATTTCTCACTCTACCACTTTTTCTCTATTAAGTAACAAAATACTACTCTCTTTTATTGACCCTATCAGGTAGGTGACACATCATTCTTCTGTCTTTTTACTTTTTAGTTTATTCTTCTCTTTTTCACTTCTCTCCAAGTTTTGGCCCCACCCCCTCATCTTTTCTCTTTTTTTTTTTCTTTTTCTTTAAAAGCATTTTCTTTTGTTTTAAATATTCTTTTAGATTGTTTTATGTTAAATAATTCTAGTTTTAAATTAGATAACCAAGCCAAATTTAACCAAAAAATATATAATCAACCCAAATTTTAATAATTAAATAATTAGCTACTTAATAATGGCCTAATCGAATAATTGTTTTTTAGACACAATTATTTAATTTGACTAGTTAATAATACAATTATTAAAGAACAAAATGTCTCTATCCTATATATTTAAAAAAGTAATGACCAATATGATTCAACAATTCAGATTGGTCCGACACTTTCGATGATCCGAATCAAACCGATGCTTTCAACGGTCCATATTACAGGAGGCACATTAAGGGAAGTCATCTTAACCGTTCAGAAAAAAATGTGGAGGTGAGGAGAGTAGGACCAAAGACATCTTAACCGTTCACAACAGAGCACAAACTGTTTCGAGAGTCAAAGAGTTGGCCCACCCACCAAGCGGTCGTCCACCTAAAACATTCAAGGTAGACCTTTAAAGGCGATGGTGTGATTGTGGTGAGTTCAAGCATTACACTATCTGTGTTCACATGTCATCGTCGCTTGTTCATCTATCCACCATGACTACATGATTTATGTGCATTTTCAGTACCCATTACAATATGTTTTCAACACTTACTTGAAAGAGTTCTCGGTTGTGCCATGATCCAGCGATGCAGAGAGATCCCAAAGGTCGTCCCCATTACTCAAATTCCCACTGAAATGGATCAACGAGAGAAGAGTAGACACCCGAAGAGATGTGGTCTGTGCCCGAATGAGGGACATAGCCAAAAAAACTACCCTAACTGTATCAATGCTCGTGGAGGAAATTACTTGTTCAATTATTATAATCAGCAATATTTACTTATGTGTGCATTTTTAGTTCTCATTATCTTTTTTAATAATTATTTTTTAGACAAATTTTTAAATTTATTTAGTTAATGATTTATTCAATTAGGTCATTAATTAAGTACCTAATTCTTTAATTAAAATTTGGGTTGATTATCTAATTTAAAACTAGAATTATTTAATATAAAAAAACTTAAAAGAACATTTAAAACGAAAAAGCGTATGTAAAAAAAAGAAAAAAATAAAAGAAAAGACGGTGGGGCCAAATCATGGAGAGAAGTAAAAAAGAGAAGAGTAAAACAAAAAATAAAGAGGGAGAAGAATGATGTGTCAGCTGCGTGGTGGGGTTACTTAATCTAGAAAAAGTGGTAGAATGGGATATAATGGAATTAATAGTGGTACAGTGGGTTTTTTGCCTGAATAGGAAGTCTTTTTTGATAGTGTTGTATTGGGGGGATTGAGTGCTTAGTAGGTATTAGTATTAAAAATATATAAAAGAGTTATGTGTACATATGGGATTCATTTAAGGACTCAAATGGAGAGTCATCCATTGTGGGTGCTCTTAGAATCTTTAGAACTCCACTGCGGCCATATATCCAACTCGTGACTTCTTAGTTTGATTAGAATCACATATGAGGCTTTATTTTATCATCGACTTTTGATTTGTTTTACTTTAATTGGGATTTTTATATATGTTCAAGGAAGTTGTAACATTATTTTGACATTTCTGGTTCTCTTCTTGTTTGGTTTCTCTTTTGTACACTGTAATGGATACAAGGGAGACGAATTGGACCTCCATGAGGAAAATGTTGTTTAGCTCAGGCCCAAGAGAAACCAGGTTAAGCCTAAATATTTGAAAGACTATCACACATCCAAGATGCTATAATGATACTGCTGATGCTTGCATATCTAGTAGAGATAATTCTAGAGGCAAAAAAACCATTGGGGAGCAAAAAAAAAATTATATACCAAAATAATGCACATTGGAACATAATATAATATACAAAAAAGACTGAAATAAACAACAAAATTTTCAGAAATACAAGAATAGAAAATAAAAAACGAAACGAGAGGAAAACATGATCGAAACTACTTCCACCAAAAATTTTCTGGTAGTGGCCATTGGACCCCTGGAGGGATAACCCGACGAATGATCTCATCGGTGGAAATAGTGGTTTGGACGCACAACTCGATAGGACTCCGAGTATGAGGTTGAAACATCTCATGCTGCTGAAACATCTGTCGAACGTGTTTGTCAGTCTTGATAGTCATTACGCACCACCGAATACGATTACCTTCGCGGATCTGGGGGCAGCGATAAACGATACGAGTGATCGTTTGCTCCTCACCCTCCAGCTGCGCCTTTTCCGTTAGTTTTTCATTCAGTTCGGCGAAGGTGATGTTGTTCTTAAGCCTGGAATGAATGGTGTTTGGACCACTAAAATACACACCATCTTCTTCCCTGTACATAACATGGGCCTGATAGTGAAGTGTACAGTAGTGGTTGATGACTCTTTCCGGTATGACTTGTTGTGGTGGGGGTGGTCGCAGAAGATGAATGATTTCTTCCGGAGTGCGTATTGTGTCCACGTACAGCTCCAAGGGACTACGTCCCATTGGAATGTTAGCACGAGCTTCCATCATTGCGCGGACGTCGTCGTCGCTTTGGATCTCCTTGACAGAATAACGGAAAGTCCCGTCATCTCCACAATTGTACTTTTTGTAACGGATACGCTCCACGTCTTTACGCCACCCTCCCTCTGGCCATATCTTCCTCTCAGCCTTCTCCTTGAGTTGGGCGAATGTGATGTCCTTATTCATCCTACAGAAGATATGATTAGGACAACGAAAGACAACACCATGTTCATCAGTGGTTACAGTTCCACTGTGATGAAGTGCGGTTAGGAATTTGTCATTTGAGTACTGGGTTGGGCACAACTGCCATTCCATTTCAGCGGGTTGGGCGTCGGTGTTTGGGAAGAACCAGAGAAGAGAAGATTAATCAGAAATATAGGTTGAGGGTAAACTGTTTGTGTGAATTTGAGTGTAATGTGAGAATGTATTTATAATAGGGGTGATCGTATGTAAGCCGTTGATTTTGGATGATCTTAACCATTGATTTTAGGGTTTAGTGTCGGCAAAATCTAGGCCGTTAAAGAGTGTCGGCAAAATCTAGGCCGTTAAATAGTGTCGGCAAAATCTAGGCCATTAAAGAAATTAAGACCTATGCACTCTGCACAATCCACACTTCAACAGTGCACTGTGCACAATGCATAATGTAATAGTGCACTCTGCACTATGCACTATGCACTCTGCACAATGCACTCTGCACAATATAGAAATTAATAGTGCTCTCTGCATAAAGCACTATTAAAGACAAAAGAGTATATTATTGATCCAAATGTAATAAATGTCACATAATATTAAACCCTTAAAATTAATAACTTAGTTAATATAAAATTACAATAATTGATAAATTAAACTAAAAAGACAGTACAGAAAAAAATTAACAAAGATGAGACCCAGTTCCACACTTTCGAGGTTGGGGGACACGCCGTGGACGTTGATGCCGATGTGGTGGTTGATGTTCTTCCTCAGTCGGGGCAGGGGGCAGTGGCTCTGGAAAATCTTGGGGAACTGATGAAGAACTAGCACCGCCGGCCTGCTCTTGAATTTGATGAAGCAACGCCACAGATTGCGCAGAGCCGGGTTGGACCCCAAAGCACTCATAGAACATATCGGGGTCCCTTTCGGTCGTAGAATGTCGATATGTATCTTGAAAAGGAGTATGTTCTACTGACTGGTTGTATTGTTCGTAATATTGGAATGTTGGTGTGTGGGAGATAGAGTGGCGGTGAGGCACATCTTCTTGGAATGTTGGTGTGTGGGAGATAGAGTGGCGGTGAGGCACATCTTCTTGGGTCCTCTGTTGAGTTGGTGGTGCACGTCGATGTCGATTATGGTTACGTTCTCGACGTTCGGTTTGAGTAGTTGGGGGAGCTGGCACGTCTTGTTCATCTTCTTCATCCACATCACGAACATTTGAAAGACCACGTGGATCCCTTAGATGTTGGTCGGCTGAAATGTATGGCCTTGATTTTTTTAGAAACCAGCGCATGTATTTATCTGACTGCGTTGGTTTAGCAAAGCGGGTCGACCCACAACACATCGATTTTGTCTATCATTCCATAAATCAATTGACTATCTGTGATATACAGCCCAATTGATATCAGTCTGTCCCTGCATGGTGATGTTGTGCATGTGACTGATATCTATTGGTGCTGATGGTATGTCTTGGACGAGGCCAAATTGCAAGGTCACTCTATCCGCATGGTGCCATTCTACAATATGGAAACAGACCATAGCCGTGTTTGTAGTCCATATGCCTTGGTGCCGATATGCTATTTCTGGCAAATTGAATTCCCGATATGGCAACCACTCAAACTCTTCATGTGTCATGCGGTCTATTGTTGATCTGTACAAAACAAGGCTTTTTGGACACTTAGTGTGGCTAAGTGGCGTGCGAACCCATCTGGTAAAAAAAATAAATTGTTAACATAAAGAAGAAACATAATTGTTAGTATTCATAAGTTGTGTCAAATTTTTACCTCTTTGCTAGTGGCCATTCATAAGGACGGTTGCAGACTGGTGCTAGGAACGGCATGCGGTACCAGACCCAAGACTGTAACAAAAGAGTACATCCACCCATTGTGCGTGAGGAGCATGTAGCTGTCTTACACAACATTCTGTATAAGTTCGTTAGACATGCTGACCCCCAGCTGTAACTTGAAATTTCATCGAAATTTTTCAATAGGGGTAGGTATTTTATGTTGACTCTGTTTGATGATTTGTCTGGGAGTATGTATCCCCCGATCAACTGCAATAGGTACGCCCGACAATATTGTCTTCGCACTTTGTTGGAAGCGCCCTCTGGAACATTATTAAATTCACGTTGTAGCCAAGTGAACTTAATTTGGTTGCCTACCATGCCATTTGTTGGGATAGGCTTACCCAAAAGTTGTTCGCATACTCGATCCCAATTTTGTTCACAACTTCCAGTAACGGCATTTCCATCAACGGGAAGTCCCAACTGCAAAGCCACGTCTTGGAGAGTTATTGTGCACTCCCCTACTGGAAGATGAAAAGTGTGTGTTTCTGGTCTCCAGCGTTCGACCATTGCTGCCACCAAAGCTGGATTTATTTTGAATGCGCCAATTGAAGCAATGTCACGAAACCCAGCTCTTTCTATCAATGGTAATATAGAGCCATCTGGTTCGGGAAGATTGAATGCGTGGTGAACTTCCATTGGCTCATCGTTGAGAAGCATGGAAATGTGAGGTTCTTCGTTTAGTAAGGAAGACATTTTTAGAGGAAGTGTTGTTGAAGAGTTATGGTGACTTGAATGTTTGAGTTATGTGGTTGTGTTGCTGCCTTTGAGTTATGTTTGAGTTCTGTGACTTGAATGTTCGGGAAGACATTTTAAAGGAATATATCTCAAGTGGATGCTGAGTATCTGCACAAGA
The DNA here is from genome assembly GCA_963573325.1 of Astragalus glycyphyllos. Classification (NCBI taxonomy): domain Eukaryota; kingdom Viridiplantae; phylum Streptophyta; class Magnoliopsida; order Fabales; family Fabaceae; genus Astragalus; species Astragalus glycyphyllos. The sequence continues at coordinate 13,997,031 of OY754311.1, forward strand.
AGTTAGAGGAAGTGGATGCAACGTATGTGCACAAGAATGCAATGTATGTGCACATGGGAATGGAGATGACATTTCCCGTGAACTTTGAATATCAAGTGGAAATCATTTCCCGTGAACTTTGAATATCAAGTGGAAATCATTTTGCAGAGGAAAACAAGAATGAATATATTCAAAAGTGGAAATCATTTTGAAGAAGAAAACAAGAAGGAATATATTCAAAAGTGGAAATCATTTTGAAGAAGAAAACAAGTTTGCAGAAGAAAACAAGAATGAATATATTCAAAAGTGGAAATCATTTTGAAGAAGAAAACAAGAAGGAATATATTCAAAAGTGGAAATCATTTTGAAGAAGAAAACAAGAAGGAATAAATTAGTGGCCTTCGAGGAATAAATTAGTGGTCTAAAAAATGACATTGAACAATTCAAAAGTGTCAGTGCAATCCTGGCCTTTAAAAGTGTCGGTGCAATCCTGGCCTTTAAAAGTGTCGGTGCAATTATAACCAATCTTGTTAAATTACTAAATTAAAAAAAATGATATGACATTATAGTATAGGTATAGAACTACGGTTTCATGTTTTGAGTTAGTACTAACGGACTTATAACCCACGTTTACAAGATTCGAAGCAATGACTAAAAAATGATTTTCCTACGTCTAAAAAATGACTTTTATACCATGTTTAGATCAATTATAACCAATTTTGTTAAATTACTAAATTAAAAAAAATGATATGACATTATAGTATAGGTATAGAACTACGGTTTCATGTTTTGAGTTAGTACTAACGGACTTATAACCCACGTTTACAAGATTCGAAGCAATGACTAAAAAAGGATTTTCCTAAGTCTAAAAAATGACTTTTTTACCATGTTTAGATCAATTATAACCAATTTTGTTAAATTACTAAATTAAAAAAAATGATATGACATTATAGTATAGTTATAGAACTACGGTTTCATGTTTTGAGTTAGTACTAACGGACTTATAACCCACGTTTACAAGATTCGAAGCAATGACTAAAAAAGGATTTTCCTAAGTCTAAAAAATGACTTTTTTACCATGTTTAGATCAATTATAAGCAATCTTGTTAAATTACTAAATTAAAAAAAATGATATGACATTATAGTATAGTTATAGAACTACGGTTTCATGTTTTGAGTTAGTACTAACGGACTTATAACCCCCGTTTACAAGATTCGAAGCAATGACTAAAAAAGGATTTTCCTAAGTCTAAAAAATGACTTTTTTACCATGTTTAGATCAATTATAACCAATTTTGTTAAATTACTAAATTAAAAAAAATGATATGACATTATAGTATAGTTATAGAACTACGGTTTCATGTTTTGAGTTAGTACTAACGGACTTATAACCCACGTTTACAAGATTCGAAGCAATGACTAAAAAAGGATTACTAAAACCGGTTTTTCCTAAGCATGGGACACTGCACTCTGCACTAAGCACGCTGCACAATGCACTCTGAACAATGCACATTGAACAATTCAAAAGTGTCGGTGCAATCCTAGCCTTTAGAAGTATCGGTGCAATCCTGACCTTTAAAAGTGTCGGTGCAATCCTGGCCTTCAAAACCATCGGTGAAATCTAAACCATTCAAATTTCAATAAATAGGCCCTAAATCTCTCACCACTAAACACCCAACTACCAACTGAAACTCAAACACACCCTCCTACTCCCAACTTCGACAATGGCTCCAACGAATGTTTTCATCACGGTCTTTTACAATGGTTATGTTGAAAAAACAAATACTGAGGGTATATTTTTTAGGTGTGATAACAACACCCTTGTCAAACTCAACTCTAAATCCAAACTAGCTCAAGTTAAACAAGCCATTGAAAAAAAAATCTCTCCTGACCATTCAAAAATGGTTGCTAGTCTTACATATCGGTACCCCACAACTCTCAGTACTGGCCATACCTTTTATGGGGGATTCGAAATAAATTCCGACGATGATGTTGAACTTATGATAGAGCATTTCAAAGAAGATAGACACCTTGGTATATGTACACCAGAAATATACGCAGATTTGGTTGAGGCTCCTTCTAACTACACCCAGGTAAGTCACGCCCACTCTATTCCATCTTCATCACAACAGAACATACGTTTTTCTCAACAAACAGAAATACCATACACTGACGTCATTCCACCTGTTTACCCTCAATTCAATCCTTCATCATCCCAAACTGACATGCATTACAGACCTTCAACACCTCACCATCACTCTGCACCATCATCCTCAAACACACCCATTGACCTTAACACAAGCCACCCTCTAGATACTCAAACTAGTACCCCCACCGTTTAGTATGTTTGTTGGTGTCCATAATGAAGACGTTGGGGACTTTAGCGAAGATGAAGATGAAATTCTTCAGCGTGACGTCGCTGAGGAACCAATTGAAGCTAACCCCAACATAGGTGTTGCATTCCGCGAGCCTGTCCCACACTTGCAAAACGTCACAGCTGATAACCCAGAACCTTATGATGTAGAGTTTGGCCATTCCATGGACAGAAATCAACTTTTATCCAATGAAGACCCAAACGAACTCAAACTCAAAATGAAATTTCCCACAAAAGAAATAGCCCAACAATTCATCCAAACATATCACCTAAACCATTCAATTGCATACAAAATCTGTGAGTCTAAACCACACACATGGACCGTTTGTTGTGTTCATGAAACCTGTTTGTGGAGGTGTGTAGTGAGACTAGGAGCAAAAACTGGATATTGGGGGATTACACAGTTGACTCACCCACACACATGTACAACATCGACTATTTCCCAAGATCACCGCCAACTGACCTCCTCCCTCATGTGTACTCATATACTTCCACTTGTAAGGAAGGACCCGACAATATCAGTGGCTGTGTTGATTGCACACATCAAGGAGCGGTTCACGTACCAGAGTTCCTACAGAAAGGCTTGGATTGCTAAACAAAAAGCAATCGAGCTTATCTTCGGTAATTGGGAGGACTCTTACAATGAAGTAACCACGTGCATGGCTACATGCTTTCTCTTACTATATTCCAGACACAGTTCACGACTGGCAGTACAAACCATTCTATGAGAATGGACAACTAGTTACCGACAAAGGTGTATTCCACCGCATCTTTTGGAGTTTTGGCCCGTGCATTAAAGGCTTTCAATTTTGCAAACCAGTTGTCTCTGTTGATGGAACATGGTTGTACAGTAGGTACAAAGGGTGTCTTCTTTTGGCAATCGCACAAGATGGAAGAAACAACACCTTCCCAATTGCATATGCAGTGGTCGAGGGTGAGACAAAGGAGGCTTGGTTTTTCTTCCTATCTCGTTTAAGACACTATGTGACCCCACAGGAGGGTATTTGTTTGATATCAGATAGACACGAGTCTATCAAAAGTGCTGTTACGCAACTAAACACCAATTGGAAACACGTCTTCTGTGTTCGCCACATAGCACAAAACTTCATGAGACACTTCAAAAACACTCCTGCCAGGAAACATGTCATCAATATGGGTGAGTATTTTTAACATTTGTTTTAATTAATTTCTTTCAAATTTCCATTCCATACTTACCAACATCTTCTTTTTTTTCTTCAGCATATTCAATGACGGAAAAATCAGCCGATCACTACAAACAACAAATTGGTCGGGAAGTAGGTCCTGAGGGGGTGGCTTGGGTTGAAGACATAACTGCAGAACAATTGTTGCAGTCGTGCGATGGAGGTTCCCGTTGGGGGCACATGACAACAAACCTTGCAGAGTGCATCAACAATGTCCTTAAGGGGGTGCGGAATCTCCCTATTCGTTCATTGATAGATGCAACATATTTCAGGATGAACGAGGTTTTCGTCAAAAGGGGAACACAGGCACAGGCAATGTTGAGATCCGGAACTATGTACTCTGAAAAATTGTTGGAAAATATTGCCAGGAACATAGAAGTCTCAAAAACGCATAACGTCGCAGATCACGATCGTGCCCAACAATTGTTCTGAGTTGAAGAACTTGTACGACCACAAAGTGGTAGACCTGCGCGAACATTCGTGGTGAACTTCAGAGCAAAAACGTGTGAGTGTGGGGAATTCCAGGCACTTCACTACCCTTGTTCACATGTCATCGCAGCATGCTCAAAATGCAATTACGACCACATGCAATTCGTGGATCCACCGTACACAATGGAGAATGTTTTCAATACTTACATTGTGGAGTTCCCACCCTTGCCAACTGAGACGTCATGGCCTTATTTCAATACTTTAGAACTACATCATGATCCAACTAAACGGAGAGATAAAAAGGGTCGTCCACAGTCTACCCGTATTCGTACAGAGATGGATCAAAGAGAAAGGGGTACACGCACCAAAAGATGCGGAATTTGTAGAAATGAAGGTCACAACAGAAACAACTGTCCTAACCGCAATTAAATTGTTGTAATATTTCGGATTAGTTTTTTAAATAACTATTGTAATTGTCGGTTGGTCTTTTAAATAAATTATTGCGTTGCAATATTTCTTTGTGACCTTTAAATTTAATTAGGAAATTTGGATTAAACATATTAATTATCTAAATACAATTTTTTATTTAAATTAATTTAATTTAATTTTTATCATTTTAATATATAATTAAATAAAAAATAAAAAAACACAGTTCAGAAGTCACCCTGCGAGGGGGCGACTTCTGAACTGCATTTTAAAAAATTTTTGCAAAATACAGTTCAGAAGTCACCCTGGGGGGGGGGGGGGGGGGGTGGCGACTTCTGAACTAAAAAAAAAATTGCCTACTTTGGTAAATAACCCACAATGTGCATTATTTTGGTATATAATTTTTTTTTCTCCCCAATGGTTTTTTTGCCAATTCTAGAAGCTGACAACTGTAGTCCTAGGATTCTTTTGTATAGACAGCTGTATGTACTACCGTTAGAAATATACCCTATACCAGGTAATATGCTTCTGTAATTGGCTATTTAATGCCCAATGATGAGAAATAAATGCAATTAATAAAGACTATTCAAGAAGTTAGCATAGTTAGTCTATTAAATTTCTAAGCTTTGTTTCTTTTACTCTGCATTTGCTGCTTTCATAACATTGGCGCTTTGATTGAATATGGCCTCACCTGCAGACAACTCAGATATCCTTTCCGCTATCAACCAACTCATCCAAACCCAACAATCCTTTTGCGAAGACATCACGAACCTTTCTACCGAAGTCGGTCACATCCATGCCTAATTGCCACCACCCGGATTCCCTCCGTTTCGCCAAAACACCCAACTGAACCACCCTCTTTCAAAACTACCATCAAGTTCGAAATCCCCAAATTTGATGGTACCGATGCCCTAAATTGGATCTTTAAGATAACTCGATTCTTTGACTTTCACCAAACCACCGAAGAATAACGCCTTTGGACCACCTCCTTCTACATGGAAGGCGAGGCTCTCACTTGGTTCCAGTGGATGCACTCCAACGACCAACTTCGATCGTGGGCTGCTTTTCACCAAGCTCTAGAACTTCGATTTTCCCCATCTCACTACGATGACCCTAAAGGTTCCCTCTTCAAATTATGTCAAACCACCATTGTTGTAGATTACCAAGCCGCATTCGAAGCCCTAGCCAATCGCATCGTAGGTTTGTCCCCTAATTTCTACTTAAGTTGTTTTATGTCTGGCCTTAAGTCTGCCATTCGCCGTGAAGTTTAAGCGTTCCAACCCTTTTCCCTTCCTCACGCCATTAGCATTGCCTATCTTCAAGAAGCCAAACTCAACGATCGACCTCAACCCAGCTCTTACCGTCGCCCTGAGTCAAGCCCTACACTACCAAATACCACACAACCCACATAAGTCAGCACCAACCATCGCCAAAACCCTCGCTCTGCCTTAACTACTAACCCCACCCAGCCAACAACCAAGATACCCTCCCCTATCAAACGCCTTTCACCGACAGAACTCCAAGCCCGTAGAGACAAGGGCCTCTGCTACAATTGTCATGAGCTTTCTCATACTGGCCATTATTGCCAGCGTAGATTTCACTTTTACTCGAATTGACCCACAACCCGACACAGGAGCCCAACTTTTACTCGAATCCCAACTTGTACCTGCTAAAGAAACCCTTCCCATAGACAACTCTGCCCAGATAAGCTATCATGCCTTAGTTGGACATACTGTTCCTCAAACCCGTCGTGTAATGGGGCGTATTGGCAAACAACAAGTCTCTGTGTTAATTGACAGTAGCAGCACCAACAATTTCATCCAGGATCGAATTGTAAAGCAGTTGGGGCTTGAATTTCAACCTACTAAAGCCTTCAATGTCATTGTAGGGAACAACGAAGAACTACCATGTGCTTACCTTTGTCGTGAATAGAGTAACAAATTTTTATTTCATTAATTTCCCTTAGGCTATTTATACAACAGTACTCTAACATAATAGAGTAACAAACTTAATGTCAAACTGGTGAAATATTACAACACATTTAACACTTTAGACTTTCTACAATACTCTAACATAATAGAGTATTACAGCTCTTCCAACATTGTGCGCTACAGCACTGCTAACATAATAGAGTACAACATTTCTCATTTCACTAACTAGAACTATAACACATTTAACACTTTAGACTTTAAAAAAAATTGAAAGTGAATAATGAGATAAAATATGAGAGGGTATTAGTACTAGTAGTCATCTGATATAAAGCCCAAAGTATAATCTTCTGGAATAAACTTCATTTCTGGCTTAGGTGAGCGGTGAAGTTTCACCAAATCCTTTACCATTGTTAAGTCTACTCCTTCAGTGGAAATAACCTTAAATTCAGCAACATCAGCACCATTATTGATACCCTTCTCCAGCTCAATAGCAACAGCAATCAAAGTAGGAAATCTAGAGGGTTCAACCTTAAACAATTCCACACTAGAAGTCAAATACTTGAAAAACTGAGGAAATGGGTGAGAGTCAACAACTGCACGTGCCTCATTTAAATTGTTTACCTCTCTTGAAACACGAGTGTCACGAAGGACCGGAGATTTAGCCTTAATCAACAAATCATTCATAAGAGTGAGTGCACGCATCTCACAATCACACCAAGATAACTTATTGCACAAATATTGACAAACACGACCAATTCTTGTTGTATGATCTCTTTGATTTGAGGAAGCACTCACTAGAAATCTAATTGCATCTGCACGAAGATATGAACTAGAACCAAGCATAGTTGTTATTGCATTTGCTCTTCGGAAATCAAATGGAATATCCAACTTAGTATCAGGGTCACATCCAGCTATCTCTTGTAGTTCACGAATATGACTAGACATGAAGGTTTTATAGTTCACTTCATCGGTAGTTTTTTTGAAAAGGTGAAGGATGCAACATGCAAAGTAGACAAGAATTGTAGGCATGTCCATTAAAGGGATCTCATTCTCTTCTAGACATGCCAAGGATGTTAAACACACCAAATGTGGTCTGACACCTATTTCATTCAAAGCTGCCTCTATAGAGCTTCTGAGATCGGTAAAAATGTCGCATAACATAGATCCCACGTGAGCACAAAGCTCAGTGTTATTCTCAGACATGGTTGCCTCATTATATGCCAAAGTAAAAGATGTGCCTCTCATATCTAGATTTGAGATATAGAAGTTGCAGTCACTCAAGTTTCGTATTGCAAAGTGCATATCTAATTGCTTGGTTGAAGTTAGTATCAGGAGTGGGTGAGACATTTTTTTCACTTTAGATAGCCACAAGTGAAGTTTTGGATATTATTTATTTAGATATTTATAGCCAGAGAGAAGAGAAAAAAGAGTGGAAATGAAAACTTTGAACATTAAAAACTCTCGAGGGAGAGCTTTGCCTGCGTTGTGGTCCTATTCGGCTCGACGGATTAGTCTCTACAGTTGCACGCAAAGGATACCCGATTTACACCAAAAAATATGAACATTTAACCGTCTTTATTATTCTTTTTAGCTTTTTTGTTTGAAGTTTAAAAGTTTATGAGCATAAGATATTTTAGGGTGAGAAGATGACGTCTACTCAAAATAGAGAAACCTATTTGGTTCTTTGAGTAGTTACCTAGAAAAATACATTTACCTCACCCAATAGATTAGTGGGAATTTGAACCTACGTACGATCCGTCAGATACAAATTCTATCAGAAATAGAGTAAAATATTTGAACATTCTCCATATAAGCCAAAAGGTTAAAAAAACTGACACTACCTTGGGAAGCACGACTTTAGCGAAGAGACAAGGCGAAAAATATTAATAAATGCTCTGTTTGGTAAAAATAGCAAATAGCAGATAAACTAGGGGATAACAAATAAGTTAGCTTATTATTGTGGATGACATCTCAGTCAAAATGGCAGAGAAAATCTTCTGACTCCTTTGAGTACTTACGAAGGAAAATATAGTTATCTCACTCGAAGGGACTAATGGAGACTTAAACCTGCGACCTGTTAGATACAAATTATGTCATACTCTACTTAGATTAAAAAAATTAAACATTTTTTCATAAAAGCCAAAAGGTGAAAAAAATTGACTATCTTGGGATGCACGCCTTTTGCGAAAAGACAAAGATAAAAAAAATATTAATAATGTATAGGGTTAAATATTTTTTGGTCCTCATAAAATTTGCAAAATTAATTTTTAGCCTCTTTAAAAAAATCACTCACTTTTAATACCCATATTTTTCTGCATTAGTGCTTTGAGTCCCCTCATGACATGACTTTTAATAGTGCTTAGAAGCGCTATTATAAAAGGAAAAAATGTTATTTAAAGTCATGAGGACTAAAAGAATTGACAAATGAAAATGTGGAGACTAAAAGTGATTGAATCTTTTTATAGATATTAAAAACAAAATTTACATATTTTATAAAAATTAAAGCCATATTTAATCTGAAGTAAGCATTTTTTTTAGGGTTTATTAAATGTCTAATTCCAATCTTGCCCTCATTTATTGGCTCCACTTTCCCATGTGGTTTAGCTTTATTACTTTAAAAAGAATTTTTAAGAGAATAAATTTTAAGTTTTATAAAAAGGGTAGTTTTGGAAAAAAGTTAGATTTCAGCTTCATTAATTGAAAATAACAAGTATCAATGTTTTTCCTTGATATGTGAGATGTTTAGTTTTTTCTCTTATATTGTGGACTAGAGGGAGTATGCAATACGAAGGGAAAGTGGACATTAACACTTTGTTTTGTTAGGAAATGAAAGTGACAAGAAAGAAACTATATAAAAAACAATTAATGACAAATTCTCCCCAGGTCACTTAACTTATTTTTCAGGTAACAAATATATCCCTTAATTTTTTTTTTGTAACGATTAGGTCATTTAAGTCTTAAAACGTTGCGTCGTTGACCTTTTCCGTAATTTATGTTTAACTCTGTTAAAAAAGCTTAAGTAGCTGACGGTGCTGATGTGGATGTTCAGTTAACTCTGTTAACTCATGTTCGGTTCCTTTTCATTTTCAATTTTCAATTTCAATGGCTTCATCTTCATTTTCGATTTCTGAAAATCTGAGTTTGTGTTGTTGTTGAAGAAGAAGAAGAAGAAGAAGAAGAAGAAGAAGAAGAATAAGAAACAAACAATTTTTAATGTGCATTAAATGATCAATCCCAAATTTACCCCTATTTAAGTGGTGTAGTTAAGAATGATGTTATTAATTAGGAGTGTAAATCAAGATTTAATGAAAAGGGCAAAATTGAAAAGTAGATAAACTTTTAGCCTTATTAAATGATAATAGTTGATTTCAATGTCATTCATTGATCTGTGTAATGTTGTATTTTTTCTATTATATTGTGGACCAGAGGTAGTAGCATTTTTTTTTCATTTTAAAACAATGCAAATAAATATTGGTCCCTGACAATTTTTTCGAGACACATTGGTCCCTGACAATTCCAAAATGAGACACGTTAGTCCCTCCGTTCATTTGACCGTTACCAGCTGACTAAACGTCTCCTACGTGGCACGTTAAGTGCCATGTTGTCACATTAGATGCCACGTATGCATTTATTTTGGGCCAAATTCGTCCTTGAATTTTTTTAAAAAGGGACGAATCAATCCCTGACAATTTTTTGGGACAAATTCATCCTTGAGTGATCCTCACTACAAGAAATTCGCTGATTTGCCACGGACAAATCCGTCGCAAATGCTGGAAATCCCATCGTAAAATTACATTTGCGACGGACCAAATTCCGTGGCAAAATCGCTCGGCGCAAATTGTTTGCGACGGAGTTTTCTGTCGCAAATAAGCCCGTCGCAAACCGGTCGCAAATGTCCGTCTCAAAGCCGTGGCAAATGCCCGTCGCAAATCCGTCACTAATCCATCGCAATTTTTTTTTAAAAAAATAAATTAAATCATACATCCAAAATGTTGTTTAATAGTGATATCTATACATATTGTTTCTGTGCACAATAGCAATTTAGCAAGATACAAAGGGGATATTACAAGAACTAAACAATGTAATTTTAATTTGCTAATACACAACCTTGTAATACTTCCCAACATGCTTGACATTTTGAACTTCTTGCAAGATCTCCTTTGAATTTTTAAAGTCAATGTTCTAGCTTGAGTGGAAACTACCATAAAGAAAGAGTAAGCCTTATTCACACACTGAGGTATCATGAAATAACAAAAATCTTTACTAACAATTACAAACTATATTAACTCAATAGATTGTAGAAATAGCTCCATAAAAACAAGAATAAAGAGAAAATTGATTGTAGAAATAGTTCCATAAAAACAATATACTCTAGGATTACATTGACTCAACAAGTTGCAAAAGTTCAAAAACAACCTAGAAGTGTATCTGTCATGCACAGAATAACAAAAAATGTGGCAAAAGGAATTGAGTTAACTAAGTACCCTGCATGCATTAATGTTAGCAGCTTTGTCCTGCAACTAACCACCATCATTTACCAAACACTCGTTTGTTTCCATGTCTGCAAAGATTAATCAAGATATATTGAAAAGGTGTCGCAAACCTCTGTACTGTCTGTTGTTTATAATAAGAGTAGGCAGTATAGTATAAACTAGAAGAAGTTGAAATATTGTTGTAACCATAGCCAAACCTTCAAAAATGCAAGCCATGTCATTCGGATTCTGCACTTGATAGATAATAAATAATAAAACCATATGATGCATTTCCATTAGCAACCAAATTGTTGCAAGAAGAATCATATACAAGTGCAGTGCAATCTTCATAGGTACATGCATAGTTTATAATTTATATTATCAGCAAGTTTGCTCAAATCAGTAGCATCTAGATTAAACATGCATCACTTTCTGTTGAAAGTATGAGTGAGATCTATTTCTCACCTTCTCTGAGATAAAATTTTCAATGAACTCATAATCCAATAGATCACTTTTTGGATCATAGTCAGCTCTGCATGCCGTAACAGTTACAATCATACTATCACAATAGATACTTTTAACCAAACATAAAAATATTCTTACTTACCAAATATTACATGATTTTTAAGTTCCATTTCCAGACAACAAAAAGCAATAGAAACTTGACATAGCACTTATACATGAGAACTATTTTCATAAGTTTGTATAGAAGAGGAAGAAATGTTTAAATTAATTTACCTTTGGTGGATCAGCAATAATATTTGTGCAATAAAGTCTGGCATTGTCAACAAGAGATTTCAAAGGGGTTCACCTTCACTTCCTTTTAATGATAGCTCTCCTGTGATACATAAACAAAGAATAAGTAAAGTAACAATCAAAGCTACAAAACATTAATCTTGCTAACCGAATAGCTAAATTACATAAACTAACTTAACTAACACATCTCATATCAATGAGTATGATAAACTTGAAAACAAGCATACTTAATTATTTTCTAATTATATAAGTTATAAACATAAATAATAGACTAAAGCAGATGGACTTTTTCTCCAACAAATTTAGTAGCACTTGCCACTTCAATATACTAGCATCATCCTCTGTAAGCCCTTGAAGGTCTCTTGAACTCTTAGCAAATAGAACTTCAACTAGATCCAGATTACTTCTATTCTGTTGTGACATCATATATCATCGATTGAATTGGAAATATACTAACTGAGGAAAGAACTTCTTGCACACAGATAAATAGATGTCAAATGTTAGTGGATCATGTTAGAGAATTAATTTAAACTAACTGGAGCATGAAACTACATATGTAGCCACATATAATGGTTACAAAGTTAAAAACTGATATGTTTTCTACACGTACCATTTGGTCTTCCACCAATAAGCACATCTCTCATCATTTGGTCTTCCACCAATAAGTACATCTCTCATGTCAAACAGTCCAAAAAAGAATGCACGTAATAACATAAGTATATAGTATAATGAAAAATATATGTTGATATAACCTGCAACAGGCACATGAGTATGGTTTCCCTTGTTGGTATAACCTTTGCTTATGATTTCTTCCTTAAGAGTAAGTCTTTAATCCATTTCCCATGACCCTTTCCTTTCCCCATCACGACAAAAATTAATGCTTCTCATTCACCTATAACAATTTTTTTCAAAAACATTGAGATGGAGATTTTGCATTTTGGCATTACCTGGACCAGGGAGTGGTGAACCTGAGGCTGCAAAATAAGCAAAAGCAACATCTTAGTCTTACTATAAAGAATAAAATGTAGTACTACACAAGCAAAGGAAAAAGTATTGAAGGTAGTGGTTGTGAGTGTTCGTTAACAAGTGTATTAAAAGAAGACTGCCTAGTTCAGTGCATGAACCAATAGAACCAACAATGAATGTGAGTGTTCTATTGGTTATCTTTCTATAATGAACCAACAGAACTTTTCGCGGGAGGGAATGGCCCATTATCATTAATGGACACCCAAAATTTTGAGAATGCCCTCCGGGATGGAGGAATTAGTAAGCACGTTAAAAACAATCCAAGGAAAAATGAAGGATAACAAGTCATTCAAGCTCTATTTGAAGTAATATAAGAAATTTATGGCATACCTTAACATTGAAGGTAAAAGGTTCTGTCCCAGAAGGTTCAAAATCGTAGTCCCATGCAATTGTATTAAGGCTTAAATACTTTTCACCCCCCTGCAAAATTACCTGATATCCATTCACCCCCCCCGCTTCCAAAAACACCCTGCAAAATATAAAATTATCCAGTTACCCCCCTCAAATTGGGGGCGTAAATGGATAGTGGCAACATTTGTAGGGGGTAACTGGATAATGTTATATTTTGCAAGGTTTATTTTGCAAAAAAATTTTTGCAGGGGGGTAAATGGATATCAGGTAATTTTGCAGGGGGTGAAAAGTATTTAAGCCTTATATTAATTGTATTAAGAATCCTTGTTCTGATCTCTGCACAAATACTGGCATCCAACGAATCTATAAATCTAAAGTTGTGGAGGAAGTCCATTCAGGACACAAATAAGACAAATCTACAAAGTACTTAAGTTGTAGAGTACCAAATGACATGAGTGTATTATGACAGGCCAACGACTATCAAACCTTTAAGTCGTCAATGTCGAGAATGAGAGGAAAAAGGAGTAGAGGCTGAACGCCGGTGCCACTTTAACATGGTTGTTTGATATCCATCACCACACTAGGGCGTGCATTCCGACAACAAAGATGAAATGACGGTGCAGAGACCAAAGACTTGCCGGCAGCGACTTTGCAATGCCTGTACATCACAATCACAAGAGACCCCAGAAATAATAGTCAAACAATTGACGTAAAAGAAAAGTCGGGAAAACTATTGATTCTGAAGATCATCAATTAAGATATTCTTTGGGATAACTACAACAATTTTCAAAACTGGAAGACCTATGGCAATGTGAAGAGGTTATCCAATTAGAAAAGAATGATCTAATAGACCGATCATATAGAAAAATCAACAAAACAGGATCACAAGAGAAGTAGATTTTTCCAAGCCAGGACTCCAAGACAAACAAAACAAAGAATATGTAGCGGAGTACCGGTTTTTTCAAAGCAAGGCAAATCTACAATGAGCTCAACAATTCTGTCCAAGATTCCTTCCTCGATGAGTAAATCAAAAGGTTAATAGATACAAAATCCTCTAGAAATACACGAGACCTCCAACATGAAACGCAACAAATAAATGAAACTAAGATTTTCAAAATTAGCAAAGATAGAATGAAACACAAAAGCTTGTCAAAATCTCTGCCACAACTTTCGCATGTTTAAGATTACCACTTCTACAAGCGGAAATCACAAATTGATCACAAATTGAGATTAATCTCTCTAGAGCAACAAAGAAAGATTGAAAAAAAAACCTAAAAAATCTATAACGAGATCACAAAATCAAATCTCAAGAAGCTTCATGCTAGCAATTAACATTATCAAGAAAATAATTCGAAACTACCCTAGCTGAAATCAAGTACAAATTTCATGTGATTAACAAAATAATTCGAAACTACCCTAATTTTGATTTCAGAGGAAAAGAAAGTCGTGAATGTAAAATCTCAATTGAAACCTAAAAACAGAACCAATCGAATAAACAAGAAGAGAAAAAGGAGCTCAAAGGAGCTAGTTAGTAGGTTACCATGGATTTGAGATCGTTGTGAATAGCGTAGAGACTGTCGTAGGCTTTGGTGTGTGGAGCCGAAGATATTGAGAGCCTGCGTCGAAAGATTTGGGAGAGCGGTTCTTGGTTAGAGGAATTGGTGGAATGAATAAAAACGGTGGAAGGAATTGGGGGAGCGTTCTGTTGCGCGAGAGGGAGAGGGAGTCTAAGAAAGAAAAAGAAAGGAGAAGGAAAGTGAGGGTTAGAGCATTCTGTTCTGATTTTTATTCGTGCGTGTTATAATTTTATTTCTGGTTTGCGACGGGCTTTCGACGGGATCTCCGTCGCAAATTTGTTGCCTCTTCCAAGTCCGTCGCAAACCCGTGGCAAACTCCAGCGGGAAATTTCGCGCTCCTACTTTTAACACATGCCGTCGCAAATTCGTGGCAAATTATTGATGGCATAAGCTCCGTCGCAAATGTTGGTGGCTAAAACAGGTTTTTCTTGTAGTGAACCTTTAAACTGTGATTTCTGTAACCAGAAACCATTTTCTGCCATTGAAGGAGAGGACGCAACTGAGAGAGAGAGAGAGAGAGAGAGAGAGAGAGAGCAACCAAAAGGTAGGTTTTGTTATATTTTGATTTCTACCATTTTCTACCTTTCGTCGGTTGAAATTTGCGTTTACATATGAGCCCACGGTTTGAGTCGGGCGAGACGTTTTTTGACCCGAAACCAACCGAACCTAGCCGATGTCCAGCCCTAGTCTTGACTAAAACATCAGCATCGTTAGTAAATTTTAACGGCAGCGAAACTAAAACATCAAACTTGAGTTACTAGCTAGTGTCCTTACACATACTTAGATAATAATCTAACTTACATAAACCAAATTAAAAGACGATGATGAAATTCAGCCATAATCAACCCCAAAACAGAAATCACATAAAACAATTAACCGTAAAATATGTTTTTATTCCCTACAAAGTTTTGTTTTTTTAAATTAGTCCCTACATTAACGAAATAGGCGTTTTGGTCCCCAACTTATTTTCCTGTTTCTATTAGTCAAAACTAACGGCAAGGACAAATAATAGAAACGGAAAAATAAGTTGGGGACCAAAACGCCTATTTCGTTAATGTAGGGACTAATTTAAAAAAACAAAATTTTGTAGGGACTAAAAATATATTTTACCCAACAATTAATATATGATTCATATGATTCAAAAAAATTCACGGGGGACTAAAATCGTGAGTTTGTGAAAATAGGGGGACTAAATTCGTGAAAAAATTTCTTGGGGGACTAAAATCGTGAGTTGGTGAAAATAGGGGGACCAAAACTGTAATTAAGCCAAAATATAAAAAAAAATCTCAACAAAAATTAACATAATTTCTCAAAGGGCGTAGCTAATTGATTAATAAATAATTGGTGTTGCATTAAATAAATAATTGAGGTTTCATGAAACAAAATTAACAACAATGAATAACAACTTTCAAAAATGTCAAAAAAAACCTCCAAAAAAATATAAACGAGAAAGCTCAGTTGGTGAAAAAATATGGCAAGCCGCAAAAAAAATGGCAAGTTGATAAATAAAAAAGGCAAAATATCATTTGGGGTCCATTAACTTATTTTCAGTTTTCGTTTAAGTCCCTTAAGTTTTCGAGGTAACGAATAGGTCCCTTAACTTTAAATAACATTGCACCGTTTTCCCATTTAACGTTTTAACACTAACACCGTTAAATATTGTCTGATGTGGCAGCTCCACGTAGGAGTTTAATAAAAAAATAAATTTTTTTTAAAAAGTCCTCTTTTTCTTCAAGAAAAAAGATGCAATAGCCATGGAACCCCACCAATACCATCTACCTATCATTCTCTTCCTTGTTCCTCATCATCTCCAACAATTGTTGCAATCTGGAAATGAAACGATGCTTGTAATTCTATTTTCCATTGCTCAATATCGAACCTTTACTGGAAACCCATATTTCGTTTTAAAAACAAACCCAGATTTCGATTCCAAAACAAACCCAAATTCCGTTTTCAGATCGCGATTTATTCCTTCTCCCAGATGAACCCTTACTGGAAACGAAATAGAAATTTACTGGAAACGAAATTGACTGGAAACGAGAAGAATGGGTTTCAAATTTCAAGTGTTATTATCACAATATCTGAAAATCTGATGCAGAATATTAGATATATAGTTAGTTAGTAGTTAAAGAGATAGATAGTTGGTAGTTATAAGTGAATTTGTTAGTAGTTAGTTGGTAGTTATAAGTGAGTTTGTTATTAGTTGGTACATGCCTATAAATAGGCTTCATGTAATCATTTTAGAAACATTTTATCATTTGTGTCAATTCACTTTGATGAATATTTGAGTCTTTTAATCATTTCTCTCTTATCTTCTATGGATACATATTCTTCAATATGGTATCAGAGCAAACATGGTATCCACATTTAATCTGAATTCCGCTGCAAGTTCTTTTTCGTTTTATTAGTTTTCTTCTCATTCATTTCCTTTTCTACCTTTCTTATCTGCGTTGTTTTCCTTTGTTTCGTGTTCTATGTTTTGTTTTTGAATTCGACATCGCGTTTCCGATTTTTCCGTTTGTGATTCTGATTTCATGATCATCACATCTTTGCATTGGATTCTTTTTGTGTTTTTCGCAATTCTTGGTGTAATTCTGGCGTTTCAATTTCGCTTTTGTTCGTCCGCATATGCGTCATTTTTTGTTTTACTCCTCTTTCATTTGATTAACGCAATTCCATTTGCGTCTGTCCTGATTCTAGTTCCGTGTCCGTTTTGATTTCGCAATTTTCAAATTCATTTCTTGATGTGCAATTTGCAATTTTGTTTTCAATTTCTGCAATCTGGATTTCATTTTCTTGTGCGATTTGCATCTGCGATCTTGATATGTTCTTCGAGTGTTGATCTCGATCGCGTTTCCTTTTGCGACGAACACTTTTCAGTTCGATTCGCGTTTTGGTTCTTGAATCGGTTTGATTCTTGGATCGTTCTCTCTTAATCTTGCTGTTGGTATGCGTTGCGTTATTTCTTCATCACATTTGTGTGTTCCGCAGTTCCGCACATCGCATTTTGGCGTTCTTTCACATCGTCGTATTGCATTCCGCTTCATTGTCCTCCTTTCATTTTGATTTCCGATGATTGTGATCTGAAGCTGAGTTTCAATTTCATTTTGGATCGAGTTTCGATTTCGTTTTCGATCTTGAATCGAATTTCATATCTGATATTCAATGTGGATCAATGTTCTGTTTCGCGATTCTGTTTCACGATTTAATTTCGTGTTCGTCATTCTTCTGAATCAGTGTTGTTGCATCGCTTTCCTTCATCTTTTCGATTTCGCGATTTGCTTCTCTACTTTGTGATTCAGTTTCTTTGATTTGTGATTTCTGTCACGATCTTTATTTTGCCCTCCTAGTGATTTGCAATTTGTATCACTCACCAATTCTTGGTTGTTTGATTCCCTTCTTTTTATCAAAAAAATTTGCAGAAGATAATAGGAAGAAAGCCATGAAATATCTTAGGCCAATCCAACGTGAAGAGTCACATATTGTAACGTTTTTTATTGGACTATTTACTGGATGCTTCTTGGCACTATTTGCTGGATATGTTATAATGGCCTATGCTTAGCATGTTCAGCCTTGTGTTTCTACATTTCTTTCTTTACGGTTGTATTAACCTTTGTTTGATGTACCATGGAATGTTGAAGAATTTCTTACTACAGTGGTTTGTTCCCCTTTGAAGATTATTGGCTAACGCATTATATCATTGGTGCTTCCTCCGAGTAGTTATAGCATTTTATCTTGAAGCTTTGTTTTTTAGAAACACTTTTATGATTTGTATCAATTCACTTTGATGAATATTTGAGTCTTTTAATCCTTTATCTCTTATCTTCTATGGATGCCATATTCTTCAATATAGAAATTATTAATTTTATGGATAGTTGAACCTTATGGAATTGGAACCAAGCTATTACATTTGATTAAATTTGTGTTTGTTGGTTATGAATTTTGATGACTGCAATTGAAAATTGAAAGTATAGGGGTATTGCCTTGTTAAAGTCTCTTGTTTCTGATACTAAGTATATCTTTGACAGAAAGCAGGGAATTAGGCTATTTGTTGCATGTTTAGACGTATTTGTTTTGGTTCTGAAGAAAAAACATTGGATTGCATTTGTTGGAGAAGAGGGTTGAGCAGATTGAGGAAGAACGAAACCTCTCCGTTTTCATTTTTATTTTTATTTTCATTTTCATTAAAAATTAAATTAAAAATGACATGGATTATGACACATAGGCACTGTAGTGACCACATCAGACACTGTTTAACGGTGTTAGCGTTAAAACGTTAAATGGGAAAACAGTGCAACGTTTTTTAAAGTTAAGGGACCTATTCGTTACCTCAAAAATTTAAGGAACCTAAACGAAAACAGAAAATAAGTTAAGGGACCCCAGATGATATTTTGGCAATAAAAAACGAATGCAAGGTATCAAAAACATTACTAGTCTAGTTGGGTAAGTTGTTAAGGCATCCACACCCTGATACAGGGTTCGAATCTTACTAGGCACTTTTTGTACAAACAAACTTCCATATTAAAATTAATAAAAAATGTGGATAAACGCTGATGTCATCATCGGGATTGCCGACTGTCGACTGCACGTTGAGGTCATCATCGGGGTTGCACATCCACCCGACTGGGTCAACTGTGTCGACTGTCTGCATGCCTGTTTCTACACGCGACTCAGCTAGGGGTGTTTAAAAAAACCAAACCAAACCAATGTTTTAAAACTCGGACCGGTGGCCGACTCGGTGAAGGTACCGGGTCACTGGGTCAAGGGTCGGATCGAGGGGTCGACAGTTGAACCGCATGACCAAAACTGGGACCGCATGACTCGGACCCGGTCTCTATTTCGCAAATTTTTAAGACCTATATAATACTTAATTTCCTAAAATTACACATCCTACCCAAAAAAGTCTAACAAAAATTAACCACAAATTGAATAATCCCACAATACTATCAAATTACATATAATTTTAATTGAATTACCTTTTTTTACATTATGAATAGCACATATAACATATGTAATTTAATTTGATAGCATTGTGGTATTTTTTTTATAAAAAAAAATTACATATACTTATATGAATTACCAATACTGTGTGTTATAATTCTAATTGTGTTGTTATACTTATATGAATTACCAATACTGTGTGTTGTTTTTGTGAAAAGAGTTATAAGGGTATTGAATATGTTAATTCAAAGCGCACAAATATAACAACAAGCTAAGTGGTTTGATGGTAGTGCCAAACTTTTCCCTTCCCCAGGTTAGAGGTTCGAGTCCCACAGCTGGATTTTTTTTGAATATTTTCAACACTCACAAAAGCAACATGCACAACCCGGCCGAGTTTACCAAAACCCACCGTGTCACCGAGTTTACCAAAACCCGGCCGGGTTTGGCCGGTTTCCACCGGATTGGTGCATTTCCGATCCAAAGGGTTGCCCGACTCGGTTACCCCCCGGTTCCCGGTTAGCCCGGTCCGACCGGCCGGGCCGAGCCGGGTTTTAAAACACTGAACCAAACTACATGGTTCGGTTTTTTTCGAGACAAAACATAATTTAAAACGGAGTTAAAATTAACTAAAATAAAAACAGCTAACATAAATGTTTAAGAAAAAATATGCTCAAATATATAGTATATAAATGACCTCTTTTATTTCTTTTAAGATAGCTACAGTCATGTTTAAGAAAAAATATGCTCAAATATATAGTATATAAATGACCTCTTTTATTTCTTTTAAGATAGCTACAGTCATGTTTAAAAGAATTTGAATTAAACGTTTTATTGTAATTTTTAAATATACAATAACAATATGGATTGCTTGTAAGTGAGTCAAGGAATCAATTGGATTTGGGCTAGTAAGTGAGTGAGAGTTGAGTTTTAGTTGGATTTGGGCTAATAAGTTAGTAAGGAAGGTTGTAAGTCAATAAGTCTTAGTGTTACTTGCGGTTTGGTTTGGTTCGGTTGGTGGAACAAAAACCGCGGACCGAACCAAACCGCGCAGTTGACTGAAAAAAACCAAATAGATTTTGCGGTTTGCGGTTTTATGAGGTTTTCGGTTTGGGTTGGTTCGGTTTGCGGTTTTCCATTGGTTTGGTTCGGTTTTGAACACCCCTACCTGCAACACTCACTTTATAATAAGTTAAAACTTATGTGATCTCACTAAGGACCCAAGTATCTACTACTTATGCCACATCATGTTGGTTTGAGTCATCTTTCAAGTACTCCCTCCGGTCCTTTATAAGAAAGTATTTTGTACATTTTTTTGTCCTAATTATAAGAAAAAAGATATATTTTTTGAAGTACATTAACTGCTCAAATTTCTTTTATACCCTTATTTATTGTGAGATATAGGTTTATATACTAGAAAGTCACTCGGTATAAAAATTTAATACTAGAGATATGTTTGGGATAAGACTTAAATTGCTTCACATTTAATAACCTTTGGTCATTGTGATTTTTGTAAAATCTTCTTATAATAGGGACTAAAGGGAGTATGCAACAATGTCCATTAATAAAAAAAAATACAACTTTAAATTTTTTTTTTGACTAACATGCTTTGCAATATTTGACTTGTAAAGTATTAATGCAACATTTACTATACATTTATTGACTTCCTCTTTTTTGTTTGATAAATTTTTGGTTGACTAATGTCTTGAAGACTCTCCTTAACGTTACCAAAAATCATAAATATAAGGATGCGCGCAACTTTTTGACAATATATAAGGATGCAACTTAGTAAGTTCTCATCACTAAAATCTGATCATTTTTTCACGATGAAAGACGTGAATATCCTCTTCTGCGTTGTCATGCTTTTGATTTTTGTCTCGAGTGATGATATTGGTATTATGTTACTTAGGTTTGTTTTGTTGAAATTTCATGGTTTTATGATTCCTAATGATTCAAGTTCATATGTAGTTGGTTTCTCCTTTTTTGTGTAGGGAAACAGGTGTTGGTGGCCGTAGACGCAAAACAATGTCTTTATTACACACCTCATTATTGTCGTAAATGGGAAGTTTTGATTTGCATATTACATTGCAAGCTAGAAGTATGCCATTCAGCCAAGGCAACTGGCCATTGCACTGATGACTACACTTGCCATTGCAAATGTTGTTAAATTGTTATACACTACTAGATTGGAATGTTCACCATTCAAATGTGTAAAATGGTGAACTAATAATAATAATAATGATAATATAAATAAAGTGTTTTCATTTCATAATTTCACTATGGTCTCCATTTATACTGATTATAGTTCTATGTTAATGTTGAATATTACCAATAAAGAAGAAAATCTTTTCGATTTTGGCATTGTAGAAAGACCTTTTACATGAAAACATACAACCTTACATAAGGTTATATAGAGGTTCTTCTTGTTCTACCCAGGCCTCGCTAACAACCTGTGCAAGCTGTGCTTGCGCACAAGGCCCACTTTAAAAAAAAATTAGGGCCTCCAGAAATATAAACTAGCCCATAACCCATTTAGCCAACATCCAAACCTCACAAAAAAAAAACCCACCCTCCCTTAACAATGGAGTGCTGGAGCGGGAACAAAAAGCAAGTCCCACTCAGTCAGTTATCCCAAGTAGGTAGCTCAGTTGGCGAGCTAAGGGATACCAAAAGAGTGCAAGAAGGAGGTCCCGGTTCAATCCCCAGAAACTAACATTTCCCCCACTCCCACTAACATTGCCTATCAAAAAAAAAAGTCCCACTCAGTCAGTCACCACCACACGCCGCGGCCATTCTCCGTTCTCCACTACCGCCGTCTGCTCCGTCATTGGCCATTGCTTCTTCTCCGTCGGTTGTCGGTTGCTGCAGTTATTCAAGGTTCAAGGTTGGATTTCGTTTTCCTTCTAAGTCCTTCAATTCATTTTCATTTTTTTTCCATCTTCTTCATTCCGTTTTCCTTCAATTTTATTTTCCTTCCCTCTTTGAGTTAGTTTTCGATTTCCTTCTTCTTGATTTCGATTTTTAGGGTTCTGATTTAGGAATTGGGAATTTGGGATTTGGGAACCGTGAGTTAATGATACAGAAAACAAGAAATTATTTGATCTAGTTAATTTGAATTCTGTCTGGTTAATTCAGTGAAAATATTGACCAGATTGGGAGTAAGAAACTATTTGATCTACTAAAAGTCTAAGATTGAACTCATAAGATCTATCTACTTGTATAATTCATCATTCAAAGCACATGTGATGGTCAAATAATACAAATAGTTTGGAGGTTGGAGGTATGCAGGAGTATAGCAGGAAAGTCTAACGATTAAAGGAATGAAACATATGCTGATAGGAGGGGAATACTACTGCAAAGTGATGTTTATTGGTATATGACTATAGCTTTGATGTAGTCCCATTCGTGACAAACTAGGCTCTTGTGCTCCTCTTCTCTTATAAAATTTCAGCTGCTTATAAAAAAAAAGAGTATAAATTAAATTGTGTGGAAATTATTGATTGATTATTTGATTGTCAACTAGAAAGGAAGCTAGCTAGTGGCCTTGTCGAAGTCTACCTTCCCCCTTTGTTTTCGTTTTCGTTTATGCAATTCGTATTTGTTTTCTAATTTGAGTGATTTCCATTTCGTTTTTAGGTTTAGGCGTTTTGATTTCTAATTTGGCAGCATCTTGGGGAAAGATTATCAAGACATCATCGCTAGGGATTATAAAATTGTGATTTGAGTGACTTTCATTTCGTTTTCAGATTTATGAATCTCGGTTATTTGAATTTTTTTAATTAGGGGCCCAATTTTTAAGATTTGCTCAGGGCCTCCAAATTGTTTGAGACGGCCCTGGTTCTACCTTTGTTATGTGTCCTTCATTTCTCTCCATCATTTCTTTGATATTTAAGAAGTTGGAGAGTCTATGTGTTTATGTGTCAAACAAATACTCTAGATCAAGGCAACTGGCCATTGCAGCAACGACGATCCTTGCCATTGCTGTTGTTGTTAAATTGCTATATACTACTAGATTGGATTGTTTTCCTTTCGAATGTGTAAAATGGCTAACTGATTATAATAATAATAATAATAATAATAATAATAATAATAATAATAATAATAATAATAATAATAATAATAAAGCATTTGTACTTCATAATTTCACTCTTGTCCCCGTTTATAGTAGTTATAGCTCCATATCATTGTTGAATATTACTAGTGAAGAAAAGAATTTTTTTGATTATTAGCATTGTAAAAGAACCTTTTATATGACATAGAAGCTTACAAGATGTTATATAGAGGTTATTTTTGAAGGGGAAGTGGAGAACACTATTAATCCCCTATAAAAAAGAAAGATTTAAAAAGTTCAAGAGTATATTTTGTCCTTAGTAAGATTGGAAAGACTTTTGCTCCATTAAAAGTTTTCACATTTTATAGGACCAAAAAAAAGTTTTCCCAATTAACCCAGGGGTGTGGTTGAGCGGTTGAGGCTCATTCTCCCTTAACTAAGTGTCGAGGGTTCGATACTCGTCTTGGGCATAGTGCAACTTTAAATCCATGGGCCAGCTGTCCCACCCTTCGAGGTGCCTCCAATCCAGCGAGGGGATTAGTCACTGCGTTCGGCGGTAGATACTCTGGGCTAGAAAAAAAAAATCCCACTCCCAATTGTGATGTGATTATTGCATATTCAGAGTCACAAACGTGAACCGTGAATAGCAAAGAAACTCATTTACTTTGAGTGCTTTCTGAAGCTGTAAATCAAATACAGTGAACAGTGAAACTCACCTCCCTGTCGTCACACCTGAAGTTTTTTGCTTCTGCCTCTCAGCCTCACTTTCTCTCACTCTCAACTGTTGTTGTTTACTCCTTGTTAATGAGTTTATGACATAGGGTGTTTGGGATTTAAACTTCTTTTTGACTTGTGAGTCTGACCCACACCTCCATCCCTTTTACATTTTACTTGTAAGCTGAATGATTTTTCCTTCAATTTCTAATAATTTAGTAAATTAATTAATTGAATAAACGATTTTCATCTCAAAAAGATCAAAAATTAAATTTAACTAAAAATACGATAAATGTTACAATTTTATTTAGGATATAAAAGGCCTCGTTTTTATCTTCGCTTTAGGATCGAGTTCTGACTTAAACAAAATTTATTAGAAGGGATATCATAGTTGATCCTTCTACTTCTAAGAAATTTCTTTGTGCCGTGATCACCTAGAGTTGGTAATTTCTTTGCTAGAAGTGACTTTGATATGGCTTATTATTGGGCCGCGTTCGGGGTGGTTTTCTGTTTTCTGTTTTGAAATTTTTAAAAACTAAAACTAGTTTCTGTTTTGAGTTTTAAAAATATCAAAAATCAAAACCAAAATTTGTTTTCAATTAAGAAATTTTCAAAAATCAAAATCACTTTCAAACATAAACACCAGAATAAATATTCATCATAAGCTTAACTTAATCAAAACAATATTAACATTAGGCTTGAAAAAAATTAAAATATTACATCTATATAATCTATTTGTTTAGTAATAATTCTAATAAAGAAAGGCTGAGAATAACAATTATGTACATACGCCTGTCAGAGTGGTAATCGGTGGTGGTCAGATTGGTGGGGGTTGACGGTGGTTAGAGTGGTTGTTGACGGTGATCAGAGTGGTGGTTGATGTAGGCCGGAGTGGTTGTCGGCGGTGGTCGGAGTGGTGGTTGATGGTGGTTAGAGTGGTGGTTGATGGTTAGTGGCGGATCCAAAAAATTTCATTGGTGGGGCAAGAAATTTTTTTAAAAAAAAACTTATCTATATCATAACTCAAAAGAAAAATATTAAAAGTTTTCAGACAATAAACAACCGCGTACGTGAAGAAAAAACTCAAAAATATATCCAAACTTCTACTAAATACACTAGTTATCTAGGAATTTTTATATTCTAAAACTACTGTATGATTTTTATTGTCAATTGTCAATGCTATAAAAATAACTCTCATACTATATATAACCAAAAAAAATTGCTCAACTATTGATCTCTTGTAATTGCACAGCCCATTTATTCTTCCCAGAACTTAATGCAGATAAATGTCTTTCAACTGTGATAGTTCATAGAAGCAAAATCTATTTTTTACTTGGGATTGTGTACTAAAGTGAGTTTGATTTATGTGTTTGGGTAAAGAGATATTAATGGGGGCAAAACGAATTTTTTAATGGGGGCAAATAAAAGTCTGTTATGTGGTTGTGTGTATATATATATATACATACATATATATATATATATATATATATATATATATATATATATATATTTTGTTGGTGGTGGCAAATTCTCCCATACCCAATAGCATGTATCCGCCACTGTTGATGATGGTTAAAGTGGTGGTTGACGGTGGCTGGAGTGGCAATCGGCAGTGGTCGGAGTAGTGGTCGGCGGTCAAAGTGGTGGTTGAGATGTGTTAATTTTGACGATTCATGGAATGAGTGTTGGAGAGAGCGTTCAAAAGAGAATGTTGCTAACACTTCTCTAGGTCATATTATTAGGATTTTGAGACGTGTCTTCAACCCTCAAATATGAGTTACACCGTACGTCGCTAATAATAGTGAGTGGTTCATTAATAAACATAGGATAACTTTTTTTTTGAAACAACAAATATAAATATATATATATATATATATATATATATATACACTATACTAAATCATGATCCACATAATCTGCCATGTATAATCTCAATAAAAGCCACGCAATCACATAAAAAATAGGTGGAATCCACGTCAGCGATGTTGGTCAAATAATGAATGCAAATATGTGTAAATGGTAATAAAACAGATATTGTCATAGTTATTAAGGCCGCAAATCAGGGAAGCCCAATCATAAATCAGTAAAATCAGTTTAAATTCGTCCCCCCTTCACAGAACGCGTATAACAGCTCATACAAATGTATTAATTTGTTTTATTATGCCACATCAGCCTGCATTAAAACGTATTAATTCGTTATTAGCAATAGCTGTCGTTAAAACGAATTAACTCATTAAAACAGCTGTCGTTCTTAGATGTCCCATTCCTCATGCTGAATTCCTCATTCCTCACAAATACAACTATCATTTAACCTAAACATTTATTTCCAATTCATATATGGAAGGCACAAATCACACCACATAAGCATATAATAAGGTAAATAAGGTAGCTCAGTTGGCGAGCTAAGGGACGTGAAGGAGTTTCAAGAAGGAGGTTCAGGGTTCAAACCCTGGAAACCAATATTCCCGCACCCCACTAACATTTGCTTATCAAAAACACACACTTAGGCTTTTTGTTTCAAAACCGGGCTCCCGCGGAACCCAGGCCTTATGTTCTTGGTAAAACGCGTGGATCTCACTTGACCTGCTTCAGAAGAACAAAACTTATCACTTGACCCGCTTCAGAAGAACAAAACTTAGAAACTGTCTCTCTTCTATTTGGTTTCTCACTGGTTCTCTCTTTTCTTTTATTCTAGAGTTACTAATCCAGTGTAATTTTGTAGGTTAGAGATGATGGTTTGCTGATGAAAGTGAGATAGAACACTATAAAAAAAAAGCTTATTAGCGAGGAATTTTTGTCTAGCAAAAAGCCTTATTTCCATCGCTAATCACCGTTTGCGAGGGAATTAGCCAGGGACTGATTCCCTCGCTAATGCGTTAGCGACGAAAACTTGAATCTCTCGCTAATTAGCGAGGGACAAGATCTGTCGCAAATCAGGACTGACACGTGTCCCAATTTGAATGACTTGTTTTATGTGTTGTTTTAATTTTTTAAACCTGTTTTTTATATATTTATTGTTATATTATTAATGAACATTATATTACATTATTAATTTTGTGGTTGTGGTGTGGTGGTGAAAGGTGGAGACGACTAGAGAGAGAAGGGGAAGAGTAAGGGAGAAAGAGAGTGAGAGTGAGAGTGAGAGAGAGAGAGAGGGTGGGAGGAGCTATGTGGTGGTAGTTGTGGTGATGATAGTTCACTTTGTAGGGGAGAGAGAGAGACAGGGAGGAGAGGAGTTCGTTGTGGTGGGTGGTGGAAGGTGGAGAGAAGAAGAGAGAAAGAGGAAAGAAATTCGTAAGTGAGAGAAGATGAATTCGTAGGAGAGAGAGAGAGAGAGAGAGAGAGAGAGAGGGAGGAGAGGAAGAGGAATTCGTGGTGGTGGTGGTGGTGTGGTGGTGTTGGAGGGTGGAGAGAATTTATATGAAAGCAGTGAGTTTTCAATTAGAAAAGAATCAGAGGACCAGAGAGTTTGTGTTACATAGTGATATTTCAAGTAAGAACAACAATATTTCTAAAAACAATATTTACAACAAGAAGAATTTTATTCTACAATATACACATTTCAAATTATCAACTAAAAAAAATATACACATTTCAAATTAACATTTCAAACTCACATTTCATATTTCTATAACAAACGATAAAAACAACAAAACTAAAATAATTAAAAAACAAAAAAATAATTCAAAAACTAACCTTTAGGGAGAGAGAAAGAGAGACGATTCGTAGAGAGAGAGAGGAGTGAGGGTGGTGTGGCGTGGTGGTGGTGGAGTTGAAATGGGAAGAGAGTTTGTATAGAGAGAGGTATTATACAAGGCAACATCCATGGAGTAATTTCCCATGGAGTGCAAATGCAGGGATTATATGAGGCCACATCCATGGAGGTCACTAATCAAAAACTTGTTGCTTATTCAACTTTGGGCTCTGGAATGCAAATGCGGGGATTATATGAGGCAACATCCAAGGAATAATTTTCCACCTACCATAAGTCCATAAGTTGAAGCTATCATAATTTTAACTAGGGGATGTGTTGGTGGGTTGATGGGTGGTTATAGAAGTAATAGATAAATAATATATAAATAATAAATAATAATATAGTGAAATAGTGTTGGTGGGTTTGAAATAGTTATAAGGGTATTTTGGTCAGAAAAATCTGACACCAAAAAAATGAATTCCCTTTATATATAGGTATAGATTAATGAAAAATTGGTATGTAGCGGAGAATGTTAGAGTCGTATCATATCATAATTTCAAACAAAATGCGGTCCAGTTACAAGCGGAACCAAGAAATTAGTAAAAGTATCGAATCTAACAAAATAAGTGGATGCTGCAACCCAAAGAGGAATAATAAAACTGAAGTCACAAGCAATGGGGGTTGGAATTGTGACCCTTTTTAAATCCACCTAAAACAGCAGAACATTCTTCACAAGTATGTTGAAATATTAAGACAATGAGTGATTTGTCTTGAGAAGAGTGTTTTAAAACAATCTTCTTAATATATTTGGAGAGTAGAGAAGGTTTGGATTTTTCTGTCTTCTCAACTATAAAATGGAGTTGAGATGGATCAAAAAGTTCTGCCTTCAATACTTGACTGTTTTGAAGATAAAACTGGTAGAATGTTAAGAGGTAGCTAGATTAGTGATATTATTATAATACATTTAGATGCAACTTTTCATGAGACTTTCTAGGCTACAATGAATGTAGTGGAGTGTTGAGAAGGGTTGAAAACTGTGTTTAGCTTTAAAATATTTAGAAGCAGAGAAGGGTCAGAATACACCCTTCTTAGTTTTCATAAATCTTCTCCTGATGGAGAGTTTTCTCATGAAGTGTGAACTGAGAGCTTGAAAGCAGTAAATAACACAGTGATTTATAATGGTTCACCCAAAACCTTGGGCTACATCCACTCCTCACTTCCCTGTGAGTATTTCCACTATTCTCCAAAATAGTTTACAACTTTTACATCTCCCTAGGTTAAAAAGAACTCTTGGTAGTTTTCTTCACACAGCTCTATCTACCGTGACAACCTCTAATAGACTCCTTCTGATCTATTGGACTGCTTCTAACACAGAAACACTTACTTCTCAAGTCCTACAGCAACACATGCCACTTGAGAAGGTTTCCTACTGATTCACAGTTTAAGTGTTTGGGTTTATGGGATTTCTAGAGCTTGGTTGATACAAATGAGGTATTCAATAAATACAACAACACAAGACTTAACACATACTCAGAGATCAAGTGAATCCCTTCAGGTTTGTAGTAGCTAAGTATGGAAAGAGAAAACTTTGACACTTGAGAAAGTTGGAAGTTAAGAACTCAATGCACTCTCATGAGGATCAATGGCGACCAGGAGCGTTTATTTATAGATGGAATTATGTGTAATATCATCTGGTCCAAAGATTAGAGTCGTTGGCAAAGTAATATAGCCATTTATAGTCGTTGAAAGAAGCTGTCTGCATAATACAGCTGTGTTTCTGCTTTTCTGCAGAAGACAGCTTGTGAAGACTCTTATCTGCTTGACTCTTCTCAACTCTTGACAGATGTTTGAAGATGATGCTTCTCAAGTTGATGCTTCTCAAGTTGAGGCTTTAAATGAAGATACTAGTAATATGACTTTATGACCTTTCTCAACTCGACTCTTCTCATCGTGACCCTTCTGATGGTCATGACTCTTCTCAACTTGACTCTTCTCATCTCTTTTCTTATGGTTCTATCATGATGCTTCTTATGTTGATCCTTCTTAGATATACTTCTCATGTTGCCATGCACTGATATAGATGAAACTTCTCATGATGATCTTTCTCAAGTTTACCATATGGACTTGATCTTTTGATCTTATCACCAGAAGGTTTCTTCCTTAGAAACTTTGTGAACAACATTCTTCTAAGTCTTCTCATATATAATGCTTCTCATAAGCATATACCTTCTTGACATTTGCTTGGATGTTCCTGTTCTTGTTTGATACTCAAGAAGAAACATTAGTAGCATATGAAATCAGATAACTTAAGCTTCTCACCATTTGAGGTTTGTTAATCATCAAAACTTAACTAGGAATTTTGCCTCAACCAAAACATGAAAGCAACGAGCCCTTACTAGTACTCAAAAATAGGAATAAAATGCTGGTATAGCATGTTGGGGATTCCAATAATAAAAAAAGAGTAGTACTAAAAAAACAAAATACGACAGCAAATAACCCCCTATTTTACTATAGATACCACACACAGGCACCATTTATGTAAGGTACCCAAAAAATGAGATGTACCAAACAGAATGAGAAAAGGGAATTGCTAGAGTTCATTACAACTTGGTTGCTTTTCTCCTTCCTTTTGGTCTAACCTTGCAGTCGAAATAGTCTCCAAATCTTTTGCAAGAGCAACAAGAGTAGGGAATCTCGAAGATTCCGCCTTTAGCACTTCCAAATCAGAAGCCAAATAAATACTCCCTCCGTAACACAATATAAGCAAAATTAACTACCTACACACTTCTTAAGATGGGTAGTTAATTGCACGTGTTTTTGTAAAACTCATTTAAAATTTAACTCCATTGTCTAAATTACCCTTCATCTCATTTAATTAAAAAGCCTCTAACTTTTCATTTTCAACATTAAATGAAGGACTTTTTTGGTATATTAGCATTAAATAGGTTTGAGAAAGTCAATTTTTGCTTATATTTTGTTACAAATTAAAAGTCCAAATTTTGCTTACATTGTGTAACGGAGGGAGTATAAAACTGAGGGTATCGTAAGACACAATAGCTTCACAAGCATCAATAAAATCATCTGCCTCACGTGAATTGCGAATTTCAACAGAAAAAGGCGATTGAGGCTTAACTAAGAAATTATTCATAGTAATGAAATGATGCATCCGAGACCTAGCTAAATTATTGCACAAATATTTACATACCCCTCTAATTGCTTTATCTCCATTCTCAATAATGCTCAGAAGAAATCTTATAACATCTAAGCGCAGACTTGAACTGGCACCAAGCATAGTTGTAATCGAATATGCTTTACAGAAATCAAACGGAATATCGAGCTTATCACGAGCCTGACAACCACTTAACTCCCTTAGTTCACGAATATAGCTAGACATTAGTGTATTATAGGTCGATGAATCAGTAGTTTCCTTGAAAAGGAGGAGAATACAACATGCGAAGTAGACAACGATTTTAGACCAGTCCATTCGAGAAACCTTGTCGGTTTCTGATGGTAACATAAATACCTTAATAGCTCTTATAATTGTTGAATTTTTACTAATTGTTGATTTCTTTTTTCCCTGCAGGTTGCGTAAACAACTATAGGTGGTGCAAGAATGAAGAGTCCAATAATCAGACCCAATCTTTCAACAAAAATAACACGGGTCCAAAAAGGTCCATGCGGAACACAGAACCCACAATTTTCAAAAACACGGGGATCCTGCAACCCGGATCCGTTTCCAAGGTATAAAACCTGAAGACCCAACTCAGCTCACAGATTTTCAAGATTTTTCTCTCTCTTTCTTTCTTCTCCGGTTCCTCTTCTCTCTTCTTCTTCCTTAGCTCTGCTAGGGTTTCTGCAAATCTCTCTCAATCTCAGTGATTGAAACACACAAATTGTTCAATCACCTACGAAATGATGAGTACTGATGATTGTTACCAAAAGCCCTTTGATTTTGACATGAAATTGAAGGTTTTCCAGAAACCCTAATATCGTGTTCTACGAGCAAACCAAGTTTTGGTCACAGGGTTTTCAATCGGATCAACACACGAAGGTAAACCACAAATTTCTTTTCTGAAATTCTTACTTCTTCTCTGTTATCCCTCTTTCTTAACCCTAACTTCTTTCTTTTATGATTTTATGAACCACACCGTGAAAATGAGTGAAATAGCGTTTGATTCTCTCAATTCTCAAAGGTAATAATCACTCACCTTAGTGATTTATACGCTTTGAGTTCAACACCAAAAACCCTAACCTGGTTCTTGATGTTTTGCAAGTACAGGTGATTGTTCTAGGTGAACAATCACTTTCTGACACTTCTCAAGCTTTCACACAAGCCTGAAAAAGGTATATTTTCTTCTTCCTTACCTTTTCCTTTTTCTCTTTCTGTTTAGTCACAAAACAGACCTTCTAATCTCTTCTTTTCTGTGTTTGCGAGGTCCTCACACCTTTGATGACACTCACCCTAACTCAGAAACCTAAGAGTTGCTAGAAGATAGAAGAAAGGAAGAAGACTTGAAGATGAAGATGATAGAACAGAATTAGGTATAAAATTTGTAAAGTAAAACTTGTAAAATTTTATTTATTGTAAATCTGTTTGTACAACTTGTAAAAATGCCATAAGGCATCTATATATAACTTCTAAAAGGAAAAACAAAACTCTTAGTGAGTTTGTTGAGAGTTAGTTATAAGGCATAACTAACTTTCCAACTTGCATAACTAAAAAATAGGGTAGAGAATCGGCTGTGGAACGGCTAGCTGGATTGTTCCTATCCGTTACAACTGAACTGAGGGTGTTTTAGGATTTTTATTACAAATCCAACAATAATTAGACCTATTTCTTCCAATGCAACTTCAACCGAATCATATAATCCAGGAGCCACAATTCATAACATAGATGCCACATGTGAACAAAACACCATCATACTCTTTGCCCGCTCTGCCTCATTATATTCCACAGAAAATGACATAACTTTATTTGCACCCTTGGCATGTTTTGAAACTGCAAACTTCTCGACCCATTTTTTGTTTGTGGAATAACGTATCGTGAAATCATTCATCTTATCTCTTAGATGGATGAGTTTATTTTCAGAAGTGGGAGGGGAAGTGTTTTGCTGCATTTTAAATCTTGACACAAGTGAGCATTTGCTTTGCAATTCTTGAAACCTCGATTGATCGATATATATGCCCTTATAACACCAATCAGTTTAAACGTTAAAAAAAGGAGTTGAAAGGTTTTTTACATTTATTGAGACACACCGTTTGGGAGAAAGCAATTACGTGTAAAAGAAAGTATTGGAAAGTGGACATTGCATGCATAAGACAGTCAAATACTGGGAAGCTTAAAAAGCGCTCAATAAAACCAGAGAATTTAAATTATAAATAAATATAAATAATTAAAGAAATCCTAGTAAACATTTTATTGAATGCATGAAGCATAGGAAATCTAAACGATTGGAGTAGTAGTTGGTTTTTCTTGAGTAATCACAGTGATACTCACTCACGATAGTGGAAAGCACACCTTAGAGAGTGGAAACATAACCGCAACCACGAACATTAGTGCAAAATTAGGAAAAGAATTATACTTTTAAAGCCGGGTTCTCAAATATCCCACTTAAAAAGTGGATGCGGTGGTAATTTTGTAATTTAGAAGAAAAAAATTGAGTATGTTACCATTTTAAGTTGAGAACGTGATGGGTCCAACTTAAAACGTTCTAGCGCATTACTTAGTGTGGTGATGTGGGAACCAATTCAATTACCCTATTAGTCTGTGACACGTGTCGCATTCTTACTAGACAGTTTCAAACGGTAGTTATAACCGTTATAGACGTGGGTTCATAGCGCCAACAACTCGCGAATGATTGTTATATAGTTTTGAGTTGGGATTTCACTTGTAACAGAATTCTAATCCATCATTGGGTCTGTGTGAGAGTAAACACTGGGAAATTAGGGTTCTGGGAAGTGAAGGGGTGATCGAAATTGGGAATATCTCATATCTCTTGTAATTGACATCAAATTGAATCAATTCAGCAGATGTAAGTATCTTTCAGATGCTGAACTGGGTAAACAAATTCGTGTGTATTGTCTTTTAATTCGTTGATTCGTGTTTTTCAACAAGTTAGCTCAATTAGGGTTCATAATTAGGTTAATTTGATTCAGTCAATTAATCAAAGAATTGGAACTGGTAATTGGTGCAATAGCTAATTGCGATCGAGACTTCAAGAATATTGCAAAGTATTCACGCGATTTCATAGCCAATTCTTAACAATTGGTATCAGAGCTGCTCTAATGTCAAAAGAATTGTCCAAGAAAAAGGATACAAAGGATAATGATCATAGTGAGAGTCTCATGGTCAGAGGAAGAAATGAAAAAAGAGATGGCAAGGGAAAGAATAGGTCAAGATCAAAGTCTAAACCTAAGCATAACAGATGCTACATATGCAACAAGGAAGGGCATTACAAGAAGAATTGTCCTGATAAAAGAACTGCTAAGAACCAAAAGAGTGAAGATGAAGGTAATGCCTCTGATGGCTATGACAGATGTGAAGTCCTAGTTGCTGCTAACTGTGAAGACAGTGAAGATTGTGAATTGCATGCCACTACAGAAGCTAAGTGTGAAGATGATTGGGCAATGGACTCTGCATGTTCATACAACATGTGCTCTAGGAGAGACTGGTTTGTTGATTACAGGCCATTGAGCACTGGAAGAGTGTTAATGGGTAACAACAAAGCTTGTAGAATTAGAGGAATTGGTATTGTCAAGCTAAGATTAGCTGATGGTTCAATAAAATTGTTGACCAATGTGAGACATGTGCCAGAGCTCAAAAGACCCCTAATTTCTCTAGGCACACTGGAAGCAGCTGGCTATACTTTCAAAGGTGAAGATGGCATATTGAAAGTCATGAAAGGGTCAAGAGTAGTGATGAAAGGGAAAAGGAAGGGCCATAACTGGCGAAGTGCATGCTACAAGTACTGTAGTAGAGAAAACACTCATGTGGCACCAAATACTTGGGCACATGAGTGAGAAAGGCATGAAAGAGTTGGAGAAACAAGGTCTACTTTGTGGAGACAGAATTGACAAGCTTGGATTCTGTGAACATTGTGTGATGGGGAAGCAAACAAGAGTGAAGTTTGCTGCAGGCATACACAAGACAAAGGAGAGACTTGGATACATACAATTAGATTTATGGGGGCCAGCTCAAACACCAACACATGGTGGTAAAAGGTACTTTCTAACCTTTACTGATGACTATAGTAGAAAGGTTTGGATTTACCTATTGAAAACAAAAGATGAAGCTTTCAATACATTTGTTGAATGGAAGAAAATGGTTGAAAATCAATGTGACTTGAAAGTGAAAGCACTTAGAACTGATAATGGACATGAATTTTGCAATGACCAATTTAATACTTTTTGCAAAGATATGGAATATACAGGAATTTGACTGTAAGGGGAACACCACAACAAAATGGGCTGGCAGAGAGATTTAACAGAACTTTGCTTGAGAAGGTTAGGTGCATGCTAACTTGTGCAAAGCTACCTAAGGCATTTTGGGGAGAGGAAGTCAACACTGCTTGCTATTTGGCGAATAGAAGTCCATCCACTGCATTGAATTTCAAGACTCCACAAGAGGTATGGACAGGACAGCCACCAAATCTTCAAAACTTGAGAGTATTTGGGTGTCCTGCATACTGTCATGTGAGAGAAGGAAAGCTTGAGCCTAGATCAAAGAAGGGGTTATTCATGGGATATCCTAGTGGTGTGAAAGGATATAGAGTATGATTGACAAAAGAGAAGAAGAGTATTATCAGTAGAGATGTTGTATTCCAAGAATCAAAACTCATTGAAGAAACAATGAGCAATGAGACACTTGGAACTAATGATCAGAATGAGGAATCTCAAATTGAGGTGGAGCTGGAGAAGAGTCAAAAGCATATTGATGACACTGAGCATCAAATTCAAGAGCAAGAGGACAACTCTCAGTCAAGTTCTGATACAGAAGAAGAGAACAATCCTGATAATGATTACTTGCTTGCAAGAGATAGAACCAGAAGACAAATCAAGCCACCAACTAGATTTGTGGATGAAGCTATCACTGCATATGCTTTGAACACTGCCATAGAATTTTTGAATGAAGAACCAACAAGTTTTCAAGAGGCAATGGCCTGCAAAGACAAACAAAAATGGCTCAGTGCCATGCAAGATGAAATGGTTTCCCTGCACACCAACAAGACCTGGGAATTGGTCAAGAAACCTACTGGTGTGAAACTAGTAGGATGCAAATGGATATATAAAAGAAAGGAGGGTATCACAGAGAAGGATCCACCTAGATTTAAAGCTAGGTTAGTTGCCAAAGGATATACACAAAGAGAGGGTATTGACTACTCAGAAATTTTCTCTCCAGCTGTTAAACATAGCTCTATCAGAGTACTTCTGTCTCTGGTAGTCCACTATGACATGAAACTTGAACAAATGGATGTGAAGACTGCTTTTCTTCACGGGGTATTGGAGGAGAAAATATATATGGCTCAACCAAAAGGTTTTGAGGAGAAGGGCAAGGAGGATCAAGTGTTCTTGTTGAAGAAATCCCTGTATGGATTGAAGCAATCACCAAGACAGTGGTACAAGAGATTTCACACTTATATGATAGACATCAACTTTAGAAGAAGCAATCATGATAGTTGTGTCTACTTCAAGGAGTTAAGTGACAAAGAATACATCTACTTATTGCTCTATGTAGATGATATGCTCATAGCTAATAAAAATAGCTGTGAGATACTAAAATTGAAGAAACTGCTTCATAAAGAATTTGACATGAAGGATCTAGGCAATGCTAACAAGATCCTAGGTATGGAAATTAGAAGAGCAGGTGACTCACAAGTTCTTAGCATTACTTAAACTGGGTATGCTAAGAAAGTTATTGATAGATTTAGCATGTTTGATGCTAAACCAGTGAGTGTGCCTATGGCTGCTCATTTTAAGTTGTCACAAGAAGATTGTCCAACTACAGAAAATGAGAAAGCACAAATGCAAGGAATTCCATATGCTAGTGCTGTTGGAAGTCTAATGTATGCAATGGTATGCACTAGACCAGATCTTGCTTATTCTCTAAGTTTGGTCAGTAGGTATTTGGCCAATCCTGGGCAGCAACATTGGAGTGTTGTGAAATATGTTATGAGGTATTTGAAAGGTACCTTAAATACAGGTTTGCAATATAGCCAAGGGAGGCAAGATCAAGGTGGAGTTACAGGCTATGTTGACTCAGATTTTGCTGGGGATCGTGACAAGAGAAGATCATTGACAGGCTGTGTTTTCACACTATTTGGCAACACAATTAGTTGGAAAGCATCACTCCAACATGTGGTGGCACTGTCCACAACTGAGGCAGAATATATTGGGGTGACAGAGGCAGTAAAGGAAGCATTGTGGTTGAAGGGATTGGTTAATGAACTTGGAGTCAAGCAAGAAAGTGTAAATGTGTATTGTGATAATCAAAGTGCCATACATTTTTGTAAGAACCATGCTTACCACGAAAGAATAAAGCACATTGACACTAGGCTTCATTGGATCAAAGACATTATTGCTCAAGGTGTGGTCAAGATACATAAGGTCCATACTGCTCACAATCCAGCAGATTTTATAACCAAGGTGGTTCCTTTATGCAAGTTCAAGCATTGCTTGAATTTGCTAAGCATTGGTTAAGATGAATGATGATTTGAGCTAAGCATTATGGAGTGTTCTTGTTGCAGGCCTTACAGAGGTTGCCAAGGTGGAGATTGTGGTGATGTGGCACCCAATTCAATTACCCTATTAGTTTGTGACACGTGTCGCATTCTTACTGGACAGTATCAAACGGTAGTTATAACCATTATAGACGCGGGTTCATGGCGCCAATAACTCGCGAATGATCCTTATATAGTTTTGAGCTGGGATTTCACTTGTAACAGAATTCTAATCCATCGTTGGGTGTGTGTGAGAGTAAACACTAGGAAATTAGGGTTCTGGGAAGTGAGGGGGTGATCGAAATTGGGAATATCTCATATCTCTTGTAATTGACATCAAATTGAATCAATGCAGCAAGAACTAAGCAATTGCTTAGTTCCCTAGATGTTAGTATCTTTCAGATACTAAACTGGGTAAACAAATTCGTGCGTATTGTCTTTTAATTCGTTGATTCGTGTTTTTCCGCAAATTAGCTCAATTAGGGTTTTTAATTAGGTTAATTTGATTCAGTCAATTAATCAAAGAATTGGAACTGGTAATTGGTGCAATAGCTAATTGCGATCGAGACTTCAAGAATATTGCAAAGTATTCACGTGATTTCATAGCCAATTCTTAACACTTAGTTTCACCCAAACCTCTCCCTATGGTGTTGTCGACTGCCGTAACCATCACCCTCTCCTTGTGTTGTCGTTGTCCTCGATGTCACTGTCGCTTTTGTCGTCTCTCTCGCTAAGTTCCCTTAGATTGGGTTGGGTTGGTTTTGGCCACACGAAAATTTGGGATTTTACCAAATCCAACCCATAAGTATTTGTTTGGATTAGGTGTTTAAACTCATCAAAACCCACCCAACCCACCAAACGCCCACCCCTAATTCCCTTTACCAATACCATTTCTCTTCCAAAAACTCTCCCTGTGTTTTGCTCTAATGGAATCTAATTCCCCTAAATCCACAAACATTTTTATTTGAAATTTCCCAATTCATGAGTTCATTTGTGTTAACATTGTAGGAGAGTTGAAGCTGTCGAAGCTCTTGTCATTGACGTTGCAAGACTTACCTCCTTCTTAAGGAATCTGTTAGTCTCTCTTCTCTACCTCTGTGTGTGTGTGTGTGTGTTACCTTGCCTAGCTAGATACTTCTCTCACCTATATCTCTGCGTCTTCTTCTCTCCTTCCTTCTATTTCATGTTCTGTCTCTCTCATTTGTTTCCTGAAACACAAAAGCTGGCTAGAACACAAAGATTTGGTCGGAAAATCGTGATCTCCGCACCTGAAAAACACTCCACACCAGGATTTCTCGTCGCAATTTATAATTTTGGCTAAAGAGTACTTTTTGTCCTTTGTCTTTGCTCTAGGTTTCATTTTGGTCCTTTATCTTTTTTTTATCCGTTTTGATCCCTCATCTTTAAATGAATATTCTCTCTCATATTTAAACATTAATTACAAATATCTATTTATGTCATTTTATGTTTATAAGCTAGTTCAACCGTTAATTTTACCAAACACTTTAAATTCAATCCGCTATCTGCTATCAGCTATCAGCTCATCTGCTATAAGCTATCCAAGAGATCTGCTACTTTTTGTCAAACAAAGAGCCTTACGAGTAGATGATCCGCTATAAGTTAGCAGATTTACCTTGTCAACCAGTGTTAATTAACATAACTTTCAAAGAAAAAGTATTGGAAAATGGGCATTGCATGGTTGGAAGATCATTTTAGTTGGTGGCTTGTCACTTCAACTTTTGGGAAGACACTTTTACAACATAAAGAATATCTCTCTCTCTCTCTCATACACTCATCTCTCCACCATTCAAAGTTGTTGAAGGAATTTTAGAGAGAGTCTTTGACACATTCTCTTCTCCATTTACTCTCCATTTAATTAAGCTTTCATCATTTCTCCCAAGTGAAGATTTTGCACATTAATGCTGCAAGCTGAGCTATAACACCCACTTCATGTGTAGGAGCTTAAGTGGTGTATCTTGTGCACTCTTTCGCTCTATGTATTGTTTCTGTAATAAGGGCATCTTTGTTTGTATTTTGTTGATGATGCTCACCATGAGCTAAACGCTTTTTAGTTGGATTGCTTAAGTTTTCTAATGAATTTTTAGTATTGTTAATATAATATGTGTGATGTTTGCATTTCAATCTTTGTGTTTTACTTCTTTCAAACTTGTTTTGGGACTAGCTAACCGAAATGAGTACATTTATAAATACAAAAATGGTTTATGATTCGAACTCAAATGTTGATATGAATGAGTGGTTGTTTTAAGGACACATAAAAAAATCCATGCTCAAGCCAAGACATAGGGGAGCATAGTTCACAAGGTGAAAACTGTGGGTTCTTAAATATATAGGGGTGAACCTATTTAGATCTTTGACATAAGTTCTTGTAATGAAACTCTCCCGTGAGTGTCATACCCTAATTTTGTCCGCCTAGTTTCAAAACTCTAATTTTCAGCAAAAATAAATAATTTTGTGAGTGATGCATTATTTGAGAAAGGGTTTAGGGTATTTACCCAAGCATTCTAAGGTTTTCAAAATCATTTTTGAGAAATTAAGGAATTTTGGGGCATTTAAAAGGGGCATTGTTTGGTCAATTTCAATTTAATAAATTTTTGCTAGTTGAAAATCCAATTAATTAATTTTTGGGAATTTACTTAATGAAATTGTATTATTTTGAACAAAAAAAATAAAAAAATAAAGAAAATCGTTTTTCAAATTGTGCGCATATTTTATATGTGTAGTAAAAAAATCAAGTTCAAATTAATTCAAGAAAGCATTTCAAAAAATAGTACAAGGAATATTCCCAAAAATTATATGATAGGATTTTTGTTGGCAATTTTGGTCATCTCTCATTTTCAAAAATGGCATATTCTTCAAGATACCTTGTATATGGCTCAAAATGGTTAGATTTATGTATAATTATTTTGAAAGGAATAATCAAAATTGAGAGGATAATTGGAAGGTTCATGGATAGTACAATAGTACAATTGCCAACTTGCAAAACTTGGGCACCACTCTCATTGCTTGGCTGAATATCTACCCCTCCATTTCCCTCTCATTTTGCATTTTTTTGCCCCTCATCAAAGTGTGTTTCAATCCTCACCCTTGATTCAAAATTAAAATGCAATCCTAGAATGAGATGAGGTACACAATGACCTAAATGCCCCTAAACCTAATTGCACATTATATATACCCTCATATCCTCACCTCTCACAAGTTTTTGCACACAATTCACACTCAAAAACCTAGCCTCTCCTCTTCTCCCTTCTTGGCCGAATACCCCTCTTCATTCCCTCACCTCATTTCTTCACTTTTTCACTTCAAATCAACATTCTAGTCCTAAATCCTTCATCATCCTTGCATTCTCTTCAAAGATCCATCTTCAAATATCAAGAATCAAGCTCAAGATTG
Organism: Astragalus glycyphyllos; assembly: GCA_963573325.1. Lineage (NCBI taxonomy): Eukaryota > Viridiplantae > Streptophyta > Magnoliopsida > Fabales > Fabaceae > Astragalus > Astragalus glycyphyllos. Next base: position 14,038,078 of record OY754311.1, read on the forward strand.
AAGATTAGAGGGTTGATTCAAGTGGTTTAGTGTTCATTCACCTTATTTCTTTCGCTATTCTAGCTTGGAGTTGAGGTATACTCTCAATCTTAGCATCATCAAAATTTTAGCATAAAAAATGTAGATCATCAATCTATTTTTGCATATCAAGCATTTCTTTGCATTTTAGTGCTCTATTTTATGTTGAAATGTTGATATAATTGTTGTTGTTGAATGAGAGATGTGTTTCAACCATTTTGACAAACACTTTGGGAGGTTTGGATGCTTGAAATGCATCTCTCTCTTGGAATAAATTGTGTTTGTGCTATTTTCATTTTGTGCTTGCATTTTCATGAATAAAATTGTGATTTGGACTTATGTTTCATTTCGCATATTGTAGAAAAATTAGAGTTTGTGTGATTTTAGTGCATTCCTTTGCTTAATCATGTGAATCCTTGCCAAAAAGTTTGATCTATGTCATTTGCTTGCATGATTTTGTTGCTTTCAAAGAATAAAATGAGGTTTTAGCTCTATGTTGGTGTCGCATTTCATGAGATAATTAGGGTTTGTGCTTGTTTTTGTTGCTTGCTTTGAAAATCATGTTTGTGTTGATGATTTGGTAAGAGGATTTGACGCTTATGCACTTGTGCATATCCCAAGTGTTAAAGATTACCTAAAGGGATTCAACACCTTAATTGCATATGCTTGCTAAATAAAATGTCAAATTGATTTTTCATGGCTTGCTAATGATCTTACTTGAGGCAAATGCCCTTTCCAACTTATTCCTTTCATGTGGTTGATTGTAGAAATATGCTAAATGTTGATGCCATCAAAATGATACCACATTGTTGCTTATGTCAAATGTTGATGTGAAATCCCTAGGATTTTGCAAGTGATTCATTAAATGTTTGAATTCACTTGTGCTTTGTAACTTCCTTGCCTACTCACATGTTGTGTCATAAATGCCTAGTTAGGTTCATTCACTTGCCTATTCATGCATCTTCAATAAGATGTTCAATTTAGGTTCATTCACTTGCCTATTCATGCATTTTGCAAAAATGTTCAATTTAGGTTCATCTTGCCTAGCATCTTCAATAAGATGTGCAATCTAGGTTCATTCTCTTGCCTATTCATGCATTTTTGCCCAAATGTTCAACTTGGGTTCATTCTTTGCCTATCTATGTATTGTGACATGATATGTGTAGTCTAGGTTCATCTGTGCCTATTCATGCATTGTGTATTCAAATGTTGTAATGAGATGTTTTCAACATGAAAGGGTAAGTTACAAATTGTGTCTATGTTGTTGCTTGCTTGATAACATGATTTCAATGAATGTGCTATGCTTGCATCTATGAACTTTCTTGCATTCATTGTTTTCTTTTCTAAACAACTTGACATGAAAATGGTTACTAGTTTAAATCATTGCACGAATTGTAGTTTAGCAATTTGCATTTTGGTTATTGACTTGGAACTTGATTGAAAATGTTCTACTAGTTTTCCAAAACTCTTTTCCAAAAATCAAATTGCTTTCAAACTTCTTTTCTAAACTATGTCTTTAACAAATTAAGACCAATTTCTTTTCCAAGCTTAAACCCTAAGTTTTTCATAAACAAAATCATTAGTGGCCACTCGAAGCCTTTGCTTGTTTCACTAATGAGGAGTTATTAGTGGTAGTCACTCGAAGCCTTTGCTTGTTTGATTATCATGAAAGCTCCCAAACCTTAAATACATGCGAACCCAATTCAATTCCAAAAACAACACGAGTCATTAGTGGTAATTGTCCTAAGCCGTTGCTAGATGATTATCACCGATGCTCGCCTCATTTGCAAAAAAAAAGATAAAAAAAAAACGTTGTTACTTATAATCACTCGAAGCCATTGCTTGTTTGATTATCGGTTTCAACTTATTTTCTTTCGAGTTAGTAATGAAAACCACTCGAAGCCATTGCTTGCTTGGTATTAGTGAACACTCGAGTCTTATTTCAAAAAACACCTAAAAACTAAAAAGCTAAAAACAAAAGAGCCTTTTCAAAACAAGACTAGAACTACGTAGCTTTGAATTCCTCATCGCACCGGAGGATACGTAGGAGCGGGTTCACCTCCCGTCAAGCACCTTTTTAAAAAAATAATAACAAAAAGATTCTTCTTTCCCCAGTTTTCAAAAACATTTTCTTAAATAAAAAAAAGAAGAAAAGAAGTAGAACAAAGCGTTTCAAATCAACAGTCAAAAACCACACACTAAATTAAAGGTTCCCTTTCGGTAGAAAGGATGTGTGGGGTGCTAATACCTTCCCCACACATAACCGACCCCCGAACCTATATCTCTCATTTTCAAAAGGCCAATCGCCTAAAAAGATTTTTCCAATGTTTTTTCTAAATTAAAATATTGGTGGCGGCTTCATTGTTTTTCCCTTTGTACGAAGAAGGATCCAAACCGGATTTTTCGGAATGCATACAGTGAGTGACTGAAAAGCACACGTCATATGCTACAGCACTCAATGCTATAGCATTCAACGAATGTTATACCACTTTACAACGAATGAGTTACTTGATGGAAAGTAGTCCAACTAATATTTAATCAGTACTTGAAATCTTTTTACTTTTTATTGCTACTAAACTCTTTACAATTTATGTCCAAAAACATGTAGTTACTATTTTGTTTGTTTTGCTTGTTTGTTAACTTCTTAAACTATTAAATTAACATCAATCCCTTTGGTACGATCTCTACTTTTTTTTAAAAAGTACAACCGTCTTCGTTCTGTGCATCAACCAACATTGTGGCCCAGTGCTCTCGAGTTTGGTTCACGCAGTGGAAGAAAGAATGGAATGGGCCCAATCAAATGTATTAATATTCTATCACATTCCCTTATTTGTTCCCTCCGACTCCCCATAGAATGGAATGAATGAAACACAATCGAACACATTCTCTCATATTCCCCCCTCCCCGCCGCAACCTCCAAATTGGTTTTTTTGGCCAATTCAAGTTGGTTACATATTTACCCCTCTTATTCATACTTATCTTCATTTACCAGGAAATACAAAGTTTTTCACAAACAACTTTTTTTTTGTTAATGTGTTATTATAATTTTTTGACAATATTTGTTACTGTATTATTTGTGCGTAGTATCTTCTGTTATGGATTGGTCGAAGTCCATTTGCAAACGGCCTTGCGACACGGGGATGCTTAATGGGCCTTACAATGGCTCCCAGCGTGTGGCTAATGGACGCTGGAGATCAAACTGTTGAATATCGCAGTCAAGATTTTGCTCGCCTTTTTTGGTACTTCCGCTTACAAATTCGCATATTCATTAGTGCAATAGGTACGCATTTATTACCGCATATCTCCTAGTCTCAATGCTGACTTAAGCATCAGAATATATGCAGGTACCTCACCCCTCACCGGATCAACGCGAGCACGAGCTTCTCGACTTCACCCTTGGAGTGTTCTAGCTTCTCAACTTGGTGAGCATCTCGGCCCATTGTTTGACCGAGATCTACATCCAGTACAGTCATTGGAGACTACAGTGGGAGACAACGCTCTCACTTACAACATGGCCCAAGTCGGTTTGCCGAGAACCGAAGCTCCGTTGACTTGGCCAAACATGGTAATTTGAGCGAGCTCGCCATCGGGGAACCAGAAGTCGTCTCTCAAATACCCTGGAAAACCAGATACGATACAAGGCACCTGGCCATCAACAAACGGGAAGCTTATCGCTGCCCAACCTCCCTTGACTTTTAGCGATGAGGAGTTAATCCACGGAAAGCCTAACATCCACCTCCCAATGGTGATTCGAGCCACTATGGTCAATCATGAAGTTCGCAGAATTTTACAACTGAATTTGCAACGGATTTGCATTGGGTAAGTTTCCGACGAGGCTTTTGTGACGAAATTTAGTCCATCGAAAATTTCGTCGGAACAGCTCATTTGCAAAGGAACATTGACGTTGTTAAAATAAAATTTATATTATTAAATTTTTTCATTATTTTCAAGAAAGCAAGAAACACCAACAGTTTTTATTATCTTTTGTAACCCAAAAAAAAAAAAAGAAACACCAACAGTCGACCAATCCGGCTTAACTAATTTATTTTCATTCACCTTAATTACTTATTCGTATTACACCTCTTATTTTTTGGAGGAGTATATGTTTTCTCCCAAACGGGGTGTGTCCCAAAAAATGTCAAAGAACCTTTCTATCTTTTTTATGATGTTTAAACTGAATAGTGCTGTGAGGGTATATATATCGAGGTGGTATGACAAAGAAAATGGTGATCACTTGTGTTAGCATTCAAAATGAAGAATAACACTACTTCCCCTCCATCATCTGAAAATAAGCTCAACCATCTTAGTGCTAAGATGAAAAGATTGAAGGCAAGTTATCCCACAAACAACTTGTGGCCCAAGCTGTATGCAATTCCAACCAATGAAATTCGAAACTCTAGGAGCTGCAATTTTTATGTCTCAAATATGAAGAGAGGTACGGCTTTTTGTGTGGCATATAATAAGGCGACTTTTGTGTTTATGTGGGATCTTTGATTTGCGACGTCTCATCTGCATTCAGAAGTTCTGTGGAAGTAGCATTGAAAGGAATAGGTGTAAAACCTACTATTGAGGTAACGAGTAGCGTTTCTGAAATGTTCGACTGGCCTACAGTTCTTGTTTACTTTGGTTGTTGTATTCTTCTTCTTTTCAAGGAGACTACTGAAGATGAGGTGAACTATAATAACCTCATGACTAGTTGTGTTCGTGAACTGAGGGAGATATGTGAATATATGTGACCCTGATGCTAAGCTTGATATTCCTCCATTTGATTTCAAGAGAGCAAAAGCAGTTACTACTATGCTTGGTGCTAGTTCATATCTTCGTACAGATGCAATTAAATTTGTTGTTGGCAATAGCGAGAGTGCAAATACTGCAATTGGTGATGTGTGTCAGTACTTGTGCAATAAGCTATCTTGGTCTGCGATGCGTCATTTCACTCTTGTGAATGATTTCTTGGTTAAGCCTCAATCGCCATTCCTACTTGACCCTCGTGTTACAAAAGAGGTAGATAATTTGATGGAAGCTTGTGATGCTATTGCTTCTCGCACTTACCCTCAGTTTTACATGTATTTGGCTTCTAAGACAGAACTCTCCAAAGTTGAACCTTCCAGATTTCCTACTTTGATTGCTGTTGCTGAGCTTCTGGAGAAGAGATCTTCTTTGATGCAAAGTTTAATTATTGTCGACTTTTGATTTGGTTTTACTTAATTGCGATATTATCTAAGTATGTTTTAGCACAGTTGTAACATTAATTGGACTTTAGTGTCTCCTTCTTATTGGTCTTGTCTACTTTGTTTTTTATGAATAAGTCATTATTTTGATTGAGTTGCCCCTCTCAACTCACCTTCAAATATGATGTGGATTCTGCAATCCTGAACATATTTAAGACATATTTTTATCCTGTTTGACAAGTTAGATCCGCAGTGAGGGAGGCACTTCGATGGTGGTGGTGCTCTCTTGCGATGGTGGCAGCTATGGAGAAGAAAAGAGAAGAATAGGGAAAAAAAAAGAAAGAAACAAATTCTGCTCGTGATGTATGACCTAATTAAAAGTTACCGACGGTCTTGCCGGTCGATAATAAAATTAAGTCAAGAAGTTACTTTATTAAAGACGGGCTAGATCGCCGGTATTTTCTAACGCTTACATTGTTGAATACCGACGAGCATATCCGTTGGTAATTATCTCAGTAATAGTGAGTGAGAGAGGAGGGGGAGAGAGGGAGGAGGAGAGCGAGGGAGAGAGAGGGAGAGGGAGAAAGAGAGAAATGATTTTCTATTGTTTGGTTTATGAGAGAAATAAGATAGAGAGAAAGGGGGAGACTTAGTTTAGTACTATTTTAGCACTTCATCCATCTCTTATCATCAATCTGACCACCATCAACTTCGACTCTAACCACCGCCAACCACTTCAAATACCACTGACCAGGACTCCAGCCACAATCGACCACCACATCAGCAAGGATAGTTGTAGTTAGCATTGGTAGTTGCATTGAGGTTTAATTCACTTGTGAAATGTCAATGGTATGTTTGGGAAAAAGTATTAATTAGACTTTGATTTCTTAAAACATCAAATGTTTTGGAATAAATAGAAATGCTAAAACATCAGAAAAAAAATTAAGGGACTCTATTTCAAGTTGCATTGCTTTTTGAGAATCTGTAGGAAGTGTCGGGAAATGCCTCTATAATTTCCCTCTTTTGTGAGCTTATAATAGGCATTAGTGAAAATATAAATTAAAGTGAAATAACACCAATAAAATTTTTAACGTGGAAATTTTCTCATAGTCAATACAGGTGCAATCAATGACATTGAGATAATGTTCGACACAGGTTGGAATAATCTTAGCTTGAGTGCGATTTACAATTGGTTGTTTCGGCTGTCAAAGACTCGTCTATTGTTCCATGGAAGCTTAAAAATAGATGGGGGAACTGTTTAGTTCAAGTCTCAAATATGAATTTTCGAGACACCAACAATTTTAGAAAGGCAATTGGTGCGCGCAGATAAACTTGCAACCTTTGGAACATATATCACAAGCCTACACTGGTAGGATAATATTCCTAATTTAATTAGGAAGGATTTTTCGGAATACATGGGATCTCCCCTACTACTGATTTGATTAATTGTTCATGGACACTGTGTCGTGGTTGTAATGCATGTTCATTTTTTACTGATATGGGTATTGGTCATGTCCCCCCTTGTTATTCTTTGTATTTTAGAATGTTTGTTTTCTTTTCAATAAAATGAGGAGCAATACTCTTTTTCCTTATTGATTATTTTTCCTTAAGGAGGATTTGCACCATTTTTAGCGGGACTCCACCTCTTTAAAAAACCACTATGAAATTTTAGTATTATTTTGCATCATTGCACAACTACTCTACTCTGCTACAACTAGCAAGCCTAGAATAATGCAGAGGGGTGCACTTGCATTCCTTGAAAATTTAAAAGTTTTTCTTATCCCTTTAATTAATATTTTTTTGGCTAATTGATTTAAAATTTTGCATTTAGACTCGTCACATTTATAATTAAGTAAAGAGTGTTGGTATATGCACTCTCTCAATTTTCAAATATAAGCTTGTGCGGAAGGTGGATGATGGGAACTCCGCTTCTTTCTCGCATGATATGTGGGTGGGGGACACAACTCCTTTCTAATATTACTTTTTCGAGGCTCTTCTCGGTGTCTAACCAGAAGGATTGTAGTGTAGGGCAAATTGTTAGCTAGGTAGATGGGTCTCTAGTGTGAGCTTTGACTTGATGGTTTTTTTTTTTGTTTGGGAGGAAGGCTGCTTGTTGGATGAACTCTTACATAGTCTACCACATCTCATTCCTTCTCTGGAGTCAAATGTGTGACTTTGGAGGAGGCATTCTGACGGGATTTACTTAGTTAGATCGACCTATTCCTTCTTATCCGCTGACCCTAGTGGGGCTTCTAGCCTTTCGGTTTGTTATATGTCGGTGTTCCGTCCTCTTTGGAAGAGCTTGGCTCCCTCTAAGGCAATTGCTTTTTCTTGGCAGATGATTCTTGATAGGATCCCCTCTAGGGAGAATCTATTTAGGAGGAGGGTTATTAGTGATCTTAGTGCTACCTTCATGTCTTTATTATGAGTGGTGGCAGAGGTTTTTTTGTGTACTTCTAAGTAGTTCTCGTTGCTTTTTGTCTTCTCGAATTTTCTTCTATATTATGACTCTTTTGTATGGTTTCGGCACTCCTGGTACCCCTATATTTTGATAATATATATTTTCCATTAAAAAAAAAACCTACAAAGTTAAGTTATATATATAAGCAAATCAAAACTTTTTTCTCCTACTATCCAAACTTACCCATATTTGCTACACTATTTTTACTTTTACCAATGTAAAAAATATTTTAATATTCCAATCTTTCTGTTTTTCTCCTGCGCATATTTTTTCCAATAAAAAATTGAAAGGTTACTTCAGCTCAGCTCATTTTGTTAGGTTTTCTTAAAACCATGTAGAGGAATCTTCTGCTAATATTAAAAACGGAGAGTAGTATTTTTCCGAACGATTTGCTTGGTTGCGTTGGAGCACCGTAGTGCCCTATCACTATATACCTTTTTTGTGCCATTAAAAAAATATAAGTCTTTATTCCCACACATCGTTTTGCTCATATGGTAAAGGAAGGGTAGTCACATATAATAATGATAATATTGCCCTTCCTTTCTGATCAAAAAACAAAATCGAAGCATCTTAATACACCTTCAGCATGTTAAACCTTTATTTTATTTTATCCATTCAACTTATTCAAGCTCTTTTAATATACTAATATTTCAGATACTAGCAATTGAACGCCTTTATACTCATCGATATGTGTTAAAATAAACTGGAATGACAAGGAACATGTGAAAAAAGAGGAGTCTGATACAAGTTAGTAATTGGAGTGAACAAAATTTGAGAGCGAGACATTACTCAATACTCAGAAGAGAGTCTTACCAAAATTTTGTTTCCCCAAATAAGACTAAAGCAGAAACACAATGACATGTAGTAGAAATTGAACACCATAAGCAAAAGTTGGAGCCATAGGAGCTTTAATATCAAAAGAACATTGGAGATGGCAAAGATGTTGTAGAAAAGATGAAATGACATTAACAACATAAAGCAATACAAAAAAAAACATGACAGTTATAATATGAGATAATCCTATCCCATAATACTATACTACCACCTGCAGTTACTATTTGGTTTATCTCCTTTTCCTTCTTACATCTCCTTCCTTCTCACTTTCTTGTGGCATAGATGTGCGGTGAAGTTTCACCAATGCTGCTATTATTGTTGTGTTTACCCCTACAGTCAAAATAGTCTCAGTTGGAACCATTACTGTCTTCTCTCTCCAGCTCCTGTGCAACAGCAATAAGAGTAGGAAATCTAGAAGCTGCCACATTTAGCTTCTCCTTGTTTGAAGCAAAATACATGTAAAACTGCGGATAACTGTGAGCCCCAATAGCTTTACAAGCCTCAATCAAGTTTTCTACCTCTCGTGCAACTCTCAAGTCATCCAAGACAGGAGATTGAGCATTTACCAACCAGACATTTATAAGGTTGATATGTTGCATCTCAGACCAAGCCAACACATTGCACAAATATTGACATACACCACCAATACCTGTCTCTCTTTGATGTATATTCTTCACTAGAAATAGAAGTACATCTTCGCAAAGTTTTGAATTTGAACCAAGCATAATCCTAATAGCATTTGCTTTCTTGAAATCAAATGGAATATCTAACTCAGTATCAGGATCACATCCAACTAAATCCCTCAAATTGCGGATACAACTAGACATGAAAGTCTTATAGTTTGTCTCATACTCTCATCAGTATTCTTCTTGAAAAGATGAAGAACACAACAAGCAAAGTAGACAAGAATTTTAGGCAAGTCAAATTGAGGAACCTTAGCCTCCACTATTTTGTGTTGAAAAGCATGAGATGGTAAAGACACCACGAGAGGTTTTACACCTATTCCATTAAGTGCATCCTCCATTGAACTTTTAGTTGCTATTTTAGGTGGTGTTTCCCAATAGTTCGATGATGAGAATTCAGTTGCACCATACATATCATATAACATAGATCCAACACAAGTACATAAGTTCTTGTTGTTAGTTGAAAGTATTGCGTCATTATATGCTACACAAAAAGCCACACCTTTTCTAGTAACTTGTTTATCAGAGATGTAAAACTTGCACTCCCTCAAGCTTCCCATTGCGCTATTAGCGTATTCACTTGATTCGACAGGTGGATAGCTTGATTTGAATTCATTCAACCAGAACTTCAGAGAGTTGACATAAGTCTCGGGAGTGGGTGGGACAGTTTTGGGTAAAACATCATTACCTTCATGGTTGAAGTCCATTGATAGAGAGGATGAAGTAGGAGAAGGGTGGGGAGAATGATCTGAAAGTGGAAGTAACAGTGGTAGCTATCCAAGGCCAAGAAAACTATACAACCCCTGATGCCATGCTTAAATTCACTAAATCCTAACAAGATTGAAATGAAGTTTACCAATTGTACCAAATTATGCCATAAAGTGTTTGTTAATTATATTTTCAGAACTACTTTTGAGATACTCAATAGCTACCATTGTTCCAATACTTAAACTTCAGAAGGTTCAATCAGAGCAGAAGGTTCAATCAGAAACTTAATAGCTACCAAATTATGCCATAAAGTGTTTGTTAATTATAATAATCACCATTATAACAACTATATTATGCAGAAGGTTCAATCAGAGCAGAAATCTTTGAAGTAGAAAATCAAAAAATGGAACAAAAATGTAAAAATTATAGAAACCTAACTTGTAAAATTCAAAAACTCAACAAAAAAAAAACAAAATCTAGCTCAGCAAGCAAATCATGCTACTAACCATCAAGCAAATCAAGCTATTAAAATAATGAACAAGCTAATACACAGCACGTACACCTTCAGATACGCAGAAAAACGCAACAGAAAAATGTGCAGAAATGCAAGCAAATCAAGCTGTTCCAGAAATTGAAGAAGATAACACGAAGAACAAAAGTAATAGGGTTATTTAGCACAAAAGTAAGAAGAAAAATGAAAAATGATAAAAACAATAACATCTTGTGGAACGCATCAGCCAACAAGCAAGACAAGAAAGAACGAAACGCAACAAAACATAGCAAGCCAAGAACGAAAAAGAATCAAAACGAACAATGATAAAATAGCAAGCCAAGAATAAAAAACGCTAAACGCAGAGCAAGCCAAGAACAAAAGGAATGGAGTTTACACAGTTACACTTACATACACAGTGGCGGTGCCGACGGTGGTGTGGCTGGCTTGTGGAGAGGAACGACGGCGACGGCAATGAACAGTGTATCGGCGACTGACGATTCAACAGCGGCGGCCGGCGAGCAATGAGGCAGAGGAAGGAAGCGTTGGAAGTGCCGTGGTGTGTTCTGTGTTGTCGTCGTTTTGCCTTGCGTGGGCGCGAGAGAGGAGCGAAGCAGAAAACGTACCAACTAAGTTTTCTTTGAAGTTTTCGGTAACACTTAAGGGTACTTTTGTAAATTCCAGTATATAATTTTTATATAACTCATATGATTAAGTTATTATATTTTTAAATAGTTACTATATTGTCGATGTCACACATATTTAGGGACAAAAATTACTATTTATCCTTTAGTTATTTTTCTTATTAATGAGAAAATGGTTGTAAAAGCGTTAAGAACCGAGAAGAATGACCATGCGTTCAGTGCATAAAAGTGACCACGATGTGGTTGAAGTGCTTGTTTGGTTTGGCGGAGAGAGGGGTAAAATCGTTTTTGCTATGGTTGAAAGCACTTTTTTTGGTTATCAGCATGTTCGAGTAGATGACTAAAAACGATTTTGCCTCCAAAATCGATTTTAGCATAAGCTGCAAATTGGAGCTTCTAAGACAACTGTGAATTGATTATGCAAAATAACAATGTTTGACTTGCCAGTATTCATTTATTACCCATCAACAATAACTCTACGACCTCTAAAACTGAAGTTTTTTCTGCTTCTTTCTATTTTACTGCTGCGACAAATCCATTCCTCAGTTGCAAATGTTAGGATAGGGATGACAACACATTGAGCCTCATAAAGGCCTGTTTGAAAGCTATCATTGTGATTTGTTTTACTATTGTCGTTTTTTGTCATTTTTTATTTGCACTAAACTTCTTTTATTTTTTTTGTTTGACAAAAAAACTTCTTTTTTTGACAAACATTTTTTGCACTTCAAGTTATGCTAATTTTTATACAAAAAGTATACTAATTTAGCATTTTTAATGTTAATTTATCAAATTTTTATTGTCAATAATATATTGTTTATTTATCAAATTTTAAATTTTTAAGATAACCGTAAGGTTGGACGTCCCTTTTTAGTAATTATATTCTCTAATTATAATTTTAATTAAATATCAATGATTAAACATGTTCATGACTTGATTCAGGATTAAATTATTGAGTATAAGAAAATAGTTAGTTCTTATTAACATCTGGTATTGTATTTGCACTTTAAATTATATTCTCTAATTGTGTTTTTTAATATAGATATTTTATATACTTATTTAGTATTTTTATGCTTATTTAGTATTTTTTTATTGTCTAATTTATCAAAATTTAATTTTTTAATTTAATTTAAAGTTGATACTCATTTTGGTAATTTTACACCCAAAAGCACTTTTGATCTAATCTACTCAAACAATATGATTGAGGAAAATCACTTTTTTGGTAAAGGTATTCAAACAAAAATTACGTCACATTCAACTCACTTTTAACTAAAATCAATTATGTCAAAATCAATTCTACTCACCACAAAACCAAACATACACGAAGCGCCGGCCTAACTGCCCAGTTGGTTGATGAAATGATTAGTGCACACATATATACATGAACTCATAATAAGTTAACAGCTCCAAAATTGTAAAAAAAAAGAAAAAAAACTCCAAATTGTCAATTCCATGAAAGACATTTTATACCAATAAACAACCTCTTGAAAGAGAAAGCACATAGTATTAGATTTTTTTAGCAAACATAGTTTCAGAATTTTGGTAACCAAAACTAGCATATGTATATTTTGTTTATTACTAATATAAACAATGGAAACGGCATCAATAACATGATTCGTGTTGGCAACACTTTGCCTGTATTTTATGCATATTTTTGTTCGTCATGAAGCCATTACCGCTATGATGGTTATCATGACTCATGCGTGGGACGAAACAAAACAACTATATTCCGCTTTCACTTTCATTTGTTATTTATTTTTGGTTAGAAAAATTTTAGATGAGAAGAAGACGCCTCAATTTAGACTTTCATTTGAGCTTTTTTAGCACTTATGAATGTAATTAATTACTGATTTCAAATCAGGTCATGTCATGTCATGCTTCACTAACTCAACCCTTTAGGATTTATCAATTATTATTTAAGGGTAACTTGCTTAAATTTAGTTATTTTTATAAAATTATAATGAGAATAAAATCTTAATCACAATGAGAGATTTACAATATGAAATTAAGAACAATCATCTCTTAAAAATAATAAATTGCCAAAAAAAATCTCTTAAAAATAATATGATTACAAAACTAAAGACGCACCACACATTTTGCATATGGAGTGAGTAATAGATTAGATTACATCTTAATACTTTTTTAGGTGAACATTACTTGAGGTATACGCAACGTCAAGCAACCAAATTGTGCATGAAATCAAATCCAAACCACAAGAACATTGATTAAATTGGAAGACAACCAAATCATCTCATCCATGCACTCTGGGTTTTATTATATAAATTTGGTATCTTATGTACGCAACTACCAAGATTAATCTCACGAGACACAATGACAACAAAACTCTTCCTCAAAATATGTAAAGCTATTACATTCTCAAAATTGGATTTGAACTCACGACCTTATTTAAGCAAAAAAGATCCAAACTATTTCTTTCAAACACTCTTGGATAAGGTTTATTGGTTTATTTTTAACCATTCAAATCATTTAAGTTCCATATCAATAATAATTGACCAATAATAATTAACCAACAAAGTGGTTCCGATGGTAATTGAAAAATTTTGTTGGGCATAAAGAACTACACTCATCGATAAAGTCAGATAAATCAAGCCAGCCAGGTTCTCCTGTACATCAGTCAATAGCAAAGTCAGTGGATACTGCTGTTTACCGTGGATTTTGGTAAACACCGCTGGTCTCCAATTTGGTTAACTTGCAGGATCAACCAGTGAATCCTAAGACCATTTGTGTTTAGAGTTTTTCCAGAATTGCGCGTTTAAAAGTAAAAAGAAGAAGATAACCGTCGATTTCTCCGCGAAACCGTCGAATTACTCCAAATGAGGGAGGATAAAACAAAGAGAAAATTTGCATGAAACGTAAAGAAAATGAAAATTAAAATTGCATTAATTTAAAGGGGTGGTGCACAAGATCATACATGCGTTCCTTGTACTCGTTTCTCAGTGCGTGTCGGTACTTTGAGCGTGGGAACTTGGTATGAGAGATTGTGACACTTGTTTCTTCTCAGAAACTACTATTTATACTAAGCAGAAACTGCCCTAAAACAGTTATAAACATGATAGCAACCGCTCCTCTTTTCGACCAACTGTTAGTTCTTCAGCTCATAACTGCTCTGTTTTCTGTCTGTCGAAAGCTTGTGTCCATTTTCCTCTTTCTTGCTTTTGCTTCCCCGGAAGCTTGTCGAATTTACCCTGCACATGACTATTTTCTCTGTCGAAATACTTTGGTCTTTGTCGAAATATAAATCAAGCCTTGTTGACCATTTTCAATGAAGCCTGTCGAAATTACAGGCTAACAAATTGCCCCCTCAAAAATGTCTTTTTCGACTGAGCTTGAGGTGGAAGAAGAGAAAGAACATTTTTGAATTCACCGTCGAAATAGACTTTGCACTTGAGTAGAATAGCTGTATACCTAATGTCACCACTGTTAAGTGTTGTTGATGTTACTCTTTTAATGGTATGCCACGTGGCCTTCCGCGTTCAGCTTTTCAATAACTGTCTCATCTCCACTACTCCCTATAAAGCCTTTTCAGTTCTCTCTTCTACTTCTTTCTTCACTCTTTAAGCTTTTCATCTTCTTTACTCTGTTTTCCGTTGAAACCCTCTCTGCAAATCCCTCAAAAACAGTCCTTTCAAGCGCGATTCTTGTACCATTTCTCTTATTCATCACCATCGACACTTCTTAAACCAGTGAAGATGAGTCTCCTCCTAAAGATGGAGCTTCGACAGGTATTGTGCTGTCTTCTGGTGCAAGTCTTAGTGTTCAAGAGTGGGAAGAAATGAAAAAGAATAACCCAGTGGAGGCTTTGGAAGCGAGACTTGGAAGTAAAACTTCAAGCAGTAGCAAACCAAGTGTTTCAACACTCTCTGCAGGAGTTACTGTAGCGACCGAAAAATCCGAAGGAGGGATCCTTCGAGGTGTCAGATGAAGCCGCCATCAAAGTTTAGGTTAAAGGGGCAAACATTGAGAAATCCCCTATATAGGCCTATACGAACCAAATTAGAGTTTGGGAGTCGGTTATGCGCGGGGAAGGTATTAGCACCCTACGACATCCTTCCTAAGGAAGGTTACCTTTTAACTAAATGTGCAAAAAGATGTTAATTTGAAATATATTGTTTTTTACCCTTATATACAAATTAGAAATAAAAGACTTGATAAATAGTTAGTTGTTTTTGTTATTTTTGTTGAGAAATAAAAGAAGGAAATAAATTAGAAAAGAAACTAAAAAAAATGGTTTTATTAGTGCAATTGACAGAGGTTGGCCACCCTCTGCTCCTACGTATCTCCTGGTAGAGAATCAAATCACACGTAGTTCTTGGGCAGAAAATATTTGTGTGGTGGGTGTTTTTTAATTAATGTTTTGGTAAAAAAATGATTTTTGATGAGTGGTAAAAATAAACAAGGAGGAATAGTTAGAAAAACAAGGAGTAGGACGCAATCAGTAATAAGATAGGTGTAATTAGCAACAGGGTGTTGTATTATTAGAGTGGGGTGCGAATAGCAGAACCCAATTTGTTTTGGGGTCATGAGCTGATGGTTTATGAACTTGGGCTTATGTGCAGAGGGATGCGCATTATCAAAACAGGGGTGTAAAAATAATTCTGATGTTATTATAAAATTAAAATAAAATAAATATAAGATATATAAGGCAACTTGTGTTATTTGGAAACCTAATTTTCCTATCTTCCTTCTCCAGCGCCGCACCAACATCATCTCTAGATGACAGAGGGAGATAGTTTGCAAAAATGGAGAGAGAATGAGAGAGAGAGAGAGAGAGAGAGAAGAAACAAGAGAGAAGGAAGAAAGAGAGAGGGAAGAAGAAGGCCACGACAGTGGGGAGTCCGTGGAGGGTGCCACGACGATGACAACGCCGGAGTGTTGCGAAGACGACGGGAGAGAGAGACGGTGGTGACGGGGTGTTCGCCGAAGGTCACGGCGGCGAGGCGTTGGTGCGCCAGTCATCTTCAACGGCGGTGACGGAGTTGGGGAATCGAACGCTTGGTTCATGTTTGACAGTGGCGGTTACGACGGCGAACGGGGACAACCACCGTGTGCGGTGGCCGGAGGTATTTCACCGTTTACACTTCTTGCTTTTAATTTTTTTTTTCAATTTTTCTCTTCTATTCCTCCTCTGATTCTTTACACTTCTTCTACTGATCTTGCTAAAATTGTTTTTCTTGTTTGCTTTTCTTCTAAAAAAAAACTAACTTTTCACTAATTACTTGATTAATTTTTGGGGCAGATTAGTATAACCTAATTTTTCTATGTTCTGTTCATGATACAAGTTATTTTTCTAAAACTAATGTTAAATTGAAACCTGGTTGATTTCTAAATTTTAAAAACCTAATCTATACGGAAAACGTATAAAGGGCATACGTACTACTAGAAGAATGATAAAACATGTGTACAAATTATGAAAACCTAACAAAACTAAAGCATTTCAGATCACACCTATATCTACATGTTTCTTTATTTTCGTATTAAAAAAAACGTATGACAAGACCTACTTGATTTCCAGCTTCTGTATGGCTTTCTCTTTGCTCCGCTGCCTCTTATTATTGTCCTTCTCGTTCCAGAATTTTGGTGCTTCGTGATTAGGGTTTCAGTGCAAAATCCTAATCCTTTTTTTGTTATGAATTTATGTGAATTTCTTGTGTGTCTTATTGTTTGGATTCCTATGCTTTTATAGGCATTTTTTAGGTTTAGGAAATTGAATTCGTTGATTCTGATGCGATTTCTTTCCTTTTCAGGTATCGGGCTTGGGGAGAAGCCTTGGGGAACAAGTAGAGCACCAAAGCCTATGGAGCAACGGAATGATTTTTTTGTATTTTCGTTTCTGATTTTTTTTGCATTTTTTTATTTATTTTCATTTTTTGTATTTTTGGTATTTTTTGGATTACTTTTTTAGACTTTTGGACAATTGGACACATTTGTAATATTATTTTGATTTTATTTAATATACATGTATTTTATTGATTTTATGCTATGTTTTTTCATTAACTAGATGAATAACTAAGTTGGGCTAAACCCAATAATGAGAAAGAAACTACAACCGAACTCAATTGAGTAAAGTATCAAGCATAGGCCCAATCGTAGCAAATTTCTAAGCATAGGCCCAATCAAATAAATAGTACTAAACAGAACTTGAATTATATTGGCACGTGTTATTTGAGCCAAGACTTACAAACTTCCTACTATTTACAATCGTGCTCAAAACATATATACAGGCTAAAACAAAAATTGTAATGATAAAATAAGAGGGCGGACAAAATTGGGGTATAACAGTTACCACTTCAGCTACTTCGACAGAGGCTCTCCTTAGCACATTGCGCACTCAAATTCTTGATGGAGATATCTTCCAAACCGTTGAAGCTAATCCTCCACTTGCTTTTCAGATCAAAGATTTGCTTCATAAATTGGCTGAGCTTGATGTTAATGGTGCTCTTAATGAATCAGTTAGTGACTTTGTTTTGGCTGTTCAGCCTCTTTTTGAACAACTTGCTCGAGATATACAGAGAAAGAGGGAACATGACCATCTTCTGGAGCTTGAGTCGAAACGCAAGGTAGAAATGGCAGCACTTGTTGATGCCACGCATGCTAACTTTGCCTCTTTGAAGACTAAGTCAGAAACTGAGATGAAAACTATTGAAGATTGTGATATTGAGATCAGGGCACATCAAGAAAGTATAGCCAAATTGCAGTCGAAGATACAAGCGTTGGAAAAGAAGAAAGGGAACCTTCTAAGGTCTTTGACCCCTGCAGAAAAACTTAAGGACCAAATTGACCAAGAAGCCACTCTTTGCCTTAAACACTTGGAGGACCTTGAGCGTTGCAATGCCACTGTCGAAAAATTAACTAAAGATGGCAATTTTCTCAACAGGAAGATCTCTAAAGCCAAGGCCTTATTCAATGACTTGAAGTCGAAAGTCATTTTGTAATAACATAGCTTCATTTTCCTGTTGTAACACTTTGGCTATTTTGACAATTATTTTTATTTTGCAAAGGCCATTTCTCAAGCGATGTCGTATCTAATCTGGCAACATTATAATGGAATTTCTTCCATTTTATTCTTGTGCAATTCTTATTCTATGAATTCGACAACGTTTTGGCAACTTCTATTCTTTGAATGCCATGTCTTTACACTTTCTTTATATTTATTCCAGCGTTATTTTAACTTCTTGCAGCATTGGCTTATATTTTTTCAAATACTTGCCATTTACACGCATAATTCTCTCATCAGCGCCAATCTCTTTGACTTCATATGCGCCGTTTGAATAAACTTGTAAAATTTTAAATGGTCCTTCCCAACTTGGGGACCATTTACCTAGGACTCTATTTTTTCGATCCATAGGTAAAATGACTTTCCAAACTAAGTCTCCCACGTCGAAAGTCTTCAATTTGACTTTCTTATTGTACACCTTAGCTACTCTTTCCTTTTGTCTTGTGAGCACATCTAATGCATTTAACCTGTCCTCATCTAAATCAACTAATTCATCTAGCATCATACTCCAATAATGATCAGATGGGATTTCAAATTGTCTTTGAATCCTAATTGATTGAAAACAAATTTCTGTTGGTAATACTGCATCATGCCCAAAAACAAGTTTAAAAGGAGTATTATTAATTGACTCATTGGGAGATGTTCGACATGCCCATAAAATTTGGTTAAGTGTCTTATGCCAATTCTTGGGTTTTTGCCCAACATGTTTTTTAATCAAACTAATGATAATTTTATTGGCTGCTTCAACTTGACCATTTGCTTGAGCGTAGTATGGCGTCGAACTCAACAATTTATAACCATTTTCAGCAGCGAATTCGACCATTTTCTGACCACTAAAAACCGAACATTGGTCTGTGGTGATAGTTTCAGGCACACCGAATCTATACAATATATGGTCTTGAATAAAACTAATTACTGCCTCTTGATTAACATTATTTAAAGGAATAGCTTCCACCCACTTAGTGAAATAATCTATCCCTACTAATATGAAACGATGGCCTTTCGACGAGTTTGGCTTAATTTCGCCAATTATATCCAAAGCCCATCCTCTAAATGGCCAAGGTTTCACGATAGAATGTAATTCATTTGCAGGCACATGTTGTATCCCTGCATGCTTTTGACATTCTTGGCATCCTTTGGCAAACTCTATGCAATCTTTTAACATGGTTGGCCTATAAACACCTTGTCGAAAAAGAAGCCATTTCATCTTATGGCCTACTTGGTGAGCCCCACAAGTTCCACTGTGAACATTGGATATTGCCAAGTACGCCTCATTTTCGCTAAGACATTTGAGTAAAACTCCCTCAGGGGTTTTCTTAAACAACTCATTTCCCATAATCACATAACTTAAGGCTCTATACTTGATCTTTCTATCAGTCATCCCTGTGGGATTCTCCAAGTAATTAACAATTTGTCTTCGCCAATCATCATTTGACAAATTGTTGATGGCAAAAACATCGAACACGTTGTCACAATACCCTTTGTCAAAAACTTCAAAAGTTTCATTTTCATTAAAAATTTCATTTGGCTTAGGACTTAAGGCTAAAGAATCGGCCTCTGCCCCCTCAAGTTTTTGCCTTGACAAAGTTTCTAGTGACATGTTCGTCGAAATTAGTTTGTTTTTAATTTCGATTAGCTCCGTTAAGTTTTCTTTCGAAACTTTATAACCTGAAGCTAGCTGTGCCAAATCATTCGCCTCTTGATTTGCAATACGAGGCACATGCTCGATTTTAACGTGATCAAAACGTTTCAATAATGCATTGGCAGCAATAAAGTAAGTAATCAAATTTTCCCTTATGCACTTGTATTCTTTCGTTAATTGCTTGATTACTAATTCAGAATCACCTCTTATTTCGACCTGCTTTGCCCCCAAGTTTAACAGAATTTCGAGTTCTGCTATTAAGGCTTCGTATTCCGCCTCATTGTTGGAGCAACTTTCTTCGATTTTATACTTGTATTTGGTTGGTATTTCTGTTGGTGAAATGATTAACATTCCTACACCTGTACCATGTTTGTGGCTTGAGCCATCGAAATATAGCCTCCAAGGTCGAAGGTGAACACAATCAATTGCTAATTCGACCACTGAATGGTCTGCAATAAAATCTGCCACTACCTGGCCTTTAATAGCCTTTAGTGGTTGAAATGTCAATGAATATTCGGATAAAGCTAATGCCCATTTACCTATTCTGCTATGCAAAATTGGTTTCGATAACATATGTTTAATTATATCAAAATGAGAATAAACATAAACATCAACAGGCTTTATATATTGCTTTAACTTTGTACATGAGAAATACAAACACAAACACAGTTTTTCAATAGGATGATATCTGGTTTCAGCATCATTCAAAACCCTACTGAGGTAATATATGGCCCTTTCTACACCATTTTCATCCTCTTGTGCTAACATACTACCTATTGACATTTCTGATGCAGCTATATACAATTTCATTGTTCTATTTCTAATTGGATACAATAAAATTGGTGGCTTCATAAGGTAGGCTTTGATTTAGTCGAAAGCTTGTTGGTGGCATGGCTCCCACTTGAAAACATCTTCCTTCTTCAGTCGAAGTAATGGCGAAAATACTTGAGTCTTGCCACTTAGATTTGATATAAATCTTCTCAGGAAATTGATCTTTCCTAGTAAAGACTGCAATTCTTTCTTTGTCGAAGGAGGTTGTGTTTCCATGATAGCCTTCATCTTATTTTGATTTATCTCAATGCCTTTTTTGTGCACGATAAAGCCTAAGAAATCACCTGCACTTACACAAAAGGCACATTTTAGTGGATTCATTTTCAATCCATATTTTCTCATCCTTTCAAATGATTGTCGAAGGTGGTCTAGATGACCACTTTCTGATGCTGATTTAACTACTATGTCATCTATGTATACTTGCATAAAATTTTCTATAAAATCATGGAACATAGTATTCATAGCTCTTTGGTACGTAGCACCAGCATTTTTTAAACCAAATGGCATCACTACCCATTCATAAACACCTAACGCCCCCGGGCATCGAAATGCAGTCTTTGAAACATCTTCCTCAGCAATAAAGATTTGGTTGTAGCCTGAATACCCATCAAGCATACTCAAATATTGGTAACCTGCTGCGGAATCAACTAACATTTCTGCCACTGGCATTGGATATTGATCTTTGGGAGTAGCATTATTTAGATCCCTAAAATCTATGCAAACTCTAAGTGTACCATTTTTCTTAATTACAGGAACTATATTAGCAAGCCAATCAACATACCTGGCAGTTCTGATGAACTTGCTCTTTAGTAACCTTTCGATCTCTGTTTTGATCTTCGACATGATTTCTGGTGCAAATCTCCTTGGGGTTTGCTTCACGGGCTTCTTATCTGGTCGAATAGGCAGCATCAACTCAACCACTTCTCTTTTTAAACCTGGCATTTCATTGTAGTCCCAAGCAAAACAGTCTTTGTACTCTTTCAGCAATTCGACTATCTGCACCTTGAAGTCTTTATTGACTTTTGCACTGATATATGTTGGTCTTCTTACACTTCCATCTCCCAAATCTATTTCTTCTAAGGGATCTTGTGCTTGTATCTTCTTGGTCAAACCCATTGGATCTTTCTCAAATCCTAATGGTTCATCATCATAGACACCGTCTAGTCTAGGTGATTCGACCATAATTTCTTTGTTACTATCATTTGTGGTTAAAGCAACCATGTGATGCAACTCAGCTTCGAGAATTGCTTTTTCTTTATTTTCGGCCACATAGGCCGTAATTCTTTCCCATGTACTGGGTTTTATCATCATCAATCATCCCAACCAGAAGGCTTAACAAAGCCTCTTGGTCTATTCTCCTCATCAATGATTTCCCTTTCCCAAATGAAACCATAATATGGGTGAAGAATAACAGAGGAGAAGACATTGTCTTGCTCAATGAACCCAGCATTGGAAGAAGAACATGGAGAGATATTTGCCAATTGCTTGTCGAAGGTCTTCTTGGTGATCATATTCACTTCAGCCTTGAAATAACTTTGGTCACCTTCAATGTTTTCAACCAACCCATCTTCTCTCCAAATAATGAGCCTTTGGTG
This sequence comes from Astragalus glycyphyllos, assembly GCA_963573325.1. Classification (NCBI taxonomy): domain Eukaryota; kingdom Viridiplantae; phylum Streptophyta; class Magnoliopsida; order Fabales; family Fabaceae; genus Astragalus; species Astragalus glycyphyllos. The sequence goes on from OY754311.1 coordinate 14,060,167, forward strand.
CACAGTCGAAGGGATTGCCCCCACTCCATGTATCCATTCTCTTCCAAGCAGCAAGTTGTAGTTTGCCTTGGAGGGTACTACCAAAAACAAAGTTGGCCTTTTGACACTACCTACTGCTAATTCGACTTCAATGGCCCCAAGTGAATGGCCAGTTTTGCCTTCATAATTAGTGAGAACCACATTATGTGGCCTCAAATCAGTGTCACATTTGCCAATTCTTCTTAGCAAATGTTGAGGCTTCAAATTCACAGCAGCACCACCATCAACAAGGACCTTGTTGATTCCCACATTGTTGACCTTGGCTTGAATGAACAGTGGCTTGAGGTGATTCATCATGCCACAATCTGGTCTTTCAAAGACAGCATGTCGCTCTTCGATGCAGCCATTCTTCAACACATAGTAGCATATGGGTTTATATGTAGTTTCCTCGTCGAAATCTTCTTCGACATCATTAACCTCAGAAACCACATCGTACTCAATTGGTAAAATTGAGATGACCCCACATAGCACGTCAAACTCTGACCCAGAATCAGCAAAGGAAGAATCTAACTCCTCTTCTAAATTAAGGTCTTCTTTTTTGAAGCCTTTCTTAATTTCAGAAAGAGGAGGGAAAATTCTCTCAGTGTCTGGTTTCCTAACCACTTCAGTCGAAGGTAAGATTACCTCTTTACCCTTCCCTTTGTTTGAGGTTGTTGCTTTACCTGCAGCAATAGCATCAGCCTTCTTTTGGCGTTGAAACCTTCTCCATTGAGTTCTTGTCATAGGATTCTTCCCTTTGTAGTTGTTACTATAGGCATACTTCTTGATTTCAATTGCCTTGTTCTGGTTAACACCACTTGTGTTACCTTCGACCAGCTTAGGTGGCCTAACTCGATGGATAGCATTGTCCCCCGTGTGGTATATGGCTTTGCTTCTCCCACCAGAATGTATCCACTTTTTGACAGGAGTACCAAAAGGAGGAACATAAGTACTCAGCTTTCCTCTTCCAGGAGTTTTGGTCGAAGTAACCATGTAGGGAATTCTCCTATCGGCAAAATCAAACTTGGGCCTTTTATCCACCCATTTACCTTTGCGCTTCATTTGAGGCTTGAACTCTTCAAGTTCTTTAGCAGCTTTCTTGTCGAAAACAGCACTGCACCTTGGGCACAACATCACCTCTGAATTACTTATCTTGCAGCGATTGAGGAAATCCACCAAATCCTCTTCAGCTTTTGGGTAGACGGGTTTGGCCTTGTCGTTTCCTTGGCCTTCTGCAGCCATTTCGACATCCATCTCTGAAATTGGTGAAGTTCTCTTAATGTGAGCCTTACTAGGCCCAGTTCCAGAAGCTTCGACCATATTGATGCTAATTTCAGTGTATAATGCCTCGACTTCAGGCAAGGGATCAGCATCAATCTTCATTTGCGCTTTTGGTTTTTCACCAAATTTGAGCCATCCTTCATTTAGCGCTTTCTGCACCAAATCCCTGAAAAGAACACAATGAGAGGTATTATGACCCAAAAAATTATGGTATTTGCAAAAACCTCTTTTCTGTCTTTGTTCTAATAGTGGTGTTTTTAGCCCTTTAGGAACCAGAATTTGACCGTCCTTAACTAACAAGTCAAATATTTCGTCACATTTAGAAACATCAAATGTATAAGTTTTTGCAACGAATTTGTCGTTTTTAGGTTCGACAGGATTTTTACCATTTGAAGGTTTTAGCAATTTACAAGTATATGGAGGTCCTGGCTTTAATTCGGCAACATTGACCTCCTCTTCGACTTCCTCGTAAGAGATGTCGTACTCTTGTTCCTCATTTTGAATTTCGACATAGGCAATTTTGTCTTTTTTATTGTTATGAAACCTATTAGTTCTAGATTTCTCAGCTTTTAGCCTTTCGACTTGCCTTACTCTATCGGCCAATTGGGCCATATCTCTTAAATGTTGAGTGTCTAGTTTTTTCCTAATAGAATAATCTAGACCACCAGCAGCCATTTCGACTAACTCATGTTCAGGCACTTGGGTAAAGCACCTTGCTTTGAGAAGTCTAAATCTGTTGAGATAGTCGTCAACAGTCTCTGCCGTTTTACGTCGAACACTAGCCAATTCTTTGAGACTAATTTTACATTGTCCCATGTAGAATTGCTCATGGAAAGCTTTCTCTAATTGGTTCCAATTAAACATGGAATGTGGGGGGTAAAGTAGTGAACCAAGTGAAAGCATTCTTTGTTAGAGAACTAGGGAAGAATTTCATCCTTAAATTCTCATTGTGGGCTAAATCTCCAGCCTCAGTTAAATAACGAGCAATATGTTCGACAGTGGATTCACTGGTTTCCCCAGCAAATTTAGTGAACTTAGGGATTTTCCAACCCCTTGGCAATTCACTTTGTAAAACATATTCAGACAAAGGAGAAACAAAATTTGGCCTATGCATACCTAAGTTAAGGCCATTCTGGGCTAAAATTGTTTCGACAAGATTAGCTATATTGTTCTGCGCTCCAAAATTGTTTTGTTGCACTTGCCTGACTACTTCATCAGCATTTTGATTTCTATTTACTAACACTATATCAGGCTCGTTTTCAACCATCCCCTGCAAGGGTTGTTCGACAACTTGTGCTTGTGCCTGATTTCTAGGCAATTCAATGTTAGGCCTTTCTAAGGGGATTTCTACAGGCCTCAAAGGTTGTACTTGGGGTATTGGCTGATTCTGCATTCTTGGAGTGCCAAAGAAATCTGCAATTCGACCCATTTGAGTTGCCAATGCTTGGTAACTGTTATTGGTATCACGTATCAAAGGGTTGAATACTGTACCAATTTGTTGGGTTAACATGTTAACCATATCATGATTGGCCTCATCTATTTGTTGTCTTAATGCCAACACAGACGCTGTAGTTAATGTGGGCTGGGCATTTCGACCATAAATGCCCTCTTGAGAGGCATGCATAGGGGAGAAACCACCATTCATTATGTTATCTGCACACGTTGATGAATTGGTTTGCAAGCCTACCATCATGCCAGTTGGCATACCATAAGGGAGATTTCGACCAACTATAGGCATGCTAAATGGGATATGACCACTAGTCATATATGGGTTAGACGTTCCCATTGTTTGTGGCATAGAAGCCATTTCATTAGGCTGTGTGGTCACCGTGGTGGCCATTGTTGGTAAAGGATTAAGCACAGGAGATGTAACTGTGATCATGCCTGTCGAAGGCATTGGAGCAGTTATTCCCATAGCGGTTACTGGATTAGCGTCATTGACAGACGCATTCTCAGGGCCACTCTGTGCGTTCGAAGAACTTGCGCCAGAACGTGACATCTTTGACAAAGATTTACCACTCCTCAGGCGCATAAACAATTATATTCCAAGATTCTGTTAACTAACACTCTAATATTTCGACACAAATGTCCCACTGGGCGTGCCAATTTGTTTACCGTGGATTTTGATAAACACCGCTGGTCTCCAATTTGGTTAACTTGCAGGATCAACCAGTGAATCCTAAGACCATTTGTGTTTAGAGTTTTTCCAGAATTGCGCGTTTAAAAGTAAAAAGAAGAAGATAACCGTCGATTTCTCCGCGAAACCGTCGAATTACTCCAAATGAGGGAGGATAAAACAAAGAAAATTTGCATGAAACGTAAAGAAAAGGAAAATTAAAATTGCATTAATTTAAAGGGGTGGTGCACAAGATCATACATGCGTTCCTTGTACTCGTTTCTCAGTGCGTGTCGGTACTTTGAGCGTGGGAACTTGGTATGAGAGATTGTGACCCTTGTTTCTTCTCAGAAACTACTATTTATACTAAGCAGAAACTGCCCTAAAACAGTTATAAACATGATAGCAACCGCTCCTCTTTTCGACCAACTGCTAGTTCTTCAGCGCATAACTGCTCTGTTTTCCGTCTGTTGAAAGCTTGTGTCCATTTTCCTCTTTCTTGCTTTTGCTTCCCCGGAAGCTTGTCGAATTTACCCTGCACATGACTATTTTCTCTATCGAAATACTTTGGTCTTTGTCGAAATATAAATCAAGTCTTGTTGACCATTTTCAATGAAGCCTGTCGAAATTACAGACTAACAACTGCACACCAATATCACAATATAAAAAACAACAACATCGATCCATGTTTTTTTGACCGACCACCCATAATGATTTTAACTTCAAGCTTATTCCATGTACACTAAAAAATAACATTAATGAACTATTGATTTTTATTAGATCAATTTAATGACCTATTGATTTAGTCCACGGCTGGATTTATCTAATTACCTAATTTTATAATTTTATCTTAGAGTAGAAAAAATATTCGTGGCGTTTTGTGAAGAAAAATACATAAATAAATTGGTGAGTGAATCATAGATGAGGTTATTCTAGTCATTTGGAATACGGAAGCGTGAAGACTCTAGGTTGTCATTTGTCAAATTCAACCTTCCACGGATTCGAAGCATCCAGATAATTTCACGTTTCCTCCAAGGGCAATATTGTATTTACAAAAATACCACAAAGAAAGTGAAATTTCACGCGAGCGCGTAATTTTTAAGTGGTCACACGGCATTATTTCGGCATAAAAAGGAAAGGATAAAACGGTGACACGCAATTTCGGTTCTCAAAAATCAAAAGGAAAAACAAACAAACCCTAATTCGCTCACTACCCCCAAATTGAAATCCCTAGTTAACTGTGTACTACTGTTTTGGAAGAGAAAAGCACGACAACGCGAGAAGCAAAACGAGAAGAAGAAAAGATGTTGGTGGAAACGGAATTCATCTGTCAACAAAGTATTCCGGTGTTAGATGTCAAGTATCATCTTTGCGTTGCGCAAGAACACGCCGTTAAAGTTGAGGTTTCACCTAACTCTAACGCCGTTCCTGTCTTTAAACAAGTTAGGGTTTCCTCTGAATCTATTTCAACCGAATCGTCTCGCTTTGAATCGGTATGTTCATTTCCCCTTTTTCTTTTTGTGTTAATGTTTTAAATTTGATTAGTTTCGAAAATTGATTCTTGGATTTTGATTTTTGATCTGTGAAAGAATTGAGAATTGGTCTGTTGTTTTTTGGGGATTGGGTCGGTGGAATTTTGTTTTTTTGGGTGATTGCGTATCGATCGGTGTGGATTTATTTGTGGATTAGGGTTAGTTGATTCTCAAATATGAATCGGGTTTTATAAGTTTCCTGTGTCAGATTTGCAGAAGACTAAATTCTACTGTGTTTTGTAACTGGAATTTCGAATTGGGTGTTTGTTTAGTTTGTTAATTCTTTTGCCTTTAGATTTGGATATCGTCATAGAATTAGGTCTTCTTAGTGAATGGAGCTTAGTGAATTTCCGTTGTGTTTGTTGATGTATTTCTTTAACAACCCCTTTCTATTGAGTGGATTGTTTTTGTGCTGATCTGCCTATTGTTTTGTTGTCTTATTATTCTAGGCTGTGATGGGTTGCTCGGAGATGATTAAAGATTCAATTTTAGAGACTCCTGTTGCAAGATTTACCCCAAATGTTCGTTCTGGTAGCTGGGTTGATATTGGACCGAGGGGATCAATGGATGACGAACACATTCAAATAGATGATCTAGCTGCTCACCTTGGATTTGTGTTTAAATACCCTATGCCTAGTGCGTTTTATGCAGTTTTTGATGGGCATGGTGGGCCTGATGCAGCTGCGTTTGTTAAGCAGAATGCTATGAGGTTGTTTTTTGAAGATGCTAATATGCTGCAATCATATGATACTGATGCACTTTTCTTTAAGAAGTTGGAGGATTCTCATCGGAGAGCTTTTCTTGGTGCCGACCTTGCTATAGCTGATGAACAGAGTATTAGTAGTTCTTGTGGGACAACAGCTCTCACTGCCCTTATACTTGGAAGGCATTTGCTTGTTGCTAATGCTGGTGATTGTCGAGCAGTTCTTTGTAAGCGTGGAGTAGCTGTTGACATGTCTCAAGACCACAGACCGAGTTATTTACCAGAGCGCAAGAGAGTGGAGGAGTTGGGTGGTTATATTGATGATGGGTATCTCAATGGGTATCTTTCTGTCACTCGTGCTCTTGGAGATTGGGACTTAAAATTTCCACTTGGTTCTGCATCACCTCTCATAGCTGAGCCAGATGTTCAATTGGTTGCATTGACAGAGGAAGATGAGTTCTTGATCATTGGGTGTGATGGGATTTGGGATGTAATGTCAAGCCAGGAAGCAGTTAGTCTTGTGCGTAGGGGATTAAGAAGGCATGATGACCCACAACAATGTGCCAGAGAACTTGTCAAAGAAGCATTGCGCCTACACACATCAGACAATCTTACTGTAATTGTTATTTGCTTGTCCTCTGTTGAAAGCATTGTGGAATCATGTCCACCCCATAGGCGAAGATTCAGAGCTTGTTCTCTGTCTGAAGAGGCCAGAAGCAGATTGAGGAGCTTGCTAGAAAGTAATTGAATGTATATATAGTTCTCATGATTCACTGTTGCTTTCATGCGAAAATTGATTCATGTTTTTAGGCTGTTGTAGACTTTAGAAAAGAGCAGCCAAAAGTTTTGTAGGGATGGGAGAGTATGATTGGGTTGCTGAGATCTATTTAACTGAGGTGTTTTCTAGTTATTTTACCATTTTTAGTTACAAATGTAACTAGCTAGTTTTGGCAGTAACTGTGGCGGATTTGATATCATTGTTACATGTGTAAATAAGAAATGATTTAGACTTCTCAGGCCTCACCTATACTCCGTGGTTGCTACTCCTAGCATTATATTCGTTTGATATTTCGTTGCTTGGTACTACTGAATTCAAAAGTTGAGTGCACGTTTCAACCACCCTGATCAAAATTCGTTCATATAAATACTAACGAAGTATACAGCGTTTTAATAAGTTCATTCATAGTTTTATATATAAGTCTCTGTGTTCATCTCTCTCACTCTCGCATCTTTATTTCTGCACTAAAAGAGTGACATGAGCTTCTCTCACTGAAAAAACTTAAAGATTTAAATGTTTTTTTATAACCGGGATAAACTGGATGCCTAGATCACCACGGGTCTTGGTCGTTTTCATGGTTTTCCAGTTCAGTGTCCTGTTTCATAGGAAGTGGTTTTAAACCTATTTTCGACCGGACACTACTCTAGCTTGTCCGATCCGGCTCACAGTTTCACGGGTTTCCGATTTTGATAATTTTTTTCTTTTTCTGTATTAAAAAATGTTGTGGTTTTTGATGACGACTTTAAATAATTTAAACTAGTGGAATGACAAACACAGCCAAAGATTGGAAATGGTATTTATTTAGAATTTATAATAGAATTCAAATTAAAATTCAAAATTGAGTTAAAATAGTAGATTTCAAATTTAAATTTAAAATTGGGTTAAATTTCTTAGTAGTTTTACGAATTACAGTGCAAACATTTGCTATTTTTCTTACTAAATTTAAATTTAAAATTGGGTTAAATATGTTTTTGGTCCTTATAAATATAGCGCATTCTGTTTTTAGTCCCTGTAAAATTTTTTGGACAGTTTTGGTCCCTACATTATTTTCCATTTGCACTTTTAGTCTCTACCGTTAATTTTCACTAACGGAGCTGACGTGGCACTGCTCATGTGTCAGTTTTTAATGTGTTGGCAGCCATTACTTATTTCCATGTCATGTTCTTAATTCCACGTAAGCTGCTCCACAAAATAAAAAACTAACATTAAAAAGACGAGACCCAGAACATTGCGTTACGCGCCCCACGTGCTCGTCATTCATCTTCTCCGCCCGAGTTGAAGGAAAACGGGTCAAGTTGACCCGGTTCAATATCTACATAGGATCAACAGTTAACTTTAACTTTTAGCTATGTTGGGCGTATTACACCAGTATGATGAATCCTTTTGGTAGTTTTTATAAACATTCATCCATGTTTGAGATATTTTAAATCCAAAAACAACAACAAAAATTGGAACCGTGTTGGACTTTGGCCAATTCTATTTCATTACCCAGACCACCAAAAGCTTCTAGGTTTTGATATGTTGGTCGCTTATAAGCATGATTAAGAAACCACAAAGCAATTTTCACATTTGAAAAGACTGTGCAGGTAGTATATGATTCTTCCCATTCAAGCTGAATTTGAGGATCTTTTAAAGTGAAGGGTTGCAGGTCCTTATGGACTAAGGAGTCCATCAAGGGGATCAGTTTTTACATCTTCAGATTCAACATCAACGTTGAATCTACAGCTAGCTTCCCGCCATGGGATTTTAGGGGTTTGGGATAATTAGAAAAAGGAATAGGAGTTTCGGGAAGACGAATACGGATTTTAGGTTTTTAGTTTTTTAAGTTTTTTTTTAATTTTTCCAGCATGTAGCTTACTTGGCAATGACAACTTGCTGCCAACACATTAAAAACGGACACATAAGCACTGCCACGTCAGCTCCGTTAGTGGAAATTAACAGTAGGGACTAAAAGTGTGAGCGAAAAATAATGTAGGGACCAAAAGTGCCCAAAAATTTTTACAGGGACTAAAAACAAAATTCGCTATATTTATAGGGACCAAAAAATATTTAACCCTTTAAAATTTTAGTTATTAATATGTACAAAATTAAAGTGGAACCCAAAAAAGTTAGTTGTTGAAGGCAATTGTTGTTATATATATATATATATATATATATGTATGTATGTATGTATAGATAGTTCTCGTGGTATTCAATTAGGACAATCATAATTTTTAAAGAGTGAGATTAATTATTGTGATATTCAATTAAGACTTTTTAAAAGTTAGAAAAAGTCTTGTAATATTTAAAAAACTTTCTTTGATGGATTCTTATGAAATATATTTTAGTATTCTTTAATAGACTTCTTAGTGTTTTTTTAGTTTATTAATTATAAAAAGTCTCCCCACCAGATTTGAGGAAAACCACTTCAATATTTAGGAGAAGGAAAGGACCACCCAAGCACATTGCAGTGACTAGTCTTACATAAAAAGCTCTTCACAAACCGATCATGACTATCCTAAATTAAGCCACCTCATGCAAAGCAATTTGAAGTATTTGAGTTCAATTTGAAAATTTGAAGCAATTAGGAGAAGGAAAGGACCACGACGGAGGTCTCTAAGACCTTAAGGAACCACTACATGGGAGGGGGTTACGATGGCTTTTGGCGAATAGGAGTGAGAGACGAAACAAAGAAAGCGACCAAAAGGAAGAGAGAGAAGAGGGGAACTCGGAAATGGCCTTGGGCAAGAAGAGGAGGTGAAGATTATGAGTTTTGTGGGTTGAGGTAGGAGAAGATGATGAGAAATTAGAGTTTAATTTTGGAGAAGATGGAGAGGAAGTAAATATGACCTATTAGAAATTGAAAGATATACACAAAGGAACAGATTGAAATCGAAACATTAGCATTTGCCACACATACAAACCACATAAGCATTTAACGACCACGTTATCCTCCGTTAACAGAGATGGACATTATGTCCAAAAAGGAATTTGTGTGTCAAGACTAATTTGAAATATTGAGGAATATCTGACTGAAAAGAAAACTTATATAACCACGAAATGCATGTGACAAAGATAGCAAAAAAAAAAAACAAGCTTGTACTTATAGGTAAACAAAGTTAGAACATAAAGACCACATAAATTCACCCACCATTAAAAGGCCACATTGTTAGGAAAAATCAGAGGTAATTGCAATCTCTATGAATCAAATATTTTCCCACTATGTAAATAAGTAGGACAACAAAAATTGCACTCCCGCAAAACAATATTAATTGCGGAATAATAAATATAAGACACACCAATTTTTAACGTGGAAAATTCCCCTAAATACGAGGAAATAAAACCCATCAAAAACTGTCCACAAAATCTTCCACTATGTAAAAGAATGGATATACGCAAAGTCTTTATAGTAGCACTAGGGAACAATAAAGGATCAACAACCTTTACAAATAATGAAGGAAATAGAGCACAATAATACCCTAACGACGGATATGCAAACAAACCAATAGAGTGACAATCTTATTTAGTGACAAAATATGATTATATTTCACATAATATAATTTGAACAATCTTATTTAGTGAAAAAATTTGATTATATTTCAATTTTTCAAAATGCCTTCTAAAAAAGCTTAGAAAATACAAGTCTCAACTTTCTCTGAAAGTAGTTACAATGAAAATCAAATGAAGAAAAATAGAGGTAAAAGTCTTATCCACATAAATGAAGGTCCTCCCAAAGCAACTTGAGATAAAAACTTTATTCCCATTATTTCTTTTAGAATCTATGAGAAAATAGTGATTATTCATCCATGAAATGCACATGAAAAAGATTACAATAAAAAAATATTCAAGGTTGTTCTAATAAAAACAATTAATATGTAAACAAAGTTAGAAAATTTATTCACCCACCAAAAAAATAGCACAAAAATTCATTATTCATGCATACATTTGAATTCACAGTTTCTTATTTAATGACAATCACATACTTAAAAAACAAAAACGAGCGAATGTCTGATTAAGTCTCATCAAGGCAATACATGTTAATAAATACTAAAAACAGATGCATTTCATCCAAGTTATGCAGCACCAATCCTACTTATGAAAATTTCCAACGTAAGCCATCCAGAAGGTTGGGAAAAGTCGGATGGAATCAAAAGAAAAGTTGATGGTCCAACAGATGTGCTATGTTGAATGTTTTGAATTTTTGCATCACGCAAATAATAACTTTCACCCAATGGAGTTATAGCTGTCAATTCAAATGAAAACTCCATGTTCAATGTGATAGGTGTAAAATGACAAAGCGTGATAATGTTTCCCATACTCCCAACCTTGTTCTTCATAACAAATATGACACCATCATCTAATTCTTTAAGAATGACAGTTTCCTCATCAAGACGTATTACAGTGCCATACAACATACCATATTTAAATGGGGTCGTATAAGAAGCTGATGAGTTGTGTTGAAATGGGAAGCAAAATCCTTGTAATCAGAACGAAAGTTGCAACTTAGCTGAAAGTTGCAACTTGCTAAGGGACATGAACATGGTCCAAAGATGGATGTATTCTCATGTTCTTTTATAATGCATGGTATATTCATGGATTTCAAATCACCTCTAAAGAAAGAGCACGTTGAGTGATAGGCAAGGAGCACACATAACACTGCTTTTGACCTTCACTATGGCACTTGGAACAAGTATGATGTCCATGGATGCACTACATTAATTAAACACATATTACCAAAGAAATAATTTCCATATAATCAACTTTACAAATTATTGTTAGAAAATTAACCCCAAACAAGAATCTGCCAAGATAATACCTACATAGCACACAACAAACAAGACAAATAATACCAAAAAAAACACCAACATTTATAGATAAAATAGAAACAAGATTCCATAGCTAACCTCAAGTGTCTTTAGTAACCTCAAGTGAAGAGAATTGGCGAAGCGTCCTTGTTGCTGATTAATAATTCATAATATGGTCAAACTACACATGCCTATAAAATTTGAACTTGTTTGAAAAAGTATTTCCCCAAACAAAACTTTCTCCTTAATTTACTCTGAAACGTGCTCTAGATTGGATTCCCACAAATACTAATACTATCTCCACTAGAGGCACAATTAGGGCAGAAAATGAGTCGACGTTGGTTTAGTTCGGGTTGACTCGATAAGAATCAGCCCAGCTCATAGTTCGACTCGAATTCGTTATGATTTTTTTTAGTTCGACTCGACTTGATTCAAGCTCGCGAGTAGCTCGGTTTAGTTCGTTAGCTCAACTCGCAAGAATAAAAAGTAAAAATCACTTCTATTTTTTTGTAAAAAAACTAAAGAATTCCAGATTTTTGACATTTTAAAATAGCAATTTACTAGTAGTTTTGAATGAAAAAATTATCTAATTATAAATATAAATATAATATTTTTGTTTACCTATCTCATGAGTTTAGTAAAAAAAATATAAACAATTAGTGCTAAACAAATTGCACCAACCAATAAAAAAACTTTGCTCTTGAAACACAAAAACACAAAATGCATAACAGAGATCATATTGAAATAAAAATGAAAGTGTAACACACACACAAATATATATATATATATATATATATATATATATATATATATATATATATATATATAGAGCTAGATCATGAACTAGACGAGTCAAATTATACCTACCTCAAGTTCAGCTCATTTAGTTCATAAATCAAGTTTAACAAGCTATTTATCGAGTCGAGTTTTGAACTATATTCGAGATGATTCGGTTCATTGCCGGCCCTACGCGCACAATCTCAAATTATCAGTTGTGGGTTTGTGTGGTTTTCAAAACCAGGATCTAAAGGATACACCTCACATATTCTTTAATTTCTCAATGTCTTATATTGTATACTTTCATATTTATGGTTTGCTTGCTTATTTGGTTCACAAGGGAATGGTTAAATGCCAGAAGGTAAAGTTTAATTGGCAATCAATTTGAAACTCTGCATGTAGCATTAGAATAGAAACATGAGGAATTATATTGTATTAGTTGTTACAACTTTGATTTTGCTACTATTTTCAACATGATAAATATAAGATCATCGTAGGGATGGTAATGGAACCCGACTTCATGGGTGCCCGCTCAACCCTGACTCGAGTTTGACGGGGAAAACCTACTTTGACCGAGATGGGGACAAGTTTGGGGATGTCAATACCAAGCACGCCCCCACCCCGAATTCGCTTGACTAAACATTATTTATTAATTTTTATCTTATTTTTTACAAATATACTTGCTCATTTTGTGTCCTATATCTTGTTTATTTTAAATTTTGATATCCTTTCAATTGAAAAATCTGTTTTAATGTTTTAAACTTTATTTTATCATACTCGGTCCTGCTAGAGATAGGGGTGAGGACAGGGGAGGCAAAACCCACTCCGCCCAGTTGGCATCCCTAGATCTTGGTCATAGTTGGTTGTCTATTCTGGGGGATCTTAGTTTTCGTTTTCTTTAATAGTGTAATAGCTCTTTGGACTGAAAACGTGTGTGGTTTGATTGTTTATAATTTGCTTAAAGTATTGGAGTAGCCCTTACCCATTAATAAATTATTTACCTACCCTAAGAAAATAATACATGATCTTGCGATGGGGAGATATGATTTTTTAAAAAATGATCTTCTCCTTGCATTCTTTCTCTCCATCAAAAAATATAATAGTGCGAAGAAAGAGAAGATGATTAAAAAATAGAGAGATAATGAAGAGAGAGAGAGGAGAGAGGGGGAGGGGGTGGGGTGGGAGAGGAAGTATAGATTTAAGCAGAGAATTCAAGTTCCAAATATTTTACTATGACTAGTAGACCACATGAGCTAGAAGTGTGCAAAACTCATCCCAACGTGTGAACTCATCTCAACCCAATGATCTCGGATTGAACCTAACCCCGTCCTTTATAGAAAACAGATAAAATAGGACCATCCCAAATTAGCACGACTTCGGGTTACGACAGGTTGACCCATGAGTTACTCAATCCGTCCCTAATATACTTATACATATCTTATTATATCTTTTGACACATATTTTAATATTAGCATATATTAAATACATCAATAACCTAAGCAATAAAAATGATGCCATTGTTACTAGAATAACAAAGGCACATAAAAATATCACGAGGTTGATAGAAAAGAACACTCTTTGCATTTCTCAGATGATTTCATTCGCCCAACTCCTCTTATATAACTTCACTCATTTGGCGAGGAAGCACAACAGTGCATGCATAGACAAAACTTCCTCTTGCGCACCAATCATAAAAACAAACAGGTAACCCAAACAGGCACGGATCTATGTCGACTAAATTGGGATCATCCGACCCCACTCTTTGCTCTTTTTTTCAACCAATAGTAGGAGTATTTTAAGATTTTGACCCCACTTTATCTTTTATGTTGACCCCACATGACCCAATTAATACATTAGAAAGAAACCAATGACATAAAAGTGGAGCAACACTTACTTTATTAAGGTACTAATTTGACCTTTATTAAGGTACCAATTTGACCTTTTAGCTATGTACCAATTCTATTTTGTAAAAATTTACAATATTTTTTTGAAAAAATATTATAGACATTTTTTTTGCCCCCATTATCAAAAATTTCTAGATCCGTCACTGAACCCAAACCCTCCTTTAAACACAAATCTTAAGCTTTGAATACTGCACTTACACAAACCCTTCCTTTATTTTGTCTTCTTTTTAAAAAATTGCTTGTCTATGCTAATTTTTAGTAGTGCTGCAGATAGGGTAGACTTGATTGCTTGAGGATCTTTGTAAGCACAAAAATGGACTCGAAACTTCTGTAGGAAAAGAGATGCTTGGCTAGAAGTTGTTTTGAGAAGATAATCTGCTTATTTTGGATTTTAGAAATATTTTACCAGCTGTACTCGGTACTTATATTTTTCAAGTACTTATTGTTTTTTTTAGATAAATAATTTGGTATTAAAAGGGGCACAAGGGGTGCACCAACCCTTACAACCAAGGGGCCTCGTTAAAACCTCCAAAGGCCAAAACCTAATTTGAGAAAAAGACCCAGGGAGGAAAGATACAAAATTACAATGATAGAAAACACCCCATCGGGCAATTTAGCCAATCCGTCCAAGATACCGCACAATTGCGCCCCTTCCTAGCCATAAACCAACTCCAAGCAGTGAATTTAACATTATAGAGAATATCCGGAACCGTAGCCACCTCCCCTTTAAAAATAACATTATTCCTTGTTCTCCATGTGATCCAAGCTACCGCCATCCAAATGAGATGCTTAACACCCTTCCTTTTCTTCCCCTTCAAGATGTTCCCAAATTCCAAAAAATGCTCCACCCCCTCTACGTCACCTAAGGTAGATACACCCAACCATTGAAACACTAGTCTCCACACCTTTCTAATTACTTCACACCTAAAGAAAACATGATTGGCGGATTCCTCTTCCTTAAAACATAAAACACAACAACGATCATGAGCCGAATTCAATATACCTTTTCGTACTAATGCATCCCGAGTAGCCAGTCTATTTAACAATAATCTCCAAGAAAAAATTAGGATTTTTGAAGGGACATCATTCGTCCATACTTTTTAACACGCCATCATCGCTTGCTCCTCCAACGGTTCTCGAGTGCCTGCAAAAGAGGAAACCAACCAGCCATAGCAGTTCTTAACAGTGAAACCAACCAAGGAATCGTGCACCCACACCCACCAATCCACCTTATTCCTCTCGGGTTGAACCCCCAGCAGGATTGTTGAGAGTTCCGCAGCCTGCTGCAGCTCCACCACGCCCAGATTTTCCTCCGCGAATTCCCTCCAAACCCAGCCCGACGCCAGCCACATCCCCCTCTCAGCTACCTTCGACTCTTTAGTGCTTGTTCGATTGTAAAGTGCTGGAAAAAGTTCAGCAAAAGAATGTCTTCCCAGCCATATATCAGTCCAAAAACAAGTTGTTGCGCCATCTCCCAATTTCTTCCTTACTGATTCCATAAACCAACTCGCCCCGATGCCGTTGCCATTACCTATAGTTTTCAAATCTCTCCAACATAATGAAGAGCATCTCCACCCTCTATTATTTTCTGATTCGCCGTCCCAACAATTAATACAACCGTATCTATGCATCAGAATTTTTTTCCATAACGATTCATCATTATCAATAAGACACCTCCATCTCCATTTTGATAAAAGAGCCAAGTTAAAAGCTTCTAAGTTTTTGATTCCAAGCCCTCGCCTCTCCTTAGGTAAACATATTACGTCCCAACTAACCCAAGCAATCTTCTTATGTTCTTCATCTCCTCCCCATAAGAATCTTCTTTGAAGCCGCACTATTTCCTCAATTACCTTCTTTGGAGCTTTATAGAAAAAGAATAAATATAAGGGAAGCGAGGATAAAACCGAATTTATGAGCGTGACTCTACCCCCAATTGAGAGTTGCCGGCTCTTCCAACTATTCAAACTAGCCTTGATTGAATCAATTATTGATTGCCAAGTACTCACCCTTCTCAGGCTAGCCCCCACCGGTACGCCCAAGAACTTGAAAGGAACTGAACCCACATTGCACGCAAGAAAATGAGATATACCGTCTAACACCCTTCTTTCAATATTAATTCCAATAACATTACTCTTTGTAAAATTCACCTTGAGGCCCGAGACCAATTCAAAGCTCCTCAAAATCGATTTTAGACACACAATACTTTTTTCCTTGCCATCACAAAAGAAGATTGTATCATCCGCAAATTGCAATAATGAAACCGAGAGTTGATCACTTACTTGAAAACCGTTAAGGCACTTTGATTCTTCACCCTTTCGCACTAGCCCCCCAACCCTTCCGCCGCAATAAGGAACAAAAAAGGAGATAGTGGATCTCCTTGCTTCAACCCTTTTTGAGCCGCAAACTCCCCCGAAGTACTACCATTCACGAGAACCGATATAGAGTTAGATGAGACACAAACCTTCATCCAACTCCTCCATCTATCATTGAACCCCAGTCTCCCAATCATGTAGTCAAGATACGCCCAACTCACAGAATCGTAGGCTTTTGCAAAATCTGCCTTCAACACCACACAACTCCTTTTTTTTCTTTTTGCCATATCGAGAATTTCATTAACAACAACTACCCCGTCCAATATGTTCCTTCCCGCTAAGAAAGCATTTTGACACTCCGAGATCACATTTTTCATCACTTTTTTCAACCTTCCCGCCAACACCTTTGACAAAATTTTGTACAAGCTACCAATGAGGGCAATAGGCCTATACTCCGTAAGGCATTGTGGATTTTTAATTTTAGGGATAAGTGCCAAGAACGAAGCACTTATTGCTTTTGGTAATTTAGCCTTCCGTTGAAACTCATCAATAAACTTCATAACCTCCGGGCTAATAATCTCCCAACATGTCTTAAAAAAGTTAAGGTTGAAGCCATCTGGCCCCGGGCTCTTATTACCATCACACTCCCAAACCACTTCCTTCACTTCATCAATGGATATGGGCGCCGTGAGCAAATCATTATCCTCCCGCGAGATTTTATTAAAGGAGATGCCATCAAGTTTCGGTCTTGCAAATACTTCTTCTTTGTAGCTCTTCTCAAAGTGATCCCTAACCGCCATCTTTATACCTTCCACATCCTCCACCCATTCCTCATTGACCTTCAATTTAAGGATTTGTGTTCTTTGACGGTTGCCACGAACACAAGCATGAAAGAAACGACTACTAGAATCCCCCGGACCAACCATTTCACTCTAGATTTTTGTGCCAAAAGGCTTTCCTTGGCATGGAGTTCATTCCAAAACTGAGTACTTAGCGCCTTCCTTCGTGCCTCATTCAAAGGACCACCGGTAGTGGCAGCCTCTTCCAAAGCATTCAAGTCATTTACAATGTTCTCTATTTGAAGATCTTTGATGCCAAACACTTCACGATTCCACCCCTTCAATTTATCTTTCAACCATTTTAATTTCTCCTTAATCACATAATCTCCTCTACCACTTGCCGAACAAGAGTCCCAACATTCCTTCACAAACTTCATGAGCCCATCATGCTCAATCCAACAGTTATTGAACCTAAAAGGCTTCGGTCCCCAATTCAATTTGGAGCACATCAACCATACCGGGCAATGGTCGGAGATGTCACGATCTCCTACCCACTGGGATGATAAGTTCCATCTAGCAACCAACCCCAAAGAAACCAAAATTCTATCTATACGACTAGCCCTCCCGTCCGTGCCAAAACAAGTGTATTTTTTGCCAAGAGCTGGCACATCAACCAACCCCATATCCTCCATAAATGCTGAAAATTCCCTCATCTCTGCAAGGCTAAAACCGGCTGCACACCCAACTCTTTCCTCTCTTGACACAATTGCATTGAAGTCTCCTGCAATACACCAATCCCCCTCAACAAATTCCCCTTTTAGCTTCCTTAGACTGTCCCATAAACGCCTCTTGCCAGCCATGTTGCATTCTGAATAAACGTTGACCAAGTAACAAACTCTTCCCTCCAACAATGCACCCGCACCTACAAAATGCTCACCTGTGAATGAAAATTGTACATCCATACATCCTTCCTTCCATACGCAAAGAAGACCTCCCGATTGTCCACAAGCATTCTTACTAACCCATTCAAAGTTCAAGTTTGGCCAAATACTCCCTATCATTCTTTTTGACAAATTGCTACATTTTGTTTCTTGAATCATACAGCAATCAAAGTCACCTGCCGTAATTAACTTCTTGAGACGTCTACGCTTGGCAGCGCCCCCCCACCCTCGCATGTTTAAAGTCATTAAAATCATTGAGAAGAAATGTTTTTCCCCTTCTTTGAAATCGCACCCTGATCACGGTGCTCCAAGAGCAAAATTTTCTCTCTGTATGCATTGTCATGGGCATCACCAGTTACACCTAGGTCCTATTTCGCCATCTTCCAAATCTTCTCTGCCATGTGAGTCACATGTTCTTCTTCGTTTCTAACATTCCCAATTCGGATTTCTGTGTCTCCAATTGAAGTTTCACCAATCGATCCTTTCCCTATAACCTCATTCGTTGACATTGAGAGAGGCACCAAGAGGATTGCGGATTACGCCCCCTGTACTCTCCGAAAGCGTCGTGATTGAGTGACCAAGAACCGGGATCAATTTTCTACCGTCTTTCTTAAGAATCCCCACTGTTATCCCTGCCTCCTCTCCAGATTTTTTCATTGAGTTCCCCACCTTACCTTTTCTTCTTTTACATTCATTCTCTTCCTTCTTATTTTTCTTTTTGTTTCTCCCCTTGACTATTATCTTTCTCACTGGCTCATGATGTTCCAACGGCCCCTTTGCAAGAATTCTAGGCCCAGATTGATTGTTTGAATTGGTCTCCACATTTTGGGCTTCAAGTAAAGGCCCATTATCAATTGGAAAAATGGTAGTATCAAGTAGCACACCCCCATTATTAGGTCCACACTCATCCAACCAATCCTCCACAACTTCACTATTCTGCCCTTCAACTCCTTGCGGCCCCACATCATTGAGACCAATCAGCAACGTTTTTTGCCTTTCCCCATACACCATGCTTCCATTCTGCGCCGTTAAGTTAGTAGAGCCCTCATCATTCTCTTTGATTTCCAATGTTGTTCTTCCCACTATCTCATCATGATTAGAACCTCCTCCAATTTCCAAGATAGTTCCCTCAACAATAGTGAAATTATCAGCGTCGCATGGACTTCCATCATCCTCTTCACCTTCTGAATTTGGCGCAGCCTCTTCTTCCGGAAATAATGGCGGACCATCATCATTGTCTTCACTGTTGTCATCCGACTCTGAATCATCATCCTTGTTGTTCATCAAATTTGGTTGAGTTAAACCATTCCAATGCATAGGACCACACCATTCTTCGAGCACTTTGATGAAAAACATTGATCCGTTGATGAAAGCATGGATCACCATATTGAAGACGTCGTAGTGATTCGTACGTACCATAATTCTCGCCACATCCATTGAGTTCTTCGTTCTTGTGTTATCATCTACACCGAGAAAGACTCCAAATCTGCCCGCCAATGCCTCAAAAAACTCAGTATTCCAAGCGTGTACCGGGATCCCATGGCATCTCACCCAAACAATCCTTTCTTGATCCGCCACTTCAGGGTTCCATTCCTTTATTTTTTTGAATTTTTCAAGCATCCAGTCCCTTCCATCTGAGATAATTGCCAAAATCATACCTTCTTCAAATTCCTCCAAAAGGACAAGATTTGCCCCAAGTGGAGTGCATTTGATTGAGAAAATTCCCTGCATATTGAACCATTCTTGCACCAAATGAGAGCTTCCGGCATTCTTCATCACCCCTACGTACATCTTCTTAAACCGGTTCATTTCTTCCTCCGGCACATCGTAGATAAGATCATAGACATTATTCTTCCTGAAGTAAACAACTTTCTGCTCATTTTTCCCCTTCCAATACTCCCTGCGAGAGTTTTGTTTTGCCCAGACATTGTTTCTTTTAGCCTCATATGATACACCCTTCATCTTCACCAGACCTTCTTCCTTATTTTCCTTCTTTCTATCGTCTTTTGGTTTCTCCACTTCCTTCCATACTTTTCTGCTCCAGCCCTTCCTTGATTCATGTTCCGTCTTTCTCGGTTTCAGTCTTGCTCTCCCTTCCGCGTGATCCTCTCTTTCAAACCTTGGAACGTTGACAAAGATCTTTTTTGCGCCGATGATTATGTTATCGAGTTTTACTGCGAACATTCTCTGATCATTGACGTTACGAAACCTTACAAACCCAAACCTTAAACCCCTGGCGTTTCGCTTGAACGGTATTACCACCTCCACCACATCTCCATAGTAAGAGAAGTGATAAACTCTAATTTAGTGCATTTATTAGAGATATTTTGAGTTGTTTTTAGAGTAATTATTACCGATTAAATAAATAACTGACTAAAATTACTCTATATTTGCAGGAAGGTAGAAAAAGAAAAAATAATATAAATGTGGGCTGAAATTAGAAGAAATGTTAGAATTAAAGAAAGCAAGCCCAAGCCCAAGCCCATTAATGCAAGAAGGCCCACAGTAATAAAAAGAAAAAGATCCTCTTGAAGATTTGAATTAAAAGTGATGCACATGTGACTTGGAGAGAAAGAAAGAGGCATGGAGTGGAGAGCAAGCAACACATATTTAGGAAGGATCTAAATCCTAATATTTAGGGATTGACATATCTTGCAATTAAAAGTGGAAGCAATCTTGACTTGATCCTTTGCTTGGAGAGAAAGAAAAGGAACTAATATAAAAGGAGAGCTTCACTTCTGAAAGGGGGGGAGACACCATAACACAAACAAAGCTAGACACCACATACAAAAACGAGAGCTACGGAAACGCTACGGAGGGAGAGAAGAGTTATTTGGTCCGTGAAAGAGCTTTGGAGTAAAAGAAGGAGATTGAAGATAAAGATTAAGACTTTCTCTATTTCCGGGTTATTCTTATTTCTGTAATTCATGAACCTTATTTTTCTTTTATTGTTCTTTATTATTATGGACACCTAAGTCCTCGTCTAGGGTCTTAGGTGGATCTTGCATGTTTAGAAACCTCTTTATGTTCTAATTTCTTATTTGAATTCCTGTTTTTATTTCAATTAATATTATTCTATTGTTTTTATCACATAATTAGGATTAGCTACCCTTTTCATGTTAATAATCAATTAGTTGATCAGCGACCGTACTGCAATTAGTTGGTGGACCTATAGGATAATTGGGGCTATAATTAATGCATGACCAAACTTTAATTTAGTCTTCCAATCATTCAACCTTTTTGTACTTTATGCTTTTCTTAAATTTAAATTCTAGCATGACCAAACTAGGGTTAATTTAGGAAAAAGAATATTAATCGCGAATGACCAAACGGATTAATAGCTTTAGTAAAGGGATTGGTAATTAAATAAAATAAGGGAATTCAGGTGAAATTAGACATAGGGGAATCGAAGCTTTCAAGTGAAACCGCGACCCTAGACCTCTCTCCATTTATTAAATTTTGCAATTTATTATTTGTTATTTACTTTTATTTCTTTCATGTACAACTCAATTATTCACTAGTCTAAACAATAAATAAGTTTAAGTAGTTTAGTACTTGTTAATTAATCTCTGTGGATACGATATTCTTTTATACTACTTCTGCGTAAGAGTACACTTGCTCTTAGTGTGTTTTTAACGCAACAAGTTTTTGGCGCCGTTGCCGGGGATTAATTTAACAATATTAAACGAAAAAGATTTTTATTGCTTTAGACATTTTTTTTTATGCTTTAGTTTTAATTTTTTTTTTTTTATTTCTTATAAAAAAAAGTTGCTAATACTTTTTCAAGAAGTCGTTGCAGTACACTTTGTTTTGCAGAGAAAAATCTAAGTCATGGTTAAAACTCTTGGAGATTATATTGGAGAGGCAGAGGCGAAAAGGAATTTAGATAAGTTATCTTGGTATATGCCTCAATGTCAACGCCCATTTTCTCCTCCTACTTATGAGCCTTATTCAAATTATTGGGATGACTATGAGCCACCTCCTTATTCCTCCAACTGGGATAATTATGAGCAACTACAAGTGCAGAGGAAAGAGGAAGAATATGATATCAATGAGGTCTTGGTCAAATTTATGGAGCAGACAAATGAAAATTTTGAAACATTGGAAAAGAAAGTTGGAAGCTTGGAGGGCCAAATTGGAGCCATGAACAACAATTTTGATAGTTTGAAAAATCAATTGTCAAAGGTTATTGATATGGTAACAACTCAGTTGGCTGAAGAAAATCTCTATTTACAAACTAAGTCTACCCCAAATGAAGAATCTGAGCAATACAAAGATAATATTCTTAGTAATGGTGAAGAATTCTCGGTAGAAGCTAATTTAGAGGAAGAAGCTCTCAAGAAAGATGAAGAGACTCCTACTGAGGGGAGTCCAATTGAGACAACAGATTCCACTGATGAGAGCGGTTGTGAGGAGAATGAGAAAGATCCATTGGTTCATGATTTGGAGAAAGAGGAGAAAACCCAAATTTTTGGGCAAATTGTTTTAACCATTGGTGATGCTGCAATTGAGGTTCACAGGGGAAAGGTAACTTTAAAGAGTGGTAAAGAAGAGGATGTGATTAAAGCTTTAAATTCCAACGAAAATTTCTCTCTTTTCACCTCTCCTTATTTTGATGATGTGGTTGAAACTAACATTGTCAACGATTTAAAGATGCAGGACCTTTTGGAAAAAAATCTTATTTTGCAGGATCCTAGCATAGTGGTGGATGGAGATAAAATAAAAATTCCCCAATTCTTCGAAGTTCAACCACCACTAGGAAAAAGAAAGAACAATGTCAACCACATGGTTAAAAAACTAAGAAGGTGCACTGCGTTAGATGTAAAATTTGCTCTTGGAGAGCCACTTGATTGAGCACCAACTATCGTCAGGCTCATGACGTTAAGAAAGCGCTTCGCAGGAGGCAACCTGCGTTTTATTTTCTGTTATTTTTGTTTTGTTTTTAGGAATAAGCTCAGATTGCAAACTCTCTCAGGGAAGTCACTCTTACTCTCTCTCTCATTTATTTCCTTTTGTTTCTATTTGATTATTTTGCATTGAGGACCATGCTCCATGCTAGTGTGGGGGAGGATAGTTTATATTGTCACTATATCTTTATTAATGCACATACCCACTATATATGTTGATAGCATTTTTTCTGGCTTGTTTTGCATGAACTATGCTTAAATTGAAAAAAAATAATAGAGATTTTGCCTTTAGGGGATCCCATAATTAATTTACTTGACAGACTTGTGCTTAATTGTAACTCTGAGGATGTCCTTAGGAAGCTGAAAATTAGCATTTGTCCCTCTTGAGTACTTTTTGTGAACTAGCTTCTAAATGTGAGATCTGAGCCTTCATAAGGGGATTGATACTAAATCATAAATTTTTACCCCTTTTTCTTTCTATGAGTGTGTTTCTCAATTTGCTACATTCTAGAATTTGTCTTTTGACCGTTTCAAGGCGAAAATTGATTTGCATCATGTAAAAAGATTTGGGGAATTTAGGTATTTTTCTGGCCTCAGAGTTGTTTGTTGAATTTATCCATTAGTTGCCCCTTTGAGCCTATTTGTTATATTTTTTCTTTGGTACCCAGATATAATTTTTTCTTTTTTTATTGTGGTAACCATTTGAAATTGTATGTGGAGCAACTATTGAAAATTACAATTTCGTCCTATATTTTAGCTGTCTATATTATTAGGACTGAAATTTCGTCCTATGCTTTAGTTATTTATCTTGTCAGGATGAAGAGAAAAAAAAATGGACTGAATCATGTGCTTACAAAAATATTTTCACACAAAAGAAACAAAATAGGAGTTTTCATGTACTTACCTTTTCCTCCTACAAAAAAAAATGCAAGAAGGAGGAAAAGGCAAATCAAAAGAATGAAAGAGCCAAAGGGCAAATCAAAAGAATGAAAGAGCCAAAGGGCAAATCCAAAAAAAAACAAAAGAGTCTACTTAAGAAAAAAAAAAACAAATCAAAAAGAGTTGACTCAATAGAAAAAGAAGAATGAAGAAATGAAAGTGAAATTAATTTGGAGTTTGGACAAAAATTGTAAAATAGATAGGAGCTCCATATTTGGTTTCAAAGGTTACTATTTGCTTCTTGTTTTTAGCCCTTTGATTATCCCTTTCTTCTTGTTTCCTACCTTGCATGATTTCACCCTTGGCCCCATTACAACCCATGAAACCCCATCTTTTGCATGCATGTGAACTATTTAGTGGAGATTTGGTCTAATTACAAGCTTATGGTAATGTGCATTTTGTGGAAACTTGAGTGTATATTTTCCCTAGTCCCTAAACACTTAGAGAGATTGTGAGCGAGTGCCCTTGTTCACATAAATGTATTATTCAAGGACATGAGCCTCTAATTGGGCAACCTTTTGACACCTCATATGTGTTATATTGTCTATTGTCTGTCATTGTGTTTCTAATTTTGGATCCCTTATTTCGCTGTCTCTATTACTTATTTGAAAATTTTATTGAGCCAGAAAAATTGCTCGAGGACAAGCAAAAGTTAAGTGTGGGGGAGTTGATAAACTCTAATTTAGTGCATTTATTAGATATATTTTGAGTTGTTTTTAGAGTAATTATTACTGATTAAATAAATAACTGACTAAAATTACTCTATATTTGCAGGAAGGTAGAAAAAGAAAAAATAATATAAATGTGGGCTGAAATTAGAAGAAATGTTAGAATTAAAGAAAGCAAGCCCAAGCCCAAGCCCATTAATGCAAGAAGGCCCACAGTAATAAAAAGAAAAAGATCCTCTTGAAGATTTGAATTAAAAGTGATGCACATGTGACTTGGAGAGAAAGAAAGAGGCATGGAGTGGAGAGCAAGCAACACATATTTAGGAAGGATCTAAATCCTAATATTTAGGGATTGACATATCTTGCAATTAAAAGTGGAAGCAATCTTGACTTGATCTTTTGCTTGGAGAGAAAGAAAAGGAACTAATATAAAAGGATAGCTTCACTTCTGAAAGGGGGGAGACACCATAACACAAACAAAGCTAGACACCACATACAAAAACGAGAGCTGCGGAAATGCTACGGAGGGAGAGAAGAGTTATTTGGTCCGTGAAAGAGCTTTGGAGTAAAAGAAGGAGATTGAAGATAAAGATTAAGACTTTCTCTATTTCCGGGTTATTCTTATTTCTGTAATTCATGAACCTTATTTTTCTTTTATTGTTCTTTATTATTATGGACACCTAAGTCCTCGTCTAGGGTCTTAGGTGGATCTTGCATGTTTAGAAACCTCTTTATGTTCTAATTTCTTATTTGAATTCCTGTTTTTATTTCAATTAATATTATTCTATTGTTTTTATCACATAATTAGGATTAGCTACCCTTTTCATGTTAATAATCAATTAGTTGATCAGCGACCGTACTGCAATTAGTTGGTGGACCTATAGGATAATTGGGGCTATAATTAATGCATGACCAAACTTTAATTTAGTCTTCCAATCATTCAACCTTTTTGTACTTTATGCTTTTCTTAAATTTAAATTCTAGCATGATCAAACTAGGGTTAATTTAGGAAAAAGATTATTAATCGCGAATGACCAAACGGATTAATAGCTTTAGTAAAGGGATTGGTAATTAAATAAAATAAGGGAATTCAGGTGAAATTAGACATAGGGGAATCGAAGCTTTCAAGTGAAACCGCGACCCTAGACCTCTCTCCATTTATTAAATCTTGCAATTTATTATTTGTTATTTACTTTTATTTCTTTCAAGTACAACTCAATTATTCACTAGTCTAAACAATAAATAAGTTTAAGTAGTTTAGTACTTGTTAATTAATCTCTGTGGATACGATATTCTTTTATACTACTTCTGCGTAAGAGTACACTTGCTCTTAGTGTGTTTTTAACGCAACAAGAAGGCTTTTAGCATTTCCTTGGCTCCATGAGAGTCAGGAATTTGAGAGAAGAAAAAAGAGCATGTCCCATCGTTGTTTCCGTTCCAGTTCATACAAGCTATGTCCGTCCTCCCATGGTGATTGACTGTTCGATTCTTCCTCCTTGACACCGTTTGCCACCCGTCCGACTCCCCCATCCGTTGCCTTTCTCTCTTTATTGTTTGTTTTCAAGTATCGTGGATTTGCCTTGAACTACTTTGTTTTGCAAGCACTCAATACTTGTATTTTTCATCGGTTAGTTTGTATGGTTGGGAACTTGTGTCAAAACTCAAAAGCGATTTGATGTTGAATTTGAGTTAATTGGTCGAGACATAAGTTGACCCGTGGCTTATCAGGTTTATATGGTTAGGCTTAGTTATACCCAACCTAACACGTCCCACGCTCACCCCTAGCATAAGCAACCGTAGCAGCTTCTCACATGATAGTAAAAAATTGTTACTTTTTTATCAGTCACAAAGTCATGCCTTTTATTCTGGCATTGGAAATGATCTTTATCGTGCAAATACCTTACGTCTTTTAGATTTCAAACATTTAACATCGGAAAAAATTAAAATTTACAAAACCACACTTGATTCCCTACTCTAAGCGCACATGATATAATTAAAACAATGAAAATATAATTTATTTAATGGTAAATGAGCACAATGTTCATACCAAAGAGAATAAGCTTAACAAAGATGGACATTCGTAAAGGAAAGAGTACCTGAAAGATAGGGCCAAGACTCAAAGGTTCAATACAGCAATAGAAAACAGGGATCTCTGAAACCTCTACAGATTGTTCAACGAGATCATTTTCCTTGGGAATAGAATTGTTAGTTCTACTGAGATCCATATCAGATAGTCTAGATCTTTTTTACCCAAGATTTCTTCTTCTACAATATGGTTCCTCAAATATCCTTAAACAAATTTGTTATTGCTAGAATGTTCCTTCACCATTTTCATACCCACTAAACGAATTATGCGATCACTCTTTCGAATGCCAACACACCCACACGCTTTCAGTTATTATAGAACTTTTGATTCTACTCATAAATATAATAATGGAAAAAATCATATACATTAATGTATTTCATTATGAAACTTATTAGATTTTACTTTTTTGATAATAAAGAATCCAATCATTTAAGTTTCTATACTAATACTAAAAAAATATTTTGAATTAACCCATTGTTTTATATTAATTAAAATAATACTTTATATTCAATCAATTTAAAGTCATAATATAATTGTATTTTCCTTTTAAACAAAATCTAACATTTAAAAACTAATTTTGATAATATATTTTTGGCAAAATTACACCAGAGGACCTTTAAGTTATTTATTTGTAACAAGTTAGCCCTTTAAGTTTTTTTTTAACAAATAGGCCCTTTAAGTTACCTAACGTTGACACCGTTGGCCCTTTTTAGTAAAATGTCATATCGTAGATTACATTAAAATACACCAAAATATGTTTGATTGCATCAAAATACATAAGCTAGAGTAAGATCACAATATATAAAGTAGCATTACATCAAAATACATAAGCTAGAGTAATCACTAAAATGGCCTATTTGTTACAAAAAAAACTTAAAGGGCCAACTTATTACAAATAAATAACTTAAAGGTCCTCTGATGTAATTTTACCTATATATTTTTGACACAATTTATAATAATATTTAAGTTCTCATAATATATACGTCTTAGAATTTGGGTTGGGTTTAATCAAACCATACAAATTTCGACTCTAACTCAACCCTACAAATTCGACTTGTAAAGTGAGGATGCACTTTTATTATATACTCTTTTAAGATGTTATCTCTCTATAATCGTGTTTTGGTGCTTATTTGCTAATTTCTCAACCAATTGTGTCAAACCAATTGCGTTCACTCGTACTAAGTGCAGAAATTGACCATTGAAAAAGATTTCAAACCAATTGCATTCAACTCATCTTCCTTTTCTCTTCCTCTTCAAGCTTTCGGTTCAGAAAATAATTTTGTGCATGAGCACTTCTCCAAGCTTAATTTTGTTTTCATTGAATTCCATGCAAAAATTTATTCAAATTAGACTCCAGCTTAATCCAATTTGGTCACGTATTGCATGAGATTTTCAAGAAACAAGAAATTGAAGTGTTCTTGGGTTGTTGAAAACATTCATAGTGTTCTGCACTTTAGGTGTTTTGTCTTGAAGAACCAAACTGAAACATATCATACTAATTGTGTTTCGGCTCGTTGGTATCAGCCTCCCCCGGGAGTAGATCATTTGCTTCTCTTGAATGTGCTAAGATCCCGAGAGAGTTTTTTCTTTTTTGGTTCCTTTTGTTTAGTTACGTTGTAACACCACACAAAAAATACTAATTGAAGGACCGAACTAAACATATCAAACATAAATGATCAATTTGACATGAATTCGAAACATAACGGACCAAAGTGGGGAAAAAAGACAATGGTCAAACTAAACTTTTGATCAAAGACAAATAACCAAAAGTACATTTAAACCGAACAAATATTATTAACCGAAACGATTAAAATAAATGGATCATGATTAGAGGAAACAGTATAAAAATATATAAATGCATTATTTTGTCAAAAAGAATATTTAAAATCAGTCAAAATATGTAAAGTGATATAAAATGAATAGAACTTGGAACAGAATAAGAAAATATTTGCACTAAAAAAAATAATTATCATACGAGAGTTTCAGCAGTATATATATGGATATTAAAATAAAAAGATATATATTTCAAATCATATAAAAAGTTTACTCTGTTTACCAAAAAAAAAAAGTTTACTCTAAATTTTTTATCTAAAGCATCAATTGAAAAGTTATTTCGTAAAATCAAGCCAATTAACGTGTGACATTTCAGGGGAGGGATCCTCTAACTTTTTGAAGGGAACTTCCCCTAATTTTTATATCTATCTATCTCTCTTCTAACACATTCTCTCTCATGTTAATTCCCTCCATTTTTTTATTTTTTCTCTCATCAAAAAAAGACTAAAGTTAGGAAAATGTAAAGGTTGGGAAGTTAGATAATTCATTTCCGACATTTTATGATCTCTTTTATATATGATCATTAATGTCCCAGAAGGATAGCTTATGTGGTTGAGTGAAAGGGACATCGTTGGTGAAAATGTAGGCGTACGGAGTTCGAACCTCGCTCCCCTCTCCCCTCTAACTACTAACACACGAATTTCTAACCACTTTTTGCCTATCAAGTATCCTCTGCGCGCAATTGCAGAGAGTAATCACCCGAGCTGGGTAGAACCCCAAGAGGCAAAGCTCTCCCTCAAAAGATTTAACACTGATGTATGCGCAAGGTTGGATTCAAAACAACTCCAAAATATACATTTAATTTGGCACACAATGCCTCCAGGCTTGACAATATTATCACGAAATAGAGTATTATGGTGTTGAGCTAACCAAATACACCATACCACACAAAGCCAAACAATATTATAAACTCGATTGAGTTCAGATCCAATGATTCTCAACCCGAAATCATGATAATGATCTACACCATCCAGCTCAACAATTGGGATCGCCTCCAATTAGCTGAAAATGCTAATCCTGATAGAATGTGACGTCATCCTACAATGAAATAAGGGTTTTTTCTTTTGTACCCCCACCCGTTTGACAATATACCCCTACGAAAAAGTGAAATCCGAAAATACCCCTATTAAAAAACTTCGCTCGGATTTATCTCCATGGGAGATAAATCCGATTTGTATTTTACAAATCAGATTTACCCCCCATGGGAGATAAATCCAATTTGCATTTTGTGTGGGGGTGGGGTCGCATCGGATTTATCTCCCATGGGGGTAAATCCGATTTGTTTTTTACAAATCGGATTTAGCCCCCATGGGAGATAAATCCGAGCGAAAATTTTTAAGGCGGGGTATTTTGGGATTTCACATTTATGTGGGGGTATGGGGGGAAGAGGTGGGGGTACAAAAAAAAAAGCCATGAAAGAATAAGCATGGGCACTGCAGTATAGAGAGGCCATAAGAAGAGTACTAATGCAAAATTTATTATTATGATATTAATAATTATAATAACTCCTTCAAAAGGTAGCCTCCGATTTTTACTTGTATTTTTAACTAGGTAGGAGTAAAGTTGCTCTAGGATTAGGATTTACGCCTTATGATTTTTAGATGATTTATGTTCCTTTCATTCCTTATCTCCCATGTTTGCTACCTTTGTACTCTTAATGTCTAATATCTCATCATTTGCTTGCTTCATTTTTTTTTTTTATGTTTCTGCAAATTTTATCATTGTCCCTTGGTGGTACCTTGTTTTGTACTTAATATCTACTACCTTGCCTGTTGTTCTATAAAAAGGAAAATTGAATTGGTTATAATTTTCATGCCAATAGAGTTGATTTCAATTAAACTTGGCTGAATTTTTCTAATATTCAACACTTAATTATACCTGCAGGAACAAACAAAATGAAATTCAGCAGTGTTCTAATGACATCGAAGCCTTCGTGAAAGTTTTTGGCAAAGAGCATCTTGGGTATGTTCGAAGCACAGGACATTCTGTACTCGATGCAATTCTCGTTCTATGTCAACTTCTTGATCAGACTCTAATGCAAAGATGGTTAAAATGCAGATTGAAATTGACACCTTAAAGGAATAAGTTGCTAAAATTAGTGCTCTAAGGGCATAGGTAGCTGAAGTCAATGGTCAAAAGGCTTAAGTTGCTGAAATGGATGTATTGAAAAAACAACTTGTTTGCCTTATACAAACTGTTAAGGAAAACCCCCATGGATCATCATCACATGGGTCCAGAGTTGATTTCACTTGTATGTTATAAATTTGAAAAACATTTATTAAATAGATTTTCTTATGCTTCAAAATTATCGAATCACTAGTTTAATATTTTACCCGTACTTACAGGAAAATTTATATCTTGTTGGAATTTATATTTCGGTATATCAATGAAATTTACATTTTTGGACATTTTTTTGTTAAAATAAAATTACTAAGTTGGTTTAGAAAAAATTGAAATTAAAATAAACTTAATAAGCTAGTATATTTAAAAAAAACCCAGAAAAATGAAAAGGCAGCTGATATAAAAAAAGGATAGTTTGTAATTTTGTGGCGGTTTATATCCGCCGCAATTGAGAGCTGTGGAATTTTATGATTGTACTAAGTGTTTGTTTTGTACCTCGGTAAAATAAGAGCTTCCTTCGGCAGTTGTCAAAATGCCACAAAATCTTTGTTGATTCGTAAAATCCCGACATACCTTTTGATCTCGTTTTGAACCCCCCGCGACTTGTTTTTTTTATTGTCGTAATATATGATTGAAATATTTTTATTTTATATATACAAATTGTAGGATTTTGTAGGCATTATGACGCCCTAACGTTGGGAAACTAACTTCAACTATTAGGTTTTTTTTATTATATTTCATCATCTTTTTTAAGAAGCTTGGATAATATCGAATTACTTAAGAATCTTATAGGCATTAACCATTTTTTCAAACAAAGGAAACGAAATGATCCTCATTAAAATTTTATGATGCAAATCCCTCCTTCGGGAAAAATATTTGTAAGGAAAAAATAGTATTCACTACTTTTACATAAAAAGGAAAAATGAAAGAAATACAAAAGAAAGGCTGAAGGGAAACTAGGCCAATACTCTTGTCGTACAAAAACCGAAAACGAAAAAAAATAGCAGGCATGGGGTGACCAAAGCCAAATCCGGGTAAGCAACGCAAACCTATAATTAGGCAACAACAAGCAGTTATTATAAAAATCCAGTACCTAACGATTGGGACAGTGTCCCACCAAGTGTAACATTTACTATGTCAATCGCAAGCTAGAGAATGTGCACACGTGTTACCTTCCCTAATAATGTGAGAGACAACGAAAGTCATATACTTAGTAAGATGAACACAATTCCTCCACTTGATTAGGAGATTTTATGGCAGAATATCATGGAATTTGAGGGCTTAAACCACCAAAGCAGAGTTGCTTTCGTGCCAAAGACCCTACTATCGCTTAGACGATGTAATCTTGATGACTTTCATGGTTGTCGTGAGCTCGGCTCGAACAAACGTCAAAATGCCAATGTAATCCAACAAGCTACTGAGAGTAGCACCATGCGAGTCATGAATCAAACCATAGGAAGCATGACCACGACTTCCTTTATCTCACTTAAATTTAATAGGTTTATATAAAACTACGATATCATATAATATTTTGAACAATTTATTTAGTGATAAAAATAATTGTAAATAAAATTTTATAAATGCCTTCTAAAAAAGCTTGGAAAATACAAGTCTTAACTTTCCCTGAAAGTAATTATGTTGAAAATCAAATGAAGAAAAATAGAGGTAAAAGTCATATCCACATACATGAAGGTCCTCTCTTAGAAACTTGAAATAAAAACTTTATTTCCATAGTTTTTTAGAATCTATGATAAAATAATAATTATACATCCATGAAATGCACATGACAAAGATTACAAAAAAAATTCAAAGGTTGTTCTCATAAAAACAATATGTAAACAAAGTTAGAACATTAATTCACCCACCAACAAAAGAGCACATAAACTCATCATTCAAGCATACAATCTCAGTTTCCACAATCACATACTTAAAAAAAATAAACTAGAAAATGTCTAATTAAGTTTCATCAAGGAATTACATATTAATAAATACTCAAAACAAATGGATTTCATCCAAGTTATGCAGCACCAATCTTACTTAAGAAAATTTCCAGCGTAAGCCATCCAGGAGATTGGGAAAAGCCAAATGGAATCAAAAGAAAAGTTGATGGCCCAACAGTTGTGCTTTGTTGAATGTTTTGAACTTTTGCATCGAGCAAATAATAACTTTCACCTGATGGAGTTATAGCTGTCAATTCAAATGAAAACTCCATGTTCAATGTGAGAGGTGTAAAATGATAAAGCGTGATAATGTTTCCCATTCTCTCAACCCTATTCTTCAGAACGAATATCACGCCATCATCTAATTCTTTAAGAATGACAGTTTCCTCATCATGACCTATTACAGTACCATACATCATACCATATTTAAATGGTCGTACAGCAAGCAAATGAGTTTTGTTGAAATGGGAGGCAAAACCCTTTAAATCAGAATGAAAGTTGCAACCTGCTAGGGGACAAGAAGATGGTCCGAAGATGGGTGGATTCTCAGGTGCTTTAGGAATGCATGGTATATTCAGGGCTTCCAAATTAACCTCTAAAGAAAGACAACGTTCAGTAACAGACAAGGAGCACACAAAACATTTCTTTTGACCTTCACTATGGCACCTGGAACAAGTATGGTGCTCCTGAATGCACTACATTAATTAAACACATAATAGCAAAGAAATGAAACATTAGCTCTTCCATATAATCAACATGAAAAATTACTGTTAGAAAATTAACCTCAAACAAGAATATGCCAAGATAATACATACATATATAGCACACAACAAACAAGGCAAATAATACCAAAAAACACCGACATTCATAAATAAAATAGAATCAAGTTTCAATATATTTTTTTTTTAAATAAGTAAGTTTCAATATATAACCTCAAGTGTCATTAGTGATGCATCACATACTAATTTAAATTTGAAAAGAGTGACCAAGCTTAAAAATATCATAACAATCGAATGACCAAATTGAAACATATAATACCAATTGAAGGACCGAACTAAAACATATCAAACATAAATGACCACTTTGACATAGATTTGAAACATAAAGGACCAAAGTGAGGTAAAAAATATAAATGACCAAATTAAAACTTTGGTAGAAGATAAAGGACCAAAACCCAATTTCGCCTATATTTTTCATTGTTTAGTTTGTATGGTTGAGAACTTGTGTTAAAACTCAAGCGATTTGATGTTGAACTTGCGTTAAAACTCAAGCAATTTGATGTTGAATATGAGTTAATTGGTCGAGACATCAATAATGGTATTCAATGTTATATTATTTATATTTTAGAACAACCCGGTCTCGTCTTGATTAGGCCCGGTCCTAAGTTGATCCGTAGCTTATCAGATTTATACGGGTTTTGGGATGGGTTAGGGCCTCTAAAATGATCTGATTACAATTTGGGACAAGGTTAGGGTTAGTTATAACCCATCCTAACCCATCCTAATCTGTCCCACGCTCACCCCTAACATGAGCAACCATAGCAAATTCTCACATGATAATTAAAAATTGTTTCTTTTTTTCAATCATAAAATCATGCCTTTTATTCTGGCATAGGAGAGGATCTTTGTCTCTCAAAGACCTTACGTCTTTCAGATTCCAAACATTTAACATCGGAAAAAAAATTTAAACTTTACAAAACCACACTTGATTCCCTACTCTAAGCGCATATGATATAATTAAAACAATCAGAATATAATTTATTGAATGGTAAATTAGCACAATGTTCATACCAAAGAGAGTAGGCTTAACAATGATGGACATTAGTAAAGGAAAGAGTACCTGGAAGATAGGGCCGAGATTCAAAAGTTCAGAACAAACACAACAATGGAAAACACGGATCTTGGAATCCTCTCCAGATTTTTGTACGAGATCATTCTCTTTGGGAATAGAATTGTTAGTGCCATCGAGATCCATATCAGATAGTTTTTTTCACCCAAGATTTCTTTCTCTGCAATGGGGTTCCTCAAATATCCCTAAAGAAATCTGCTATTGCTAGAATGTTCTTTCACCTTTTTCATACCCACTAAATGAATTACGTCATCACTCTTTCGAACGCCAACTCACCCACACGCTTTCGGTTATAATATAACTTTTGATTTTACTCCTCATATAAATATAATAAATGGAAAAAATTATATAGAATAAAATATTTTTTATAAAATTTATGAGGTTTTACTTTTCTGATATAAAGAATCCAATCATTTAAATTTCTATACTAATACTAAAAAAGTATTTGGAGCTCATTGTTTTATTAATAATAATAATAATAATAATATTAATAATAATAATAATTTAAAATCAATCAATTTGATAATATTCTCTTTTTGACTAAAATTATAATAATTTTCAAGATCTCATAATATGTGTACTTCTTAGAATTTTAGTTGGGCCTAACTCAATCTTGCAAAATTGCATTATAACGTTTGGGATGCCATTTTATTATATACTCTTTTAAGATCATATCTCTAGTCAATTTAGGACTTGGGTTTCTTCCAATAGAAATAAACAAGTAATGCAAAGTTTAACCTTACCACGATAAAACGTTGTACAAAATTACAGTACAGCTATCCGTAAATTAATTGGCAAATGCAAAAATTGTTAGACTATATCATGTTCTGGCTTTGAACCTGAGACCTCGTGTATGAGTTTCAAGTGCCATTTGTTACTATGCCTATAGAGCCAAACAAATTAAAGCAACACTTGCATTTTACATCTTTTTTTTTGTATAAGCATTGTAATTGTAAATCATTGGATAAATTGATAGTTTTGGTCACCCTTTTTTCTTAAATTAAAACATTTGGTCCCCTATTTTAAAACTCAGATATTTCGTCTCCCTATTATTAAAAACTCAAACTTTTATTCCAAATGAAGGTTTTTAATTTTTTTAGCTGATGTGGACATCATTAAATGATAAGACACGTGACGTAGGCACCACACATGAATACCACATAAATTAATAAGACACATAAGCAAGCCACGTAATTATCTTATCAGTAAAATAAAAAAACTACAAATAAATTACAAAATTAAAATGTTAGAAAGAACTTCAAAACCATAACCCTAAAATCCCAACCAACACTCTTAGCCTAGTGGTCAGGCTCGGTGGGGTCGATCCGATTTGCTCCCGGGTTCGATTCCCGCCTATGTCAAATAGGATGTTGGCCAGCGAAATGATTAAGAGCCCCAAGTAGCGAGTGCAGATTAGTCATTCGTTAACAGCGTTGGGACACTGCGTGGGTCGCCTGCGAGGGTCAATACCAAAAAAAAAAAAACCTAGAATCCCAATCCCCTTCGATCTCACTTCTTCTTCTGCTCCCACTCTCTTCTCCCATCCGCTTCACCACCACAACTAAACTAACAACGATCTCACCTCCCTAGCTTCAAAAATTTCAAACAATTGCTTGACCACCAACCACCAATTCCTTCTCCAATAATCACTACAGTCTGTGCATGATACCTCAACCCATCCCTCACCCTTGCCTTTTTAGCCTCCCATGATTTCCCATGGGCACATTGCAGCAATAGAATATATAGGTCCCTCCTTCAACTCATCCTTTACTACACCGCGACAGTAGAAAAGCCTTCTCCTTTACAAATATCCACAAAACGAAATTTGGAATATCTCCCTCCTTCAACGTTTTCTTCTTCTTTCTTATCCCTCTATAGCTCCATAATCTTCTCCACGAGAACTTCCTTAAACCTAGCCTCAACAGATTCCTTAAGCCCAATTCAAGAACACACTCCATAGCCAGAACCCTCAATTCCAAATCCCCTAACGAGAAAACACAGCACATCAACGGCGGGAATAGAAGCAATGACTCGGTGAGTGAAGTGAGTGAGGAGAGGGAGTAAATCATTTTCCTTTGAAACAGGGTTGTTTTAGGGATAGTGAGAGGTAGTGAGTAGAGCTGTCAATTTTGGCCCAGCCCAACGGGCCGGCCCAATGGCCTAATTATTTGGTTGGGCTGGGCTCTAAAAATAGAGGCCCAAAAAGCAAGGCTAAGTTTTTGGCCCAGCCCAATGGGCCCGATCATATATATGGGCCAGGCCGGGCTGGCCCATGGGCTGATGGATAAAGCATTAATTAATTATTTATGGTGATTTTTAGAGCCAAAACAGATTTAAATTGACTTTTTTTTGAGCCAAAACACATTTATTTATCTTATTATACACTATGTTACTCTCAAAATATTGTCTTTATGTATGTTGCTCATTCATAGGAAAAAACTATGGTCAGAATTCTAAAATTCAATGATTTGTGGCCCATTGGCCCATGGGCTGGTGTCGGGCCAGGCCGGGCTATAAAATATGCAGCCCATTAGAATATTGGACCGACCCAGCCCAGCCCACAAATGTTGTTTGGCCCTATGGACCGGGCCCAGCCCATTGACAGCTCTAGTAGTGAGTGGTTTCACAGTGGGTCCAAGTTTGGAGTTCGAATTAGATGAAGCGGTGACTTTGGTGATGGAGTGAGTTGAGAGAGGGCGAGTGAGGAAGAATTGGAGACTAGGGTTTGAGTTGTGGAGAGAGTCAACGGGGGATTTGAGGTGGTGGAGGCGGCGGGAGAAGATCTATGGATAGTGGAATTAGGATTTAGGGTTCATCAATTCCGGGTTTAATTTTGTTTTGAATTTTTTATTTAAATTTTTTATTTAATATTATATTATGTGGCAAGCTGATGTGGCTCATTAGTTGAGGTGGCATAGACGTGTGGTATTTTAGAGTTTAGAAAAAAATTTAAATGTTCAAATATGCGAAGTTTCTTCCTCGATAACTAGTTTGGTAAAAAATAATAATAATTTTGTGACAAAATGAGTAAAGTGGCATGCTAAGCAGTGTATCTTGGGGTGCTTTAGAGTCCATAAAAAATTATCTATTCAAATACAAGCGGTTTCTTCCTCAATAAACGATTTGGTGAAAAGAAAAAATAATTTCATGACAAAATACGCAAAGTGCGATGCTAATAAGTGTGTTTTAGGGTACTTAAGAATGGAGAAAAAAATTTAGATGTTCAAATACGCAAAGTTCATTTCTCAATAATTGGTTTGGTGAAAAAACGTAATTTCGTGATACGTAAAGTGCAACGCTAACCAGTGTGTTATGAGGTACTTTAGGGTATACAAAAAAATCCAATTATTCAAAAACGGGAAATTCGTTCCTTAATAAGTGGTTTCTAACAAAAATATATTTTTGTGACAAAATACGTAAAATGCAATGCTAAACAATGTGTTTTTGAAAGTTTAGCTTTCGAAAAAAATTTAATGGTTCACATACGGGAAGTCCGTTCCTCAATAACCGGTTTGGTGAGAAAAAAATTTCCGATATAAAGTGGGACGCTAGGCAGTGTGTATTGGGGGTACTTTAGAGTCCATAAAAAATTTAACTCTTCAAATACACGAAGTTTCTTCCTCAATAACCGATTTGGTGAAAAGAAAAATAATTTCATCACAAAAATACAACTCTAAGCAGTGTGTTTTGGGGTACATTAGAGTGCAGAAAAAAAATTAGATGTTCAAATACACGAAGATTGTTCGTCAATAATGTCATGTTTGTCTATTGCTGATGAATTTCAAAAGAATTCATCATTCAATCATCCCAGAAGGATTGCACAAATAACTGAATATTGAAGCATCCTATAGGAGTGCTCAAAGTGTGAAAGTTTGTGATACAGTTCTTGAAGAACCGGAAAAAAGTTCAAGCATCCATGAAAGATTGCTCTGTTGACCGTTGACTTGACGGTTTGACTCCAACGGTCATGTTGACCGAGTCAAACCATAACGGATTTTTATTAAATGTTCCAACGGTTTTATTTCGCATTTAATTCCCAACGGAATTATTTATGATAGAGTCGTTGGCTCTTAATTTGTTTCCAACGGCTAGCTCTCGCAATCCCTATAAAAGAAGAGCTTCTCCTCATTTGCAAAGGGCACCAAACTTGACGATAAAGCATCTCTCCTCAAGTTTCTCTCTTCTCCCTAAACTTCTTTCTTTTCTCTAGAAAGCTTGAAGCATTTCCAAGTTTAATGAGTGATTTATTGAGGGTGTATATCTTAGAGCGAATTTTCACGGTGCAGTGAACTTCATATGAACCTATTAAAAAAAACCTATGTGTTGTTTCAAACCGAGAGATTAGTAATATAGTTTTGCTGTTACGTATATGCCCAACTATATTATCCTAATTTTAAGACATGTGATGAGTTACTATCTATTAAATATTCTCAATGCATTGTTAACGCTAATGTTATTTACTAGTTAGTTAAATTGTGTGCACTATATAGTTATGGCCAAAAGTTATGTGCAAACATGTATAGTTATATATAACTTGCAGCCATAAGTTTGCAAATATAATTTAGTGCTCCATAAGAGCTAATATGTATTGCTACCTAGAGGAATAAAATTACACGTTGATACCAAATATCTACTAAATTATTTTATTTGAATGATAAATGTATATTCATTATATTTATTGGTTTAAATATAGGCTTAAAGGTACGTTTGGTCCCTGCAAATATACAAAAAATTCACTTTGGTCCTTGAAATTTTAAATTTTTTAAAAAAGCCCTTGCAAATACTAAGCGCTTCTAGTTTAGTCTCTGCTGTTAGTTTTAGGCTAACACCGTTAATGAATGCTGACGTGGCTGCCAACATGGATGTCAAATCATCATCTCTTTCATTCCTCTTTCTCTGAAACTCTATTGTTCTCTCTTCTCTCTTCTTCTTCTCTTCTTTTTCTTTTTCTTCTTCTTCTTCTTCTTCTTCTTCTTCTTCTTCTTCTCATCTTCTCTCTTCGTTTTTTAACAACAACAAATTCAACAACACTGATAACATTCACAATCTTTTAGTGGTGAATACGAAATCTGGAAAACGAAATTGGTTCATGACTACATCGAATAATTTCGTTCATCTTCAACAACAACAGATCTTCAGTACAAATAAATTAATTCTGTTTCTAGTTTGATGATTGATTTCGTTGTTATAGGGAAAATCAATTGTTCAATAAAAACAGATTTCCTAAATTCCCAAATTAAAATCAGATTTTCGAAATTCCCAAATTAAAGTCAGATTTTAGATTCTCAGGTTCTGGTATCATGACATCAGATTTTAGATTCTCAGATTCTCAGATTTCGTTTTTCTCCTTCATGTTTGGTTGGATTTCGTTCGAAATCCCCCAACTATTTGCAGTAAACTCTCTTAGTAGATGGTGACAGGGTTTGATTTTTTGGGTTTATTGTTGTTGTTTGTGGATTTGAGAAGAATAAGAAAGATTGTTGTTGTTGAAGAACGAAGAGAGAAGATGAGAAGAAGAAGAGGAGAGAAGATGAGAAAGAAGGAAGATTACAGATCTAGAGAAAGAATGAAGAAGATGATGATGTAAGCCATTTTTATCCAACTTGGCCTCCATGTTGGTAGCCACATTAATATCAGTTATCAGTGTTAGCTTAAAACTAACAGCAGGGACCAAATTAGAACCGTTTAGTATTTGCAAGGGTTTTTTAAAATTTTTTAAAATTGTAGAGACGAAAGTGGATTTTTTGTATATTTGCAGGGACCAAACGTACCTTTAAGCCTTAAATATATTAAACCAATTGAAACATGTAAACCAGAAGTGTACAAGCCATGATAAATTTGTCCTTGGCAAGACGGGTTGGACCATTCTTGGTCTATTATGATACGAAAATTTGTTAAAACTTTTATGTGAATATGTATTGAAGATCTGATAGATTCTTCAATCAGTTACCTTTTGTGTATTACTAGTTCCCAAAGGACGTTGACAATTTGAATGAATAAGTCTTTCACATTTCTAAAATATATATAAGGTGGTATTTGTAAACCAATACACCAATCACATGGACCATTTATATATTTTATGATTATAAATTGATGCAATAATTAGATGGTCACATACATATTTGTCGCCAACTCACAACCAGAAGTTTGAGAGATTGTTTGTGGCCGCGCCCCGCATCGTTTTGCCACTAAGCTCCTCACCACCGCGAGCCGATTCCGTCCACAGTTCCGTGTCATTATCCTATTTTTTCCATCTCCAAGTTTACTACTTCCTCTTTATTTGATTTGATTTTGTTTTGTGTTTGGAATTTTACTGATTGAATTCTTGAGTTTACTGCAACAAAGTGGTATCAGTTATCACGACACACAAGCTTCTTCAC
This sequence comes from Astragalus glycyphyllos, assembly GCA_963573325.1. Taxonomy (NCBI): domain Eukaryota; kingdom Viridiplantae; phylum Streptophyta; class Magnoliopsida; order Fabales; family Fabaceae; genus Astragalus; species Astragalus glycyphyllos. The sequence goes on from OY754311.1 coordinate 14,100,814, forward strand.
AGAGGAATGAAATGGAGCATGACAACATAAGGTTGAAAGACGGCGTGCGTGTGATTTAATTTTTTTAATTTTTATTTCTATTAGAAAATTAATCTGGGCCATTGGATATTTTGTGCCACGTGTTGGTCAGATACAAAAGTAACTGGAGGAAACTGAATCCATTTTTTGATATATCTCATATCTCACCTTATCAAAATTATTATCTGATAAAAGGTGAAGCAAAGGAGAGAAGAGTGGCACATATGGCCATGGCTTCTATGGCTCAGCAGTTAAGCAGTGCAACGAGATGGACCCCACTTCTATGGAACCCAACCCAAACGCAGAAACAGAGACGCCGCGGTGGTGTTATTCCCGTCGTGTGTTCCGTTGCAATCGCCAGTCAAAACAACAAAGAAAGAGCCAAACTCAAAGAACTCTTCGAAGAAGCTTACGAGAGATGCCGCACTGCTCCTATGGAAGGTGTTTCCTTTACTCTCGAACAATTCACTGACGCTCTTGAAAAGTATGATTTTGTTTCTGAAGTTGGAACTAAGGTACTTTTCTCTTTTTTCCCCTTTTCTTTACTCAGAATTTATCAACTTAATTCAACACTGTGTTGGAGAATTTCTGTTTGGTTCTTTGTTTTTGTTGAATTTTTCGACTTTTTTTAGATGAAGATGAAATTGTGTGCTGTTGAATTGAATTGATTTTTTTTGCAATGTACATGAATGAGAGTGTTTACCTAATTTTTTTGGGGGAATTTGTTTGTTGATTGTGTAGGAAGGGAAGGAAAATGTGGTTGTAAGTTGTGGTTTATACTTGGCCAAGTTTAGATTAGTTTCTACTTTTTCAATTGATAGTATTTGGTTCCTAGTTTATGAAAAATCGATTGTAAGTTTATCCCTGTTTGTTGCTGCAAAAATAGGGATTCAGAAGTTAATTCGACTTATGAGGAAGCTATAATTTAAGATACTAAGATTATTTTAGAGCTTGGTTACTTTGTTTTAAAATTTTCATTTTGTTTTCTATATGATATACATACTATAATAATAGTACAGTCATAACCAATTAGATTATCAAAAATGCTTTATAGTACGGATAAGAAAAGCAAGAACCGTGTTTTCCTTTTCATTGACATCACTTTTATCGACCCGTGTAGTGCTAAGCAGGCTATTTCGTACATTTCGTTTCGTACAAAATAGCACTGCTCTTAGATTATATTCAAGATGGAGATTAGTGGGGAAAGAAGCAATAACATATTTGGAAATGGTCTATCCCACTTTGTAGCATTTTCACAATTTCCAAATATCATCTCCTTGGTTATATATGTACTAGTATATGTATCTTATTGAAAAAAGAAAATGAAAATTTGAAAACAAAGTAAAGAAACACTTAATTTGCTTGTTGAAATGATTAGATAGGCTTAGTAAGTTTTGCCCATTTTTGTATGGGAGGGGTTAATTCTTTGAGGTATTCTGAATAGGTTGGTGATTCTTGCTTGTTGGTTACAGGTTAAGGGTACTGTGTTTGGCACTGATGCTAGTGGAGCTTTTGTTGATATTACCTCAAAGTCCACCGCGTACTTGCCACTGCGAGAGGCATGCATCCGCAAAATTAAGCATGTAGAAGATGTAGGTATAACTACTGGCGTGAAAGAGGAATTTGTAATCATTGGTCAAAATGAAGTCGATGATGGCTTGATATTGAGTTTAAGGTCTATCCAATTTGACCTTGCATGGGAGCGCTGTAGACAACTTCAGACAGAAGATGCTGTTGTCAAGGGTAAGGTGGGTTTTGCAGACTTAGAAACTCATTTGCAGTCAAGATTTAGCATATTTATTCTAATTTCAAATCCAAATATTTATGGTATCAGTTTATAGTAATCTCAACACACTCTTATATGTGCACTTTGTGTGGCAGATTGTAGATTCAAACAAAGGTGGTGTTGTGGCTGAAGTGGAAGGCCTTAAGGGGTTTGTTCCATTCTCACAGATCTCAACGGTTAGCTCTCTACCTACTTTGACATTTATGGACTTGTTTGCATCAGATCAAAACTTGCCATTTGGCATGAGTCAACTTATGGCCAGTATAAGAGTGTAATATATTATTATAGCACTTGAATTGACTGTGAACACTTCTTGTATTAATTACAAATATATATACTAGAGAAACAGTGTTGAGACCCTTCAATTTTGTATGCTTTAACAAGTTCTGATGTAGGTTATTCTGGGTAAATTGATACTTTCTTTTCTTGGTTATTAATATCTTTCATCTTGTCCTTCTAAAATTTATAATCTTAGCCGCCAACTCTAACTATTTCCGTCTTGTCTATTTCTTCTTAGAAATCAGCTGGAGAAGACCTTCTTGATATGGAGGTTCCACTAAAGTTTGTGGAGGTGGATGAGGAACAGTCCAGACTTATCCTTAGTCATCGCAAAGCTGTTGCTGGCATTCAGGGACAACTAGGAATTGGATCAGTAGTCACTGGCACTGTGCAAACCTTAAAACCATATGGTGCCTTTGTTGACATTGGTGGAATCAGTGGCCTCCTTCATGTTAGTCAGATAAGTCATGATCGAATTTCTGATATTGCAACAGTTCTTCAGCCTGGTGATATTCTGAAGGTAAACCTATAATAACCTACATGGATAGTTGCTAGGAATTAAGTTGTCATGTCGACATAAAATCTCATTTTTTTTTCCTTTGATTAGGTGATGATTTTAAGTCACGATCGGGAGAGAGGCCGAGTAAGTCTTTCCACAAAGAAATTGGAACCCACACCTGGTGACATGATTCGCAATCCAAAGCTTGTCTTTGAGAAGGTATAATTCAAAGAAAAGGCCTTCATTTGTCATGGTTTAATTTCATTTCTTGCTTTTTCTGCTATCTAGTCTAGATTAAAATCCTAGAAGAAGAAAAAACACTGATATGCTGTTGTAGCTTCCTTTGATTATTCTTGTACTTAACCCTTTTCACTAGCATTATTGAATTTGAAAGAGAATGTACACTTGTAATTTTGAATCTGTTCTTATAGGCGGAGGAGATGGCTCAGACATTCAGACAGAGAATAGCCCAGGCAGAAGCTATGGCTCGTGCTGATATGCTTAGGTTCCAACCAGAGGTATTTGTTTGTTAATTATTTGTTCAAATTTATGAACTCAATGAAAATGAATCAGCAGCAGCAAGTGATAAAAGGTAACTAAAAATCTAAAATACAAATAGTAAACTTGGCTCCTTGCTGCTGCTGAAGAAGAGTTTTGGAGTCTCTCAAAATAACAAGGTTTAATGATTTCCAAGGACCCTTGAGTTGACTTAACATACATAAATATATTCTTAACTCCAACTATTTTTCATTGAACCCTTTCTTTTGCAGAGTGGATTAACTCTCAGCAGTGATGGAATCTTAGGACCACTTACTTCAGACTTGCCTGCAGAGGGACTGGATCTGAGTGAGGTACCCCCAGCTGAAGAATAATGATTGAGGGAACTCAGAGGCTCTAACCCTCCCCCCATTTTTTCCTTTCATTACACCTTACTCTAAGAATTGTTGTAGAATGATAAACCTAATGATTAATCCTCTTTTGTGTAGACAAAAAATGAATTTTTTTTATTAGACTGTACCTATTTGAGCAAACTGTTTAATATCAGTTTTGAAAACACTAAAATATTAGTTTGCAGGGAAATAACTTTACAGTTAAAAATTGAAGTAGCAATACTTGATAACTTCATGAATTAAAATGCATATTTATTAGCTTGTAACCAATCTGAAATTTTCTATAAAATCTCAACTACCATCCGATTTTATTGGGATGACATTGCTAATTACCAAACAAAAATAAAGACCCAGCATATGTAATAATATCATAGGTTGTGTAAAAAAACAATATCAAAGGTCTTTTTTTTTCAAAATATCAAAGGTCTATCTAAGTTTCATTAAGGGTATGTTTGGATTAGGAGAGAAAGAGGGAAGAGAGAAAGAGGGAAGACAGAGTGAGGGAAGAGAGAAAGAGGGGAGAAATAGAGTAGATTAGGAAGGTTGTTTGGTTTAAGGGTAAGAGAAGAGAAGTAGGGAAGAGAGTGTTGTTCTCTTGGTTTTGAAAGGACAAAACAACCCCTATGTGTTTGATTTAATTTTTTAATTTAATTAACTTATTAGTTATTTAATTGTTTAATTAAATTAGCTAAATGTTTATTTTAATTAGCTAAATAATATTTTAGTTATTTACTTAATTGGTTACATACTTATTTTAGCTATTTAATATAAATTTATAAAGTGTCTCAACCTATAAATTATAATAATTGTTATTCATTTAATTGAAGGCAAAATGGTAAAAGCAAACTTAAGAGCCCATTTCTCTATACTTTCTATCCACTTGTGGAGAGATTACAAAAAACACTAAACAAATCTTTCCTCCCTCTCTCCTTCCTATTTCTCTCATTAACCAAACATGTCAACATCACTCTCTCTTCCCTCTTTCACCTCAAACCAACACACCCTAAAGGTTCATGCTTATCTCACCCTCTCCCCCAACTCACCACACACTCCCATACCCTGCGATATCTCCATGCTTTTTCTTCTTCCTGGAATCGACACCAACGTACATACCGAACTTGGAACATTTGTGACACACCTCCCATTTAAGGATTTTTAACAGTTACAGCCGAACTGATCGGTACCTGTCAAAAAATTGGCATTCCTCATATTAATTGAATTAACCAGAGTTACAATTCCAACGCAAGGTATCGGAGTTGTAACTCTATTTCCATGGTTACAACAATATTTCCATGGACCCTTGAGTTGACTTAACATACATAAATATATTCTTAACTCCAACTATTTTTCATTGAACCCTTTCTTTTGCAGAGTGGATTAACTCTCAGCAGTGATGGAATCTTAGGACCACTTACTTAAGACTTGCCTGCAGAGGGACTGGATTTGAGTGAGGTACCCCCAGCTGAAGAATAATGATTGAGGGAACTCAGAGGCTCTAACCCTCCCCCCCATTTTTTCCTTTCATTACACCTTGCTCTAAGAATTGTTGTAGAATGATAAACCTAATGCTTAATCCTCTTTTGTAGACATAAAAATGAAAAAAAAAAAAATTATTAGCTGTACCTATTTGAGCAAACTGTTTAATATCAGTTTTGAAAACATTAAAATATTAGTTTGCAGGGAAATAACTTTAGAGTTAAAAATTGAAGAAGGAATACTTGATAATTTCATGAATGAAAATGCATATTTATCAGCTTGTAACCAACCTGAAATTTTCTATAAAATCTCAACTACCATCCGATTTTATTGGGATGACTTTGCTAATTACCACACAAAAATAAGGACCGAGCATATGTAATAATATCAAAGGTTGTGTAAAACAAACAATATCAAAGGTCTATCTAAGTTTCATTAAAGACCATGCTTATCCCACCCTCTCCCCTACTTACCACACACCTCAAACCCTGCGACATCTCCATGCTTTTTTTTTTCCTGGAATCGGCACCAATGTACCGAACTCGGTAAGTTTGTGACATGCCTCCTATTTCTGGATTTTTAACAAGTACAGCCGAACCGGTTGGTAAGGTATGATAGTACTACCGTACCTGTCAAAATTTTTGCATTCCTCATATTAATTGATTTAACCAGAGTTACAACTTTATATACTAGTTTTTTATCGGAGTCATCTCTTGAATGGGAATAAACCCAAAAGATGGTTATTTATCTCTGGAGAGAAATGGTGTATCAATTGATTTTCTATCCAGATTGATATTTATGGAAATGATATTTCAGTGCATCTTGTTTTAAGTACCTGGCTATGCGATTTTGTATCTAGTTGATTGAATGTTTTGTTCAGACATAAAGTGTTGTGCATACACCATATTTTGAAAACACTGTAATACTTAGATGTTTACTTGAAAGAAAAAAAAAGTAGATGAGTTTTCATAGCCAAGAGTATTACATTTTAAAAATTCATTATGAATTAGAACTTTGATACGATAAGTAGGTGTTATATTGTGGCATTTTGGTCTTAGTTGAAATTGTGTCAGGTTGTCTAAGCTAGTTAAGTGTCGGGTTAGTTAAGGGATAGGTATTCTTGATGCCAAGCTGTGTTGTAGCTAGTTGTTGGGGGATTCTGACCGGTTTTGAATCATGTAAGAATCCATTGACAAATAGACATTTTAGAGTTGAAAAACCCTGTGATGACCATGATGATCTAGCTTATAGTTGTAATGGCAATCGTTGTTGCTCGACAAATTTGTGTGTTTGTGTGTTTGTGCTTCATCATTTAGTGTTTATTGTGAACCAACATACCGACTAACTTAAGTTGTTGAATGAAGGCACGTGAATGATTATAGGTCTAACTATCCCCTCATGCAAGAGTACTGAATGCTGGAAGTATAGACAATGCATAAGCTCACGTACCTTATGAACAAAAATCACATGGGTTGATTGATAACATAGATTTAGCTTTTTCCCAGTAATTTCAATATAGTTATTATATATACTTGATTATGGTGTATTTTGAGTGACTACCTTTAGCACATTCTGGATTGTGCAAATGGGGTCTTTGAAAATTTTTCACCAATTGGTTTAGGTGAATTATGTAGGTTTGGTGTGGTTGTAGATATAATATGACCTATGAATATTATGTTGTGATATGATTAAAAAATCAAGTTGAGGTGAGTTTGAAAAGAAAAATTGCATGCTGTGCCATAAATTAAGATGTTATTTGCATTTAGTAGTTGAGGATGTTCACATTTGTTGAACGCCTTCTACTAAGTTATGAATACAAATACAATAATACAAATATCCTTTTTATAACTCAACTATCTATAACCAATTATTCACAATTCATCTTCAATACTCCAAGCTGGCTAACTATAAAAAATGGAAATTAAAAGAATGAGATAAAATCTCAGCGAATGTTCCCAACACACGCACCCGACATCTAACAGATACTCATGCCAAAGGGGGTAGTCAGCAGGTACAATTTAGGTAATTAGCACACCGAGTAAACATGTCAAGTTCTACAAAAACGATGAATTAATTCAATCCATACAAACACGAGAGCAAACCAGACTCAATCATCATGACACAAAGTCACATCATTGCTCATACAACGATTTCACATAACACATAACATATAAAACAAAAGTCAGAGTCACATAATACCCAAAACGAGGATACACTCACTTTAGCCGATGTAGCGATTACTCACTCAGTCTTTCTTTCACATTGTATACATGTTGGATGTCGTAGTAAGCTTCATTCATTCTCGTAAAATAATATTACGTCTCCTTTTTCAACAATAGTCACACTCACCAATGCGTCAAATGACAACATCCTAAACAAGACTACCATTACCAAATCGTTAAACTAAAGAACTCCTTTGCTAAAATCATTTAAAAGTAATATACTATGATGAAAATTGAAATATTAAATTATTATTTGAAAACACAGCCCAACTCAAAACGTGACATGGTTATAATTATAATAAGTGTTTTTATTATAAGAATGTGACAAGGTTAAAACCACATCTATTTACATTGAACTTGTATTCCATTAAACTAAATAGCTTTAACATATACATTAAACTTTTAATAAAGCACGTGTGTGTGTGTATATATATCATGTCACTTAAAATAGATATAGATCATACCAATTATTGCTTTGTTAGCTATGCAGATCAAAGCAACGTATAATACCTTTCCCATCGGCTTCGAAGGTTTTGTGTGCATCCACGAGAGGGAGATAGACAATGAGAGATATAGAGCGGGTTGTGAGGAAGACACAGAGGAGGCTGATAGTAAGGCTCAGAGGGCTGATATGAGAGGGAGAGGGAGAGGGAGAGAGATAGATAGATGTAAAAAATCTTATCCACATACATGAAGGTTCTCCCAAGGCAACTTGAGATAAAAACCTTATATGTCCATAACCACTTTTTAAAATCTATGTGAAAATACTAATTATATATCCATGGAATGCACATGATAAAGATTACCAAAAAATATTCAAGGTTGTACTCTTCAAAGATTGATAAAACAAGTTATAACATTAAATCCACACAAACTCACACACCAAAAAGATCAAATTCATCCTTCAAAACACAACCCTAATACTTATGAGTTATAAGGGGCCTCACTAAAACCTCTTGAGGCCAAAACCCAGTAGGAAAAATACCCAAAGAGAAAAAAGAGTACCCGGAAGAAATAAACCAAAAAGAATTACAATCCAACAAAAAGGCTAGAGTCTCATCAAGGAACTACATATTATTAAATACATAGAACAGATGGTTTTCATCCAAGTTATGCAACACCAATCCTATTTATAACAATTTCCAACGTAAGTTGAGAAACGTCAGATGGAATAAGAAGATCAGTTGATGGTCCAACAGATGTGCTATGTTGAATGTTTTGAACTTTTGCATTGCGCAAATAATAACTTTCACCCGATGGAGTTATAGCTGTCAGTTCAAATGAAAACTCCATATTCAATGTGATAGGTGTAAAGTGATAAAGCGTGATACTATTTCCCATTTTCTCAAACTTATTCTTTATCACAAATAGTGCGCAATCATCCAACTCTTGAAGAATGATCGTTTCCTCATCACGCTCTATTACAGTACCATACATCATACCATACATAAATGGTCGTATAGCAAACAGATGAATTGTGTTGAAATGAGAGGCAAAATCCTTGAAATCAGAACGAAAGTAGCAACCAGCTTCGGGACATGCACATGGTCCGAAGATGGTTAACATCTCACGTGATCCGGTATTCCGTGGTATCTCCATGCATTCCAAAACTACCTCCAAAGAAAGGCAACGTTGGGTAATAGGCAAGGAGCACACAAAACACTTCTTTGGACCTTCATCATGGCAACTAGAACAGGTACGGTGCTCATTGATGCACTACATTAATACAACACTTAAAATCAGAGTTATAAAACATTAAATTTTCATTTATTCACCATTTAAATTTATAGCTAGAAAATCAACCCCAAAACAACAATTTGCCAAGATAATGAAGACAGAAGCACACAACAAACAAGACAAAATAATAATAAAAACACCACCATTGGATATAAAATAGAATCTTGTTTCAATATATTACATCAAGTGTTCATTACTTCATTAGTATATGTATCGAATACTGATTTAGTGCTTGGTCATCCAATACTTTGTCGCATTTAGTAGATGAACTTTAGTTTTATTTCTTGACAGAATTATTTCACTAAAATACCATATAGTGTATTTCTTGATCTAATCTAAAATGGAAATTTAAATGTTTAATTTCACATAAATTACCCATATATCTGTGGTTGAATGTTAATGAATATCAATTCAGAAAAGTTAAAAACAAATCACTGAATGCAGGTGGTTCTGATATTCAATGATAGATTAGATATTGAAATATTCAATGATAGATTAGATGTTGAAGTTTGAGCTCAGTTAGAAACACTTCTATGTGGAAAGTGAAAGTTTCTTCTTGGTGGTATTGCTACTGCTCTTTGGAGTTTGTTTCTATGAGTGGAGAACGGTTTCTTTGGTGGCACTCTGGTTTTGTTTCAAAGGTAGGTTATCTGCTTTTTGATGTTGTTTCAATGGGAGTAGCTTATCTCTCTTTCGGGTTGTTACTTAGGAAGGAGATTTGCTCTTTGGTGGCTCTTTGGTGTTGTTTCTAAGGGAGCAGCAAACTGCTTATGAGTGTTGGGTTCTATATATAAAATCTCTTCGATTATCGAAAAAAGGGTTTATACATGGCTACACAAGAAAAACAAGACCCACAAATAGGCCTAAAACATGGACCAAATAGTTTAACACATGCATACACACTTAAACTCATGTTACAAACTTAAAGTATGACATATTACAACTAAAGGAAATCTAAACAATCTCTACTAAGAAAGATTTATAAAGAATCTTGAAACTCTTGCTATCATCAAGCAAATAAGTCATTTGATTATCTATTTGTTCCTCACTCTTCTTTGTTCTCCCTCTTGTTATGAGTTATTATCCTAGTGCCAAATCTTGAATTTTCATCTCCTTATCATTAATGTTGAAACTACTCCCTATTAATAGTTTTTAAAAATCTTTGAAAATGTATTTTCTGAAACAAAACTTAAAGTTGTCGGCTTTGAATCTTAAGTTTTGTTTTTTGATTACTAAAGAGTGTTTCTCTTTTCAATATGATAAAGATTAGATCTTGATCGTGGACTCATGGTTGGAAGCATGTTTAGGGGGATCTAGTAATTTTTGGCTAGAGTAAAATATGGAGTAGCCCATGCCATTAATAAAATTTTCTACTTACCCCCAAATAATAAGATATGATCTTTGGATAATGAGATTCAATTTTTCAAATAAGGATCTTCGCCTTCTGCCATTTCTGTCCTTCACAAAATATAATAGTGGGAAGAGTAGTGTGGATCTTCTATTGCCCCTGCATGGTGTAGCAAGTAGCAGAGTCGTTAGATTTAGAGAGAGAGAAAATCTTCTATCTAAATCTAACGATTATGTTGTTTGCTGCAACGTGCAAAGGCAGGAGAAGATCCAGATCTGTGAGAAGAGAGGAAGATCTATCCTAAAACCATGCCTTGTTTTTCTAGCATAAGAGAAGATCTATATCATGCAAATACCTTAAGTCTTTCAAATTTCAAACATTTAACCTTAACAAAAAAACTAAACTTTGCAAAACCACATTTGATTTTGCACTTCACCCGATCAAATTAAAACAATCAAAATATAATTTATTGAATTGTAAATATCATAGTGCTTATCCCACATAGAGTAAGCTTAACAATGATGGACATCCATAAACGAAAAAAGTACCTGGAAGATAGGTCCAAGATTCAAAGGTTCATAACAAACACAGCAATCAAAAGGACGGGCCTCGAAAACCTCTCCGGGATCATTGTTAATGGAAGAATCGCTGGTGCTACTGAGATCCATATCAAATAATTTTTTTCTTCCAAGATTTCTTTCTCTGCAATGGGGTCCCTCGAATATATAACCCTAAACAAATCTGCTACTGCTAGAATGTTCCTTTCACCTTTTCCGATTATTATAGAACTTTTTATTCTACTCCTTATATAAATATAATAAATGAAAAGTTATATATAATAATATATTTATTCTATAATTAATTAAATTTCACTTTTGGATAATAAAATATTCTACCATGCATTGAAATACTATATAAATAATTAAATAATTATTTAATAATTGTTTTATTAATTAAATTAATACTTTATATTCAATCAATTTATATGTATAACATAATTGTACTTTCCTTCTAAAGAAAAGATAACACTTAAAAATTAATTTTAATAATATTCTTTTTTTGATGGAATTTATAATATCATTCTAGATCTCCTTATATGGGCACTAATACAATATTTAGTCATATCACCGTGAAATGAATTCATATTCATATCCAAACGACAACTAAAAAAAATTTACTTTTACTATTTGTGAAAGTAGATTTTTCAAAAAATATATTGCAATCATACATTTAATGGAATAAAATTAATGACTCGCTATTTGGTGTAATAAAAAATCGAAATAAATCAAAAACAGAATTATATTAATACTATACAACAATAGAAAAACTCCTCAAAAAATAAAAAAAGAAATCAAAATTATTTATATAAAAGAAATTAGAAAGGTATGTGAACATTTTCCCCTAAAGAATTATGTTAAGGTTTTGAAGGTAGCTCTTTTTTAATAAAAAAAAATCGATCTTTTTAGAAGATTGAAATTTCAATATAATTGTTTTAACTTTTTTTTATCAATGACCAAAAATCTTCAGAATAATAACAATGAATTTTATATTCTTGTCCAAAATGAAAAATTAATTATATAATATAAATATGAGACAAAATATTAACAACATAAAACAATATAATATAATAAAATTAATATAATAAAATTGCTATAATAAAATTAATATAATAAAATTGCTATAAATCAAAAATGGATTTATATTAACAACATAAAACAATATAAAACCCCCTTAAATATAGAAAAATAAAACAAAATTAATTATATAATATAAATCTGAAAGGTATATGAACATTTTTTCCAAATAATTATGTTAATAAATTGAAGTTGGCTCATTTTTTAATAAAAATAGCTCTTTTCAGAAGTGGTTTAGGAAGTAAGTTATTAATCTATTTTAACGAGGTAAATTTTAAACTATATTTTAAGCTAACAAATTTCTTAAATTATGATTTTTAATTTTTCATATTTTATTTATATTTGTGTTTATTTCTTATTCAAACGAAAATTAGATTGAAATTTTAAAATGTTTTTTAACTTTTTTATTAATGACCAGGAAATCTCTAGAGTGATAACAATGAAATTAATATTCATGTCCAAAAAAAAAGATTAATACCTTACCAAAAAAAAAGGAAGATTTAATAAAAACTTTATTTTTAATATTTCTGAAAGAAAAATTTTCAAAATATATTCCAATCATAACTTCAATGGAATAAAATTATTGACTCGTTTTTTAATATGGGAAAAATTGATATAAAACAAGAATAGAATTATATTAATAATATGCAAAATTCGAAAACCCCCTCAAAAAATAGAAAAAGAAATTAGATTATTTATTAAATAAAAATCTGAACATTTTCCCCCTAAAGAGTTTTATTAATGTGGCTCTCCTTTTTTAATAAACAAAATATATCTCTTCTTAAAAGTTGTTGAGGAGTAAGTTATCAATGTATTTTAACGATGTACATTTTAAAATATCTTTTAAGCTAATAAATTTCATGAAATATATTCTTTCTTTTTCATATTTAATTAACATTTGTATTTATTTTCTTCTACAATTGAAAAGTATATTGAAATTTCAAAATGTTTTTTTGAACTTTTTTTTTATTGACCCGATATCTATAGAATGATAACAAAAATATTAATATTCATGTCCAAAATGACATTTCGATAAAAAAACTATTCTTAATATTCATAAAAAAACAGTTTTCAAAAAATACATTGCAATCGTAACTTCATTGGAATAAAATTAATGTTTCATTATTTAATATAATAAAAATTTGATATGAATCAATATCAGAATTATATAAACAATATACAAAAATAGAAAAACCCCTAAGCAATATAAATATAAATAAAAATTAATTATAACAGAGAAATCTGAAAGGTATGCCACGATATTCTCTTAAAGAATTATGATTATGTATTGAAGGTGGCTCCTCTTTTTATAAAAAATGGCTCTTTTTAGAATTGTTTTAGGACGTAAGTTATTAATGTATTTTAACGAGGTAAATTTTAAAATACTTTTTAAGCTATTATATTTCTTAAAATATGTTTTTTACTTTTTATTTTTTGTATTTAGTTCCATGTGTATTTTGTTTTCTTATTCAAATGAAAAGTAGATTGAAACTATCAAAAAGTTTATATTTAGATGTAAACTTTTACCATTTTACTGTTATTATTATTGATTACTAGTATGTGCCTGTCTTTCATGTAAGTGTGTTTGTGGGTGGTTAATGTGTTAGTGTGTTAGTGGATGATTATCGTTTATTAGAAATTTGTACTTACAATAAGGGCATTTTGGTCAGAAAAATCTGACACCAAAATGACAGTTTTTTTTAGAATCCCCTTTATTAATAGTTATAGATTATGTTTGACTGATATTATATTTTTATTTTTGATCGATCTTCTACTAGTATGTAAAAAATAATTATTAACATCGACGATTAAACTTAAACCTTAAACCATTAAAATAAATGGTTTAAGGGTGATGAGTTGAAAATCGTATAACAAAAGTTTGAATGCATATTGGGCTTTTAGCCCCTTCGAATCTAAAAAAAAAGTTTGAATGCATTATTTTAATTTTTACTTTATTATTTATGCGTAGTATCTACTGGCTGTGTTGGTAGCTAATCTACTTTGGAGAATCTAGTTTGCCACATGTATACTTGTCTTTTTCGGACTGTGTGATTATATCCTCCCAACAGAGTTTTTGCCACACCCGAGATTCGAACCTAAAATTTTGCAGTGCGATCGAACCCAAATTCCAATCGGATCAACTCTTCTAGATATTTGAATTCATTATTTTGTTGAAAAGGATTTTTAAAGTGTATTAAATATATAAATGATTGGAATGGATAAGAAAGAATTATTATACGAGACTCCCTATTGCAAAATATGAACACATAAATAAATTTAAAATATATAAGAAATAAGATTGGCCAATACAAATGTTTTCTATAAATGATTTTAGTTAAAAAAAATTATTTCACTTTGCTCTTTTTTATGGTTACAAAAGGGGAAAGACAAAAGGAAAAACACCCAAAAGGGGCACTAAAGTCTCCAAAAAGTAGTCTCTAAAAAGCATTCGTCAACGAGAGGTGTTGCAACTCTATAGGCGGGTCTTCCATAATCTCAAAACCAGAATCGCTTCTAGCCCTTATTTTTGCAAGGTAATCAGCACAAGCATTTGCTTCACGGAAGGTATGCTCTATATGGACCTCCCATTGTTGCTCTAGCATTTGTTTCGATAAAAGTACCTCATTACCATATTTGTGATAGACCAACTTTGGCTCAGATAACAAATGAATGGTGTGTAGAGAATTCGTATAACACATAAGTAATTTGTATCCTAACTCCCAACACATTTTGTTTTCATGAAAAATGTGACATCCGTGACTGAAGAGGGCGGGGAGTGATCGCTGGTGCCCCAAAAAGGTGGCATGGCAAAGAGCGGCTCCTGGCAGCTTCAAAGCGAAGAGGCGCGTGAATGAACCGAATATGCACCGGAATGAGAGGGATCCTGAGGTTGTGCAAGTATGGGACTGTACGGTTGAAGGAAGGCTTAAAAGAATTGATTTGGACTACCTATACCAACAATGTGCATCTTCTTTTCGTGAGCCCTTCCCATAAGAACTCCATAGTTAAGCGTGCTTGGCTTGGAGTAGTAGTGGGATGGGTGACCTTTTGGGAAGTTTCCTAGTAAGCATGCATGTGAGGACAACGTATGCTGAAGAGACTCGTGTTCTGGGATGTTTCAAAAATACTGGAAAAAAATTGTAGAAAAAGATAAAATTTTTGAAAAAAAAACTGGAAAAGAAATTGGAAAAAATAAAGAAGTAAAACAGAGGAAAAATTAATTTTTTGAAAAAAAACTGGAAAAAAATAAATAAAACTTACAGGTGTCAGTACGCATCAGCGCAGCGCGTGTCAGCTTTTGCTGACCCCATTTTTCTTATCAGATTTTGCTTTTTTTTTCCTGAAAAAGCTGTCAGCTTTTGTCTTTTAGTTGCAAATTTACTTAACTACCCATAAAAATTGACACGTGGCAAGCTGGTGTAATGCCTAAAATTGTAAATTTGCCAGCATGTTTCTTTACTTTATTAGATTAGATTAGATTAGACAACAACGGGCAATATCCACCTTTGATTTTGAAAACCCGCTCCATGTAGAATTCGGGTAAGTCTAGCTTAGGAAACTACGTTAATGGGTATTGGATTAATTTTCAAATCTCTAGGACCAAACTTAGGCATTTCTAATGGCTCATGCTTTTCCCACATCCCCTCCTACTCACCCCACACCTCTAAACCTAAAATATTCCAAAATTACCCTCACATGGAACATGCTCTCAAACCTCCATACGCAGTGTTTTTGACAGGTGCGGTAGAGGAGCCCCGAACCAATTCGGCTCACAAACACCGAACAAGTTCGGCTCCAAATCACCGAACAAACAAACTCATAATATTGTGTCATGTTTATTAACAGCCGGTCTATAGTTTATAAGTTTGTAAAATACTTGTGTTTGGTTCATTATAAAATTACAACAGCAATCATTAATGTCTTAGAAAATAGATTGAACAAATTACTTTGTTGTTGAATTACCAGATACAAATTCTCTTTCAAGCTCATCAAATTCCCAATCACCAATTTCCTCAAAAAAAAATTGAACTTACACTAACCAATTCAAAAGTAAGCATAGAAACCCAATGAAGTTGTTTGGAAAGAAAATACAAAACCTTGAAATTTCCCCCTGTTGAGCATAAAACTGCAGTTTCATGTTATCCAGTACACTGAACTTGTTAAAGATGTGCAAAAATTGTTTAAATAGGGGTGCCCAGAACTTGTTAAAGGGGGGTGTTTGGCAAAAAATTGTGATTTTAACAGGTACAGTTGCCTGTCACTGTGCCGGTTCGGTTGCCTGTTCCTGAATTCATTAAAATCTGGGGAAAAAAAAGACTGACACGCTTGAAACATTTCGTTCCATTAAGGTTATTCTGGTACTTTCGCTGTGTTTAAGGAGTGTGTGGTAAGTAGAAGGGGATGTGAGAAAAGTCAAACCTTTCCTAATAGCTAGCTTTACCCAACCCATGTCTGTCCTCTAATTGAGGTTAGAGTTTTGACCTTTTCAAGTCTACCTGGAACAACTTAAGAAATTCTGAGAAGTGCTGTATCTTATATTCTGGAACATTGAAAACATGAGAAGCTTCAAGCTACTCAACTCAACTCAAGATAAATGACACCAAGAGAAGGCACATGTATTAAGTGTCGTAAGTGCAGACGAGTTAAGCTAAGTATTTGGAAAACTAAGGATTTGTTTGGCAAAAAATAGCGGATAACGGATAAACTAGCAGATAAGCAAGCTTATAGCGGATGAGCTGATAGCAAATAGCAAATAACCTAGCAGATTGAATTTAAAGTGTTTGGTAAAATTAGCAGCTGAACTAGCTTATAAATATAAAATAACATAAATAGACATTTGTAATTATATGTTTAAATATGAGACAAAATATTCATTTAATGGAGGATAAATGAGGAATTTAATTAAAGTATCAATGGTGAAAATGAGAGAAAAATGAAACGCTATAAACTATAAGCTCAAACGCTACTTCAAGTAGCGTTTCAGAACAACGCTATAAGGTACTAAAAACGTTATAAGCTACCATTGCCAAATACTTATCAATGACTCATGCGCTATAAGCTAGCGGATTGACATCGCCAAACAAAGTCTAAGTATTTTGAAGCTTCGGTGGTTAGTGGTGCACCCACGGTGGTTGCAGAGAGGAGAGATGTGGCATAGTGGTGTTTTAGACGGGCGACAATAGACGGTGGTGGTGAGGCGGTGTGCGGTGGTTATGCTTTGAAAGGGGTGGGGGGCTACTTACATGTGGAGGAGGGAAGAGGTGGCGGTGTTGTGAGGGCAGTTGTGGTGTCACGCTGGCAATTGTGACATAGGACGTCCAGTGGTGGCGACGATTGAGTAGGGTTGGGGGTGACGGGTTTTTGGGTGATGAGCTGTAGATGATTAAGTGGGATTGAAAATGTATAGGTTAAAAAGGGTAGTTTGGATATTCTAAATGCCTATAGCTAGAAAAGTGGGGTGTAAGGTGAAAATCCCTAAATTTTACTATGGAGCGAGCGCGCGATTAGGGAAGTAAGGGAAAAGTGAATGTGGGAAAATTAAACTGAGGTGGGGACCAAAATTACCTTACACGACAGGCAATTGAAAATATTTAAGTAAGTAAACTGACATTAATTCAACTAATCAAATAATAGTTTGTTCCTATCAAAAAAAAATCAAATCAAATAATAGTTTGCAAATTATAAGTTCAGCCATAGAAAATAATCAAATACATAGTTTTAGTAAAATGCATAATATTAATTACTAAATTTCAATAAAAACTTGAAAAAATAAACTTAACCAAATTTAGATTGATATAAAACTAATATAATAATATTAACTTATGTCTAGTAAAGTTAAGAAGTTAACCAGCAATGGAAGTACAAATTATAATTTTAGATTGATATAAAACTATTTGCTTCGGTTTAGGGTCATTTAGTTCAATTTACAATGCAAAATTCAAAAAATATGAAATTGATTGATTTTTCAACACAAATTTTGGTTTGGTTTTGAAATCAATTGGCTTTTTAAATTAAACACCTAATCAGTTTTTGTTTCAATAAATGGAAAAAAAAAATTACCGCGCTGTTGTTTATTTATCAAAGTTATTATCTTCTTCGTATAATTTCAGCTGTTACCTTCTTGCGCAGCAGAGATCTACAGGGGGGAAAAACTCAACATCTTTACAGCATTAAAACTTGGAAAGATATGATATACAACATATAAATTAAATTTATAAGCTCTATCTAGAAAGGGAAAAAACGAAGTTTCTTCCACATAGTATTAGTAATTCCCACAAAATGTTGGCTAACTCTGTTGTTTGGCACTCTTCTTGCCTTTCTTTTGCTTTTGCTTCAATTGAGTAAGGCCAGCTGCCGAAATCTTCACATTACCAACAATTGAAGCAACTAATTCAGGATCTGTACAGGCTTTCATCAATTCTTTCTCCCGAGTTGTTGCTTCTGACATGTGGCTGAATAAGTTCATTGCAGTTTTTGCGGCTGTATAAACATGGGGAAAAAAGTTATGGCAATGTCTTGATATAAGATAGGCATCTATTGGTGCATAACTCAAACTTGAGCATAGTCCCTAGACCCCAAGCAAGGACAGCATAATAAACTTGCATCATACTATATATATACACACACTACTCAATTACTTATCAATTACTATGAAAGAACAAAAAACAGTAGACAGAAAATTAGATTTCTAACAAATCTTCCACCTAGCCATAACGAAATAAGTTTTAAGGTGAAACATAGTAAATGAATGATGTAGGATTAAATCTAACCTTTCCCTTTCTTAACGGTTCCAGGAATTATCTTCACCCGATATTTGTAAGATTGAACTGCACCGTATGGACCACATACCGGAACAGCATATAAGAGAATGTCATTTGGGAGTGGATTCCCTGTCAAGTAATCCACGTCAGTTAGTTTCTCTTTCTCTTCTTCTCCTATTTCATTAATATCATCTTCTTCCATTGTCACTCTATCTTCTACAGAAGTGCTGGTAGCACTCATGTCTGGATTTTCTTCAGCTTCGCTGATTGCATTGCTGTGCAACAGATCTTCTGGTCGCTCTTTACAATCCCGAGATAAATGACCTACCTTTTTACACTTGTAACATATTTTTGGAGCATCTATAGGACCTACAATAATCAACATTATAATACAATAAACAAGATAAGCCAATTTAACAACTGCAATAATTGGCACGTCAATAAATTTTCTGCCTAATTTATGAAGTTAATATCTCAGTAATCAGGGAATAGATACAAGGCAGTGACACGAATTAGAAAACAGTGAAACTTTCTGAGAAAATTTCTAGAAGCTTGCCTCATGATACAGTCTGGCTGTCAAATCAAAAGATAGAAATATATTTTACGAATTAATATAGATTGTCACAGATAAAAAGTAATATATACTTATACAGTTTAATATAACTGTTCATGAACTAACCAAGTTCATTAGCCAGCTTGGCTTAACTGGCGAAATGATTTGAGCTAAGCCAAGCATAACAGTTCACAAGCTTTATTTGAGCCAAGCTAAATCCAAACAAACTGGTTCATATAAATTTTACGCTGAACGTTAAGATAACTTGCTTTAAATCAGATTGAGACCCTGCTTAGCTCAGCTCGTTGTCAGCAATATTGGTTATGAAACTTTAGAAAGGCTTACCACGGTCAGGTTTTTTCCCTTTGTCCAATGCTTCATTTCCAGATGATACGTCTTCCTTCTTGATTGGTTTTCCAGAAGACTATTATAAGAACACACCAGGTTTGGAGTTAAATCACAAAAAAAAAAAAAAAATTACCCACGGAAAAAAGAAATATGCAAGAATAAATTTAACGCAGTAATATGTTCCTGAGAATATATCTCTGGTTGATATCTCAGTTCTTCATACTAGGTATAATTCTAATTTCTGTAAGTTTTTTAGGGAAAGATTACTGCATTAATTAAATTTAACACCTCTGAACTCATCTTGGTGGGTATGACACTACTATGACGCAACCAGACACATCCAATATTCAAATAAGAAACAAAATGCATGAATGTATTGTGAGGACAAGCAAGCTACTGTACTCACAGCCAATAATGCCATTCGGATGCTCCTTTCCTCCTCGTCTTGGTCAGCATACTTCTCCTTTATCTTCTTAAGTTTTCCCTTCTGTCCACGGCCGACTTTTTTAACACCATCTGTCTTCAAATTTTGGGAATCTTTCGCTGTTAGATTAGCAGGAATATCTTTTATCTTAGATTCAACCTTTCCATGCTCAACACTTGAATATGCTTCTCCTTGTTTCGGTTCTTTTTTAAGCTTTCGTCTTTCAGCTTTTGATACATACGGTTTATCCCTGACTGCAGGTTTGCTCTGCTCAATATGGTCCTCGTTGCTTAAATCAGTCTGGGAAGTCTCCAATCCATAACTTTTATTTGATTTAGCAACAGATCCAAGTCCCAGAGCTCGATCAATTAGTTCCTCAAGCTGAGGGGTGACAGATGCTATGCCACTTCCACCAATGTCAGATGATTTCTCACTAGCAACAATATTCGTTTTACTCGTCTCTTCTGCAGAAAAGTTATGTGAAACTACTGTTTGAGCATTAACTTGAGATGAGTCTGCAACAAAGTCTTCTGATAGGGGTTTGGATGAATCTGCAGATACATCACCATTCCTTTCCGAGTCTACAGCAAAATTTTCTTCAGTGACATCCTTCTCAGACTCCGAATCAGATTGTTCTTCAACAGGACCAGTTTCTGCATAATCATCTATTGCTTCCTCCTCACCTCTTACTCTCCTTTCATTTAAATGTGATCCCAACGAACTCTCATCCAAGCGAAATAGCAGGCCAAAACCCATGACAAGAGGGTGTGGTGGAAGAAAAATTTTCTTCCCACGTATCATGAAACTCCCTACTGTCAGATATTCCCCTGTAGGAGCAGTTTTACTAACCTGATGAGGATAAACCCACCAGGCACTGGTAACAATTTTTGAATCCCATGCTTTGCTATGGCAGACCTACATTCCAAGATTATATGGAGGTGTAACAGTTAGCATTCGTGTTGGGGATCGTGGTCCAAGCAACATATTTTATGGCATCAAGTTTTGAACAGCTACAACTGCTCCTTAAATGCTAAATAATATCTGCTAAAAACAACTGTGAAGTAATAATAAAATAATAAAAAAGCTAACATAACATGAATTACTTTTCTGATACTGGCCGCAAAATCTGTTCCTTGGAACACATCCTTAACAACTGATTTAGTTCAAGAAAATGAAGTGAACAAAAAAAGTAAATTTAGATGGAACATATTATGGTTATGTGGTCACGTGTTAAACTTACTGTGAAACATCCTGCTTGGTTTACAGTCAGAGGTGGAACTGGCTGCATAGGTTTGTGATTCTTGATAACGGTACTGGAAGCTCCATGCAGCTCAGCATGTACATACCTATAACATAAACAAATCAACAGAATGAGGGAATAAGAAATCAATCAAACATCAAAACAGAAAGTTTGCACGTTTCAAATAAGTCTATTATCAACAGAATGAGTCTATTATCAAAACAGAAAGTTTGCACGTTTCACATTAAATTTCTCTATTTTGGTTTTTGGTACATAAATTGCTGCTAAGGATATATGTTTCGTTTATTGCTTAGAAATGAAATGGTAAAGATAATATGAGTTACCAAGTTGAAGTCTGTTATGAAGAAGGCATTATAAATAGGATAGCTATGTGGAGCAGTCGACCATAAAAACGCCATAGTGGGATAACGGATAGAAGGATGGCTGCTATTCTAATTCTAATATTATATATATATGTATATATATATATATATCAGATAACTATTACTACATATATAAATGCTCAAAAGTTGGAAGATTACTCAAAATTAAACTAGTGAACTACTCATAAAAATAGTACTTGAGCAAAACACAAGTAGATAGCAACAAAAGTCAAGGAAACTGATTTTAAGCCTGATTGGCAGAAAAGTACCCCATCCTCCATCTACAACGTTTTATAAGGGTCTTTTTGTGTTTTTGAGGGTCCCTCCCCTAGTGTGCACAATTAGGGTTGTTAACGGTGCGGTATTTCAAAAATTCTATTCATATCCAATTGTTATCCATTTATATTGGATCTAGGTAGTCAATAGCACAGCTATTGCAGCAATAGTGGAGTGGCGAAGGGTTCTGGTGCTACTTAAACCCTGGGTTTGGTGCGGATTGAAGAAGTTGTGTTTCCGGCCACGAACCGCGGAGAAATCACAGTGATATGCAGTCGAAGCCGCACCAGTGAACCCTGTTTAACATTAACCCCTTCCCCACTTATGACCGGTCAGTTGTATTCTTAGGGGCTTTCTGGTCACTCTCGGCTCTCTCAACCATAAATAAAGTGCTTCTGTTCGCTGCTTCTCTGGGCAACTGCTCCCTTCTGCTTTTGTTTCCGGCAACAGCAATGGACTTTTGCGGAGACTGCTCAAGACCAACCTCAAACCCAGTTCGCACTATTGTGTACTCTGTTCTATAGGTACTCCGTTCTCTGCCCTAACTCTAAGTGAACTGGTCCAACTAGTTAAAATATACCCTAACTGAACTATTATTCTTCCCGCACTCAAACCAACTACTACATGACTGTTATTTTCCGGTGATTGTGACCACTAAAGCCATACCTTTAATCTATGATGCCACAGATGGAGAATAGCGGCAAGCAGCCACTATATCCCCTCATAACTATGGTCGAAAGTGTACATAAATACGTGAAATCTCCATAGACTCGCCTCATAAAGTCGTAGAGTTCGATAGAGCAAACCTCAATGACTAAATTCAGTAAACATGGTACACAGCCAAAGGGAAAATCCCTCCTTAAAATCTCCTGAATTTGGAAACAAAATCCAGGTAGGATAATTCAGTCTGTACATATGGCACGGTGAAGGGTGCCAACGTGAGCTAAAAGATTGGGACAGACGTGAGGATTATCTTAAAAAACAAATTCACCCAAAATTGAATACAGAAATGAACATCAATATTTTTGTCAGAAAAAAGAAATTAACATGATACCTCAAAGACACCAAACAAAGAAATGCAATATATCCATCAGATAAAGTTCCAAGAACATTAAGTTGTTTTAGAAAGGTTAACTATGTTAACATATTCTTCAAATGATTTGTGGACATGTGAAAAAGTTTAAGTATTACTCACTGAAAAGAAGATAGCATCTGAACCGAATTAATATTATTTTCACCATTACTCAAAACTTCTATTCCCTATGTTTAAGTTTTAGCCATAGGAGGTAGGAATCTAGAACAGTACGATACATCAAGAAATACTTACAGATCTCCTTTTGACATATAACGCTTCACTATCATCTCATTTTGCTGGGCATCACGTCCACTGATAACCAAATAATTCTCACTGCTAATGAACCAATTAAATTTCTCAAACCAGTGAACTTTTCGCATATGCGAAATTGTGGCAACAGTTTTTTCCTGGAGAACAATTTGTTGAAAAAATGAGCAAATTATAATTAATGATTAGCAGTCACAAAGCAATCAAGGATGAAAAAATTAGACTAGTAGCTTGCAGCTCACGCTGTTTTAATTTACACACTTGGTGCTTAAAATCATATCATTAGTTTCCTTTTGGGAGATAACTGATCACATAGGTAGTAACAAACGTGACCTGTGCGTAGGTGCGGGTATTCGACCAGTTCAGTGCTTAAAAATCATATCATTAGTTTCTTTTTGGGAGATAAGAGGAAGTTGTGAGGTTAATAAAGAATGAGGCATTCTCCAAGTCCAAAGATAATTTGAATTTATCAAATAGAGGCCAAGGACAGTTATATCCCATAATCATAGCATGGGGTAACTTCCATTTAAAACTAGGGAAAATGACACGTTTTTTAAAGGAAAAAAAGGACAGAAGCATGGAATAGAAGTCCCCACAGGAAAATACAGAAAAATTAAAAGGATAAAACTTCACATATGAAAAAGAATATGTTAACAGCATCTTTCTAATAATCCACATAAATTCAATGGAAACTTATATGCCCTACAGGCCTACACAAATGGAAATCCCAGAGTAATTAACTTCTTGTACTAGTACATATGACAACCATAAATATAACATGGTAATGACCCAATAAACTTCTACGAAGTTGAAAGGGGGTGAACTCTTCCTCCCCATAACTTGACTTGTTTCTTCCTATAACCACGGACCACACATTTACTTTTTACAAGTTTCTTCTTCCAATCTATTTACATGACAAAGCAATATGTTGACTAATTAGGTTTCAATTTGCATTATGAGTAAAGATCTGAAAATGCAATTTATAACCACCTGACTAAGCTGTAGGCGAGTCTTTCTCTCTGCAGCCTTAAAGGCCTTTTCATGGGCAGTCATAGTCTTTTCCTGTTTGCTCTCCTGTTTTTTCTTCAGTTCATACCACCTCCGAGCATTGGCATGTGCTGAGAGAGCTAAATCAACTTCAACCTTGGAATACAATATACTATGGTTACTCATGTTATACATCCCAGGGGAACACAATAAAACTACACATTAGTAAATAAAACAGAAGAACGACCAGTGATGATAGTGACAATGCAAAATTGAAGTCAATGATAAATTTAATATACTGATTTAGTGACAAAGACCCACCTATAAGTTATAACAATAGGATCTATAGTATTAGTACTAGAAAGCGTGTTTCTCCCGTCAAAACTTTGATTCCTAATCATGTTATGTTTAGTTACGAGTCACACAATAATGGCAGATAGTTTAAGAAATGCAAACAATGCACATGTCTCCTTAACCAACCTAGATGTCTTGAAGAATTTGTAAGCCAAAATATCGGTTTGAAAATAGGAATCTTAAAGTATTGTAGGTAGCAGCAGTACAGAAGAACAAAAGAAAACTCTAAATGAAAACCCATATTAAACTTTCATGGCAATCTGCAACCTCTGTTACACTTTAGCGCACTTAGTTGGAGAGTAATTCGTATTTTAGGAGGTTCCTACTTACGTTGGCACAGCACTTGATTTGGTATCAAAGGCATAAATCTTGTACTTTAAAGGAGGTATCTATGTTGAGGGATTAGGCAGCTTTGCTCCAGTCATTTTCACTTTTCATGGTTGTTTTCTATTTAGTTCTTTTTAAAAGTAGGATCTTTGTAACATTTTCTATTTATTCCAAAGAAAGAAATAAAACCTTATCCACAGGGAGTGTCTTCTCATCATCATCCATTTCGTCGAGATTGTTGCTTAACAGTAAAGTCATGCAATTCCTTTCAAGATGAAGTTTGTCAATGAGACCAGCTACTGGGTTTCCAGCTTTCTTCTCTTCCTTCACCATGCGAGCAAGGTCATCCCAGCTCATACCCTTAGCAAGAGCTACACGAACAGCTAATATAGCAGCATCCACATCATCTAAGTTATATTCTATCAATTCTGCCATTTTGACACAGTGATCAGCTTCTTTCCTCAATGTGTGCACTCGATTTTCCTACACCGTAGAAAAAAGATACATCATTTTGTACAACATGTCTGCACTATCAACTAGTAACAATATTAGAATAAGATTATGCTTTTTCAACTTCATATGAATACTTAAGTCTGGTACGTGTGTGTGCAGTACAAAAATGCAGAATGTTTGACGAATGTCAATTAGTTCAACCACCCAGAGTTTGAGGGGGGGTATCAGAATTTGTGTGCTGTGGGTTAGAGTTTTAATTAGTCCAGCTGGCTCTGTCAGCCTAGTTAGGTGCCATCTCAGCCTAATGAATCAGCTAGCCGCTTCAAAGTTAGCAGAGTTAATTAACAGATCATGGAAGGTTCTGGAACTAGAATACTCTACAACCTGTTAAGTTACCCAACCTATATAACTATCAGAGTAACTAAAATAGTAAAATAAAATTTGAATTGAAGAGGTAGAAATAGAATCTCTCGAGTTTTTTCATTTTCCTTTTTATTTCTTTCAATACTTCTACCACCTAATTTATATTACATCTCTAAGAATGATAACAAAGAAGATAACAAAAAAACAAGTACAAGGCAGTATGAGATATTTAGCCTGAAATATTGTGTGCCACCACTCAGTTGATTTTCTAATCATACAGTGTAATAGTTTGGCATGAGCATCAACCTGATCCTGACGTAACTTATTAAGTTTCCCAACCTATATAACTATCAAATTAACTAAAATAGTAAAATAAAATTAGAATTGCAGAGGTTGAATCTCTCGAGTTTTTTCATTTTCCTTTTTATTTCTTCCAATAATTCTACCACCTAATTTATATTACATCTCTAAGAATGATACTAACAAAGAAGATAACAAAAAAACAAGTACAAGGCGGTATGTATGAGATATTTAGCCTGAAAAATTGTGTGCCACATGACTCAGTTGATTTTCTAATCATACGGTGTAATAGTTTGGCATGAGCACCAACCTGATCCTGACGTATCTTATTAAGTTTCTGATGAGCTGAGTTTTCTTTGGTTTTCTGCTGTTGCTCAGCCCTTTGACTCTCAATTTTGCTGTAGAACTCATCCAAGGCTGCATCAAATGTCTCAAACTTTGTATAGTCTCTTGACTTAAACTGGTTAAGTAAGATGGGGCAGAACTCATCATAGATCTGCATCAAAAGATACATGTAAACACTCGGTACCATAAAACCATATTCATGATGCAACTTAAACTAAATAGAAGTAGAAGATAACCTGGCTAACACTTTTTGGTTGAGATGCGGAAGAGTCCATCCCCACATTTTTGTTCTGCATCAAAATGTATCCTTCTGGAACTATTTCACCTGAGATGATATCCTGCATCCAATCTTCAAACTTTGCAACAGCTTGGACCAAGGCCTCAACAGTGGCATCATCCCACGTTTTACCTTTGGGTACTTTCTCATTGGGGATTAAACCAGCATCTAATATCATATGTTCAGAAAGTGCAGGTCCATAACCAAGTGCCTCCCCAAGTACAATTTTTAATGTGGCATATGACTTCCCACCTTTGTGGGCTCCCCTCTTCTCTTTTTCTACATTAGAAACATCAGCTCCATTTCCATTGACCTTAGCCTCAGCATCGCCATCTTCCTTTGAAGACATTAGGGCTTTCTGCAACTTTGTAGCAGTAGTTCGTTGAAAAATTCGACAACTTTCTATAGGGTAACGATGGCGTGACATGATTGCAAATCCCTTATCGTCATCCCTGTTAGTGATAAATTGGTATAACTTCAACTCCACTTATTACAGAGATGTTTATATAATATGAACAGATAAATTATAGGAACACACCCCTTTAACACTCTTTTCAACTTTAATGGTTGGGAATTATATGAGTCCTACAAAAATTGCATCCATCATTTAATGGAATCCATTTGAATTTCCACCAATAAACAAGAGTATGTTGGGAAGAGTGTTAAATAGTATGTTGCTAGCATTCCTCATAAGTATATACATTTTGAAAGTGAAGCAAAACAATTTATATAGTCTCATCAAAAAACCCAAAGTATGACATTACATTCAGCATAATATGCCATACTAATTAGCTCGTTTGAGCATGGTTCACCTCACCTACTTGCCATTGTAAACATTGTGGTGCCCTAATGTGGTATGCCGAAAGGACCAAAAAAATGTGAATACATCTAATCCAAAATTCACAATGTGTTGCTCTCATGGTCATGTTGCACTTGACATAGAAAAAACTTCAATACTAAGTGTGCCACTGCCACATATGAAATTAATATAACAGTTTGCAAATCCTCAATAAGTAAACTAACAAATTCTTTCCAGAAAAAATAAAACTAAAAAACCTATCACTGTAAAGCTAGAAAAAATATGAGCAAATTTTCAGTTGTGTTTGCATTTTACACAACAAACATAGAGAGAGAGAGAGAGAGAGAGAGAGAGAGAGAGAGAGAGAGAGAGAGAGAGAGAGACAGCACAATAGTAAACAGTATTAACCTGTGTGATCGAAGTAGAGTCATGACAGTAAAATTAGAATCCGTGAGGAGGATGTTTCCTTGTGCATATAGCTCTAATATAACATAGTTTGCATTCTCCCCCAGTCCAAATTGAAAGAGAACAATCTGTCACAATATTTAAATAAATAAATGAATAGAGTCATCTACAACTTTTCCATATTTTAGAAAAAGAAATAATGCAAAGAGAACAATAACAAGTAAAATGAAAGATGGTAAATTGAAGGCTATACCCGATCATACCCAAGTTGCCGCACATCTTCAAGCCTTCTAGTCCTAATATGCTTCCTCAATTTGAGAGTAAAACCAGAAGGAGTGTTGCTTTTATCACTATAAACAATAAAAACAATCTTAATGTATTCAATTTCTATCAAATTCACAAGACTTGGATAAAAAAAAAACAGAGATTATGATTACCGCATATACACAGTAGTGTGCAATCTGACACCACTTTCCATGAGCAACAAAACCTTCTCACTCTCACCGGATTCGGAGATTCCACTACTGTTCATAAGCTTGAAAACGTACGTCTGAAAAAGCAAAAAGAAAAAACAGATAAACAAAACTGCTTTTGCTTTTGCTTTTGCGTTTGCCATTGCAAAAATGGAGAAATTGAAAGGGAAAAGCTAGGTTACCTTGGGAGTGAGATCGTAGACATTAGAGCACCGCATTCCGATTAACCGCCGCATGCATTTCACTTCGGCGGCCACATCGGCCGTGTTCATCCGCACTTTCACCATCTCTCTATCTTTCAACTGGTACTGTGAACTTTCTAGGGTTTGGTGAAGTACGTGAAATGAGAATGAGTAGGGAAGAAGAAAATTGGATCACGTTACTGTTATTATTAGTTTTAATTTTTATATGTTGGAATTGGAAAGCTTGAGAATCAACTAGTTTTGTTTTGCTGTGAAACCTTGTTTGGAGTGGATGATCGATCTATTGAGTGTCAAATAAGGGTGAGAAGAAACAATGAAATGACCATTAGATGAGTTTCTTTGATTGTAGGGTGAATTGAATTTATGATTGAAAATTGTTCCAAGTTCTTTTTTTTTTTTACACAAATTGTTCCAAATTCTAACAACTATCAATATCTAGTTAAGTAAAAAAGTCTAAAGTGTTACTCGTCCTTAAAGTAAAAAAATTGAAATTGTGACACCTTTGATAGGAAGTAATGAAGTAATGAAAAATAAATATTAATGCCTCGAAACACATATCATAATCTTTTTTCTTTTTTTTAATCGAAAGAACGATGATATGTTACTATCTCAATTGTGAAACTGAAGAAGGTCATAGATTTCTACTTACAAAAGCAATGTTAGTCGGTGTAAGAGTTTCGATAAATTTCATGCATTGGTTCACCGCGTACCATATTAGACACTTTCCTACCTTAACAATCGAATCAATTGAATTGAGGCGACTTTTATATTAATTAATAGCACGACACATTCATTGGATGAAATATTTCATCAATATCTTATCATGCTATAATTATACTAGATCATGTCTAACAATTTCCACTCCCCCTTCTCCTTTCCCCTCTTTTTAGCATCCTCTCTTCCTCCATAGTAATAACTTTTCCTCCATTATTGTTTGTCATTAGAAACTCTCAAAATAAACTTACAAGGATCACAATAATTACTATGGCCTTGTAGGTTTATTTTCAAAGAATTAAAAATAAACCTACAAGGCCATAGTAATTATTTTGATCCATACTTTGATTAACACACACGACGTGGGGTTGAAGTCTTATTTTATTACAAGTTTACAATTTTGTAGTTTTAGGTTCATTGAACGAACTTAAAACTGCAAATTTTTCTTATAATAAGGATCAAAAGGAGTACATTCTTATATCCCACTTATAGTTTTGCCAAACTCTTTAGCAGCTTTAACATTGTCAAACTCATTCTCCAACTCATCACTATAGTATTTATTGTCACTTAGGCTTCTATCTCTAACATTTTATTCTTTCTCAACAAACCCCTCAAGAAGTGAGTCTTTTTATTGCTCCTCAACATGACTTGCATTTGGTAACTCAGACTCAGATGTACTAGTTTAGACTATTCATTTCTCTTGATCTCCTCCTATTCTCTTACTCTCAGTGATTAATGTTGCAACCAATGTAGCTTATTTTCCTTTTTTGTCGTGTTATCTTCTCAAGTGCTTGGCAATCAAACATTCCAAACAACTCCTCATTTGTTTCCTTGGGGTCGAATACTTGGGAATATACTGTTACCAACAATTCGGGAAACTTTCTCAAAACTTAGGAGAGTAGACGCTTGATTGAACATCCCCCCAAAGTAATTATTTTAATTACTTTGATTATTAAGTCATTTCCATTATTTATTTGCTAAGTGAATTGATTTTGTATGTGAATTGGAGGGTAAATAGTGATTTACTAGTTGATTTAAATTGAGGGTTATTAGGGTGTAGAATAAAAAGGGGGTGTTTCAGTAATTGTGGGGGGGGGGGGGGGGGGGGGGGGGGGGGGGTTAGTAGAAATCTGAGTTAACTAGAATGAACCCAAATTACAGCCCATTAGGCTTTTATACCAGCTGAAGCTCAATCAAATACCACATTTCCCTCTTCACCATCTAGTTCATTTTTCCTCTTAGAAAGAAAAACAAGCACCTTGAGAGAAAGGGAGAGAGAGGAAATGGAGTAGGGTAAATGTTCAACCATCACATTACCATTTCAAACTTTTGAACCAAAGCATACACCATCATCACTTCATCCCCTTTCTTCGATACTTGCAAAAGTCATCTTCGAAACCCCTAAAATCTGAAATTTCATAAACCCACTTCCTTCACCTCATTCTTGCCTTGCATATTCAGTTTTCTTCAAATAGAGAGCAATGCGAACTATGTTAGAGGTTGTACATCACTTCACCAGGGTTTTGGGAGCTCACATTGTGGATTGAAGCTCAAACTCCTAGTCATTGGTGGTGGAAGTCGGAGTTTCAAAGTTCACAACAATTTCTGAACAAACACAGTTCCGAGTTCCTTTGGTATTTTCTTTGTAACTCACTACACAGACCTCCTTTGAAGTTAATTTCTGTTTCTTTAGAAACTAGACGCAAAACCCTTCAAAATAGGCACAAGAACCATCTGATTTCATTAAGTATTGAGGGAGAAATGCTAGTCACAAGTTCTGCTTTGAATTAGTGATAGTTTTGACCTAGTCAACTTGTTTCGCCCATAACTCCCTAAATACTTATTGTATCGGTATGAGACTTGAAAATTCAGAAACTAGACAAAATTCTCTTTACAATTGACACTTGTGTGGTTAGTTTTAGTTGAGTATTGAGTTACTTATGTCTGTTTCAATATTGGCCACAGATGTTGTCCAAAACAGAAATTTTTAACGAATCAAACCATCTCTCTTTCCCAATTTCGAAATGCTTGTGAGTATGGGGTCTTGATGGGAGCTGTTGGTAGCAACATTAGGAAGAATCAAATGTTACAAGAGGAGATTGAAAGAGGTATTGTAGTGGGAAGTCATAGAAGCTTGTGAAGTTCAAAAAAACTTCAACTTCTTGAGTGTGTTGTGACCATACTTCTTGACCATGTGAGTTCCTTACTTCAATTTCGAGTTTTTCCAAAATGCATGTTGATGACCAATGTATTTGCTGGACTATTGTTTCGTTGGTTTTGAATTCGCAGTATTCTTTCATTGCATTCCACTTATTAATATTGATTTCGATTGATAAATGGTAATGGTAGATATCAGTGAAATCATGTAGAAACACACAAGTAAAGAAGACAATTATTGATGCAATAATTGAAAGGTGACATAAGTTGTAACACCCCATTTTTTCTATATTTACTTGCCGGAATATAATAGTAATTTTGTGATATGATTTGTGTGTGTTTGCCTTTATAATTCATATATTTTAGTAAAGTTTACTATTTTGTTATTTGAATTATTTGTTTATTTATTTACTAGTTTTTTTGACAAGATTTATTTACTAGTTTTATAAACTATTAGTTATGATTTGTTGCCATTTTATTATCATTATTTTTTAGTAGTTCAGTGTTAATTATATTTTGATATAATTATTAGTATTGATATTGTTATTTTGAGATTACTATATATTATATATTATATATTAGCATGTAACAATAGGAATATATTATAGTTTTGTTTTCCTAAATTTTAAATGGCTGCACCCCCCATTTGCTAAGTGCGCCCTACCTGGTTTCTTATTTATTTTATTATTTAGTTACCTTTCACGCTTCATCTTCTTCTCCATGAGCCAAATGTAACTATTGTTACCAAACCCTTAACTTCTCCTTGTTTGCCTTCGTTCTCTCCCTCTAGACCACGGTTTAGTCCCAAATTTCACTACCCAACTCAAAATCATCTTCTGAATTCGATTCTAACCTCTGTTTCGTCAAAGGAAGCACTGTTTATCGCGTATTTTCACTCTGGGCGGACTGTATTTCGCCCTTTTCGACCACTACAGTCTCCGGTTGGAAAAACGGACGTCGTTTTCGGATTCTACTCGTCGAAACCTTCAAGAAGCACTAGTCTCTTTTTTGTTTCGGTGAAGTTGACGTCGGACCCCTTTTTCGCCGTATTTCACTTTCTATACGACCTATGGATTTTGCTTCGTGTCGTTGAATGCTGAATTGTAGCTGCAGGCCGACTTTGTTTGCTGTTGTTGATACCACAAGTTATTTTATCGAGGTAAGGGGGTAGTTTGACTCTATAGTAGTGAGTATGTTAGATAATGAGCAATAGGGATGTCCCATGATCCCTAAGCTTCACACGGCTTTAAGTGAATTAGTACCGTCGCCATTGTGATGGGAACAATTACTTCTAATGTTATGTAGAAATTTATATGATTGTTGGTAGTGATTAATAGTGTTGTAGTGCTTGATTCACCAGAAGTTGTTAATGTTGTTGTATTGTTTTAAATTGTTATTGCTATTGTTGTTAAGTAGCATTCCACAAAATACTAAAATTGTTAAGTTGTTATTATGGTTGTTGTGTTGTTGTAGTGGTTGCTATTGTTGATATTGTATCATTGCTTCTATCGTTATTATTGTTGTTGTGGTTATTGTTGTTTTTGATTGTTCAATAGTATTCCACTAGATACTAAAGTTATTGAGTAGTTGTTATTGTTGATTTTGAAGTTGTTGTTGTTGCTGATGCCACATTGTTGTTTTTGCTAATGTTACGTTGTTGTTCTATTGTTGTTGATGTCGCAGTCGTTGTTGCTGATATTGTTGTTGTTGTGGTTGTGTTATTGATCGATGTTGTTGTTGTTGTTCGTGTTGTTGTTCTTGTTCTTGTTATATAGTTATACTAAAGTTGTAAATTGGTTGTTGTTGTTGCTGTTTTTAAATAGTACATATACTAAAGTTGTTAAGTTGTTGTTGCTGTTGATGTTAAGTGATTAAGTTGTGGATATTGTTGCTGCTGATGGTAAGTTGTTAAGTTGTTGTCTTTGATGTGTTTATGTTGTTGGTGCTGTTGTGATGTTGCGGTTGCTATTGTGTTGCTATTGTTGTTCGTTGTTGTTATTGTTGTACCAAGTTTTTGTTATCGTTATTATTGCTACTGTTGTTGTTGTTGTTGTTGTTGTTCACCGTCGTAGCAATAGTTGTTGTCGCTAATGCGGTTGTTAGACACCACTTCGATTAAGTCCATAAGTCTGTTGTCGTTGTTAATAGGGCACTATCGGGCAAGGTATCCCGTTCGGGCATGGTTCCCCGGTCCTCACATTGTTGTTGTCGTTGTTAATAGGGCACTATCGGGCAAGGTATCCCATTCAGGCATGGTATCCTGGTCCTGCGATTGTCGTTGTTGTTAGTAGGACACTATCGGGCAAGGTATCCCGTTCAGGCATGGTATCCTGGTCCTGCGGTTGTTGTCATTGTTGTTGTTAGTAGGGCGTTATCGGGCAAGGTATCCCGTTCAAGCATGGTATCCTAGTCCTGCGGTTGTCACTCCTGTTGTTAGTAGGTCATTGTCGGGCAAGGTACCCCGTTCGAGCATGATATCTCAATCTTATGGTTGTTGTGGTTGATGTTGTTGTTAGTAATACAGTTGATGTTGTTGTAGTAATATATCATTGCATAATAGTATGTTTAGCGGCTGGTAATAATATATGTTCTCATGGGTGTGGATGTATGTGATGCTTAATTATTCAAGTAAGAGTTGTTATAAAGTGCATTGCTCATTTATCTCTCTCTTACCGTAAATGCTAGTTGGATGTATGATTACTAACCCCTTGTGGCTATGCATACACCATTGTGTATGTATAGATGATGTGCTTGCAGGTGTTGGTGTTGAAGGACCCGAGGAGTGATTATGCTCTCGGAGTTACCGTAGTTAGAATTCACTAGTTTTCGCTATTGATTAAAAGTCTATTTTTCCGATGTACTTTTATAAGGGTCAGCTCTGAACTATTGTGACATCGGGAATTTGGGTTATTTGCTTTACTTATAAGTTGGTATTTTTTTTTTCATTTCCGTAAGTTTACAAATGTGATGTCTTCACCTCGTTAAATTAAAGTTTCATTTTGGACAATACTTTGTTTCTAACTGTTTTTCCTAATTAAGCTATTAAAATGCCATGACGGGGTAGAGGGTGTCACATAAGTTACATGCAACAATACAAATAGTGAGTAGTCCCACATCGGAAAGGTTTAGAAAAGAATGTGAAATCGTCTTTATAAATAAAACAGAGATTCATTAAAACAGAACAAAAGTATGGTTTCGTTGGATTCCATCTCTGTCATGATTTTTTGTGAAAAGGGTTCTGGGTTCTTTCACAGATGAGCTATCTTGAGTGTCTCAAAATGCCGAGTTCTCATCTGCTAGAGAATCAAGATTTCTTTACACAAAAAATTCAGAACATTCAAGATAGAAAATCTCTTGAAATACATAAGAAAGGGGAGTTTAAAATTATGTTAACAGTTTAAAAAAAACTCGTTCACATTAAGTAAAGCATATAGTTACCAGAAGATACATTAACATAAAACATAACAAATATCGAAAGAAAAGAATAAATTTTCATCCCTTAAAGAGTGATTTTTCCTTAAACATTTAAGGGTTTAGTCCACTTGAAATATGAGTATTCTTACTTTCTAATCATTGGAAACATAATATAACAAATAATTAATCTATTCAAAACAGACAATTTCTCCCAAAACTAAAATAACACATATAGGACCATCAAATAGTAAAATCACATAATCAGTTTAGCAATTCATCTAATTTATTTGGGGCGTTACACTACCATTCTTCGAGAATTATATGATTGCACAGTCTTTGATAAGAAGAGTAAGGTTGAGGCTATGGGAAGCATTATCACACTTTGTCATTTAGATCTAGTCTATAAAAGTTTGTGATCATGAATGAGGAAAGCTATGACGGAATGTGACTCAAAATGTCAAAATACTTTGTTTGTAGACTAAGATAGTCTGATACTTGAATCACATTCACATATTTAAAGCAATATATTTAAGCTTGTTCAAAAAAAAAATAGGTAAAGAAAGTTAGAACATTAAGTCCACTCAAATTCTCGCACCAAAAAAATGCCACA
This sequence comes from Astragalus glycyphyllos, assembly GCA_963573325.1. Lineage (NCBI taxonomy): Eukaryota > Viridiplantae > Streptophyta > Magnoliopsida > Fabales > Fabaceae > Astragalus > Astragalus glycyphyllos. The sequence goes on from OY754311.1 coordinate 14,136,211, forward strand.
CAAATTCATTGTTCATGCAAACATTCTCAGTTTGCTACTTATTGACAATGGCATACTTAAAAAGAATGATAAACAAGCCAATGTCTAGTTATTCCTCATATCTAGAAAAATACATATAAATAAATACATGAAACAAATGGATTCGATTCGCATATGTTGTAGCAATTCTGCTTATGAAAATTTCCAACACATGCCATCAAGGATTGGAAAAGCGTAGATATAACAAAGGTAACCAAAACTGGACTGAACATTGAACAAGTGTATATATATATATATATATTGTTCATTGTTCAAAGGTTTACCGAGATTTGCCGATAATAATTAAATATAACTTTTAGATTTTTTATTTTAATATACAGCAAGCAAAAAATAACATTACTTTGAAAACTTCTCAGAAACTAAAATAACATATACTTTAAATATTTTAAGATTATATAATTTAACATATAATATAATCTTAAAATATTTAAAAGTAACATATTTGTAGTCCCTAGTCACTGTTATATATGAATTCACTTTTTAATCTTTTTTCTTTTTTAATCTCAATTGATAATGGCTATAATTTATTTGCATATTTATTAATTACTGTAGTTCAAAGGTTTCTACATATGCCCCCATAGGTGGTGGGAGATTTACACATGGCTCAATGCACAATTTCCTTTGCCAAATGATCACACATGGTAATGACCAATGCATTTGATGGAATCTTGTTTCGTTGGTTTTGAATTCTCATTTACAAAGGTATCCAATTCTATTGCATTCCACTTATTAGTATTGATATTGATTGATGAATGGTAATGATTGATATATGTGAAATCATGTAGGAACACACAGGAATGGAAGGCAATTATTGATGCAAGACTTGAAAGGTGACGCAAGTTAGATGCAACAATACAAATAGCGAGTAGTCTCACATCGAGAAGAAATTGTCTTCATAAATGCATGCAAGAGAGCTTCGTACCAAAACAAAATTATGGTGTCGTTGGTTTCCTACCAAAACTGGACTGGACGTTGAACCAGAATGTGCCAATAATAGTTAAATATAACTTTTAAATTTTTTAATACAAAATATTGCAATAAAAAAATAACATTACATTGAAAACTTACTATTAGTTACTAAAGCAACATAAATTATAATCTTAAGATATTTTAAAGCAACATATTTGTAGTCCCTAGTCACTTTTATATATGGGTTCACTTTTTGATTTTTTTTAAAAATTTTAATCTCAGTTTAAAATCACTATAATTTATTGGCATATTTATTGATTAGTGCAGTTAAAAGGTTTCTACCTATGCCCCATAGGTGCCGCGAGATTTACATATGATTTAAGGGTATGTTTGGAGGGGAGGGCTTGAAAAAGATTAGTCTATATTTTAATATGTATTTGAGATTTTAAAAAAATTAAAAGAACAAGTTGATAGATATCAATATAACATTTTTAATCACATTTTATTTATGTTTAGAGACCTTTTTTAGCTTCCTCAATTTAAGATTGAAAAATATGCCCTCCCCTCACTTCCCCTCCTAAGGGACAATGTTGTTTACCATAGGGTCTCACATGGTGATGATCAATGCATTTGTTGAGTCTTGTTCTGTTGGTTTTGAATTCTCATTGACAGGATAGGCAACTTTAATTTACAGTCCTTTGAGTAGTATTGTATTTGATTGGTGAATGGTTATGATAAATAACCATGTTGGAAAACACAAGAAAGGAAGACAATTATTAATGCAAGAACTCAGGGCCGGCGCCCAAACCTATTTGGAGACTTAAAGCAAACTTTCTAGTGAGGCCATTTAAAGGAGAAAATAACATAAATGCCAGAAATACTAAAAAAATAAAAACATTTTAAAGTGAGGCAATACAATAGAAACTATAGACTTTATAAAAATTCAAAAATGAAATAGAATTTTATATGGACAATATTTGTAATTTTTAAAATTTAAACTATAAAATAGCATATTGTTTTAATAATCAAATATACGTATTGTTAGTTTATATATTTTATTTCTATCATAAGGTTTGTATTTGCAAGTTGATGCAGTGACAAAAATTTCAGGAAAAGGAAGTCAATAGGATTCGAATTTGCAGCCAACTAGCTAGAGAACAATGCTTCCACCAGCTACGCTATACTGACTTTAGGAAATTGAGGCCCCTTTTTAATATATGTCACTTAATTTGAGACCCTTTTTAGGCATATAAAAAAGTTATTTTTTTTAGGCCCAAAGCCCTTGCTTTGGTTGCTTGAGTCTTGGGCTGGCCTTGATAATTACGTGGCTTGCTTATGTGTCTTATTAATTTATGTGGCATTCATGTGTGGTGCCTACGTCAGGTGCCTTATCATTTAATGAGGTCTACATCAGCTAAAAAAATTAAAAAACTTCATTTGGACTAAAAGTTTGAGTTTTTAATAATAGGGAGACTAAATATCTGAGCTTTAAAATAGGGGACCAAATGTTTTAATTTAAGAAAAAAGGGTGACCAAAACTATCAATTTATCCAATGATTTACGATTACAATGCTTATACAAAAAAAAAGATGTAAAATGCAAGTGCTGCTTTAATTTGTTTGGGTCTATAGGCAGAGTAACAAATGCCACTTGAAACTCATACATGAGGTCTCAGGTTCAAAGTCAGAACATGATATAGTCTAACAATTTTTGCATCTGCCAATTTACGGATAGTCGTGCTGTAATTTTCTACAACGTTTTATCGTGGTAAGGTTAAACTTTGCATTACTTGTTTAGTTCTATTGGGAGAAACCCAAGTCTTAAATTGACTAGAGATAAGATCTTAAAAGAGTATATAATGAAAGGGCATCCCAAACATTATAATGCAATTTTGTAGGATTGAGTTAGGCCCAACCAAAATTCTAAGAAGTACACATATTATGAGTTCTTGAAAATTATTATAAATTTAGTCAAAAAGAGAATATTATCAAATGGATTGAATATAAATTATTATTATTATTAATGATAAAACAATGAGCTCGAAATACTTTTTTAGTATTAGTATAGAAATTTAAATGATTGGATTCTTTACATCAAAAAAGTAAAATCTAATAAATTTTATAAAAATATATTATTCTATATAATTTTTTTCATTTATTATATTTATATGAGGAGTAAAATCAAAAGTTATATTATAACCGAAAGCGTGTGGGTGAGTTGGCGTTCGAAAGAGTGATGACGTAATTCATTCATTTAGTGGGTATGAAAAAGGTGAAGGAACATTCTAGCAATAGCAGATTTCTTTAGGTATATTTGAGAAACCCCATTAAAGAGGAAGAAGTATTGGTTGAAAAAACTATCTGATATGGATCTCGATAGCACTAACAACTCTATTCCCAAAGAGAATGAGCCCGTACAAAAATCTGGAGAGGTTTCCGAGATCCGTGTTTTCCATTGTTGTGCTTGTTCTGAGCCTTTGAATCTCGGTCCTATCTTCCAGGTATTCTCTAGTTTTATTAATGTCCATCATTGTTAAGCCTACTCTCTTTAGTATGAACATTGTGCTAATTTACCATTCAATAAATTATATTCTGATTGTTTTAATTATATCATATGAGCTTAGAGTAGGGAATCATGTGTGGTTTTGTAAAGTTTAATTTTTTTTCCGATGTTAAATGTTTGGAATCTGAAAAATGTAAGGTCTTTGAAAGACAAAGATCCACTCATATGCCAGAATAAAAGACATGATTTTATGATTGATAAAAAGAAACAATTTTTAATTATCATGTGAGAATTTGCTATGGTTGCTCATGTTAGGGTGAGCGTGGGACGGATTACTACGGGTTAGGATGGGTTATAACTAACCCTAACCTTGTCCCAAATTGTGATCAGGTCATTTTAGAGGTCCTAACCCATCCCAAAACCCGTATAAATCTGATAAGCTACGATCAACTTAGGACCGGGCCTAATCAAGACGAGACTGGGTTGTTCTAAAATATAAATAATATAACATTGAATACCATTATTGATGTCTCGACCAATTAACTCAAATTCAACTTCAAATTGCTTGAGTTTTAACGCAAGTTCAACATCAAATCGCTTGAGTTTTAACACAAGTTCTCAACCATACAAACTAAACAATGAAAAATATAGGCGAAATTGGGTTTTGGTCCTTTATCTTCTACCAAAGTTTTAATTTGGTCATTTATATTTTTTACCTCACTTTGGTCCTTTATGTTTCAAATCTATGTCAAAGTGGTCATTTATGCTTGATATGTTTTAGTTCGGTCCTTCAATTGGTATAATATGTTTCAATTTGGTCATTCGATTGTTATGATATTTTTAAGCTTGGTCATTCTTTTCAAATTTAAATTAGTATGTGATGCATCACTAATGACACTTGAGGTTATATATTGAAACTTGATTCTATTTTATTTATGAATGTCGGTGTTTTTTGGTATTATTTGCCTTGTTTGTTGTGTGCTATATATGTATGTATTATCTTGGCATATTCTTGTTTGAGGTTAATTTTCTAACAGTAATTTTTCATGTTGATTATATGGAAGAGCTAATGTTTCATTTCTTTCCTATTATGTGTTTAATTAATGTAGTGCATTCAGGAGCACCATACTTGTTCTAGGTGCCATAGTGAAGGTCAAAAGAAATGTTTTGTGTGCTCCTTGTCTGTTACTGAACGTTGTCTTTCTTTAGAGGTTAATTTGGAAGCCCTGAATATACCATGCATTCCTAAAGCACCTGAGAATCCACCCATCTTCAGACCATCTTCTTGTCCCCTAGCAGGTTGCAACTTTCATTCTGATTTAAAGGGTTTTGCCTCCCATTTCAACAAAACTCATTTGCTTGCTGTACGACCATTTAAATATGGTATGATGTATGGTACTGTAATAGGTCTTGATGAGGAAACTGTCATTCTTAAAGAATTAGATGATGGCGTGATATTCGTTCTGAAGAATAGGGTTGAGAGAATGGGAAACATTATCACGCTTTATCATTTTACACCTCTCACATTGAACATGGAGTTTTCATTTGAATTGACAGCTATAACTCCATCAGGTGAAAGTTATTATTTGCTTGATGCAAAAGTTCAAAACATTCAACAAAGCACAACTGTTGGGCCATCAACTTTTCTTTTGGTTCCTTTGGGCTTTTCCCAATCTCCTGGATGGCTTACGCTGGAAATTTTCATAAGTAAGATTGGAGCTGCACAACTTGGATGAAATCCATTTGTTCTGAGTATTTATTAATATGTAATTCCTTGATGAGACTTAATTAGACATTTTCTAGTTTATTTTTTTTAAGCATGTGATTGTGCAAACTGAGATTGTATGCATGAATGATGAGTTTATGTGCTCTTTTGTTGGTGGGTGAATTAATGTTCTAACTTTGTTTACATATTGTTTTTATGAGAACAACCTTTGAATATTTTTTTTGTAACCTTTGTCATGTGCATTTCATGGATGTATAATTGTTATTTTCTCATAGATTCTAAAAAACTATGGAAATAAAGTTTTTATTTCAAGTTTCTAAGAGAGGACCTTCATGTATGACTTTTACCTTTATTTTTCTTCATTTGATTTTCAATGTAATTACTTTCAGGGAAAATTAAGACTTGTATTTTCCAAGCTTTTTTAGAAGGCATTTATAAAATTTTATTTACAATTATTTTTATCACTAAATAAATTGTTCAAAATATTATAGGCTTAAATATTTGATACCCCCTACAAATATCCCAATTTTCCATTTACCCCCTTGTAAATTTTTTTTTTTTTTAAAATCAACATTGCAAATAATAAGTGTTTCTAGTTACCCCCTGCAGGGGGGTAACTGTAAACTTTTTATATTTTGCAGGGGGGTAACCGTACATGGTTTATACCCATTATACACTACATAATCTAACAGAGGGGGGTGATTGAAAACTGTTTATATTTGCAGGGGGTAACCGTAATTTTTTTTTTTACAGGGGGTAAATAGAAAAAGAGTATATTTGCAGGGGGATCAAATATATAAACCAATATTATATGATATCGTAGTTTTATATAAACCTATTAAATTTAAGTGAGATAAAGGAAGTCGTGGTCATGCTTCCTATGGTTTGATTCACGATTTGCATGGTGCTACTCTCAGTAGCTTGTTGGATTACATTGGCATTTTGACATTTGTTCGAGCTGAGCTCACGACGACCATGAAAGCCATCAAGATTACATCGTCTAAGCGGTAGCAGGGTCTTTGGCACGAAAGCAACTCTGCTTTGGTCAGGGCCGGCCAAACACTCAGCGAGGCCTAAAGCGAGCTTCGAAATGAGGCCATTTATACTTCAATGATAATATTTTGTTAAATTTTTTAATTTTTATTTAAAATTAATCTTTCAAGCATTTTGTGATGCGAAATCATTCACCAAACTATTGTAACCAATTTCAATTAACATTTCTTTTTCAATCGACAATAAAGTTAATCCATTAGTCTTTGTTGAGACATTGTTTATCTTATTTAAGATTTTATTAATTTTAGTTGTGAAATCTTCTTTCTGCTAAAGAAATGGTTATCAAAATCGTTATTATTATTCTATAACTAACAAAGGCATTTAAAAAAGAATCAAGTCTTATTATATAAATAAGTATATCAACCGGGTATCATTTTCAACTCGTATTATTTTTCTTAAAATTTTCAATTCTAAATCACATTGATGGAGAAATAATAATTGAAAAGTTAAAACTTAAATTGAAAAACCAATAGGCTAAAATTAATAACCAACGAAAATAATGAAATTGGGAATAGAGATCATTGATTAAAAAATTAAAATTAAAGAAATCTAGAATTAAATGAAGAAGAAATCAATCATTTATTGAGAGAGAGGAAAATAAATACGGGATTTACAATAACAGAGAATGAGTCCAATAGAAATTAGAGAATCAAAGTATAATAGTGTGGGATTTTTATAATAAAAGTAATAATACATTTTTTTTATCAAAGTAATAATACCTGTTTTTAAAAGGAAAGACAAAAAATGAAAAAATGGAGCCCAAAGGGATTGAACCCTGCACCTGATGTATAAAACTACTTTACTTAAACCAATTGGACTACAATACAATACGTAAATTACATGTTAGTATTAAGGATTACGTACGGTAAAACCGAGGCCCCTTTTCTTTGATAAAAAATTTTATTTTTTTGTGGCCCCAAGCTCTTGCTTGGGCCGCTTGGGCCTTGGGCCGACCCTGCAAGAACTGAAAGGTGGCGTAAGTTAGATGCAACACTATAAATAGCAAGTAGTCCCAGATAGGGATGGTGTCGTTGGATTTCAGCTCTGTCATGATTTTGTGGTAAAAGAGTCTTGATTCTTTCGCAGATGAGCTATATTGAGTATCTCAAAACGCTGAGTTCTCTTCTGCTAGAGCATCAAGGTTTCTTTACACAAAATTTAGAACATTCAAGATAGAAAATCTCCTTGAATACATAAGAAAATAGAGTTTTGAATTGTGCTGACAATTTTAAAATATTCTCACATAAAGTAAAGCATATACTGACCCGAAGGTACATAAGAATAAAACATAACAAGTATAAAAAGAGTAATACACAGTTATGTTTATACTTCGTAACAACTTGTTGCTAAATCTAACTTCCCCTTAAAGAGTGATTTTACCGTAATATTTAAGGGCTTAATCCACTAGAAATCTGAGTATACTTAATTTCTAATCATTCAGCCCATAATATATTGAAAGATTAATCTTCAGTAGTGATTCGAGTTCAGGCAGAGAATGCGGAAGGAAAGATTATGGAGCAATTATTAAAATGGTAAGCAATTATAAGACATAATTTCAAAATTGCAATAAAGAGTCATGTTCTGTAGCCTTGTACTTATCTAACTTCATAGCAGATGACTAGAAATCTAGAATATAACCAAAGCTTGACAAAATAAGTTACAAACATATATCTAACCCCATTTTTTTCTGAAGTACGATCTCGCATGCAGCTGTATCATGTTTTCTAAAATCGTTAGTCGAGTTCCTGCAATTTTTATTTCTTATACAGATTTGTTTCTACAAAATAATAACCTACTGCCTATCTATTTTAATTGGCATCCAATAAATAAAAAGCATGCTGCTAAATTGTGTATTTTACAAAATCAATTTATATTTTACGCCTATTTACATTTGAGGATAAATTGATAAACAAGATAAAAATGAATATCTACACGACATCTCTATTATCAGATCTCATCATACAATCTGATACATTTCTGTCTTCTGTGCCACTCTGAGGATCGTCTCTTAATGAGTCAGTCATCTTTGAGCAAGAAACCCAATGATATGGTGAATTGTAGTGTCTCCTTTTAACTCAAATCGAAGCCAGCATCCGCATTTATGGCATACAGTAATTTAGTTTCCAGTTGATCCTTACTGCATTAAAAGATGGGTATATTTTTAAAGGAAAATAGTTGACAAACCAACCATCTCCAAGCAAGAACAAAACGACTGCAAAAAGGGATTAGGTAAAAAGGCTAATTGTTAGCCTTTCTCCTCTTCTCCAGACCAAAAAACGAAAAAAGAAATACGAGCACATAAAATTCAAACTGCGGAATCAAGGTAAACCGAAGATGCATATATACGACAAAGATGTTGTGGCTCAAAAACAGTGTTTTCATGAGTCTTGTATAGCCAAAAGCAACAATATCTTCAATGTCAATTTTTAAGAACATCTAATAATACATTTTGCTTGCTCAACAAAAGACATTATTTCATTAATTAATATCCAAGATGCTCCATAAGACATTCACACAAGTTTTTTTTTTATTTAAATGTTATTATAATATTTCAATATTCCTACAGCTCAACTCTGATCATTCCTATGCATATCTAATATATTCATGTCCTAAGAGCATAGTCTAACGGTAAAAACAAATGTTATTTGGACATCAAGAGCGCGAGTTCGAACTGCAACGCTTCAATTTCCTCTCCCCATCCCCCAACCTCACTGTTTGTACAAAGAACAAAAAAATAATAGTAGTACCTAATATAAAGTTACTCCTGCAACCTCTACAAGTAAGATAGTGCAATGGCACATTTAAATAATCAGGCCTATGTCACTGTCTCCCACTTATTATTTGGTAAAACTGTATTGTTAATTGACAAAACAGATTTCTCATTTCTCATGTCAGTATAGCCAGTTCCTATACCTTCGATTCTGACCATTCTATAGATCTACAGCAGCAAACAAAAATATAAAATTATATATTGCCACTGCAAACTGCAAAGACAAGCTAGCACTAGGACAAACCTTCTATAAGGTGGAAGCTTTAGCAGATTCATACAAGTAGCTGATGTTGGTAGTCGGTCAAGAGTATCATCAGAAGCAGCACCACCGGCCCTACAAGAAAAGACGTCAGGAAATTCCATACTGTGATCCCTTTGACTGTAAACTATACAAATTAGAGAGAAAACAGAACATTCAGAGTAAGTTATTAAATATTAGGCAACTGTAAACCAGTAGACTTAGGCACGTGCTAAGGATTCCAATATTCATTGGAAAATATAGTTTTTTAAATTAACAATTTACTGGATACTGCAATTTTGGATTCAAATTTTCAATTTCGGTTAGCAAGACCCCTGACACTATTAAGGCATTCACCTTTGTATGCAAAGCAAAGGCTCAAGATATCGGAATCCAAGCAATGGTCCTCGAGAGCAACCTGTCACAAACCTGTAAAGATGATAAATTTGTCATTCATACTACAGATATGCAATGAAAAGAGATTAAATCCTACAACTTTGATATCTTACTTTAAAAATTTCTTCTTATTTTCCAATGAAAAGCTTTTGAGAACTTCCCAGAACATCTCAATCACATAGTGCTCCTATAAGAAGAACTCATTATCAGAACTCAAAAGTCAATTAAGTAAGAAGTGTCATTAAGAACAGAACTTACACTATGATAGCCTCCTGCATAATTCGTATGTAGCCGCAAATCATCAACATCCAAGCTGTCAAGTGAACCTGCTATCAGAAGCTGGGAAAAAAATACTGTCAAGTAAGTTGGGGATTAAATCACATTAAGACACGTTGACATGCTAAATATTTTTGAAGAACAAGTTGAAGTTTGATCCCAAAAAAATGTAGTGAAAAAACAAAAATCAACCAAGGAAATTTTGTGTCAACAAATAAGTTCATATCAGAAAATCAAGCCTTCCAGCTATCTTCATCTAATAGGTTTCATAGGAACGACTACGCTTATTTGCTGTTACTTATAACACAATGATACCATTTGCAATACTCTTCAATCCAAGTTCAAAAGAGATTGCAAAGCCAATGGCTAGATATGCTATTTGTAAAATTTTGAGCCCACCCTCTGGCAAGTTATTTGAAGCTTGTCGTTGGATTCTTACAATTAAAGTTGGCCCTAAAGGTAAAGTTGATAGACTCGAGGCCTATTTGGTTGCCAAAGACTACAAAGGGTATAATGATATGCGAAAATGACACGCATTCGTTGATAAACAGACCCTTAACATCAAAACGCAAGAGCGAGTACTAAAAAAAATTATAGGAACAATAGTTGTAGAGGCCTAAAAGTGAATCAAGTTATAAGAAAACCTGAAGTTCATGCTCATTAAACATATCAATCCAATCCTTCTGAATAAGTTGTTGAAATCCTCTCAGGAAATGAGAACTTTGTTGACGTATCTGAAAACATCATTATTTTATTTATGAAATGGACACTTAAAGGCATTTCTAAGAGATGCAATTCAAATAAAAACAAAATTTACTTTACCTGAGAATTCAATCGATGATTGGCTACGAGATGAATAAAAGTAATGACATTCTCATTAGTGACACGCATGTTCTTCCCCCCTGGAAGAAGCTCCTCTTCTGTTTGCTCGCCATATTCATTATTTACTATTACAAAGTATAGTTCCAACTCCGAAATGTCGCCCTTGTAATGCTGTTAGTCGAAATAATCAACGGAGAAAAATGAGACACTCACTACAAAAATCAAGGATGCCCAACATACAAGTAACCAATGCCCGCTCACGAAATAGTTTTGTTACAAACTCCACCTCACCCCCAGCTCTAACCTGAAGACCAGCAGTATTTGAATGTCTTGTATATTTACGGAAGCAGTTTTAGGACATAGATGAGGATTTTACAATTGCAAACATAAACAACTATGATTGAATCTTTATACTCAATACCAACACTAATAGTACATTAAAATAGTGTCTGGACTGTCCAGACAATTTTATCCCTCAATCTATCATTCTTAAAATTCTAATATTAAATAGATAACATATTCTAACATAAGCAATCTGTAACTTCCATGATAAAAGGCTGGCCATTTCTTTGGGGAATTTTTTAAGAGTTTTTCAGGAAGCATAGCCAGCAACGAGTTTATTACTTTATTAAGTATAAAAGGTAGGAAACAAGCAAACCTTATAATTTCAATATGTAGTATTATTTTTACGATTTTGCACTTAAAAAGATATATTTTCTGACTTCGACACTTCCTAGACACCGTTTGGACACCTCTTGAACACTCTTAACAAAAACTTTTTAAAAAAAAATTCAACTTCTTCAAATTTTAAATTATTATACTTATTCTTAGGGATAAAACCTTTTATCTTCAAAAAACACCTTGTAAAGATTATCAACTTGGTTTTTAAAAGGTGAAAACATAAATCCTATTTCTCAATTTAGATTTTTGTCATGTTAATCATATGTGTTTGTATTATTGATTTAGTTATCTTTGTAATTACTTATAGGTTTAAATATGTTTTTCGTCCCTGCAAATATAGTTGTTTTTCAAATAAGTCCGTGCAAAATTATTATTTTTAAATAAATCCCTGCAAAATATTTTTGTTTTAAATATGCCCTTCTGTTAACTCTCTGTTAGCCATCTGCTGATGTGGCTAACAGAGTTACATGTTGGCTTGGAGACATCACTATTTTTTAATTTCTTTTATTTTATAAAAGCTGACTTGGATATAATATCAATTTTCCAAATTAATTTAGAGTTTTCTTTATTCTTCCTCAAATGGAAAACCCCAAATCCTAAAATCCAGAAAATCATCATCTGCAATTCTGCATCGTTAGCACAAGATCATCTTCTCTTCTTCTCTTGTTCATCTACATCATCAAACAATTTCTCTCTTGTTCTCGTTCTTCATGCTCTTGGAGACCACCCTTAACCCCTTGAATCACTAACCAAAAAAACTCTAACCCTTAACTTAACCCCTAATCAATAACCCAGAAAAACCTAAAATGGAAGGAATTAAATTCATGGGTCTGCTGCATCGAAGCCCATTTGGTGAAGGGTGAAAGAGAGTGTGGGACATGGTGAAGGGAATAACAACAACAACAACATCACCACCAACAACAACAACAGCTCACATTCTTGACCAACATCAACATCACCTTCGATTTCTCAGCTTCTTGCGAAAGCCATATCCTCAAAAAATCGATCTAGATCTCGTTCCAAGTCACTCGCTGAATTTTTTGAATCTCGAATCTTCCGAAGTTTCGCTCAAAGGTTTTCAAACAACCAATGCAGATCTAGTTCAAACTCCAAGGTTTTCAAACTTCGGCTCTCGAATCTCTTGACGGCGAGGCAACAGGGGTGAAGCCGTAACTGTATCTATTTTAAGGTTAAAATGGAGGATTATATAAATTACTGGATCCATAGGTTTTGCATAACAAGTGGGGTTACGAGAAGATTCATTGTGTTCATCTACATGGATCTGTTTCACACACCTTTTAAGTTTTAATTCCTTTTATTTATTTTTTTCAAAATCTTCATTGCTTTATTGGGATTTGTGTTTCGTAGTATGATGATGAAAATTCTTCACTATTCCTTTTATCTTTCTTTACTTTTGAAGATGGTCAAGATGGGTTTCTGGGTTTCAAGATGGGTTTCTGGTCAAGATGGTCACGAGAAAGGATTATGGTTGAAGATGGTGATTGGTGATGGAGAAGAAAGGGAATAATGAAAAATAAAAAATAATGATTTGGCATGCCAAATAAACAATTAAAATAAACAAAAATGAATATTAAATGACACATCAGAATTCCGTTAGACACATCAGCGTTTTTTGTAACGTCTCAATAACAGAAGGGTATATTTAAAAAAAAGTTATTGTGCACGGACTTGTTTAAAAAGAATAATTTTGCAAGGACTTATTTAAAAAACAACTATATGTCCGGTCGTGTCCAGTGTCTACGTATGTGCTTCATACGCGAAGAGAGTCACTGAATTGTTTTCTGAATAAAACAGGAGAGAATGAAAGGGGAAGAATTGAATTTCTATGACAAGAATAGAAGTATAGATCTCATTTTATATTAAGAGCGAATTTATTAATCATAGTTACTGCTGGAGAAGCTGTAGTGGTTCATGAGGAGAAAGGGGAGAGGGGAGTGGCATCAGGGAAGGGAAAGTCAAGGTTGAAAGGGGGTTTTGTATCGCGCACAAATCACTAAGGTTATGCACAATAGAAAACACTGCCAATCAGTCTCAGGTCGGAACAATGCCCAAATGCCCCTCCATGCAAGATTACATACACCATTTCAAGTTTGGCCGGCATATGAAGTTCGCAAGTCGTCATCTCATGCTTAGGTCGTATAAGAGTCTCAAGTTATTCGTGTCAGAGTCCGTACCCTCTATTAAAGAAAAAATTCTGCCATTGTATTTTTCACAGTTTTCTCAAGAACGAAGCAGATACAAGGAAATGAAGCCAAATAAACGACAAATTACCTTTAGAAAGATAAGATGACGATATAATTCAGGGTCCAAGGAAGGCAAGTCATTCAAATAGTTGTGCCTGATATAAGGGAAAATGGTGTAAGAAAGCAGGAAGTATAACTTCGTCTTGTAGCACAGTAATCTCTAACCACACTACACAACATAGAATGTAACAAAAAGAGAAATCATTTGCTACAATCAAAGAAACACTTCTATAATATGAGTTCACAGAACCAATTCACTTTGAGAAATGCAATAAAATATACAGCAACAGCCAGCATTACACGAATGCTACCAAATCTCATTTGTAAATCTCAAACATTAGCATAAAGTAACTGTAAGCAAACAAATATATGGAAGCTCAGGATTTGGGCATTTAACAACCTAAATTCCAATGAGAAAAAATAAATCACGTAAAGCAAACCAAACGACACTTTAACTCTTACTTCTGCTTCAATTTGCTCAAAAAGAATGTAGCAAACGGTAAATCAACTAGAATCCCTTCAAACATAGCCTGCAAATGTAATTTGTGAGAGTGCAGCTCAGTTTTGACAATGAATGAAGGTAAAAATTGCATCTACCCAAAAACAAGGATGCAAACCAATCAATCGTGATGAAAAAGCTGAATAGTATGGGGTAGTAGATTTACTTTATTAAAGTGACAAGGGGTGAAAAGGTATAAAAACAAACCTTTGCAAGAAGGGTACCAAGAAAATGGAAAAACTGAAGATGTTGTTCATGTATCATTCCTGATCCAGGATTGGGATAAAGCAGATGATCCACTGTTTCCTGGATGCATGTGTTCCAATTTCCGTAAAAGAATAAATAACAAGGTAAAAATATATGGAATATAAAGGAGAATAAGTTGAAGAATATTCCAAAAAGACATTTCAAAAATTTGAAGCATACAAATTTTCATAATAGTATAATTAAACAACTGAAAAAATTATTCATTTAGTCACTAGAATTTGTCTTCACACTTGGCCCTTTATGAAGTTTTACTCCCCAGCCACCCCACTGCTACTATAACCTCACTCGTCAGAAGCGCTATGGCCAATTTGTTAAGGATGCCGGAGTTTTATGGCAGAAATAGTTGCTTAAAATAGCAGATATTTGACAAAATGCTACGGTCTGCCATCCACAATTGATAAAACTGCCCATGACTACATCCAAAAGATTCAATTTGGTGCTCAAGCATGCGCACCATCACATTGTAAAGGACTGAGTCTTGTAAAACCTAGAGCTATTTGGTAGAGGGTCATGGTCAGTTTTTTAAAAGACATCTAGTCTAAGAAAAGAGTCCTTTGCAAGATGAAGTATGGACAATGCACAGTTCTTGTAAAACCAAAAGCGATTTGTAAAGGGTCAAGGTCAGTTTTTGTAACGACATCTAGTTTTGGGCTCCGAAGCATGGACAGATCTTTTAGAGGGAAGACGCATGAATGATTAATGTCTATAAATATGTATATGTGTGTACAGTCCCTCATTACTTATCTTTTAGAGGGATTCAAATGACTCCAGGAGTAACTCTTGTCTGAGTTACTCCGCTTAATAACTCACAGACATTGAACATGAATGGTTAAGACTAAAACAAAAAGACATGTGACTTTTCTATGTGGTCGTGTTACTACTAAAAAGATGGTAGAGTCTCGTGTAGACGATGTAGGATTAAATATGATAGCATTAGAGAGAGAGTTGAGGTAGCACCTATTGTAAAACAGATGGCGGAGTCTCGTCTTAGGGGGTTTGGACATGTGTGGAGGAGACTTGCAGTAGATCAGATGCAGGGCAGCCCTATCGCTAGAAGCACAAGACAAAGAAAAACCAAAGGAGAAATGAAAGATCTAGAGGACTGTATTCTGGATATAGACATGATTTACAGTAGAACCTACTGGCATCGTTTGATCCATGTAACCGACTCCATCTAGTGGGATAAGGTTTTGTTGTTAATGTTATAGTAGTAGTCATAGTTATTAGGTAGATAAAAAGGAATAATAAAAGTACTGTAGGTTGAGATATTAATAAATCAAGGAAATATTGGAAAGAAAAATAATTGATCCTTTTTTCATATTCTAAAGTGCATTGATTTCGGACAAATTATATATATATATATATATATATATATATATATATATAAATATAAAACAATAACAATATTCATCTGACCTTAAATAATCCATACTGCACATCAAAGGCAGCCCGTGTGATATTTTCCATGAAATCTTTGAATATTCCACCTCCATCTATTCCAGCCTCTTCCACTCCAAATTCATTGACAAAAGTCACTCGAATCTGAAAATTGCATAAAAGGATGATTTACAAGTTCCCTTAAAGACCAGGAAGCAGGGAATGGTTAATAAACACGAGAATAGGCCTTAGGAAAGGTCATCACCAGTCCTCGAAGGTCATCTTCTGACAACTGACTCATTTGATTATAAGCATCTTCCAAAATATGATCTCTTCTTATTCTGAACCTATTTCTAGTAAATACAGCTTGAGATCCTTGTCTTTGCCTTGCACCAGCTAATTGAGACTGATGAAACAGTAAATAGACAATAGTCAAGTATATGAAACACATCAGTGACATGTGATATGCAGAAACTCCAAAGCTTCTCACTGCCATTCATTCTAAATCCATGTCACAAAGATAATCCATATCTGAATAAATCACAATTGAATAAAATACTTACAGTGAATATTTTAACCCTGCTTGTAAATGGTATCAAGAAAGCAGCCTGCTTTAAAATTTCATTTGCTCGTGTGTTTTCCATAACAGCCTATGGAGAAAACATTTGAAATAACCACCAGAGAAAAGATTATATAACTACCAAAATAAGTTCCGATCCTTTTGCCTTAAAACATCAGTAGATAGAGACAATACCTGAGAGATAAAGAAGTCATTCACCCCATCAGCATGGAAGTCACTGGGGGATGTAAACTGTCGTCTGTTGTTCCAATCTTGCAGCTAACGGAAGAATTTCAAATGCCAAGTTAGAGAAAAAAATCATATGCATATGGTTATAGGTTTCAAATGCATAAGGGTGTCTCTTTAGGGAAGAGACACCAAGGAACTTGTAACATGAATATCTAAGGAAAACCTCAAAATATCTCTTATTTAATAAAGATGAATGTTGGTACTTCTTAATGAGAAAATAGAGAACTCACAATTACGGGAAGGAAACGAAATCCTTCAAAATGGAATATGAAAAAAAAGAATAGTGAATACAGTAGGGCTGTCCATAGCACCAAAGAAGCCATAAGCCCCAAAGCAAAACACTAAGAGATATCTTTGAAGATGCGCAAATTATTATAATATCATGATAACCTATAAGCCCAATGGCGAGGGAACATAAAACTAAATATAAACAACTGAGATTGTACCACTGTTCTACCTGGGACAGGAGCTCAGAGACTACTATGCTAGCCCTCTGTTGAACGGCTTCTATAGAAAGTCTTTTACTACTTGTGCTAACTGGGATAGATTTAACCGAATTAGCAGATGAGGTATGATTCACCCACAGCAGCTGCCACAGAGCCTGCAAAAACAAGCCTACCGAAATTAACTATAACTGCCAAATAAGTTACATTTGTATGAAGTAATGTCAGGAAGGCTGGTGACATTATTGGTCATGCCCATCACTTTTACCAAATGTAACATATTCTAGATCCTTGGGCTAATATATACATGTGATACACAAACTTGCAAGGATATGACACGCCTTGTCTGGATCTTACTTAAGGTGCATTGCAGGGAAGAAAAGGTTACATTTCAGTGATCCATTAAAGAATTTCTTTCCTAAGGACTAGGGATTCCAAACTCAGATCTCTAAGCAATTTTTCTAAAAAAATAGATAACCATTCTAAAACATTACCTGCCTCAACAGAATGATGAGGCTGCTGATATCTTTCAGTGATAGCGGTTTCTCCTGCTCATAAAATTCCTCATTATCAACTATCATAAGCATATGCCTGACAAAAAAAGAATATTAGAGTATACTCAATCATCAAGCTACAAGACTATGATTAGAATTTTGAAAATATACCTAATGACCATGAGCACAGAGGCTATATAGTTCATGACTTAATAGAATTTTTTATTAAACAAACAAACAAAAAGTGCAAAAGAGTCTTACTTGTAGACAGGACTGAATACAACCAGAGGTAACAGCCAACCAGGGGCATCCCCTGAGAGGCACGATAACCTCTCAGACAAAGATGACCATTTTTTATTCTCATGGCACCGCTTCATAAAATTCCAAAGCATAGGAACAAGTTCAGTTCTGTAGGCAAGTACAGTCATAATCCTTTCAAGTGGCAATGTATTGAAGATAACATATAAAAACCCACAAACTGCACCAACAGCAGTAACCTCCCTATCATCTGGCCCATAATCTGAACCTTTGGCAGATGAAATATCTCTAAATAATATATTTGTCTGCACATGTCAAGAAGCGACAATTTTTAAAATCAATGGTAAAGGAAATCTTCAATGGCACTTGTGATGGAAAAGTCATTTGCAAGATGATATACCAGTTGCAGAAGGAAGCGGGTATCTATGGCATTACAAATTTGTTGATCCAATTTCTTATCCAAAGCTACTTCCATGACTTCATCATCACCGGTCACATCATCCTCAGCAATCATAGAATCTATAATCAACACTCACCAGTAAAAACAAATGGTAGAGAGAGAAAACAAACCATTTCATATCTGCATTGAAAACACCTATAATGCATGTCTCAAGCTGAAGCTTCTTGTTGTTTCTGTAATTATTAAGTTTCTAGACGTTTCTCAGTTGGATATTAACTACAAGTTAGACATATTTTTGTTCGTTTATGTAGTTAGTTTGTGTGTAAGGCTTGCTCATCCCTTCAAAAAATTTCTTTCATTTTCATCCTTACAAAATTACCGTTTTTTTCAACGTTGTTACAATCTTTATACTAAATAATATATGTATAAGTACAGATTAGGATCGGTGGATCTTACATTCGTGTTACAATTTTGGATTTCGAGTAAGATCCCACCGATCCTAAATTATCCTTGGAGTGTGTTTTGCCCAAAATTGTGTAGCTACTCTTCTCAAAAGTGGCCGTTTTTGGAATCAGGTCGCAAAATTCGACCTAAAATTCTCAGCTCACTCATTCCAGGATCAGAAAGCATATTGTTTTAGCTATTTCACTGGAGGAACGACGATCCCACACTGATCTTCTCTAGCTAGTTTGCATGCAAGTTAACACACTCATATAGAGAAACAGGTGGTAACGTATGGTCCTGCGAGTTGACTCGCAATTTTAGCAATATTGGTTTTTGGTCCCGGTAAAAGACTTCCCATGTGTTCCCATACCTCTAAAATCCAAAATCCTTGTTTTTGGTATAGAACTCGTTTAAGTGCTCAATCATTTTTTTAGCAGAATACAACTAAAATGACACCACGAACATTATTGGGAACCTGGGATGGCCATGACATTTCTTTAGACACATAAGCAGTTAAAACATGTTACATGATGATAAGGACCAAAACAATAGCTTTACATTTTGGAGGGATAATAAAAAATATCGAGAGAGACCAAAACCAAAATTAGCTCATTTTACAAAAACCAAAACCATATTTAACGCTTTCATTTGTATTGGTGTGGTAGAATTAGGGGACAGATATGTTTTGTGTTGGGTGGTTTAATTATGGTCAGAGATAACCTCTGCAGGAGTTTCTGAATTCTGATAGCTAAAGATTGTCGCACTTTCTGCAATTTCTTGCGATTTAATCTTATTTCCATGTGATTTTCTATTGAGTTCTCTGCCTATGGTTATTTACTTGTTTCAAGGTATCTTCTAGCTGGATAGTCAAAGATATTAGATTGTTTTTCGTCTTTTGGAGACACTTAAAGTTACTGTTCTATTATCTCTTTTCTGTGGCGTGAGGATTGCCCATTCTCACCTGAAATGTATTTTTCTTCTTTCTTCCTAACAATACATTCTTCCTTATTTTATCCCAGAAAAAAAGGAAAGAAATGAGAAGATATGAGATGATAGGATCACGGTAGATAACATTCAATGAAAGAAGCTAGAAAGAAAGGGAAATCTGCATTTTAAACCATGAAAAACTAGTGTGTGATTAGAAAGCGTACTTTCTTTAGTGTCAGATCTTGTCAGAGATGGGTGTGCCTCCAGTAAAAATGTAGTAACAGCTGCAAGGTCTATGGCCTTAAGAGAAACAAACGCAAAATCAACCCCAAAACTAGCACAATGTTTTAAGCATAAGTTTGAAACTTATGGCATCAAAGATCAAACAAAGTAAACCAGAACGACAAATAGCGCCCCCCCCCCAAACAAACAAAATCAAAACAAAAATAACTTCCATGTCATACCTGAAGACAGAACTCTGTATAGAGTGATTAAATAATGCAAAAATATTTATACATAGGGATAGATGAAACCTCTAAATTTTATCCTCCATGCCTCTAAGGGACCGTTTGAGTATATAATTTAATTTAAGTGCATATTCAACAAGCACTTATCACACAACAGCTTCTGTCATAAACCTTAAACTCGATAAGATATTTGTGTTTTGATATGCATGTTCAAAAGCTATTTGTATCCACAACATTTATTTCTAGAATAAAAATAGGATTTAGGAGAGCATGGGAACCGAAGAGACATAGAGGGGATCGGAGCAAACTTTGCATAAGTTGTTTCCACAAGCTATCCAAACAAGCTTATTAATTAAGTTACAAACACCTTAAGGACATGTCATAAACTATTTTGGTAAGAGCTGTCACACACGCACACAAGTGGCTATGCTATGGATAAGCCCGAATAAACTCTGTCAAACGCCCCCTAAACGTTTTTAACGCCCCCTAAACATTTTTAACTTGTTTTTACTTCCACCTTTCCTAAACAAGATATGAAGCTTAGCATCCAATTTATCCTCCAATCTCTATAATCTTTTCCATTTATTTATACTGGCGAAAAGACGGACACCACTAAGCCTATATGTCTGCGCTTTTTAAAAACAATCACACTCAAATGTTAACAACAGTTTTCACTAATTAAATTATTATTAATTGCATCCGTGGATGTTATTGTAGAGTGCAAACATGACCCAAGAAAAAATTGGAGTTAAGAGTAAAATTGGGGAAAAAAATGTTCACACCAAAATCCTGCTATTGGCTTATAGATGTATTTCCTGCTTTATCCAGGAAAAACAAGATGTATATCCATCAAGAGCCCGCCCTTGACCTAATCCTAGATAAGCTAAAAAGGGAGATATATGAAGGAAGTTAAAACATACGTTAATAACAAATGGCATATTGTAAGAATATTTTTCTTACCATATCAAATGAACAGTCAGGTTGAGACAGAGCAACTCCACCAGTTTCTAAAATATTTCCAAGAAGACAGGCATAGGTAGGAAATTCATCTGATATATCCTTGGGTAGAAAACTGATCAGATTTGGCACAAATGTTGCCATTTGATGAACGTAATGTAGGCTCAGGTCCTGTCTTGCAAAAACCTGAGGACCCAAAAATAATCAAGTTTTGACAATACTTGCCAATGTATGCACAAAATTATTTAATCCTTTATTTCAACATCGTGAATTGCAACAAGAGAGGAATAGAAGGAACCTTAAACTTAAAATTCACCCAATCAAGTAGCTGAAGCTGTACCTTTAGGTGGTTTCTAATGAATTTTATCATAAAAGGTTTCTTTTTTACATTAATTTTTAATTTCCTTCGACTATATACCATCTATATTGATTCAGTTCCCCTTCCCGTCATATTTACATAACAGATGCACATCATTGATGATTTATACCTGATTTAACTTCTACTGATCAGGAAGAAAAGAATCTTCATCAAATAGAATTAGGATAATCCATACCTGTCTTAAGTTTGGAAAAATATGCCATAAGAAAGGAATTGTAAGGATCTGTGATGAGAAGCTATTTCTTGGATCAATATGTGAACAGGTACATGGTTTCTGACCAATGTGACACATGACAACAGTGAGCACACGCTCCAAACATGATCCTTTTTCACTGCAACTGCAATTTTCTGCATTATCCTGCAGTAGATCATTCAGGTGGTTAATGCATTTATGGCAAGTATGGTATGATAGATCAAACAAATATCATATGAAATGACAAAACCCGAAACAGTCATGTTGAATCATGATGGATGGAATATATGTTTTGTATGTATAGTTGATCCACAGGCCCGCTTTTTTAATTGAATAAATTATTAAATAAAATGATAACAGATGTATATTGTTGAAACTAAAAGGGTTTAAGATGGGGGAAATAAAAGTTTGACTTGTAATTACAGTATGATATTATAGAAATGACCAGGCCTTATTTATACTAATGACCAAGCATTATTTATACTAATACTATACTCCTAATCCTAATTAAAAAAGAAACTATTCATGATAACTAATAGACTCCTACACCTAATTAAATACGACCGCAAACATTAAAATGGCCTCGGTTAGAGGCCTCCTATTCATGATAGGCCTTTACATCACTTAAATGTCAGAACTGACTTCTTGAATGGAGACCTGACTGCCAAATTACCGAATCATAGAGAGAGCAGATTCTTGTTTCAACCAGCTGAACTACTCCGTTCGTTCAAGTTCAATTTTTAAAACACTGATTTTGATATGAAACTAAAATATATTATGGTTAATATTGTAAAGAATGTATATATATATATATATATATTTGTGGTGGGTTTTTAATTGTATCTATTTTACTTTGGTCAAAAAATATGTGTTCCTTTTTAATTGTTGGTATTTTAGAAGAATAAAGGAATAGCTGATGCATTAGATTCCTTCGCCATCAATAAAAGTTGATTGATCCTTCAACTGATTTCTGTCCAGTAAAGTACTATATAAGCAAAACACCTTAAAACCCAAAAAACTCAGCAAAAACATTAAGTAGAGCCCTAGTCTAATTAGTTAGTTAACATAATTCAGGCATGCTTTGATAGGATCCAACTGATAATCCAAAGGAAAATAGGGGAAAACGGGATCAAAAATGTAGAAAGATCAAGATGAGTGTTGTATTGATAATATTCCCAGTTACAAGTTCCGGCAAACCCCATGACCATTCGAGAGTGCCCTGGACCTCTCCTATTACAATGGAGTACTTTCTACCTAAATGGCTAATTGCCCTTTACTCACTATATATAGGCAACATGCCTTAACAACTCATAACAACTCCTAAGGGCCTAATAACCAACTCACTAACTAATTGTAACAACTAGCTATAACTAATAAAACTAGCTATAACTAACTAAAACAACTAACCATAAGAGACCTATCATGCTTAAATCATGATACTTCATGTTTTATTTAGAATAAGAAATGAAGTATACATTTACCCATGCAACGCACGAGCACGCGTTCTAGTTGATGATTAACGAAAACACTGGTTGATATTATGTACAAACATGGTCAATGTGTTGACTTGATTAATCATTCTACTAGTTAATTTATCCTTAAATACAACCATGATAACTTTCCATTAAATGTGCATTAGACGGGTTAATTTTATGGGGATTAAGAAATAAAAACAGAAAAAGTGAACTCTGATGTTACCTTTCCAGTAAGAATAATCTCTCTAAGTAGGCTGAATGCATTGTTTTGAGATAGATATCCTACTATCTTACAGCTCCATGGCAGTTTGGGATCTATCAACAGTACTAAAACTTCCAATAACGGAATAGCTGATGCATTAGATTCCTTCGTCGTCAAAAAAAGTTGATCCTTCAACTGATTTCTGTCCAGTAAGATACTATATAAGCAAAACAGCTTAAAACCCAAAAAAAAACAGCAAAAACATAAAGTAAAGACCTAGTCTAATTAGTTAGTAAACATCATCCAGCCATGCTTAAATCACGATACTTCATATTCTATTTAGAATGAGAAATGAAGTATGTAATTCCAGTCAGAGATTGTGACTGCGTGAAAGAATTTAAACTGTTATATGAAAAGTTTTAGTTATCAAGAACCAGGATTGAAATGATTTTGTAAGAACAAAATGTTTTGAATTCAGGGTCCTAAATCTTGGAACTTTCACTTGACTGTAAACATCAGTGATAAGCTGGTGAACGAAGTCCATTCTTTGAGTTTTCAACTCAATCTACTAGTCTTCAGAGTTTCCATTGTGACAATTTGACAAAACCATTTCCGTGTTCAAAACCTGCTTGTAGTTCAAATCTTTCATTTAAAAGAAGTAAAGACTAAGATTAATATAAATAACTTCTAGATTCATAGACCTGATGCAACTCTCTCCCCTTGTGTTGTGTGCCATGCACAGATCTAGCAAACACTTGCAACCTTTCACCAACGATCATTTTCTTGTATTTTAGAGACTTTGTCTAGAATAAGGAGGCTGTGATTAACAGCAGCATGACATTTTTGCAATTTTTGCGGTGCATGATGCATCTACCTGAGAGAAATGCCCCTCCCTTTTCACGGCTTCTGTTAGAGTATAGTATTGTATCTATTTAGGTGGTTTAGTTAAGGTACGTCAAGAGAAATTTTAATACTGACAGTCAGTTGCAGTTTTTATTTCTTTCTTTTTTATTTAATTTTTCTTTTAAGAGGATGTATGCTCCCCTAACATACTCTTTCTATCTTTCCTCCTTGCTAGATATGCACCCAATAATGTAAGCTTTTGGGATACTTCATAACATGGTATGAAAGCTCTAACTGTGGTGTCTGGAGTTCAATCCTTGTTGCTCCCATTCTTCAAGATGAAAAATATATTTCAAAATAATGTGGGTAGAGCAATACATATTCCTTGTTCCAACTTCCAAGCCCAAAGGGCTTTTGCAGGAGAGGCTTTGTTTGATATAAAAGTACTCATGTTTCACCTGACAGCTTGGCCTTCAGGGAGAAGTTGGTTCGTGATACTCTTAATAATATTGCTCTTGTTTTATAAAAAAATAAAACAAGAGGGACCAAAACCCAGTTGCTACATGCAGTATATGGGAATGCTTGCTTCTTCGATGGAGGATCTACATGTCTGATGGGGTAATGATTATTTATAGATACTCTAAGGTGATTTGCTCGTGATTACTTTAAGGAAGTTTCAATCTCTTATATGCAGACTCGCGAAGTATGGGCAGCCTTGTTGCACTTTCTTCTCTTTTCCAACAACCCATATTACCGGCCTAAGTTGACTCTAAGTGGATCAGGAACCTATCAGTTTTCCAAAAGGGTGGACAATATGAGATTCAACTGAAAAACAATAGCATCGATTTGCATTTCAAACTCACCCAAAAAGGTCTCTTCCCCATTAAATACCCTCTGTTTTCTCTCCAATAAAACTACTTGTCCTTAGATCTTTAAGCTGTTAAGTGAAAAATTATTTCGTGTATTTAAGGCAAACCGCTTGAGAGTAGACAACATACAAGGCCACTCAAACTTGTGCATATCATGAATAACAGGACGGCAAGGACTGAACTCCTCACCACTTGATCATGGAGGCTTTGACACCATGTCAAAGACCAGCTTTTGTAAAAGCATAAGTTATTAGGTGAAGGTTTTATGTATTCAACACAAGAAACGAAAGAATAAGTAAAATTAGAACCAATTCAACATAATTTGAATGACTCAGAGGCATAGTTAATGTAACTTATACAACTTAGTATCCAATAATAATAATAATAATAATAATAACAACAACAACAACAACAATAACAATAACAATAACAATAACAATAATAACAACAACAACAACAAAGGAAAGAGAAGTAGCAAAACGGCAAGAGATTAGGAAAAGCCAAAGTCCCAGATAATAATGAATTAAAACAAATAAAGCCAACCTATTTTGATGTACTGCACGAATACAAGTATATACAAGTTGCTTCACTCGGTAGTTCACTAAAGCACATACAGACGAGTAATCCGCACCAGCAAAAAGTTCCACAACATCCCCTGTTGCATATATTTTGATTCTACACATTAAGTTTAATGCATCAAAGTATAACTTGCAGAAACAGTAAGGATGCAAACAGATATCTACCAAATTTCAAATTGTTTCTCTTCTAAAAAGCCCAGAGGAAAAAATATTATCATCAGGAGCATGCAGAAAAATAAAGATTTGTGTTAGAATAACATATTTAACATGTGTTAAATATGGTCTAGTAGACGTTGACTAGGTTGAGTCATGCTATTCATTTGTGATTAGTGTGTTAGATTCTACTTGTCCTATATATTGGTACCTCTTTTATAGTTTTATTCCATCAATACAATACAAATCAGTTTTCAACATGCTATTCATTTATGATTAGTGTGTTAGATTTCACAGCAGCTATTTTTCCCCTCGCAAGAACAAAGGCACTAAGAGCCCTATATCACGTGATTGTGACTCCCTTCTCCGATCTGACCCCACCACTTCAACTGCCACTTAAACCCGCTCCTGCCAGGCCCTTCACCGCTTTGCGCGCCGTCATGCACGTTCCAGAACTGCTTTTCTGGCCATTTCTGACACAACACACCATCCGGCAGCGCTTAGCTATTTTTCCCGATGCAATTTCATTGAGGATTATCCCCTGTGCAATTTCATTGAGGATTATCGTTGTTTTAGTCCATAACTACAACGATGCATTGTTTCTCTAGATGCCACCTTTTATTGAGATTAGCCCATGATGTTCCACCTATCATTCAAGCACCTATTGTTGCCTTTACTACAACACCTACTTTACGTACCTACCAGCAACGGACACAAGCTTCTTCAATGCATCTTTCCTCTGATCCACTAGTCACATCTTGTGCTCCAAACATCCCACCATCCATGTCGCCTGCCCGAGTTTTCTATTGCAATAAATGCATTCAGACAGCTCATAATCCTAATCCTAAATATGATTGTATTTTATCTTATGATCGTTTATCTAGTTATGTTTCCTTTGCCTCTGCTTTGGATTTTGTGTCTATTGCTCAGACTACAAGTGAAGCCATGAGTCCATGACTGATCCTGGTGATGTTGGAAGAGATGGTAGCATCACACTCAAATGAAACTTGGGAGAGTGTTCTGTTACATCTAGACAAGACTACATTGGGCTGTCAATGGGTTTACACAGTAAAGATTGGACCAAATGGTCAGATAGACGGATACAAAGCTCGCCCGGTTCCTAAAAGCTACACAAATTTTCGGTCTCGCTTACAGAGAGGTCCTTTCTCCAGTGGCCAAAATCATATATGCTCGCTTGTTTATTTATTTTTACAGTAATTACTAGTCAAAATTATCAATGTTTTGTTTCGAACAATTGAGCTTTAAAGTTAACAGTATGTCACTTTGGTATCCAACTTACTTATGTAATTGATTTATTGCAACTGCTATGCAACCTTCTGTAATTGTCGGCAACACTAATTGCTATTTTACATAGCAGACTTTTGGTTTTCGGCTATTCTTCACTATCGACAATTGATAACACTGATTCCACCTGTCGTTGCCCATGCTCTAGATATCCAGTCCAAGGCATGAAAGGGTGTGTTGAGATCTCTGTTATTTCACCCAATTTAGTCCACGCAGGAGGTGAATCTTGCATCGACTAGAGATATAGCCTAAGTAGTACTTAAGTGATAGGTTCCGTATTGTATATGAAAGAAAAAAAAAGAAAAAAGGGTGTAGGGTGTGCTATGTTGTAGAGAATCATAGCTCACTAACTAACTAATCATTAGAAAGTTGTGGGGTGCGTGCCAAATGCTGAGGTGGCACAGAATCTTAGGAGAGAGAATGTATGGAGTATCAAAGAGCTGATTTGGTGTGTGGGGAGGGAGCTTGGAATTTGGGTGAATCACCTTGGGAGAGATTGGCCTCTCGAAGAGCCATTATCATTTACATTCACATTTCAGTCACTGTTTCATTGTATTTCCAGGAGAATCACACTGATTCTTCCTTTTTGAACTCAGATATATTCAATATACTAGAATATTTGAGCTCTGTTACTGTGTTACTGTGTTTTAATTCCTTAATACTAAATTGATCCTATCAATTTGGTATCAAAGCATCATCCTGGTGCTGTGTATGGTGGCTACAAGAAGCGCAATGGAGAATCGTATTGAGGCTGTTGAGTCGAGGTTGGGAGGAGTTGAACAGAAGATAGGTGGGTTGGAGAATTCCATGGAGCTCGTGTTGCAGCGACTTGACGAGCTCAACGTGAGCAGAAAAGGAAGAGGATCTCCGAAGAAACACACTGGAAATGGTAGCGAAGTTGAGAACGACAACTCACCGGAGCGTAGTTCACGTTCTCGTTCTCGCAAAAGGAACGAAGGCGTGATTACGAATTACAGAGGAGGTCGTAGAAAGATGGAGATTCCTGTTTTCAAAGGTGACGATGCTCATGGGTGGTTGGTTCGGGTCGATCGCTACTTCCGGGTCAACAACGTGCGCGAATCCGAGAAACTTGACGCTGTAGTGATCGCGTTGGAGGAGAAGGCTTTGAACTGGTTTCAATGGTGGGAAGATCAAGCTCCATTGCGAACGTGGGGTGAGTTTCAAACGGCAGTGATCAGGCGATTTCATCCGGGTTTTGCGCACAACCCGTTGGGTCCTCTGCTGAGTTTGAAGCAGGAGGGCACTGTTAGTGATTACAGAGACAAATTCGAGTTACACGTGGCACCGTTAGACAGAGACGATCGTGTTCTTCTTGAGGACATCTTCCTCAATGGTTTGAAAGACGAAATCAAGGCTGAAATTAAGCTTCATGGGTTTGAGGATTTGGCAGGACTCATGGACAGAGCTTTGATGGTGGAAGAGAAGAATTTGGCTCTCACTAAGAAGAATCCCTCAGTGCAAGAGAGGGGTGAATGGAGGAATTCTGGTTCTAAGTTTAGAACAACGTGGGATACTAGTAGAAAGAAGGAGCCAGAGAAGGTTGATAGTGCTGATTCTGTGAAAGGCAGAAGACTGAGTACAGCAGAATTAGAAGAGAAGATGAAGAAGGGATTGTGCTTTAAATGTGGTGACAAATGGGGTCGTGGACATGTGTGCAAATTCAAGCATATGAAACTCATGTTGTGTGAAGTTGGCAGTGACTCTGAGGAGGATGTGGAGGTGGAGTTAGTAGATGAGGAAGGAGAAGAAGGGGTGGAATTAAAAACTCTTCAACTGTCCTTACAGAGTAGGGAAGGATTGGCCACTCACAAGTCATTTAAAGTGTGGGTGGAGATAGGAGGGCAGAAAATTGTAGCTCTAATTGACTCAGGTGCTACCAGTAATTTCATATCTCCTGCATTGGTGAAATTACTCAATCTGCTGGTTGATTATACCCCAATGTATGTCATAGAAGTGGGAACTGGAGAGAAGGTGAAAGGTCAGGGTGTGTGCAGGGACCTGAAGTTTCTGGTTCAGGGGAATGAATTCATTCAGAAATTCTTTTTGATGGAGTTAGGGGGAGTGGAGATGGTGCTAGGAATGGATTGGTTGGCTAGTTTGGGAAATATTGAAGCTAATTTTAGAAACTTGAGTCTAAAGTGGAGTAGTAGTGGAGAGAAGAAACTGATTCAAGGGGAACCTTCATTGAGCAATGTCCAGGCGTCTTGGAAGGCTCTGATGAAGTCTTTGAATGATGAGGGTGTTGGTTTCTTGTTGCAGTGTGCTGCAATGGAGGGTAAGGCAGAGTCTGAAGGTACAGGGGTAAGTGCAGAGTGGCAGGAAGTCTTGGATGAGTTTCCAGAAGTCTTTAATTTACCTGAGGGTCTTCCACCAGTGAGGGAACAGGACCATGCAATTATTTTGAAACCAGAAGCATCCATTCCCAACATCAGACCTTATAGGTATCCACATTACCAAAAGAATGAGATAGAAAAGATTGTCAAGGAGATGTTGCAAGCAGGCATTGTGAGGCACAGCACAAGCCCTTTCTCAAGTCCAGTTTTGTTGGTGAAAAAGAAGGATGGAGGATGGAGATTCTGTACGGATTATAGAGCTCTTAATAAGGTAACTATTCCTAATAAGTTCCCTATACCGGTTATTGATGAATTGTTGGATGAACTAGGAGGTTCAGTTATCTTTTCTAAGCTAGATTTAAAGTCAGGCTACCATCAAATTAGAATGAAAGATGAAGATATTCACAAGACAGCATTTAGAACTCATGAAGGTCACTATGAGTATCTTGTTATGCCCTTTGGGCTCACTAATGCACCTTCTACTTTCCAAGCTTTGATGAATCAGGTTCTTAGACCCTACCTAAGAAAGTTTGTGTTGGTATTTTTTGATGATATACTCATTTATAGTACCTCTGCTGAGATGCACAAGCAACACTTGCATGATATCTTGCTGTTATTAAGCACCAACCAGCTGTATGCTAACATGAAAAAGTGTGTTTTTGGTCAACCACAAATTGAGTATTTAGGACACGTAATATCTGGTAATGGGGTTGCTGCTGATCCTAAAAAAATTGAGGACATGCTAAAGTGGCCTCCACCAAAGGAATTGAAGGGGTTGAGAGGATTCTTGGGGTTGACAGGATATTACAGGAAATTCGTGAAGAATTATGGGAAAATAGCTTGGCCATTAACTCAACTTCTCAAGAAGGACAGTTTTTTGTGGAATGATCAAGCTCAAGCAGCTTTTGATGAGTTGAAACAAGCAATGGTTTCTGTGCCAGTATTGGCAGTCCCTAATTTTGAAAAGTTATTCATAGTGGAGACTGACGCTTCGGGTAAAGGTTTAGGGGCTGTGTTGATGCAAGAAGGACGTCCTATTGCATATATGAGTCAGACATTGTCAGAGAGGGCTCAAAAGAAATCTGTGTATGAACGTGAACTCATGGCCATTGTCTTGGCTATCCAAAAATGGCGGCCATACTTGCTGGGCAGACATTTTAAAGTACATACGGATCAGAAAAGTCTTAAATTTCTGACTGAGCAGAGGTTGATGGGTGAAGAACAGCAGAAATGGGTGTCAAAATTGCTGGGGTATGACTTTGAAATCATCTACAAACCAGGCAGGGAGAATAGAGCAGCAGATGGCTTATCAAGGTTAATGCAATTTGCAGCAATTTCTTCTGTGACATGTGAGATGTGGGATGGTCTAGAAGATGAAGTACAGCAAGATGAGAAATTGAAGCACATTATTCGGGACCTGTTGGTGGATCCTCATAGCCATCCAGGTTATTCTCTGAAGCAGGGCAGGTTATACTTTGGAGACAGTGTTGTGATACCAAGAAACTCACCTAGAGTTACTTGGATTCTTCAAGAAACTCATGACTCACCAACTGGTGGACATTCTGGTTACTTCAAGACTTTGAAGAGGACAGAAACTATGGTGTATTGGGAGGGAATGAAGAGGAGGATTAAGGCGTATGTCAGGGCTTGTGAAGTATGTTTGAGGAATAAATATCAAACAATGAGTCCAGGAGGGCTGTTACAACCTCTACCTATTCCTACTCAAGTTTGGAGTGACATCTCTATGGACTTTATTGGTGGCTTGCCAAAATCTATGGGTATGGACACTATCCTAGTTGTGGTGGATAGGTTAACGAAATATGCCCATTTCATACCTGTGAAACATCCTTATACAGCCAAGGACATTGCTGAGATTTTTATGAAGGAGGTGGTGAAGTTGCATGGATTTCCTAAGACAATTGTCTCTGACAGAGACAAGATATTCCTCAGTACTTTCTGGTCAGAATTATTCAAACTTGCTGGCACTAAATTGAAATACAGTAGTGCTTATCATCCTCAGTCTGATGGACAAACGGAGGTGGTCAATAGATGTTTAGAAACGTATCTGAGATGTTTGACAGGGGAGAATCCTAAGCAATGGTCTAAATGGTTGAGCTGGGCTGAGTATTGGTACAATACTAACTACCACTCTTCACTAAAAACTACTCCTTTCCAAGCTCTTTATGGTAGGGAACCACCTGTGCTAGTGAGAGGTGATGTTCATCCTACTTCAGTAGAAGAAGTTGACAGGAATATGGCTGACAGAAATGCTATGTTAAAGGAGTTACAAGCACACTTACAGCAAGCACAGAACAGAATGCGTGTACAAGCCAATGCTCATAGGAGAGATGTGAATTATGAGATTGGAGACTTGGTGTATTTAAAGATACAACCTTATAAGATGCGCAGTTTGGCTAAGAGGGTGAATCAAAAGTTAAGTCCTAGATACTATGGGCCCTATGAAGTTGAGCAGAAGGTAGGAGCTGTTGCTTATAAGTTGAAATTGCCTACTGACAGCAAGGTACACCCAGTTTTTCATGTGTCCTTATTAAAGAAGGCTCCATCTACTAGCACAGAATCACAACCTTTACCTAGTTGTCTCAATGAAGACTGGATGCTGGAGCCCACCCCTCAAGAACTGCTTGCTGCCAGAACTGATAAACAAGGAGAGACAGAGCTGCTGATCAAGTGGAAGGAGTTACCTGAGTGTGAAAACTCTTGGGAACCTGCTGCCAAGATAAAAGACCACTTTCCAGAGATACTCCTTGAGGGCAAGGAGAAATTTAAGGGGAGGGGAATTGATAGGTTCCGTATTGTATATGAAAGAAAAAAAAAGAAAAAAGGGTGTAGGGTGTGCTATGTTGTAGAGAATCATAGCTCACTAACTAACTAATCATTAGAAAGTTGTGGGGTGCGTGCCAAATGCTGAGGTGGCACAGAATCTTAGGAGAGAGAATGTATGGAGTATCAAAGAGCTGATTTGGTGTGTGGGGAGGGAGCTTGGAATTTGGGTGAATCACCTTAGGAGAGATTGGCCTCTCGAAGAGCCATTATCATTTACATTCACATTTCAGTCACTGTTTCATTGTATTTCCAGGAGAATCACACTGATTCTTCCTTTTTGAACTCAGATATATTCAATATACTAGAATATTTGAGCTCTGTTACTGTGTTACTGTGTTTTAATTCCTTAATACTAAAGTGATCCTATCATTAAGGCTTGAGTAATTCTCACTTTATAAGCCGATTTTCTCGGGTTGAATTATGCCTAAAGCCTAAGTTCTAGGAGGTATAAATAAGAGATAATGTTTAATCTTTTCATTCTCTCCCACCTTATCTAAAATCTAACTCCAACATAGTACTTAAGTAGTACCATCCTTGAGACTTTTCTTGTCATTGCTCTTGGTGCCGAATTTCCAAAATTTTGGAACTCTACATTATATAATGTGTGGTTGCCAAACATCGGCCATGGTGGCACCATGGCGGATTGCGGTGGCGGATTCCGGTGGCGGATTTCTTGACAACCGCCATGGCCAATTTGTGAAGGATGGTGTTTTATGGTGATTAAAATGGCAGAATTTTGGCTTGCCGCCATAAACCGCCATCTGCCATCAACAACACATTATGTGACAATGATTAATGGACTCATGGAAGAAATTCAACAAGACATTCACAATGCTAGTGATGCTCTTATCCTATAGAGATGATATAAAATTGCCGAAGGTGATATGTTTCTATGAGATGAATGAAGACTAAAAGAGACTTTAAAGAGAAAACTGGATCAAATGGAGGATACTCTAATTAAAAGGATCAACGATAACCTGGGGAAATATAGGAGAAACCATTTTTAAAGATGAGCTTACTCCTTAATTGTTTTGCTCAAATTTTGGTTTTTATAGCACAGAGATGTCAATTTATCCATGTGGTTGACTCCAACCAGTTGGATAAGACTTGGTTTATATTGTTTATTTAATAGAAATCTTTTTTTGGAGGGTGGAAGGTGGATAGATTGGACTTAAAAGAAATGGATGCTCAAATCAGCCAAATCTTGCTTAAACTCACAAGTTATAATCAGAGTGCAGTAGGAAACAAATGGCAAAACCATGGAGAAAGAAATGCTGATTAACAATTACCACTCTCTTGGACAAACTGTTGAAGCCATCGGCAAATTTGCACGAGAATCAAAAAATCATCATCATTATTTGCATTAAAGAAATAAAGGAACTGGCGGAGGAAATCAGAATCAAGACCAAAAGCATTCCTGAAAGCACACAAAATGGTATTAGAAGTTATAAGTAAGACGATACTAAATTAAAAAACAATAGTGAATGGATGTATACAGCTTTCATGCAACAATCCAGAGGTAACAATCAAATTTAACCTATCAACATTCTGGCATTTCTTCCCATGGACACTAAGGAATTTCTCTCGTAGCTTAGACTGTTCAGTTCTGACAACTTTTGTCCCTCTGAAACATTTCTGCAGCAAGAATCAGTCAACAAATTGCAGGACAATTTTGAATAGTAGATTATGTAATCTCCTACACATACATTTTATTAATTAGAGCTCATATAACAGAATCTAGGTCAATGAACCCTAAAATTTGGATATGTAAAACCATAACTTCGTGTAGAAGTGAACATTTGTTTTTATTTTTAAATTCATAACAATTTCATCAAACATGCAAATGACAAGACTAACAAATATAGAAGATAAAAGACAATAATGCATCTTAGACAGCACTCGCCAATTCTTTTTCTTTTTTTAACTGCAAATTGCATGACATCGTCATCCAATAAACATGTACCACAACTAACAGGATCAATTTAATTTCATAATTAGATTTTAGACGTGAAATAAACGAAAATAGCTTACTCAAGTAATTATTCACCGGAAACAAAATCGTTCATGTTGGTATAATTATATATAGAGCTTAATTAATGAAATCAGATGGTTTTTAAACCATAAAACAATAACTGTGAAACAATGTCGAATCACTCCTCCAAAAAGGTTAATGCAGATACAGACCAACCAGTAAGAGAAAGGAAATGCAAGTATTATGCATTATTAAGCTGAATTTAATCTTACTAGAAGATTCAGAAGTAGAAAAAGGTATTCAACTTTACAGAGCATCCAAGAAACCCTGCTCCTTTTCCTAATCAATTTTAACACCTATTTCACACCTACTTTTCCAATCCTTCACCCCTATAAAACAGTAAAACTAAATGAATCAAGCTCCATGACACTGTTAAACGGTTAGGGAAGGAAATTATGCAACTCCCCTATTCTTCATAATATAGACCATCTTTATATGGTCCTACTATCTCAAAATTTGAAATTCATGAAATAATAGGTATTTCAGTAGGAACGTCCTGTTAGATCATTAGTATGATATATGCTAAATATGAATTAAGAAATCGTTTACCAATCTTAGCACATGGATGGTGAACGACAGATTGAAAAGGAAAACATTAATTTGACTAGCTGTTATTTAAAGGACAAGAGTGATCAGGATGTCCAGAAAGTTGTTTTAGTACCCAAGTTGCTATGGCATTTTCTGTTATAAACTACCTTATGAAAGCACCACATGGACAGGAATGCCAACACCAAGACCACTGCAATTCATGGAAATCCCTAAAGTTTATTTTCAATCGACATTCTTCCTTTTATACCACTGATTTCTTTAGATTTTGGTAAAAAACTCATTAATTTTTGGAGTACAATTGTTTCGTAGACATTTAAATCTTAAAGACCATTCCTTTCCTCCATTGGCTAGCACTTGCAATTTGTTTTGGATTTTATTCTCCACAGGTTTCTCATAGAACAACTTTATGATGTTCGGCTTCTTTTAACACCTTTATTTGTATAATATATATGTTTGTAAATTGTAATCTGTATGTACTATGTAGAGTAGGTGTGTATAGGGGATTGCTAGCTCCTACATTGCATTTTGGACTTTAATCTCAACGAGTTTCTCATACAAAACTTATATGACATTTTAGCTTCCTAACATTTATTCAGTCAATAAGAAAGAGAGCAGTAAAGTCTGCTATTTACGAGAAAAAGAGTACCTGTGCTACATACACTTTTTATATAGAGAGAAAGAATGTGACTTTATTAGTAATACTAACTATATCCATTATTATTACTTATATATATATATAATCAATGAATTAAAAAAGTGCTACAAAGAATAATATAACTTTCCATTAAAAGATCAATATGCAATATATGATAAATTAATTAATGAATTGAGATGTAATAAATTATAATTATAACAAGTTTAAGTGATACATAATAATTTATAGTTTATTTTTATTTTGAATATTGTAATTTTTTCCATTTTTATGTTTTATTTAATGAATAAATCATAGACATCAAAATTGTTATGTACTTTTACTGTAAAATTGTTTTAAAAAATTCATTAACTACTAAAATTTAATATGAAGTTCATATATTTTTCTCTGCATTAAAATAAAGCACAACAATTCACTTTCTTCATTAATATCAAACTCTATTATTCTCATTCTTCATTAAAAGGATAGAAGTGAAAATGACTAAAGATGGCAATAAGTTAAAGTTGTTTTAAAAGAAACTTGGGGTTTGAAATGTGGAGATTTTGACAAACTCATTTGGAAGTTAAAAACTCACTTCAAGGGACTGTATGATTTGCTTAAATAGGAATCTATGTTGCATGGGTACGGGAACAGGTACGGGATACGTCGTTTTTCAAACATATAACAGAAAAATATACAATGAAATATAGGGAAAAATTATTTATATAGCAGTAAATAGATAAAAGATATACAATGTAACAGGAAAAGTTTCAGTATCACCAAACAAAGAATGAAAAACCTAATTTTTTACTATACGACAAACATATATTTATATATCAGACGAAAAATGTAGACCATAAGTACCCAATGAGTACCAGTACCGGCGTGCAGCTCTGATTTTGAAGTACCCATACTTAGAAATGAGGTACTGTGGAACAATTTCTTGTCCCAAGAACAAAAATACCCAAAGATAAAAGTAGTCATTCTCTCTCTCCCTCCCTCTCTCTCTCTCTCAATAGCAAATTGTTTGCTGTGTGTTAACATGGTTGTGATGTTTAAAAATACCATACTGTAGTATTGGGTTTGCTGTTTTGTTTTCTATTGTGTTCCGGAACCTGAGTTTTCCATTTTTTGAGATGTGAAGTTTGGTATTCTGGAAGTACTCATAATCATTACTGTTAATTCCAAAATGTCACCTAATTTACACTTAGATTTTAATATTCAGGGAGTAAAAAAGATGGCATTTTTAAAAAAGTTAATTAAAAACCAAAAAAAAAAAGTTTTCTCAAACCAATGGGCGGCTAAATTGTTATAGGTAGATGAGACTCATGAATGGTTTTGCAACTCTAACAAAGAATAATGTTGTACACAACTCCACATTACTGTCGTTTTTCATTACATCTATAATGGGATGGAATTGTGCTTATGGCTTTTCCACTCATTATTTCAAAGGAATATTTATCACCTGTATGCAAAGAGTTTTAAGAACTCGGTTGCATATCTTAGCCATTTTATTTAGCCTGCATTTTTCTTTTCATTATGTATTCGAAGAGGATATCCTATCCTCCTTCAGATATATTTCATCTCTTTTATTCACAATACTACCCTTCTCTTTTATCAAGGTGAGAACAATTCAACCAACCATGAACAATGATACCACCACCATTTCTCTTATTGAAGCAGGAGTGCCCCAGTCTCACCCTTATGCTCCAATTATTGACCACATTAGATCCTTGTTGAATCGGGATTGGCAGCTATCCTTTACTCATTCATTTAGGGAAGGAAATTCTTGTGCTGATTGGCTTGCTAAATATGGTTCTTCTATGGATCAAGGTTGCCACAATTGGATTCAGTGTCCTACGGCTATTCATACCACACTCCTAGCTTATGCCTTGGGCATGACTAGGATTAGAGCTTACTTCTTTTTCTCTGTCTCTCTGTCTTTTCCTTTCATTGTAATTAAAAAAAACATGAACAATGATAGCTAGGTACAACTACTCTACACACACCAGCTCAGCTCCCTATTTGCCTATTTGGTTAGTTTTTAATGATTTTTTTTGACACATAGTTTTTAATGATTATCATGTCATCATGTATTAGCATCTGAACCGGAGTACCAAACTTCACATCTCAAAAACCTCCAATAATGAAAAACCCAGGTTCTGGAACACTACATGAAAAACAAAACCGCAAACCCAAGAATACAAAAATGGCATTTTAAAATGCCACAACCAGCTTAACACGCCAACAATTTCACACTACCAATGCACTAAAAAGCAACATCATATACAAAAATGCATTAGAAAATACCCCTAAAGTTCAACCATTTACAAAGCAAAATTAAACCACTTCCCGTCACACTAAACGACACAACACTACACAGTAAGCAAAATAAACGCACCGACTTTCACTAACTACTAAGAAATTCGAATTACTCTATAATCAAGTAAAATTGATAGAATCAAATCAAATGCAATAAGAAGCAAGAAAAAAAAACCTGAATCCTAAGTGCAGCAGAGTTCTGCTGACGTAACCACAAGCGTCGATTCCGTTCCAATCGCGTTTGTTCTAGAAGGTTCTTTCTATCCCTTTCCTTGTTACTGCGACCACCTAAATCAACGCGTTTGCGAGTAGAGGGATCGCCGCTAAAGAACATGGTTGTTCGATTTCTATGTGAGATATGTCAATTCACGCCCTAATTGATAAAAAGGGAGTGAAAAGAGGAAAACTGCGATTCTTAATGAGAGAGGGTTTTTGATGAGAAAGTTGCCCTAGAAATCCGAAAAAGTTGGGAAATGAATTGTTTTTTGATCTAGACAATTGGTGAAGATGTTAGTAGGTATAGAAACGAGAATTCTGAGAAGGAGACGCCGATTTGGTTGGTAATTAGGGACATGAAAGTAATTTGCATATACATTATTATGTATTTATATACGCAGAACGTACATAAAAGTTATTTAAAAAATAAAGAAACAAAGAAAATGGGAAAATGAGCGATTGAAAGAAAAATCGGAATCGCACTTTATAAAGTGATGAAGTGAGTGCGTTAGAAGAGGAAGGTTCTTACTTCTTACGGGGAGAAAGAACCAAGCTTCAAGTGGCAAGGCACTGTTATAAGCGTGTGTTTGATTTGTTAAATAATTGTTCAGTATGTTGTTTGGTGAGTACAGAATAATACAGAAAAAAATGTCAAACTTACTATAATTTTCTTTATTTGATTTATAATTTATATTAATATAACATACTTCCTTCGTATCAAAATAATAGTTGTTTAAGATTTTTGCACATATATTAAGTAAAACAATAAATTAGTTGACAAACATACCAATTTTACTAAACTAACCCCACCATTTATATTTTATTTTTTTACTTTTTTATTTTACTTTTAAATATTAACACACATAGTTAATGTCAGAATATTTTAATGTTTAAAAAAATGAAAAGTCACCCATGCTGCCTTTGAAAAAAGGAAAGGTACAAGTACTCCAAAATAGAATTCGTGGTGCGGTTTGGTTCGGTTTTGAGACAAAAAGTGAACCGAACTGCAAGGTAAAAACCACATGTCGTTTAGTTTGGTTCGGTTGGCTTCCTAAAAAAACAAACCAAACCAATGCGGGTTGGATTGGTTCGGTTTTTTCGAGACAAAACATAATTTAAAGTGGAGTTAAAATTAACTGAAATAAAAAACAGCTAACATAAATCTTTAAGAAAAAATCTGCTCAAATATATGTAGTATATAAATTACTCGATTTTAATTCTTTTAAGATAGCTAAAGTCATGTTTAAAAGAATTTGAATTAATTGTTTTATTGTAATTTTTAAATATATCATAACAATATGGATTGTTTGTAAGTGAGTCAAGGAATCAATTAGATTTGGGCTAGTAAGTGAGTGAGAGTTGAGTTTTAGTTGGATGTAGGCTAATAAGTTAGTAAGGAAGGTTAAGCCAATAAGCCTTAGTGTTACTTGTGGTTTGGTTTTGTTTGGTTCGGTTGGTGGAACACAAAAACCACAAATCGAACCAAACCGCACGGTTGATTGAAAAATAAAATCAAATATATTTTAATTTGCGGTTGCGATTTTTTGCGATTTTCAATTTGGGTTGGCTCGGTTTGCAATTTTCTGTTTGGTTGGTTCGGTTTTGAACAGGCTACTCCAAATCCTAAAACTCCATGGCTGCACATTGCTACAATCATCATGAGATATGTTCACTATGCGGCAATGCACTGCAACTTGGAGGTTTAGAAGGAGTAACAAGTATTTACGCAATCACATTTTTATTTATGTTTTTCACTTCAATTTTTCATATCCGCCAAAACACAGCGCCAAATTTTTTTAATTTCCCACCAATTTAACATTATATAAACTAGAGCTTAGGTGCTACATAGACATAAGCTGTGTAATAAAATTACAGAATTAATATGAGAGATATAGATCCGAATGTTATTGCTAAAAAATGGATGGTGACATCAATGAAATCTCGACAATTCCACTGCTTCAAAGTTTTTCATCAAATCATCTTCCTTTTGACTTAAATGATGAAATATTAAGGGAGGATGATACTCAAATAGGAGAAATATTTCTTGAACCAAATTTAAATATTGATATGTTGTTCACCTTCTTATATTTTTTTATTTATGTATTTGTATTGTATTTTTTACTGAATATGTATTTGTATATTATTGATATATTTATATAAACATATAGATGGAGATATCAATGAACGTTCGGATCCTTCCGTACCTCCAATTTCTTCATCAAACTCCTTTATTTTTAACTTAAATGTTGAGTTGTTTATGGAAGATGAAACACATATGGGAGACATATTGCATGAATCAAACTTAAATACTGGTATGTGTAAAATATTTTATTTATAATTTTAAGTTTTTTATATTATTTTTATTTGTTATATTCTTATTTTACAATAATTTTGTATTTATATTAGAGTTAAATGGTGATATCAATCAAAGTGAAGCTCCTTCAACACCTCAAATTTCTTTATCAAGTAACTTACGTGACATAGGTAGTGAGAATTATTATTTAGAATAATTTTTCTATTATTATTACTATTGCAATTTTTTTTAAAAATATTCTCCAATGTGCAGAAGAAAATACTATGGATGAAGGGACAAATTTTGATTTGCTAGAAGCACCAAGAAAGGGTCATATATGAGTCTCTCTTGGAGAAGAATATTGATGGAAAATTGAAAAAAGGGGCGACTAAATTAGTGGCATCACAATTTTCAGTGACTATGCGTACGGTTCAAAGCGTTTGGAAACGAGGAAAAGAAAGTGGTGCTCATGTTGATGTATCCCATAGAATGACAAAAAGTTGTGGTGCAAAAGAATTCAAGTTGATGTTGCTCGAATTCGTGGGATTCATTTGGCTCAAAGAACAACTATTAGATTTCTTGCATGTGCATTGAATACGAGTCAGG
The DNA here is from genome assembly GCA_963573325.1 of Astragalus glycyphyllos. Lineage (NCBI taxonomy): Eukaryota > Viridiplantae > Streptophyta > Magnoliopsida > Fabales > Fabaceae > Astragalus > Astragalus glycyphyllos. Next base: position 14,177,072 of record OY754311.1, read on the forward strand.
CCACAATACATCGGTGTCTAAAGTCAGGAGTCATACGAAGGCATTCAAACCCTTTAAGGTTTTCTCTAAATGAAGAGAACAAAATAGCTAGATTGCGCTTTTGTATATCAATGCTTCATCAGGTCAGTTTACCGCATGATCCAGTTTTCTCATGGATGTATAACATCATACATATCGATGAGAAATGGTTTTACATGACAAAGAAGTCTAAGAATTACTACTTACTACAAGACGAGGAAGACCCGATACGCACCTGTAGAAGTAAAAATTTCATTGGAAAAGTCATGTTCTTAGTAGCAATAGCTCGTCCAAGGTTTGATGCACTAGGAATTGAAGACTTTGATGGAAAAATTGGTGTATTTCCTCTTATCACACAAGAGCCGGCTAAAAGGTCTAGTGTTAATAGAGCTGCGGGAACATTAGAGACCAAACCAATAACTTCGGTTACTAAACAAGTTATAAAGGCGTTCTTGCTTGAAAAAGTCATACCTGCCATCAAGGCAAAATGGCCAAGAGAGGATATCAGTCAACCAATATATATCCAACAAGACAACACAAGAACTAATATTGACCGTGATGATGAAGATTTTCGCAGAGTGGTTTCACAAGATGGATTTGATATCCGAATGATGTGTCAACTCGCAAATTCTCCATATCTAAATGTTTTAGATCTTAGATTTTTTAGCGCTATGCAGTCCTTACAGTATAAGGAATCACTCAAATCCATTGACGATCTTTTGAAGGCAGTTGAGAAATCATTTGAAGAATTTTCAATAGTGAAGTCAAATCGTATATTTTTAAGTTTGCAGTCGTGCATGATTGAAATCATGAAAGCAAGAGGTTGCTTCAAATATAAGATTCCTCATTTGAAAAAAGAAATGTTGGAACGTCAAGGAGAGTTGCCTCATCAATTAAAATGTGACGCTACATTGGTGCAAGATGTTCTTAATTATTTAGACTCAATCCAAGCATGAATTTGTATGACTCGATCCAAGCATGATGTTCTTACTCGCACATTCAACTTTATTTTGTATGACTCATTTTAGTTGTATCTTTGTCATTTAAGCATATGCAACTTGTCTTGATATTAGTTGACCCAAAAAAACTTGCTTTCATTTAGCCTGCATCATGGTGTTGTTGTTTTCATGCATGAAAACTACAAAGCATTTGACAAAAAAAGAAAGTAGATGGGGAACGAAAAAGAAATAGTGGATGCTTTCCATGCTCAATGTAAATAAGAAAGAACACAAACACAAGTCCAGTACCATGAGAATATTGTTCATGATGTAAATAGAATAACACATGCAACATTATAGACCTTCGGTTCGGTAAAAGTCATGATGATATAAATAAAATAACACATGTAGCAATATTATAGAACTTCAGTTCGTTGGAGATTTGTTTAAGGTCTTGATGTGTTTTTAATAAAATCTTGGAAGATAAATTTTTAACATGGTCTTCACTATTTCTCTTTTTCCCTTTTCTTCTTCTGTTAAACCTTCATCTTCTTCCTCTCCAACTCCATCAATATCTGGTTCCAACTCATTTCCTCCACCTTCTTCCTCATTTCCTTCATCTTCTTCTATAACTTCCTCAAAATTTGGTTCCAAATCGTTTCCTTCATATTATTCCTCATCATTTCATTCATCTTCTTCCTCTGCAACACCCTCAAAATGTGGTTCTCCTACTCTTTCCAATCCAGTAACTTCATCTTCAACCCCCTGAAAGTCTAGAGATTCTTCAACTATTTGCAACTGTGTGTCTTAATCATCTAGAGAAGCTTCAACTCTTTCCATTGAGTCCTCAACTATTTCCATTGAGTCTTCTACTCTTTTCATTGAGTCCTCAACTCTTTCCATCGAGTCTTCTGGTGTTTCCATTTCAACTAAGTGTAGGAGTATATGGAAAGAGACTCAAAGGTTGGTTTTCTAAAACATTTAATGGAAAAACTATTCACGAGAAACTTGCATGGCTGAAGGTAATTATTAACATGACCGTGCAACATATTTTCAGAAGTTATTGAGCCTGAGGGTAAACTTGGAAAAAAAATTCACTTTAGCTTGAAAAAACTGAAAACGACTATATTATTTTGAAAATTTACACTCTTTCTTAAACGTCCATTTTTTTACATAGAGGGAGTATATTATAAAATAATTAGAAAATTATAGCGAAAATAACATGAGAGAGAAGATAGGAGAGACATAGGAGGGACAGGAGAGAGAGAGAGAGAGAGAGAGAGAGAGAGAGAGAGAGAGAGAGAGAGAGAGAGAGAGAGAGAGAGAGAGAGAGAGAGAGAGAGAGAGAGAGAGAGAGGTCATAATATGAGACGATATATAGAAGATAGATGGGAGGTCGAGGGAGGGAGAGATAAAGGAGAGATAAGAATGAGATAGGAGAGAGGCTGGAGAGCGATAGAGGGGATAGAGGAGAGAGAGAGACATAGAGAGGGAGAGAGGTAATTATATGAGAAAATATGTAGAAGAGAGATGAGATGCAGAGAGAGGAGAATATGAGATATGAAAGTGGGAGGGGAAGAGAGAGAGAGGATAGAGGAGAGAGAAGATAGAGAAGAGAGATAGGAGGGAAAAAATTATTGAGTATGAAATAAAAATAGTATTTTTATAATTTTTGGGGAGGGGGGGCAGAAAGTTGTACTGTAGGATCGAAAGTTGTACTGTGGTTTTGTGAGGGATAGAAATTTGGGGTTTTATCCCGTAGAGTTTATGGAAATTAGCTAAAAACGGCGTATGAACATGTCATAAGCCGTTTCCATAAACTCTTCACAACAATCTCATAAGTGCTTATGTCAGTAGATAAACTCAAATAAGCTGATCCAAATGGGCCCAAGTTCTTTTGAAAAATAAAAGTACTAATTTGATTCTCAATAATTCCAGATATTTGTTGGTATATATTTAGAAAAACGTATTAGTTACATTGGAGCTTTATATTTAGACATTGACTAAACTTCAAAAATTTAATATATTACATTAATATGTCAGTAGTTGAATAACTCATGTCACATTAATAAAGTGAATGAGTGAGTGATATTGCACTGATTAAATAAACTACATTGTTCACGCATCAGTGCACTGATACATTAACAGTTGAGATTGTACTAACATTTTGATAGTTGCGGTCGTATCAGCACTTGTATAAATAAAAGTGTTTTGAAAGACCTCACTTTAGAAACATTCAAAAGTATGCATTCCTCAATGTGTTTCAACCAAAACCCTCTTTGATTGAATTGACATCCTTCATTACAAACATGTTTTCAAATTTCTTTTGTTACAATGGTCAAGCTACAACAACTAATTAAGAGGTATCATTTGAATGTAATTCCCGAAAATCATTTTGCATACGTAAAGGCAACACACTTAATGACTTGAAGGGAAAAGTATGTGTTAAGATTAGAACTTGAGATACCTAGCTAAAGGACAGATGTCATCCATTATCGATGTCTTACATGAGTAGAACATAGATGAGTTCAACATAAGACTCTGAAACTTGAAAATGACGACGATGCACAAACGATGTTTCCAATCTTCACCCAATATGCTAACTTTTGATTGATTGAATTATGAACTTTGTTGGCTATATTTAATGAGACTTAACTAAGATCAACTGACTTGATCGTCGCTTGAGACGACCTCATCAAATTATAACAATAAAAATCCTAAAATGCATAATAAAATTAGCATATGGATAATAAATTAAAAATGTTATCACTGATGTGCAGAAAAGGTAATGTGCAAGTATACACAGCTACAATAAATAATAAATAGTAACTAGAGATTGTTCCTATGATGATTGTTGAGTTCTTTTCTATATTTAAATTAGTAAGTAAAGCTAGTGAGTAACACAAAATTGTTGGATTTTAATAAAAAATCCTTAAAAACAACCTCAGGCAGTTGCAACGGTTATTTAACCAGTATAACCGATTGCCCAGTCTGTTTTATGCTAGCTAAATTTTCTGTTAGTCTGTTAGAAACAGTTACAAAGTGCAACAAACTTCTAACAAACTTTAGGGGCTTCATTACATGTATATATATTCCTCCAAACTCTATTGTACAGACACAAAATTCATTTTGAATAAAAATTTACATTTTGTTTTTGTCTTCAAAGTTTTTCTTCATCTCTGAATATCTTCATTGTGAGTCTTCTGTAAGAGTGTTCTGAGAGATTGCAAAGTCAGTGAGGACCTTGCACAAAGAGGGAACAAAACAAGTGAGTATTTGTTCTTAATCTCAAGCAGAAATATACAGTGAGTGATTACGAGTGAGAAAAGAAGAAGTATACCTTGACAATTTGTTGGTGCTTAGAAATCTTCAAAGCAGTGAAGATCCTCAGTGTTTCAGGTGACAACACAACGCATTCAACAAAATTCTCAAACAAGTTAGGCTTTGCGACTACCAGGAAAATTGCAAAGAATATCAAAGATCAAGACAGAGTTCTACTTGATAAATTACCATTGAGTGAATGGTGATGAGTTCTTGCAAATAGAAACGTCTGAGTACGAGTTACAAAGATCAGGGTTTGAGAAATCCTGAGAAGAGTGGAATAAAACCATAGGGGTTTTGCTCCCCTCTTGTTGCTGATCAAGAATTCCCAAAGATTGAAGTGATCTGAGCCTTCTATCGTTGGATTGTTCTGGATTTCGTAAGAAACCCTAGCGGAGAAGTGAAAGAAGAGGGAAGAAGAAAGAAAAAGAAAGAAAGAAGAGAGAGAAGGGAATCTGAGAAAAGAGAAGTTAGAAACGTGTTTTCTCAAATTAGCTGGACTGGTCAAAGCAGGCCTGGTTCAGTATTTTGGGCCCTACACTGATTTCTGTTTTTTGCACCTCCTGCATTATTAATTACAACCTGCAATAAAGGAAATCAGTTTTATGAGAAGATTCAACATGGTATCAATGAGCTGGTAACAATCCAGGGAAAATAAGAAAATATTCTATTTCTTTCTACTCTCTTTAAGGTTTCTTTAAGTTTTCTGTGATATCTGCACAGTGTGAAACTGTGCAGGTCTGGTTACTAATTTTTCTTGTGTTTGAAAGGGTAATTCAGGATGTCAAGCAACAATGGAATGGACAATCATGTCCCCAAACTAACAGGGAAGAGTTATTATGTATGGGCAATTCAGATGAGAGCTGTGCTGGGCTCTCATGGTGTCTTACACATTGTCAGGAATGGATTTGATCCATTACCTGAGAATGCAACTACAGCACAAAAAAAAGAGTTCATGGAATATGAGCAAAAAGACTTCAAAGGTCTGACCCTCATTCACAGAGCTTGTGATGAGGCAGATTTTGAAAGAGTAAGGAAGTGTGAAACTTCAAAGGAGGCATGGGATGCCTTAAACAAATACTACTGTGGAGCAGCCCCCATTAAAGAGGAGAAACTGCAAGCCCTAAGGGCACAGTATGAGAGCCTTAAGATGAAACAAGGTGAAACAGTAACTGACTTCTTCAAAAGAGTGAAGAAGGTTGTTAATGACATGGCTCTTCAAGGTGAAGTCCTTGAAGAAAAGATGGTATGTAAAAAAAATACTTAGATCTATGACTAAGAAGTTTTTTATTGTTACCAACACTATTGAAGAGACTACCAAAGCTGATGACTTGAAGATTGAGGAACTTCAAGCCAAATTGGAAGCAAAGGAGGTCAGAATTGATCTCTTCGATGATGATAATGAAGATGATGATCAAGCCATGCTTACCAAGGCTAAGACCAAGAAAGGTAAGGGCAACAACAGCAAGACAAATTGGTCAAAGGGTAAGACAGGTAATTCTAACCTTAAAACTGATTCCTCTAAGAAAAATAACACTGCATCTAAGAAAAAAGATAAGTCTAAAGTACAGTGTTATAGATGTGATAACTATGGGCATTATGCCACTGAATGCCCTACAAGAAAGGGCTCTAAGCCTAAGGAATCAGAGGCTGAGGCCAATGTGGCCAAGGAAGACTCTGATCATGATTCTGATCATGTGGCTTTTAGTTTAATTTTTGATGAGTTAGAAGAAACAGAACCTAGGAAGGATACTGTTGTAACTAGTCTAGAAATTAAACAACATGATGACTATGTGGTACTAGTTGTGACTACTAGTGATGGTAAAGTTGTTACTGAGACATGGTACCTAGACTCTGCTTGTTCCAATCATATGACTGGAAACAAGGACTGGCTAGTGGACTATGACTCTACTAAAAAGACTAGCATAAGATGTGCTAGCTAGCAATCAACACATAACTACTGAAGGTGTAGGTAATATCAAGTTTACCAAAGATAATGGTCAAGAAATTATTATTCATGATGTGTTTTATGTTCCTGGGATTAGCTGTAATCTAATTAGTTTAGGACAACTAGTTGAGAAGGGATTTTCTGTGCTTATGAAAAACATGAAACTGAAGTTATTTGACACAAGTGATATGCTGATTTTGACCACCCCTTTAGCCTCAAACAGGACCTTCAAAACCAGCATTAGCATCTCAGAAACAGAATGTCTGAGTGCCACTGTTGATCTTGAAAGTGAGTTGTGGCATAAGAGGTATGGTCACCTACACTCTAATGCTCTAAGTAACCTAAGTACTAAGGAAATGGTTAAGGGGTTACCTAAGATAACTACACCTAAGGAAACATGTACTAATTGTTTAATGGGAAAACAGCCTAGGAAAATGTTTAAAAAGAAAATGAAGCATATTTCTAAGGACTTACTACATGTTATCTATTCTGACTTGTGTGGGCCACTAGACACACCTTCTATTGGAGGGAACAGGTGCTTTATGACTTTTGTGGATGAGTATTCTAGGAAGATATGGATTTACTTACTGAAAGCCAAAAGTGAAGCTTTTGGTATCTTTAAAAGGTTTAAAGTTCTTGTGGAAGCACAAAGTGGTAAGAAAATTAAAGTTCTAAGGACTGATGGTGGTGGTGAATTTACCTCAAAAGAATTTGAGGAATTCTGCACCAACAGTGGTATTGTGCATGAGGTGACTTCACCTTATACACCACAACACAATGGAATGGCTGAAAGAAGGAGTAGGACCATTTTAGACATGGCCAGGAGCATGGTAAGGTCTAAAGGTTTACCTAAAAGTTTATGGGCAGAAGCAGTATTTACTGCTGTCTATATACTCAACAGGTGTCCAACTAAAGGTTTGAATGACAAAGTTCCAGAGTGTGTATGGAGTGGTGAAATACCAAATGTATCTCACTTGAAGGTATTTGGCTCAGTTGCATACTGCCATATACCTGACAGTAAGAGAACTAAGCTGGAGGATAAGAGTAGGCCTCTAATCCTTGTAGGGTATCATCCTACAGGTGCTTATAGGCTGCTAGATCCTAAAACAAATAAAACTGAAATATCTAGGGATGTGGTTGTGCTTGAAGACAAGCAGTGGGACTGGGATAAAACTGAATTAACTAATTCAGTGGAATCTACAACCCTAAATGAAGTCTCAAGCACTGAACCCCATCTGGATGATGAAAGTTTTGATGGAGAAGATCCTATTCAATTAAATGAGAATCCTATTCTACCTAATGAGGACTTAAATCCTCAAGAAGAGATGGGAGAAGAAATTGAACAGGAGCCTGAACGTGATGAGCAGGTTCTGCCTAGAACTCAAAGGTTGAGACAACCCCCTAGGAGGTTGGCAGAATTTGAAATAACTATGGATAATGAGGTGAATGAGCATGGTGATCTCATTCACTATGCTATGATGGCTGGTGTTGAGCCAGTGGATTTTAAAGATGCCTTAAAATCTAAGGAATGGAGGCAGGCTATGATAGAGGAGCTGCACTCCATTGAGAAAAATGGGACTTGGACTTTGACCACCTTACCTAAAGGCAAGAAGGCCATTAGTGTAAAATGGGTGTTCAAGCTTAAATTGGAACCTAGTGGCAAGATAGCAAAGTACAAGGCTAGGCTTGTTGCTAGGGGTTTCCAACAAAAACATGGCATTGATTATGAAGAAGTTTTCTCACTTGTTGCTAGGCATGAAACCATTAGATTGGTTATTGCCTTAGCTTGTAGTGAGGGCTGGGACTTGCATCACCTTGATGTCAAGTCTGCCTTTCTCAATGGACCCTTAGAGGAAACTGTTTTCATCTCACAGCCTCCTGGCTTTGAAATGAAAGGAAAAGAGGACTTGGTTTGCCACTTACATAAAGCCTTATATGGCTTAAAACTGGCACCAAGGGCCTGGAATAAAAGGATAGACACATTCTTTGTGGATATTGGATTCACCAAATGTGTTAGTGAGTTTGGTGTCTATGTTAAAGGCACTATGAACTCTGACTTTGTTATAATTTGCTTATATGTGGATGACCTTTTGATTACAGGGAATAATTCTAAGGAAATCAGCAAGCTAAAGGAAGCTATGAAGTCAGAGTTTGAAATGACAGACTTGGGCAGATTATCTTACTTCTTAGGACTTGAACTCTTACAAGTCTCTGAGGGAATAATTCTACATCAGTTGAAGTACTCCAAAGAAATACTCAACGGATTTGGAATGACAAAGTGCAACCCTGCTACAAATCCAGCAGAGGGGTACTTGTGTAAAAAGGAAGAGGATAAAGGCACCAAAGTTGATCCCACCTATTTCAGGCAGATTGTGGGATCCCTAAGATATCTGTGCCATACTAGGCCAGACATTCTATTTGCAACTGGGATGATAAGCAGGTTCATGAATGAACCTTTGGAAATCCATCTTAATGCTGCCAAAAGGGTACTAAGGTATATCCAAGGAACTCTTAATTATGGGCTATTTTTTCCTAAAGGATCTAATTTAAAGAAATATGAGTTACTAGGGTACTCAGACAGTGATTGGTGTGGAGACCACATTGACAGGAGAAGTACCTCTGGTTTTCTATTCAAATTTCAAGGAATGTCTGTTTCCTGGAGCTCTAAAAAGCAACAGATTGTTGCCCTGAGCTCACGTGAAGCAGAATATGTGGCTGCTTGTAGTGCTGCCACTCAAGCAACCTGGCTAGAAGCTTTTTTGAAGGAATTGGGTGTGAATCTAACTCAGATTCCTACAATTTTCATTGATAATAAGTCTGCATTGTGTTTGGCAAAGAATCCTATGAGTCATGGCAGAACTAAACACATTGAAACTAGATACCACTACTTAAGGGATCAAGTAACCAATGGGAAGTTGCTGGTAGACTACTGCAACACTAAAGAACAGCAAGCAGACATCTTTACAAAGGCATTAAAAGGAGAATCCTTTACTAAGCTTAGGAGGGAATTAGGTCTTGTTTCTTTCTAAAACTTAGATAGAAACTTTGAAAGTCATTATCCAGAGGCTTGTTCTGGATCATCCTTGGTTATAAGGCTAACTCAGGGGCTTGTCCTGAGAATTTAGGTCTCTCCTAGGTAGTTTTTAATGTCTTTTAAGTATTTTTATTAAGGGAGGATGTTGGATTTTAATAAAAAATCCTTAAAAACAACCTCAGGCAGTTGCAACGGTTATTTAACCAGTATAACCGATTGCCCAGTCTGTTTTATGCTAGCTAAATTTTCTGTTAGTCTGTTAGAAGCAGTTACAAAGTGCAACAAACTTCTAACAAACTTTAGGGGCTTCATTACATGTATATATATTCCTCCAAACTCTATTGTACAGACACGGAATTCATTTTGAATAAAAATTTACATTTTGTTTTTGTCTTCAAAGTTTTTCTTCATCTCTGAATATCTTCATTGTGAGTCTTCTGTAAGAGTGTTCTGAGAGATTGCAAAGTCAGTGAGGACCTTGCACAAAGAGGGAACAAAACAAGTGAGTATTTGTTCTTAATCTCAAGCAGAAATATACAGTGAGTGATTACGAGTTACAAAGATCAGGGTTTGAGTACGAGTTACAAAGATCAGGGTTTGAGAAATCCTGAGAAGAGTGGAATAAAACCATAGGGGTTTTGCTCCCCTCTTGTTGCTGATCAAGAATTCCCAAAGATTGAAGTGATCTGAGCCTTCTATCGTTGGATTGTTCTGGATTTCGTAAGAAACCCTAGCGGAGAAGTGAAGGAAGAGGGAAGAAGAAAGAAAAAGAAAGAAAGAAAGAAGAGAGAGAAGGGAATCTGAGAAAAGAGAAGTTAGAAACGTGTTTTCTCAAATTAGCTGGACTGGTCAAAGCAGGCCTGGTTCAGTATTTTGGGCCCTACACTGATTTCTATTTTTTGCACCTCCTGCATTATTAGTTACAACCTGCAATAAAGGAAATCAGTTTTATGAGAAAATTCAACAAAAATAACATAACAAGTTGTTGAACCCAATTTTATCATCAAACAACAAGTAAAATAAATGATGAGTAGAAATTAGATTGAGAGTAAGTTGGAATGTCTTTCACTATGTGAATTCATAACGCAGATTAATGATATGTCTAATGTTTTAGCATTGGGTGTTGTAGCAAATGATATGTGCCTTTTTGTCCCTATCGTCAAGGTTTCATTACAATTACTTATGTCTAAGCTCTAAATAGGTTCACCCTTATATATATTAAGTACCCACAATATTCGCCCTATGTATGCACTCCGAAAAATCCGGTTTGGATCCTTCTTCGTACAACGGGAAAAACAATGAAGCCGCCACCAATATATTAATTTAGGAAAAAACATTGGAAAAATCCTTTTAGGCGATTGGCCTTTTGAAAACGAGAGATATAGGTTCGGGGGTCGGTTATGTTTGGGGAAGGTATTAGCACCCCACACATCCTTTCTACCGAAAGGGAACCTTTAATTTAGTGTGTGGTTTTTGACTGTTGATTTGAAACACTTTGTTCTACTTCTTTTCTTCTTTTTTTATTTAAGAAAATGTTTTTGAAAACTGGGGAAAGAAGAATCTTTTTGTTATTATTTTTTTAAAAGGGTGCTTGACGGGAGGTGAACCCGCTCCTACGTATCCTCCGGTGCGATGAGGAATTCAAAGCTACGTAGTTCTAGTCTTGTTTTGAAAAGGCTCTTTTGTTTTTAGCTTTTTAGTTTTTAGGTGTTTTTTGAACTAAGACTCGAGTGTTCACTAATACCAAGCAAGCAATGGCTTCGAGTGGTTTTCATTACTAACTCGAAAGAAAATAAGTTGAAACCGATAATCAAACAAGCAATGGCTTCGAGTGATTGTAAGTAACAACGTTTTTTTTTCTATCCTTTTTTGTAAATGAGGCGAGCATCGGTGATAATCATCTAGCAAAGGCTTAGGACAATTACCACTAATGACTCGTGTTGTTTTTGGAATTGAATTGGGTTCGCATGTATTTAAGGTTTGGGAGCTTTCATGATAATCAAACAAGCAAAGGCTTCGAGTGACTACCACTAATAACTCCTCATTAGTGATCAAACAAGCAAAGGCTTCGAGTGGCCACTAATGATTTTGTTTATGAAAAACTTAGGGTTTAAGCTTGGAAAAGAAATTGGTCTTAATTTGTTAAAGACATAGTTTAGAAAAGAAGTTTGAAAGCAATTTGATTTTTGGAAAAGAGTTTTGGAAAACTAGTAGAACATTTTCAATCAAGTTCCAAGTCAATAACCAAAATGTAAATTGCTAAACTACAATTCATGCAATGATCTAAACTAGTAACCATTTTCATGTCAAGTTGTTTAGAAAAGAAAACAATGAATGCAAGAAAGTTCATAGATGCAAGCATAGCACATTCATTGAGATCATGTTATCAACCAAGCAACAACATAGACACAATTTGCAACTTACCCTTTCCTGTTGAAAACATCTCATTACAACATTTGAATACACAATGCATGAATAGGCAAAGATGAACCTAGACTACACATATCATGTCACAATACATAGATAGGCAAAGAATGAACCCAAGTTGAACATTTTGGCAAAAATGCATGAATAGGCAAGAGAATGAACCTAGATTGCACATCTTATTGAAGATGCTAGGCAAGATGAACCTAAATTGAACATTTTTGCAAAATGCATGAATAGGCAAGTGAATGAACCTAAATTGAACATCTTATTGAAGATGCATGAATAGGCAAGTGAATGAACCTAACTAGGCATTTATGACACAACATGTGAGTAGGCAAGGAAGTTACAAAGCACAAGTGAATTCAAACATTTAATGAATCACTTGCAAAATCCTAGGGATTTCACATCAACATTTGACATAAGCAACAATGTGGTATCATTTTGATGGCATCAATGTCATACCCCAATTTTGTCCGCCTAGTTTCAAAACCCTAATTTTCAGCAAAAATAAATAATTTTGTGAGTGATGCATTATTTGAGAAAGGGTTTAGGGTATTTACCCAAGCATTCTATGGTTTTCAAAATCATTTTTGAGAAATTAAGGAATTTTGGGGCATTTAAAAGGGGCATTGTTTGGTCAATTTCAATTTAATAAATTTTTGCTAGTTGAAAATCCAATTAATTAATTTTTGGGAATTTATTTAATGAAATTGTATTATTTTGAACAAAAAAAAATAAAAAATAAAGAAAATCATTTTTCAAATTGTGCGCATATTTTATATGTGTAGTAAAAAAATCAAGTTCAAATTAATTCAAGAAAGCATTTCAAAAAATAGTACAAGGAATATTCCCAAAAATTATATGATAGGATTTTTGTTGGCAATTTTGGTCATCTCTCATTTTCAAAAATGGCATATTCTTCAAGATACCTTGTATATGGCTCAAAATGGTTAGATTTATGTATAATTATCTTGAAAGGAATAATCAAAATTGAGAGGATAATTGGAAGGTTCATGGATAGTACAATAGTACAATTGCCAACTTGCAAAACTTGGGCACCACTCTCATTGCTTGGCTGAATATCTACCCCTTCATTTCCCTCTCATTTTGCATTTTTTTTGCCCCTCATCAAAGTGTGTTTCAATCCTCACCCTTGATTCAAAATTAAAATGCAATCCTAGAATGAGATGAGGTACACAATGACCTAAATGCCCCTAAACCTAATTGCACATTATATATACCCTCATATCCTCACCTCTCACAAAGTTTTTTGCACACAATTCACACTCAAAAACCTAGCCTCTCCTCTTCTCCCTTCTTGTCCGAATACCCCTCTTCATTCCCTCACCTCATTTCTTCACTTTTTCACTTCAAATCAACATTCTAGTCCTAAATCCTTCATCATCCTTGCATTCTCTTCAAAGATCCATCTTCAAATCTCAAGAATCAAGCTCAAGATTGAAGATTAGAGGGTTGATTCAAGTGGTTTAGTGTTCATTCACCTTATTTCTTTCGCTATTCTAGCTTGGAGTTGAGGTATACTCTCAATCTTAGCATCATCAAAATTTTAGCGTCAAAAATGTAGATCATCAATCTATTTTTGCATATCAAGCGTTTCTTTGTATTTTAGTGCTCTATTTTATGTTGAAATGTTGATATAATTGTTGTTGTTGAATGAGAGATGTGTTTCAAGCATTTTGACAAACACTTTGGGAGGTTTGGATGCTTGAAATGCATCTCTCTCTTGGAATAAATTGTGTGTTTGTGCTATTTTCATTTTGTGCTTGCATTTTCATGAATAAAATTGTGGTTTGGGCTTATGTTTCATTTCGCATATTGTAGAAAAATTAGAGTTTGTGTGATTTTAGTGCATTCCTTTGCTTAATCATGTGAATCCTTGCCAAAAAGTTTGATCTATGTCATTTGCTTGCATGATTTTGTTGCTTTCAAAGAATAAAATGAGGTTTGTGCTTGTTTTTGTTGCTTGCTTTGAAAATCATGTTTGTGTTGATGATTTGGTAAGAGGATTTGACACTTATGCACTTGTGCATATCCCAAGTGTTAAAGATTACCTAAAGGGATTCAACACCCTAATTGCATATGCTTGCTAAATAAAATGTCAAATTGATTTTTCATGGCTTGCTAATGATCTTACTTGAGGCAAATGCCCTTTCCAACTTATTCCTTTCATGTGATTGATTGTAGAAATATGCTAAATGTTGATGCCATCAAAATGATACCACATTGTTGCTTATGTCAAATGTTGGTGTGAAATCCCTAGGATTTTGCAAGTGATTCATTAAATGTTTGAATTCACTTGTGCTTTGTAACTTCCTTGCCTACTCACATGTTGTGTCATAAATGCCTAGTTAGGTTCATTCACTTGCCTATTCATGCATCTTCAATAAGATGTTCAATTTAGGTTCATTCACTTGCCTATTCATGCATTTTGCAAAAATGTTCAATTTAGGTTCATCTTGCCTAGCATCTTCAATAAGATGTGCAATCTAGGTTCATTCTCTTGCCTATTCATGCATTTTTGCCAAAATGTTCAACTTGGGTTCATTCTTTGCCTATCTATGTATTGTGACATGATATGTGTAGTCTAGGTTCATCTGTGCCTATTCATGCATTGTGTATTCAAATGTTGTAATGAGATGTTTTCAACACAAAAGGGTAAGTTACAAATTGTGTCTATGTTGTTGCTTGCTTGATAACATGATCTCAATGAATGTGCTATGCTTGCATCTATGAACTTTCTTGCATTCATTGTTTTCTTTTCTAAACAACTTGACATGAAAATGGTTACTAGTTTAGATCATTGCATGAATTGTAGTTTAGTAATTTGCATTTTGGTTATTGACTTGGAACTTGATTAAAAATGTTCTACTAGTTTTCTAAAACTCTTTTCCAAAAAATCAAATTGCTTTCAAACTTCTTTTCTAAACTATGTCTTTAACAAATTAAGACCAATTTCTTTTCCAAGCTTAAACCCTAAGTTCTTAATAAACAACATTAGTGGCCACTCGAAGCCTTTGCTTGTTTGATCACTAATGAGGAGTTATTAGTGGTAGTCACTCGAAGCCTTTGCTTGTTTGATTATCATGAAAGCTCCCAAACCTTAAATACATGCGAACCCAATTCAATTCCAAAAACAACACGAGTCATTAGTGGTAATTGTCCTAAGCCTTTGCTAGATGATTATCACCGATGCTCGCCTCATTTGCAAAAAAGGATAGAAAAAAAAACGTTGTTACTTACAATCACTCGAAGCCATTGCTTGTTTGATTATCGGTTTCAACTTATTTTCTTTCGAGTTAGTAATGAAAACCACTCGAAGCCATTGCTTGCTTGGTATTAGTGAACAGTCGAGTCTTATTTCAAAAAACACTTAAAAACTAAAAAGCTAAAAACAAAAGAGCCTTTTCAAAACAAGACTAGAACTACGTAGCTTTGAATTCCTCATCGCACCGGAGGATACGTAGGAGCGGGTTCACCTCCCGTCAAGCACCCTTTTAAAAAAATAATAACAAAAAGATTCTTCTTTCCCCAGTTTTCAAAAACATTTTCTTAAATAAAAAAAAGAAGAAAAGAAGTAGAACAAAGTGTTTCAAATCAACAGTCAAAAACCACACACTAAATTAAAGGTTCCCTTTCGGTAGAAAGGATGTGTGGGGTGCTAATACCTTCCCCACACATAACCGACCCCCGAACCTATATCTCTCGTTTTCAAAAGGCCAATCGTCTAAAAGGATTTTTCCAATGTTTTTTCCTAAATTAAAATATTGGTGGCGGCTTCATTGTTTTTCCCGTTGTACGAAAAAGGATCCAAACCGGATTTTTCGGGGTGCATACAGCTGGCGACTCCACTGGGGACATTTTTTTAAGAGGGTCGAACCTATTTAATTTAGTGTGTGGTTTTAATTGTTTGATTTGAATGCTTTGTTCTATTTCTCCCTTTTCTTCTTCTTCTTTTTCTTTCTTTCTTCATCAATGAAGTTTGAGTGTTAATTGCTCTCTTGCATTCTCATACTATCGTGTTGCATTCATGTGCATTTACTTCTTCCTCTTCTATGATTGCTTCTTGCTTGAAGTGTAGTTTCTTCTCCTCCTCTTCTTTGTTTATATGCTTATGCTCATGCATCATTCTCCCCAATTCCATTATGTTCCCTTCTTCTTTGCTCCCTTTCTTTGAGGTAAGTTCATGCATATTTCCCCAATTCCATTATGTCCCTTCTTCTTGGCTCCCTTTCTTGAAGGTAAGCATTGCACACGATTGTTGATTGGTACCCTAGGTTAGTTTACATGCTTATATTAAAATGATATATGTTTGCAAAACCCTAGGGTAGACGACTCTTTGTCTAGACTGTTCTGGTTTTTCCTTGCAGGCGGGGCAATTTTAGATTGGGTAGGCTTTAGGTGCTATGCCCTCATCACACACTTTCACACCTTATGATTTATGTGCTATGAGTGGGGTCCTATACCCGGATCTGAAAAAACACATAGGAGAGTGGAGACGAGTAGTGACTGGCATTCGAGACCTTTGTCTGTCTGACTCTCATGAAAGTTTCAACCGGAGTACGCTTTCTCATGATACCTCACACTTGGTAGCTTTCTACATTTGTGGGTGCCGTCATGAGAATGTCTCTAGCTCCGGTAACCATTGTGAGGATGTGATTTAGAGCTACATGGGAGGTACCTTTGAGTTGCCTTAGACCCTAGGATTCGCACCTTTGTAGGACACGAGGGCATACAAATTGTGTGCTGCATTGCTAGCTTAGGCATGTTTTCCTCAAAGTGAGCCTTTCAAAAAAAAGAATTTTCAAAAAAAAAATCCAAAATATATCTTTTCTTTTTCCATAAACCACTACGTGAGGCGGCACGTAGCGTGTTTCCTAAATTTTTGAACTACCGCTCATGAGCATTGTTCTTATTTTTCCACATGCATCATTAGCATCATAATTGCATTGCATCATGCCGCATTTATAAAACCAAATGTAAAAAAATATATTGCATACATTTTGCATCTCATTCATATTTGCTTGCCGGGAATAGCCAAATAATGTACCGTCCTGTCATAGGTGCATAAAGATGGAATCGAATAGCAAAGCTTCACCTACTTCCAGGTTTCCGGTTGTAAAAAAGGGTTGATGTTGACAGTTTGAAGCAATGTGCCGCACTGATGGGTCAGATTGAGTTGGGGTCCTTTGACGAGACATATGGGAACATTCGTAGGCTGCTGCAGTTAGATGTTCAGGAAAATGCTCTTGTGGCTCTAAGTCAGTTTTATGACTCAGATATCAGATGTTTTCTCTTCAAAAACTTTCCACTATCGCCCACATTGGAAGAGTATGAACAACTTTTGGGGTTCTCTAGGTCGCATGTCACCCCGTACCGATATCAAGGTCATTATTACACTGATGAAAAGCTAGCATCATTGCTCAAAATCAGTTTAGAAAAACTGAAGCTTCAAAAGTTGGAAAGGAATGGTATAGCCGGGTTTCCGCAAGAGTACTTTGAGGGTTTGATGCAATCTTATGCTCTGGCCAAACAGTGGGGTCTCTTCAAGCTGGTGCTTGCTCTAACCATTTTTGGGGTGGTCCTCTTTCCTCAGATAGAGAGATATGTTGATGAAACTGCAATTGGTGCTTTCTTGGCATTCAAAGACACCAAAAATCCTATCAATCCTGTTCCCGCTGTTCTCGCCAACACTTATCAGGCTTTCACCCGTTACAGTGATTTCCACAAGAAGAAAATGTGTTTCTCCTCTCACGTCCTCTATGCTTGGCTTGTCACTCATGTTGTCAACA
Source organism: Astragalus glycyphyllos (assembly GCA_963573325.1). Taxonomy (NCBI): domain Eukaryota; kingdom Viridiplantae; phylum Streptophyta; class Magnoliopsida; order Fabales; family Fabaceae; genus Astragalus; species Astragalus glycyphyllos. The sequence goes on from OY754311.1 coordinate 14,194,568, forward strand.
ACCGAAAAGAAGTTAGGGAGTTGATCTCCTATGCCTTAAGCTGTGATGTAAAGATCATGACTTCTCTTGAATGGGTTGAGGTCTTGAAAAGTCTCAACGATCTCCAGATCCGCTGGTTTACCACTGCTTGTTGGAAGGAAAGGCCTATGGTGGTGTTCAGCTGTGGAAGTTTCCAGAATGTGCCTCTCATGGGAACGCAAGGGTGTATCAACTATAATCCTTCACTGACCTTAAGACAACTCGGTTACCCAATGCGGAATTCACCCTCCGAACGCATGCTGTCTCGCTTTTACCTCTATAAGGGGAGTCCTAAATGCGAAGACTTGCTTCGGCGAGTTCTGCAAGCATGGGAGTCCGTAGTACATAAGGAAGGCGAAGAGCTGTCTAAGAGAACCAGTAGCATCACCTTTAACCAGTGGCTCAAAGAGAGGCTTCAAAATGCAAAATTACCAAATCAAGGGGCACTATCCCTTGAAGAGGAGATATCAGAGCCTTACACTCCTACCTTTGAGGAGTTGAATGAAGTCAAGTCAGCCTTAGCAAAAGCGGAGGAAGAAAAGAAGGCATTGCAAACAGAATTGGAGAAAATGACCATAGAGAAAGAAAGGTTAGAGGAAGAAGATGCTATCAAGATGATCGCTGTTGAGGAGAGCGTCAAGCGATTCAAAAGAGAAGAGAAAAGCAAGCTAGAGGCTCAGAAATACCTGAGGGGAGCTAGAGAGGAACTCCAAAGGTGCAAGCAGAAAACAAGAAAAGCACTTGAGGAAGCCGAAGAGTGGAAGAGTATAGCAACTAAGTCAAGACAAGAATCCCGCTTGGTAGTAGAATTGAAAGGTCAGCTAAGGAACCTTGAGCGAGAGAGGAGTTCTATTGAAGATATCCTTAAGGAGTATCAGCAAGCTCTGAGGTTCGAACAAGGAAGATCTGAGGAACTGGGGAGGAATCTCAGGTGTCTAGAAGGGGGTTATAGGCAAGTGCAAGCAGAATGCCAGTACTGGGAGAAACGCTTCATGGCATTTGTTGGCAAAATAGAGGATCAAGAAATCATCAAGGAGCTAAGAGAGGAGATTCAGCTTTGGAAGAACAAATTTTCAAAGCTGGCAGAGCTAGCTAGCCAAGCCATTGCGGGAGTCCCCAAGAATTTGAAAATAGCCGAGGCCGAGATGCACTTCCTCAATACCCCACCCGAGGTTTACCAGTTTGTGAAATTCTGCAGGGCTTTAATCATGGAGTTCAGAGAGCGATCCCGAGATGCGAACGTCAGCAAGAAAAGGAAGAGGGTCGGAGATTTCAAAGCTCTTTGTATTTGAGCTGTTTATTTGTACCTTTCATTTTGAGTATTTACTTTCCATTTGAGTATTGTATTCCTGAATATTGTACTCTTTTATTTGCTTTCGAGTATTGTACTCCATATGAATATTGTACTATCCTTCCCTTTAAGGAAGTTGTTAAGGCTTTTGTTTGAATTCCCGATGTATGAAGTGTGCTGACTTGCTATTTCGATTCCCCTCTCATTGCATTTCCAAAATTAATTAAAAAAGAGAGAGAGAAAAAACGATTATGTGCTTATGACAAGACGAACTATGTCGCGATTCCTGGCATCAAGCAACATAAAATCATATGCATCTGCATTGCATTCATTCATTAATTCATTCACGAGCTCATATAAGTGTTCCATCAACAGAAAGTAAGGCAAGCTGGTTCGCCAACATCGTTATTGGACACGTTCTCAAGCAAGAGGCATGGCAACGATTCTGAACGATCTTGATCAGTCCCATCCAAGTGCGGAGAATCCGAATCAGGCAAATCTGAGCTCAGAGATCAGAAATGAGACAGGCCCAGGTCCAGTAGTGCAGAATCAGGGTAACCCAACTCCGGATAGTTCCAGTCAAGGTGACCAAGAAATCAGAAATGAGATGAATGCTATGAAGGCACAGATGTCAGAGATGATGAGGGTCCTGCTGTCCCTGAAGAATGGAAATGACAACCAAGCTGCTCAATGGCCTCCTTTTGGACTGCCTCTAGGCTACACTCCTCCTTCAAACTCAGAAGTTAACCAAGGAACTGGTCCTTTGGTGAATGTCGAGAATGGACAACCTGCATCTGCAGGATCAGAGGGAGCAATGGGCGAACCTCGGGTTCAGTCTCCACATCCCATTGTTATACCTCAGGTGACTCCACAAGGCTTTACTCCCCAGCCAGCTGCAAATCCTCAGGCCCAAAGCCTCATTCTTGGGAACTCTGCTTATCCTCATGCTCCGCATGCAGTCTCAACCATGGCTCCAATGTTCCGTCCCCACCTTGGAATGAACAATTTCCCCCAAGGCTATTATATTGAGCACCAACAAACTAGAGAAAAGTTTCAGGTGTTAGAAGAGCGCTTAAAAATGATTGAAGGATCAGGCTCTAGATCGAGAGAGGCTCGCGATTTATGTCTCATTCCCGATGTGGTTTTACTTCCTAAGTTCAAAGTGCCTGATTTCGATAAGTACCGAGGTGTAACTTGCCCTAAGAGCCATCTGACCATGTACTGTAGAAAAATGTCTACGCATTCTCATGATGACAAGCTGTTAATCCACTGCTTCCAAGAGAGCCTTGCTGGGGCATCTCTCAACTGGTACATGCAGCTAGAACCGTCCCAGATTCGTTGTTGGAAAGACTTGGCTGATGCCTTCCTCAGACAGTACCAGTACAACACAGATATGGCGCCGGATAGAACACAGTTACAGAGCATAGCAAAGAGGGACAACGAGTCATTTAAAGAGTATGCCCAGCGGTGGAGGGCTCTAGCTGCACAAGTGTCACCACCTCTGTTAGAAAAGGAATTAGTCTTCATGTTTATGGAAACTTTGCCTCCATTATACTATGATCGGTTGATCGGCAGTGTGTCCTCCAACTTTTCAGATATGGTAATCATCGGCGAGAGATTAGAAAATGGGCTGAGGAGCGGCAAGATTGCCCATGGTTCCGCAGGTACAAGCACCCATAAAAAGCCGTTTTCCGGATTTCCAAAGAAGAAGGAAGGAGAGACCAACACCATTACCATAAGCCCACCTTATCAACCACAAGATATCCCTGTCCCCACTCAAACACAACCAACCCGCTCACCACAAAGTAATCACCATAGAAATTATCAAGACAGAAAACGGACCACCTTTGATCCCATTCCTATGTCATACACCGACCTCTTTAACTACCTTGTCACCAACGAGCTCATCAACACCAGACCCATGAAACCAGTCCAACCACCTTATTTCCGAGGATACAATCCCAACGTTACCTGCAGATTTCATGAAGGGGCAGTCGGACATGCTGTGGAAGACTGCAAGGCCTTCAAACTTGTAGTGCAAGATCTGATTGACACCAAAGGGATAACCTTCAAACAAGAAAACCCAAGCATTACAACTAACCTGCTGCCTGGTCATGAAGAACCTGCAACCAACGCCATCCTTGACACGGGAGGCCAACCCTTAATCAGAACTGTGGAGTGTATTCAGACACCACTGAAGGTCATTCATGCAGAGCTGTGCAAGTTTGGGGTCATCAAGAAAGGCTGTACTCAGAAAGAAGTCTGTGCTGATGATAATTGTGCTGGGGCATGTGAGGCCTTCAAGATAGTTTTGCAAGACCTGTTGGATCGTCATATAATCCAAATAGGTGTGCAAGAAAAAGAGGAAGATGTGTTGACTTTCCAGTCTGATAAGAACAGAAGTGTCCAGAAGCCTATTGAGGTCCCGTATAGTCAAAAGCCGAGCATGGAGAAATCTAAGACAATTGTGATTCCTGTCCCAGCTCCTTATCAAAAGGATAGTGCTGTTCCTTGGAGTTATGGCGTGCCAGTTCAAACTCAGAATCCTCAAGCCGTTCCCGATGTCACAAACATTGCGGGAAGCAGCGGAGTCACTAGAAGCGGACGTGTCTATGTCCCTGAAGCCCTTAAAGTGGGTCCATCAAAAGAGGATGAGGAAAGAATTCGAAAGGGTAAGGGTAAAGAGCAAGAGCCCGTGGAAAGTAGAAGGGTGTCAGAGCAAGAAGCTTCCGAATTTCTGAGAATCATGCGGCAAAGCGATTACAAAGTGGTGGACCAGCTGCACCACACTCCTGCAAAGATCTCTATCATGTCCTTGCTGCTCAGTTCCGAGGCCCGCCGTGCTGCCCTAGTGAAAGTGCTGAATGAAGCCCATGTAGCCCAAGACATCACTGTTAACCAGCTTGACGGCATCGTAGGGAACATCGTTGCTTCCAACTATATTACCTTTACTGATGACGAGCTCACCCCTGAAGGAAAGGGACATAATCAAGCGTTGCACATTTCAGTCAGATGTGGTGAATATACACTTTCTCGGGTCCTCATAGACAATGGATCCTCTTTGAATGTCATGCCCAAATCTACAATGAACAGGCTAGACGTAGACTGTTCATATATGAAGCCTAGCTCAACGCTAGTCAGAGCATTCGACGGATCCAAGAAAGAGGTTATCGGGGAAATAGAGTTTCCAGTGCAGATAGGGCCTGAGGTGTTTTATGTGAACTTTCAAATCATGGACATCGCATCATCCTACAGTTGTCTCTTGGGAAGACCTTGGATTCATGCTGCAGGAGCTGTTCCTTCATCTCTCCATCAGAGACTTAAGTTTGTAGTCGACGACAAACTGATAGTCGTCTTTGGAGAAGAAGAGTTTATGATTAACAAGCCCCATCCCTCTCAATACGTCGAGGCTGCAGAGGAATCCCTTGAAACTGCTTTTCAGTCATTGGAAATTGCAAATGCCGCTTTCGTGGGAGAGGAAGCCCCACTGCCTGCACCAAGAATGTCCAATGCTGATATCATGGTCGCCAAGGTCATGCTGAGAAATGGTTACCAGATCAGAAAGGGTTTAGGAAGGTCCGAGCAAGGAATTCTAGCACCTGTCCAGTTGCAAGAGTACAAGGATAGATGTGGGTTAGGATATTGGCCCACTCAAGCTGATAAGAAGAGAATGGCTGAGGAGAAGCGAGAAAGAAGACTAGCTAAGCTTCAGGGGCGAGAACGAAGCTTGAAGAGGGTTCCCATCTGTGATCTCAAGCAGAGCTTCAGGAGCGCGGGCATGCTGGACCCCAATCAGGTGGCTGTCATTGGGGAAGAATCAGCTGTGGAAGACAAGAGTGTGGACCTGGTGCATCGCAGTGCTGCAAATGAAGAGCTCGGCAATTGGAAGATCATCGATTTCCCTGTTGCTTTCATTTCAAAGTAATGATTTTGTAATGTGAATCCTTTGGCTCTGCCCAAGGCCTCAGGACATTTCATAAGGGCATGCATGTTTTTCCTTCGAATATCATCAATCAATAAAATGTTGTTTTGAATTCTCAAATGAATAAAATCGTTTTTCATACCATTATTGTGTGTCTTCATCATGTGTTTCTATTTTGCTTGTTCATTCTGTTTCCATTCTCGCAAATGCAGATCTAAAATGAACATCTTTGAAAATAATGATGCCAATGATTCATATGTTAACTTTGATTACCCCGTTAACCAAGCCGAGGAGGATGTTGAGGATGACTGGGAAACTCCTCCAGAATTGATGAGAATGGTTGGGCAAGAGGAAAAGGTTATTCAGCCGCATGGGGAATCTGTTGAGACAACCAATCTGGGCACAGAGGACAGTAAGAAAGAAGTCAAGGTTGGCACTTCGATGAATGAAAGTGAGCGTAAGAGGCTAATTCAACTCCTGCATGATTATGATGATGTCTTCGCATGGACTTACCAGGATATGCCAGGGTTAGATACTGATATAGTGGTGCACAAGCTTCCAGTCAAGCCTGAGTGTCCTCCAAGAATGAAACCAGAAATGTCCTTAAAGATCAGAGATGAGGTGAAAAAGCAGTTTGATGCTGGTTTCCTAGCGGTAGCAAAATATCCGCAATGGGTTGCTAATATTGTGCCGGTTCCGAAAAAGGACGGGAAAGTCAGAATGTGTGTTGATTACCGAGATCTGAATCGGGCCAGTCCCAAAGACGATTTTCCCCTGCCTCATATTGATGTCTTAGTGGATAGTACAGCGCAGCATTCACTGTTCTCCTTCATGGATGGGTATTCAGGGTACAATCAGATTAAAATGGCTCCTGAAGATATGGAGAAGACAACTTTTACAACTCTTTGGGGAACGTTCTGTTACAGAGTCATGCCATTCGGGTTGAAGAACGCCGGTGCTACCTATCAAAGGGCTATGGTCACATTGTTTCACGACATGATGCACAAGGAGATCGAAGTCTACGTGGACGATATGATTGCAAAGTCTAAAACCGATGAGGAACACATTGTCAATTTGCAAAAGCTCTTTGAACGGTTGAGAAAGTTCAAGCTCAGATTAAATCCGGCCAAGTGTACCTTCGGTGTGCGATCAGGGAAGTTGCTGGGATTCATTGTCAGCCAAAGGGGGATAGAAGTTGACCCAGACAAGGTGCGGGCAATTCTTGAAATGCCGGTGCCTAAAACAGAGAAGGAGATCCGTGGTTTTCTTGGAAGACTGAACTACATCTCTAGGTTCATATTCCAGTTAACCGCCACATGTGAACCAATCTTCAAGCTGTTATGCAAGAATTAAGAGACTAAATGGAATGACGATTGCCAAGAAGCTTTCGAAAAGGTCAAGAAATATCTTCAGAATCCACCTATCTTGATGCCTCCTGTACCCGGCAGACCTCTCATCCTGTACCTAACTGTGCTAGATAACTCAATGGGATGTGTGTTGGGACAACATGATGAATCCGGGAAGAAAGAGCATGCCATCTACTATCTGAGCAAGAAGTTTACTGACTGTGAAACAAGGTACTCGTTGCTAGAAAAGACTTGTTGTGCATTAGCTTGGGCTGCTCACCGTTTGAGGCAGTACATGCTAAGTCACACTACTTGGTTGGTATCTAAAATGGATCCTATCAAGTACATCTTCGAGAAGCCCGCACTTACAGGGAGAATTGCCCGCTGGCAAATGCAGTTGTCAGAATATGACCTCCTGTACGTCACTCAGAAAGCCATCAAGGGTAGTGCGCTGGCCGAGTACCTAGCACATCAGCCTATCGAAGACTATCAGTCGATGCAGTATGACTTTCCAGACGAGGATATCATGGCCCTATTTGAAGAAGGGAAATCCCCGGGAGATGAAAGATGGAGAGTGATATTTGATGGTGCCTCCAACATATATGGGCACGGAGCTGGGGCAGTACTGATTTCCCCTGATAGTCGCTTCATCCCATTCACTACCAGACTGAGTTTCTATGTCACAAACAATATTGCAGAATATGAGGCATGTATTCTTGGCATTCAGGCAGCCCTAGATTGGAAAGTTAATAGACTAGATGTGTATGGAGATTCAGCTCTAGTCATTCACCAGGTAAACGGCGATTGGGAGACCAGAGATCCCAAGTTGATTCCTTACCGAGACTACATCCGAGAGTTGGTTGAGCCTTTTGAGGAAATCACATTTCGGCATCTTCCTCGCAATGAGAATCAGTTGGCTGATGCACTGGCCACTTTGTCTTCAATGTTCAACATCAACTGCGACAAAAACTTGACTCACATCAGAATTCAGCATCGGGATCTGCCAGCCCATCACTACTGCGCAGCAATTGAAGAAGAATCTGATAGTAAACCCTAGTATCATGACATCAAGCAGTACATCTTGAACAGAGAGTATCCTCCCGGGGCCTCCGAGAATGACAAGAGAACACTCAGAAGGTTGTCGATGAATTTCTTCTTGAGCGGCGAGGTGCTCTATAAAAAGAATCATGATAAGGTACTCCTCAGGTGTGACATTCTCGACATTCACCAAAGGACCAGTTCCTTGGTTAACTTCTGGGTTTGAAGGAGGAGTGTAGCCTAGAGGCAGTCCAAAAGGAGGCCATTGAGCAGCTTGGTAGTCATTTCCATTCTTCAGGGACAGCAGGACCCTCATCATCTCTGACATCTGTGCCTTCATAGCATTCATCTCATTTCTGATTTCTTGGTCACCTTGACTGGAACTATCCGGAGTTGGGTTACCCTGATTCTGCACTACTGGACCTGGGCCTGTCTCATTTCTGATCTCTGAGCTCAGATTTGCCTGATTCGGATTCTCCGCACTTGGATGGGACTGATCAAGATCGTTCAGAATCGTTGCCATGCCTCTTGCTTGAGAACGTGTCCAATAACGATGTTGGCGAACCAGCTTGCCTTACTTTCTGTTGATGGAACACTTATATGAGCTCGTGAATGAATTAATGAATGAATGCAATGCAGATGCATATGATTTTATGTTGCTTGATGCCAGGAATCGCGACATAGTTCGTCTTGTCATAAGCACATAATCGTTTTTTCTCTCTCTCTTTTTTAATTAATTTTGGAAATGCAATGAGAGGGGAATCGAAATAGCAAGTCAGCACACTTCATACATCGGGAATTCAAACAAAAGCCTTAACAACTTCCTTAAAGGGAAGGATAGTACAATATTCATATGGAGTACAATACTCGAAAGCAAATAAAAGAGTACAATATTCAGGAATACAATACTCAAATGGAAAGTAAATACTCAAAATGAAAGGTACAAATAAACAGCTCAAATACAAAGAGCTTTGAAATCTCCGACCCTCTTCCTTTTCTTGCTGACGTTCGCATCTCGGGATCGCTCTCGGAACTCTGTGATTAAAGCCCTGCAGAATTTCACAAACTGGTAAACCTCGGGTGGGGTATTGAGGAAGTGCATCTCGGCCTCGGCTATTTTCAAATTCTTGGGGACTCCCGCAATGGCTTGGCTAGCTAGCTCTGCCAGCTTTGAAAATTTGTTCTTCCAAAGCTGAATCTCCTCTCTTAGCTCCTTGATGATTTCTTGATCCTCTATTTTGCCAACCAATGCCATGAAGCGTTTCTCCCAGTACTGGCTTTCTGCTTGAACTTGCCTATAAGCCCCTTCTAGACACCTGAGATTCCTCCCCAGTTCCTCAGATCTTCCTTGTTCGAACTTCAGAGCTTGCTGATACTCCTTAAGGATATCTTCAATAGAACTCCTCTCTCGCTCAAGGTTCCTTAGCTGACCTTTCAATTCTACCACCAAGCGGGATTCTTGTCTTGACTTAGTTGCTATACTCTTCCACTCTTCGGCTTCCTCAAGTGCTTTTCTTGTTTTCTGCTTGCACCTTTGGAGTTCCTCTCTAGCTCCCCTCAGGTATTTCTGAGCCTCTAGCTTGCTTTTCTCTTCTCTTTTGAATCGCTTGACGCTCTCCTCAACAGCGATCATCTTGATAGCATCTTCTTTCTCTAACCTTTCTTTCTCTATGGTCATTTTCTCCAATTCTGTTTGCAATGCCTTCTTTTCTTCCTCCACTTTTGCTAAGGCTGACTTGACTTCATTCAACTCCTCAAAGGTAGGAGTGTAAGGCTCTGATATCTCCTCTTCAAGGGATAGTGCCCCTTGATTTGGTAATTTTGCATTTTGAAGCCTCTCTTTGAGCCACTGGTTAAAGGTGATGCTACTGGTTCTCTTAGACAGCTCTTCGCCTTCCTTATGCACTACGGACTCCCATGCTTGCAGAACTCGCCGAAGCAAGTCTTCGCATTTAGGACTCCCCTTATAGAGGTAAAAGCGAGACAGCATGCGTTCGGAGGGTGAATTCCGCATTGGGTAACCGAGTTGTCTTAAGGTCAGTGAAGGATTATAGTTGATACACCCTTTCATGAGAGTCAGACAGACAAAGGTCTCGAATGCCAGTCACTACTCGTCTCCACTCTCCTATGTGTTTTTTCAGATCCGGGTATAGGACCCCACTCATAGCACATAAATCATAAGGAGTGAAAGTGTGTGATGAGGGCATAGCACCTAAAGCCTACCCAATCTAAAATTACCCCGCCTGCAAGGAAAAACCAGAACAGTCTAGACAAAGAGTCGTCTACCCTAGGGTTTTGCAAACATATATCACTTTAATATAAGCATGTAAACTAACCTAGGGTACCAATCAACAATCGTGTGCAATGCTTACCTTCAAGAAAGGGAGCCAAGAAGAAGGGACATAATGGAATTGGGGAAATATGCACGAACTTACCTCAAAGAAAGGGAGCAAAGAAGAAGGGAACATAATGGAATTGGGGAGAATGATGCATGAGCATAAGCATATAAACAAAGAAGAGGAGGAGAAGAAACTACACTTCAAGCAAGAAGCAATCATAGAAGAGGAAGAAGTAAATGCACATGAATGCAACACGATAGTATGAGAATGCAAGAGAGCAATTAACACTCAAACTTCATTGATGAAGAAAGAAAGAAAAAGAAGAAGAAGAAAAGGGAGAAATAGAACAAAGCATTCAAATCAAACAATTAAAACCACACACTAAATTAAATAGGTTCGACCCTCTTAAAAAAATGTCCCCAGTGGAGTCGCCAGCTGTATGCACCCCGAAAAATCCGGTTTGGATCCTTCTTCGTACAACGGGAAAAACAATGAAGCCGCCACCAATATTTTAATTTAGGAAAAAACATTGGAAAAATCCTTTTAGGCGATTGGCCTTTTGAAAACGAGAGATATAGGTTCGGGGGTCGGTTATGTGTGGGGAAGGTATTAGCACCCCACACATCCTTTCTACCAAAAGGGAACCTTTAATTTAGTGTGTGGTTTTTGACTGTTGATTTGAAACACTTTGTTCTACTTCTATTCTTTTTTTTTTATTTAAGAAAATCTTTTTGAAAACTGGGGAAAGAAGAATCTTTTTGTTATTATTTTTTAAAAGGGTGCTTGACGGGAGGTGAACCCGCTCCTACGTATCCTCCGGTGCGATGAGGAATTCAAAGCTACGTAGTTCTAGTCTTGTTTTGAAAAGGCTCTTTTGTTTTTAGCTTTTTAGTTTTTAGGTGTTTTTTGAAATAAGACTCGAGTGTTCACTAATACCAAGCAAGCAATGGCTTCGAGTGGTTTTCATTACTAACTCGAAAGAAAATAAGTTGAAACCGATAATCAAACAAGCAATGGCTTCGAGTGATTGTAAGTAACAACGTTTTTTTTTTCTATCCTTTTTTGTAAATGAGGCGAGCATTGGTGATAATCATCTAGCAAAGGCTTAGGACAATTACCACTAATGACTCGTGTTGTTTTTGGAATTGAATTGGGTTCGCATGTATTTAAGGTTTGGGAGCTTTCATGATAATCAAACAAGCAAAGGCTTCGAGTGACTACTGTCATACCCTAATTTTGTCCGCCTAAGTTTAAAACCCTAATTTTCCGCAAAAAATAAATAAATTGAGAAGTGTGGTTTTATTTTGAAGAGTGAAGAGCATTGTGCATGCATTTTTGGGTTTTAAAAGTCATTCTAGGGCTTTTAAATTCATTGTTAGAGTGGAAATGCATTTGTTGTTAAAAAACAAGGTTTTTAGGGCAAAAGGGTATTTTGGTCATTGTCAAAAATAAGATAATTTCTCATCAAGAATCATTGTGCAATTTTAGAGAAATTTATTTGAGGCAAAACATTTTTGGTCATGTATGTATGTATGCGCATGCATGCATACATTGTGCACAAAATTTCAAAAAGGATCAAAAGGGAATATTCTACAAAAAGTTCCAAGATGTGATTTTTATGATATTTTTGGTCATGGTGATCACATAAAATGGCATATTCCTCAAGATACCTTGTATGTGGCTCAAATTGGTGTATTTTTGTACAATTATCTTGAAAAGAATAATCAAAAATGAAGGGATAATGGAATGGTCATATAATAGTACAATAGTACAAGATGACAACTAGCAAAACTTGGGCACCACTCTTCTCTCCCTTGCTTGGCCGAATTCACTCCCCTTCATTTCCCTCTCATTTTGCATTTTTTTGACCTCAATCCATATGTGATTCAATCCTCACCCTCCATTCAAATTTTAGATGCAATCCTAGGGTGGGATGAGATGCACAATGACCTAACTACCCTTAAACCTAATTGCTTTCTATATATACCCTCATATCCTCACCTCTCACAAGGTTTTGGCTCACAATTCACACTCAAAAACCTAGCCTCTCCTCTTCTCCCTTCTTGGCCGAATACACCTCCTCATTCCCTCACCTCATTTCTTCACTTTTTCACTTCAAATCAACATTCTAGTCCTAAATCCTTCATCATCCTTGCATTCTCTTCAAAGATCCATCTTCAAATCTCAAGAATCAAGCTCAAGATTGAAGATTAGAGGGTTGATTCAAGTGGTTTAGTGTTCATTCACCTTATTTCTTTTGCTATTCTAGCTTGGAGTTGAGGTATACTCTCAATCTTAACATCATCAAAATTTTAGCATAAAAAATGTAGATCATCAATCTATTTTTGCATATCTAGCATTTCTTTGCATTTTAGTGCTCTATTTTATGTTGAAATGTTGATATAATTGTTGTTGTTGAATGAGAGATGTGTTTCAAGCATTTTGACAAACACTTTGGGAGGTTTGGATGCTTGAAATGCATCTCTCTCTTTTGGAATAAATTGTGTGTTTGTGCTATTTTCATTTTGTGCTTGCATTTTCATGAATAAAATTGTGATTTGGGATTATGTTTCATTTCGCATATTGTAGAAAAATTAGAATTTGTGTGATCTTAGTGCATTCCTTTGCTTAATCATGTGAATCCTTGCCAAAAAGTTTGATCTATGTCATTTGCTTGCATGATTTTGTTGCTTTCAAAGAATAAAATGAGGTTTTAGCTCTATGTTGGCGTCGCATTTCATGAGATAATTAGGGTTTGTGTTTGTTTTTGTTGCTTGCTTTGAAAATCATGTTTGTGTTGATGATTTGGTAATAGGATTTAACACTTATGCATTTGTACATATCCCTTTAGGTGTTGAATCCCTTTAAGGTGTTGAATCCCTTTAGGTAATCTTTAACACTTGGGATATGCACAAGTGCATAAGCGTCAAATCCTCTTACCAAATCATCAACACAAACATGATTTTCAAAGCAAGCAACAAAAACAAGCACAAACCCTAATTATCTCATGAAATGCGACACCAACATAGAGCTAAAACCTCATTTTATTCTTTGAAAGCAACAAAATCATGCAAGCAAATGACATAGATCAAACTTTTTGGCAAGGATTCACATGATTAAGCAAAGGAATGCACTAAAATCACACAAACTCTAATTTTTCTACAATATGCGAAATGAAACATAAGCCCAAATCACAATTTTATTCATGAAAATGCAAGCACAAAATGAAAATAGCACAAACACACAATTTATTCCAAGAGAGAGATGCATTTCAAGCATCCAAACCTCCCAAAGTGTTTGTCAAAATGCTTGAAACACATCTCTCATTCAACAACAACAATTATATCAACATTTCAACATAAAATAGAGCACTAAAATGCAAAGAAATGCTTGATATGCAAAAATAGATTGATGATCTACATTTTTGGTGCTAAAATTTTGATGATGCTAAGATTGAGAGTATACCTCAACTCCAAGCTAGAATAGCGAAAGAAATAAGGTGAATGAACATTAAACCACTTGAATCAACCCTCTAATCTTCAATCTTGAGCTTGATTCTTGAGATTTGAAAATGGATCTTTGAAGAGAATGCAAGGATGATGAAGGATTTAGGACTAGAATGTTGATTTGAAGTGAAAAAGTGAAGAAATGAGGTGAGGGAATGAAGAGGGGTATTCGGCCAAGAAGGGAGAAGAGGAGAGGCTAGGTTTTTGAGTGTGAATTGTGTGCAAAAACTTGTGAGAGGTGAGGATATGAGGGTATATATAATGTGCAATTAGGTTTAGGGGCATTTAGGTCATTGTGTACCTCATCTCATTCTAGGATTGCATTTTAATTTTGAATCAAGGGTGAGGATTGAAACACACCTTGATGAGGGGCAAAAAAAAATGCAAAATGAGAGGGGAATGAAGGGGTAGATATTCAGCCAAGCAATGAGAGTGGTGCCCAAGTTTTGCAAGTTGGCAATTGTACTATTGTACTATCCATGAACCTTCCAATTATCCTCTCAATTTTGATTATTCCTTTCAAGATAATTGTACATAAATCTAACCATTTTGAGCCATATACAAGGTATCTTGAAGAATATGCCATTTTTGAAAATGAGAGATGACCAAAATTGCCAACAAAAATCCTATCATATAATTTTTGGGAATATTCCTTGTACTATTTTTTTGAAATGCTTTCTTGAATTAATTTGAACTTGATTTTTTTTACTACACATATAAAATATGCGCACAATTTGAAAAATGATTTTCTTTATTTTTTTATTTTTTGTTCAAAATAATACAATTTCATTAAATAAATTCCCAAAAATTAATTAATTGGATTTTCAACTAGCAAAAATTTATTAAATTGAAATTGACCAAACAATGCCCCTTTTAAATGCCCCAAAATTCCTTAATTTCTCAAAAATGATTTTGAAAACCTTAGAATGCTTGGGTAAATACCCTAAACCCTTTCTCAAATAATGCATCACTCACAAAATTATTTATTTTTGCTGAAAATTAGGGTTTTGAAACTAGGCGGACAAAATTAGGGTATGACAACTGCCCCTCTTTATTTGGATTTTACCAAGAAATATGAATTGGCCGAGACATATTTCGAAGATAAAATAAAAATAAAGAATTCAGAAATTATACCAATTTTGTCTACTTGGAGAAATCCGAATTTTCTTTTTCTTTTTCTTCTTTTTTTTTTCTTCTTTTTTTTTTGAAAAATGAACGCTTGGCGCGCTGATGAGAAAGCAGTAAATGAAATGATTAACGACTTGCACGCTAACTGCGAAAAGCAAGGAAAACGCTAAATGAAGAAAGCGATAAAGAAAGCGGTAAAATGCAAGGTTGCCTAAAACCTTTAAACGAACCCTTGGTGAGTCCACGTTTGCACGTGGCTTTGAGGAGCACGCATCCTGAGAATGGCCTTTCGAGCGACCGGGGGGATCGTTATCAGCTCCAGAACTGATATACTGATCAATGCACGGCGTCCACTGTATCTTAGGCGGATACAACTATTCCGTTGAACCTCACATGGGGCTGCGGTCCATCGTGTTGCTCGTACACGACGTGAGACCATGAACAGAAGGGAGCGATGAACTCTGACAAGAGCGATTTGAACTCCAAACTGCAATGCACGCTTGAGCGCTGAACTGAAAAGCATTTGAACTCCGAACTGAGGGAGCGTTTTCTGGGAACTGAGGGAGCGTTTTCTGGGAACTCCGATTTGAGGGAGCGTTTTCTGGGAACTCCGAACTCTGACAAGAGCGTTTTCTGGCGCGCTGAACCAAAAGTTTTCTAGGTTTAAGTTGTCCACTTAATTTTTGCTGATTTGACATAAAGCAAAAGCTACTTTTTAGCTCGTCAATATTTTTTCTCTTCTGTGCTGCAGAACGCAATGCTATAGCATCCAATGCTGCAACATACTGAACAAACAAATTAAAATACAACAAGAGGAACCAAAGTGTCAAATGATCACTTAATTAGTTCCTAACCCTCCTTTACATTAAACAACAACATTACTTTAGAACTCACATTGATTTATGTCTAGAGAGCATAAATAACTCATATAAATAAGAGTTATCAATCACCCGGCCATAACATTGCGACCATTTAAAAATAATGTATGTAGTGTATAGTCATATATAGTCATCCTAGATCTGTACACGATAGAATCAAAAGTAAAGTAACTGTATTAGTATGTAAGTCAACTTATACTTAAAGGTACATCAGTTGAGTGTTTGATTGAAGGGACGACCGTGTGTGACGAAAGTGATTTTTATGAGGGTAGTGAAGATGATGCACATGTGGTGCACTTTGGGACTGGATGATGGTTTTGGGAATGGAGGTGTTGAACAAGAGACTACTAATGTTGCTGTAACTTTCATTTTGCTTGTTTGATTTTTAGAGTAACACCTGTTTGTGTTAATTGTTGTAAAAAGTAATTTTAATCCTCCATAGTAGTAGAGAAAATAATATTGTTTGGGAAGAATATAGATTTTTTTCAAGATAATCACTATGTACAATGATATGTGATATAATTGTTATGTACAAGATAGAAATTTTTAATTGATATAATAAATCTATGTACAGTGATACAATCGCTATGTCAAATGCTTGAAGAAATAATTGAGCAAACGATATAATATAACGGTTGCTGAAGCTAAAGAGGATGGGTGAGAAGAGATGGCAGGGAAACACAAGTGCAGATCAGGAGTGAGAGCGACCTATTGTCAGGGGCGGACCCATAGGTAGTTGAGGGGTGTCAGTTGACACCCCTGATTTTTTTTTTTTTTTGCATTTACCACTCCCTATAAATTTTTTTGACACCCCTAAATTTTTTAATTTCACACTTAGACCCAGTCACCCACTTCAGTGCTTCACGCGTTCGTTCTTTCTTCTTCTCTTCGTTCATGCGTTATTTCCTTCTTCTCTTCCACAGCGACTGAACCAGTAAACCACCCACGCACCAGCGACTCCAGCGGCGACCTGTGCGCCTGTGCAACCACCACCAACCAAGGACGGCGCCTGTGCGACCACCACCACCAGCGGCGGCAACCTGTGCAACCACCTCTCCTCTTCGAATCTGCACCTCTTCTCCCACGAATCTGTCCTCTTCTCTTCTCTTTGGACTTTGGTGACTAATTGGTTACCAATTTGGTAAGCCTTAAACCCTAATTTTTCTTCCCTAATTTATCCCTAATTTAATCCCTAATTTGTATGTGAAAACTGAAATTGCAATTAGTATTACTATTAGGAATTGCAATTGATTTTGTATTAGTATTAGTATTAGAAATTGCAATTAGTATTACTATTAGAAATTGCAATTGAATTGGTATATGTGAAATCCCTAATTTAAGTTTAATTAGTATTAGTATAGAAATTGCAATTGTTTAGTGTTTTGGTATAGTGAAGTTTATTTTTAATTTTAGGAAGGTCATGGATAAATTTTTAGTAAAGAGACCAAGGTCATCAATTGATGAATGTGGATCAAGCTCACAACAACAACAACAACAACAACAAGAGCCACGTGTTTAAGTTAATTTAGATGAGTTGCCATTGGATCCTAGATTGCGAAGAAAAATTGCGACATATCATCCTAAAAAATTTGACACCCCTTACCCGGGGTCCTGGATCCGCCACTGCCTATTGTGAACCCATGCAGTTGCTTTTAACTGCAGGGAGCTGCATTTAACATAAATGTGCGTCTGCAAAAAATAAAGTGAGATGATATTATTAGTAGGCTTAAATATGTTTTTCGTCCCTGTTAATATAGCGATTTTTTAAATAAATCCCTACAAAATTATTTTTTTTAAAAAGGTCTTCGCAAAATAACATTTTTTAAAAAATGTCCTTCCGTTAAGTCTCTGTTAGCCATTTGCTGATGTGGAATACACATAGGATATTTTTTTGTCAAGAAATACACAAAATTTATTAGGGTTCTTAAATTAGGGGTACCACCACCAAAATCCCTTCTTCCCGAAATCCCTCGCTTCTCATCTTCACGGAATCACCACCTGCCCATCTTCACGAAGTCACCACCTGTTGCTTCTCATTCCATTGTTTGCTTTTTTCCCTGATATTGATTGTTGGAACTTTGGTAGTTGTGAATTGAAAAAGTCTCACATTGGATAGAATAAACACTTTAAGAGTGTTTATAAGTGTGGACTTCACAACTTGGGTTGGAGCCTAATGGGTACCCAATTTTGTGAAATAGATAGAACGCACATAAACTGACCACCACACACGCGTGAGCGCTGCCGCCGTCCGACCGGCAGGGCCGGGCCCAGGCCTGGGCTCAGGCTGTGAGGTGTAATTTCTTTTTTGCGAAAATAATTAATTATTATTTTATTTTTTGGTGCGTTGCGTGTCCAGATTCGTTGAACCGTCCGAATACGATGAACTAACCGTTGCGTACAGATTCGTTGAACAGAGTCGTTCTTATTCGCGTCTGTTCCTATCCATTATAGCTTGGAGCGCAAGCACTCTGGTCTTATCCTCTAAGACTTGCGCACCAAGTCAGTTTTGAAGCCTATAAATAGGCCCCTCCCTCACTTGACTCTTTACACCGCTTGACGTTAAATCATACCTCAAGCTCTCTCTCCTCTCTCGATTTTTCTTCTCTTCTACTTTAAAGAATGGCCTACGAGCCATATTCAAGAATGGTCTGCGAACCATATTCAGAGTGGTTTTTTAACCATATTGAGGTGTATTTCTTGAGCGAAATTTCACTGTGCAGTGATATTTCGTAACAGTTTTGACTGGACTGTTTTATCCTGGGGACGTCGTGGTTGATAGTCTGCATGCACAATTTTGAGCAGTGCCACGAAACGTCTTAAAGAGAGCGACCTAGTCCGCGACTCAACCCAGTAATATCTTCGGTGGATTGATTTTCTGAAATTATTTTCTAAAACTCAAAAACAACAATTTTAAGACATTTCATAATTTAGCCATGACTACCGAAGACATTACTGGCTCTGATTCTGCTGTTTCTAATTTCAACAAATCGTTTCATTTTCAAGAATGTCAATGGCAAGAAAATAAATTTTTATTAAATATGAAAAATGTTGCCAACATTTAAAAGATGACATTCATGTGCTCACTGAAACAGTTGATCAGAAAGGAAGAGATAAAATAGGTAAAGAAATATTCCAAGAGAAAGAGAATTAATTTCTCTATACAACTTATTAATGGAAAGAGAATTATTTTCTCTATAGAAAGAGAATTGTTTTCTCTATATAATTTATTATCATTGGAAAGAGAATAATTTTCTCTATACTATTTATCGATGGAAAGAGAATAATTTTCTCTATACGGTCTTATAGAAAGAGAATGATTATCTCTATATTATTCTTAATTCTACGGAAAGAGAATAATCATCTCTATAAGAATGAATTTTTTTTAATTCATATTGTCTGGGAAAAGTTCTGGCTAGGAAAGACTTGGTACTTAAGCGTGTCCGTTGTGATCCACCTCTCTTTCCTGGGAACCTACTCGACAAGAATGAATTTTCTTAATTCATATTGTTTCTGTTAGTGATTAACGCTAACGGTTAATGATTTTAAATCATAGAATTGCTTTTTAGCAATAACATTATTTTTGAGAAGTTATACCTTTTACGATATATTGCAATATTGAATGCAATACAATTTTGAGAAAACCTTTCAAAAATTAAAATAGTAATCAAGCTCAAAGGAACAGCAACTGGAATGGGACCCCCATCTAGAAATGACACTGCTCCTCCATTTAATTATTTCAATTGCGAGAGACCAGGTCATACGACACGCAAGTGTATGAACAGGCCAAGCTCTGCCCCGCAGGCTAACCTGATTGGATAGCAATTTGTTGCTATAATTTTTGAAATCAACATTGTTGGTGAATGCGAAGGTTGGTGGATGGTTATTGAGTATGTTGTGAACATACAGGTTGCTGAAAATAAGAAAATGATGTTGAGTCTGGTTAAAACTTTATTTTAAACAATGATATTTTTTTAAAGCATTGTTTACTTCATCTATCGGAAGTTTCCTACACTATATAATTTTTTTAAAGCATTGTTTACTTCGTCTATCGGAACTTTATTTTAAACAATGATATTTTTTTTAAACATGGTTGACTTTGACGTGTAAACAAATGCATTCTTTTCAATAAGAGCCAAATAGTATTTTTCAAAAGTTATTTTTTTTCAAATGACTTAAGAAAAAAATTGTGATTTTTGAAGTCAAGCAAGAATTTCAAGACTTCGCATAAATCAGTAAGAAAATCTGAGTATTAGTTTTGACTCACTCAGATATATGCGAATAAGATAGAACGTTAACCAGAAATGGAAAACGATAGTTTATCACTTTTATTTATAATTGTTTTGACTACATTGTAGTATACTTTGGGAAAAATAAAAGTGAAGTGTTTGACATATTCAAAGTTTTCCATTACAGATTTTTGAAAATCAATTAAGTAGAAAGGTTAAGAGTTTTTATAGCGATTAAGGAACGGAGTATGATTCTCATTAATTTAATGGAATTATACATGAAACGACTGCACCATATTTTTTTTGAAATGAATGGTGAAGCAGAAAGAAAAATAAAATCTTTATTGATTTGCCATTTTGCTGAATTCTAGGACTTGATCTCTGTTGTGGAAAATTTTTGTAAGCTGTTGGCCAAGTTATGAATAGATTCGCCGAATCTAATGAAATAAAAAATTTCCTTCGGAGATCTTGAAGAAAAGATAGCCCATCTTGTCTTATTTTTGAATTTGGGATAACTTGGCTTATGTCATAATCCCAAAAAGAGTTAAACTCGCCAGTAGAGCCTATGAATGTGTATTCATTGGTTATGCGGTAAATAGCAAAACATACAGGTTTATGACCTTAATGCGAAAGTGATCATAGAGTCAAATGATGTTGACTTCTATGAAAGTAGATTCCCTTTTAAATCAAGAAATAGTGGGGGCACCGGAACTGCTCAAGTTTCTGTGCTTAGGAGCGTTGAAAACAACGTAGAAAGGGGAATAGAACCTCAAAGAGGTAAGAAAGCACGTGCTGCTAAAGACTATGGACCCGGCTATACAGTCTATACATTAGAGGAGGATCCTACTAGCCTTCAAGAAGCTCTGTCGTCATTGAATGCTGATTTGTGGCAAGAAGCCATAAATGATGAGATGGATTCTCTAGAGTCTAACAAGACATGGCACTTAGTGGACTTGCCTCCTGGTTGCAAACCCATTGGTTGTAAATGGATCTTGAAAAAGAAAATAAAACCTGATGGCACTGTTGATAAGTACAAGGCTCGCCTTGTGTTGCACCCCGAAAGATCCGGATTGGACCTTTCATCGTACAACGTGAAAATTTGTGAAGCCGCCATCAACATTTTTTATTTAGGGACCAAAACATTGAAAAAGGGTCCTTTTTAAGGCGGGTGGTCCTTTGAGAACTAGAGATGTAGGTTCGGGGGTCGGTTAGGTGTGGGGAAGGTATTAGCATCCCACACCTCCTTTCTACCGAAAGGGAACCTTTAACTTGATGTGCGGTTTTGACAGAGTTGATTTGAAACAATTCGTTCTACTTCTTTTTTTATTTGAGAAAAGTGTTTTTGAAAACGGGGGAAAAGAAGAATCTTTTTATTATTTTTTAAAAGTGTGCTTGACGGGATGTGACCCGCTCCTACGTATCTCCCGGTGCGATGGAGAATTCAAAGCTTACGTAGTTCTCTTTAGTCGAGAAACTTTGGGTTGGTGTTTTTTATTGTAGGGGTTTTCGGTCCTAGACTGTACAGTCCACTAGACCTAGAACAAAGACAACCCCGCCTGTACAGACGACGTGCCCCCTACTTATTGAAAATGTTTTTTTTGATTAAGGAAGAAAAAGATTTGTTGTGAGGTTGGTTGCTTTTATTTGGCAAGTATCTTAGGCTCGCACGAACTTTACAGCTCGCTAACCCTAAGACGCTAACCGATCCCGGATGTACATCCGACTCGATTCCTTACTCATTTTTTGAAATAGGGTTCAAATTGTTAATTACTTGTTTTGATTCTCATAAGTATCCCAAGATGTTTGAGCTGTACAGCTCTGATCTTAGGACGCTAGACAGCACCGGCCGTACGTCCGACTTGCCTCCTTATGAGTTTTCAAAAAGGTTTATTGTTGATCTTAGAAAGAATTTGATTGTCTTATGAAAACAATTTGAGAAAAGATTGAGTTTGGAAAAAGCTTTAGAAAATGATTGATTTTGATGAAAGGAGAAGGGAGTTTGAGGGTGACATTGGTCACAAAAGGTTTGTTGGGATGGCGTGGCATCCAAAAGGAAAAGAAAGTAGAACATGCAATCAATTTCCAAGTCAAGAACCAAAGTGCAACATTTAACAAATTGCAAGCAAAGCAATCAACAATGTAAGCATAAGCATAAACATTACCAATTACAACATTTGAGCACAATAATGACACTTAGTCATCAACATCTAATGGCATGCATATGTAAGATCAACAATAGGCACACAAAGAGATCATACAAAAGTTCAATTCAATTAGGTGTCAACACAAGATAAAGCACAAGGTTGAATCCTTTTTAGTAATCCTTGACGCTTGAGACAATGCACAAGTGCATAAGTGTCTAGTCCTTTTACCAAATCATCAACATTAAAGCATAACATTGACCTAGAAAGAACATCACATTTGCAAGACCAAAAGTGACCAAAAGAGGGCATTAACAAGTCATTTTTGTAACCAAAATTGATTAATCAAGTTAGAAAACTAGCATTTGCATTTTCAAGCAAGAATTGCACAAAGAAAATTGAATCATCTTAGGCAATCCTCATCACTTAAAGTGAAGTGCACAAAGACACAAGTGTGAGTCCTCTTGCCAATCATCAACATATAACAATTTGCAAGCAAGATACAATCAATTAGCATCAAAATAACTTGAGAAAACGTTTTTTATCACAATTGCAAACCCATTTCACAAGAAAATTAACAAACCCTAATTCTAGTCATGATTTGCGAAGCATCACATCATTTTATTCAACAAAAATGCAAGATCATAGTAAAAACAACATAAATCACAATTTATTCAAGGGTGAGAAGCATCTCAAACACCCAAGCCTCCCTAAGTGCTTGTCAAAATGCTTGAGACACCTCTCACCAACAACAATCAACAAATCAACAATATAACAACACTAAAATGCATGAATATGGTAGGATGCAAAATTAGAAACATGATATCTACATTTTGATGCAAAAAGGTTGAAGATGATGCTAGGTTTTAAGAAGTTTACCTCAAATCCAAGCTAAGGAATGACTAATATGAAGAACAAGACCACAAATCAACTTGAATCTTCACCAAACTTCAATGAAACCCACGAAATGCTTGCTTAAAAATCCCCTTTGATGATGCAAGCTTGAATTAAATTAGGAGAGAAGGAAGATATATGAAGTAGGAATGGAAATGAGGTGAGAAAATGGTGATTTGGTGAAGGAGAAGTGAAGAAAAATGGAGGAGGGAGTGGTTGTTGGTGGTTTCGGCCAAAGGAGGAGAGGAGAGGAGAGGTTTGTGTGTTAGGGTTTTGTGAATGAATTGTGAGGCCAAAAAAAAGGTGTGTATGTGAGATGAGGTTTCTAAGGTATATATAGAGAGCAACTAGGTTTAAGGGTATTTAGGTCATTGTGCATCTCATCTCACTCTAGGATTGCATTTAAAATTTGAATGGAGGGTGAGGATTGAAACACACATGATGAGGGACAAAAAAAATGCAAAATGAGAGGGAAATGAAGGGGGGTGAATTCGAAATAGCAAGGGAGAGTGGTGCCCAAGTTTTGCAAGTTGTCATCTTGTACTATTGTACTATTATATGACCATTCTATTATCCCTTCATTTTTGATTATTCTTCTTAGGATAATTGTACAAAAATACACCCAATTTAGGCCACATACTAGGAATCTTAGGAATATGCCATTTTATGAGATCACCATGACCAAAAATATCATAAAAACCTCATCTTGAAATTTTTGTAGAATATTCCTTTTTGATGCCTTTTTTGAATTTGAATTTTTATGCAAATGCGTGCATGTATGCGCAAAAAATATATGACCAAGGGTGTCTTGCTTCAAATAATTTCCTCTAAAATTGCACAATGATTTTTGATGAAAAATTATCCTCTTTTTTTTGAAAAATGACCAAAATACCCCTTTGCCCTAAAAACATTTTTTTGTCCAAAAATGCATTTCCAACCTAAAAAAAAAAACCCTAGGATGCATGCACAATGCTCTTCACACTTTTCAAAATAATGCCACACTTCTCAATTTATTTATTTTTGTTGAGAATTAGGGTTTTGACCTAGGCGGACAAAATTAGGGTATGACACCTTGTAGCCAAAGGTTTTAGACAAAGAGAGAATATAGATTTCTTCGACACATATTCACCTGTTACAAGAATTACATCTATAAGGGTACTAATTTTGGTGGCCGCTATTTATAACTTAGAAGTACACCAAATGGATGTAAAAACTGCATTTTTAAATGGCGATTTAGAAGAAGAACTCTATATGGAGCAACCTAAAGGTTTTGTGATCCATGAGCAGGAACACAAGGTCTGTAAGTTGGACAAGTCTCTGTATGGTCTAAAACAAGCTCCTAAACAATGGCACGAGAAGTTTGATAATTTGATCATATCGAATGGGTTTAAAGTGAATGAAAGTGACAAATGCATTTATTACAAAATCGAGAATGACATTTGTACTATCATATGTCTCTATGTAGACAACCTACTCATATTTGGATCAAACATTCATGCTGTTGATAAAGTGATATCATTGTTGTGCAACAACTTTGATATGAAAGACCTCAGAGAAGCCAGTGTGATACTTGGTATTAAGATCACTAGGTCCGAGAAGGGAATTTCTTTGGATCAATCTCATTACATTGAGAAGATCATAAAGAAATACAATTACTTTGATTGCAAACCTGCATGTACACCATATGATCCGAGTGTCAAGCTCTTTAAGAACACTGGTGACAGTGTAAGACAAACGGAATACGCGAGCATCATTGGCAGTCTAAGGTATGCCACTGATTGTACTAAACCCGACATTGCCTATGTTGTGGGATTGTTGTGCAGGTTTACTAGTCGACCTAGTATAGAGCATTGGCATGCTAT
Organism: Astragalus glycyphyllos; assembly: GCA_963573325.1. Lineage (NCBI taxonomy): Eukaryota > Viridiplantae > Streptophyta > Magnoliopsida > Fabales > Fabaceae > Astragalus > Astragalus glycyphyllos. Next base: position 14,219,157 of record OY754311.1, read on the forward strand.
TGAAAGAGTCATGAGATACTTGAAAAGGACCATGAATCTTGGATTACATTATCAGAGATTTCCAGCTGTACTTGAAGGGTACAGTGATGCTGATTGGAATACTCTATCTGATGATTCCAAAGCTACTAGCGGCTATATATTCAGTATAACCAGTGGTGCTGTCTCCTGGAAATCAAAGAAACAGACCATATTGGCTCAGTCTACTATGGAGTCTGAAATGATAGCACTGGCCACTACCAGTGAAGAAGCTAGTTGGTTAAGATGCCTACTAGCAGAGATTCCCTTATGGGAAAAATCGATGACAGTTGCGTTGATCCACTGCGATAGTACCGCAACTATTGCAAAATAAGGAATCGTTATTACAACGATAAAAGGCGACAAATATGTCGTAGGAACAGCATTGTTAGAGAAATTCTCTCAAAAGGAGCTGTGAGAGTGGATCAAATACGCTCTGATTAGAACTTAGGTGATCCTTTGACGAAAGGATTAGCCAAAAAGAAAGTCCAAAATACATCTCAAAAGATGGGACTACTGCCATTAGAACCATGAGTCACTCATGATGGTAACCCGACCTAAAAGACTGGAGATCCAAGAATTAGGTTCAATGGGTAATAACAAGTTGTTAAGTGATAGGAGATGAACATGCTACTATATATCAGTAAAGAAGCATGATTCCTGAAGCGATGTAAGGTTGAGATAATAGAAACTCTTAATGAGATCTATACTCTATGTGGAGTGAAGTACCTAGCTACAGGAGTACTCTTGATAGACTCACCTTTGTGAATGTGAAAGTGGGGCCGCTTCCTATGGAATTGTTGGTAGAAATTCCTAGAGCGTTCACTAAACTGGGATAGACGTGCAAGGCCATAAACGCACGGGCTTTTGAGAATACACCTATGGAATAGGTTGTGTGTGGTTTTGATGATTAGAGATAGAGTTCAAGACTACGAGTCACTCTTGTTGAATCTAAATCTTAACCACTATGCAAGGTTCAAGTCGTATGACACCTCTGCTTATGCACAATCTTATGGAGGCGTTTGACGCTACTTTTGAAACTTCTTTTTAAATTCAAGTGGGGGATTGTTGGAACTTTGGTAGTTGTGAATTGAATAAGGCCCACATTGGATAGAATAAACACTTTAAGAGTGTTTATAAGTGTGGACTTCACAACTTGGGTTGGAGCCTAATGGGTACCCAATTTTGTGAAATAGATAGAACGCACATAAACTGACCACCACACACGCGTGAGCGCTGCCGCCGTCCGACCGGCAGGGCCGGGCCCAGGCCTGGGCTCAGGCTGTGAGGTGTAATTTCTTTTTTGCGAAAATAATTAATTATTATTTTATTTTTTGGTGCGTTGCGTGTCCAGATTCGTTGAACCGTCCGAATACGATGAACTAACTGTTGCGTACAGATTCGTTGAACAGAGTCGTTCTTATTCGCGTCTGTTCCTATCCATTATAGCTTGGAGCGCAAGCACTCTGGTCTTATCCTCTAAGACTTGCGCACCAAGTCAGTTTAAATCATACCTCAAGCTCTCTCTTGACTCTTTACACCGCTTGACGTTAAATCATACCTCAAGCTCTCTCTCCTCTCTCGATTTTTCTTCTCTTCTACTTTAAAGAATGGCCTACGAGCCATATTCAAGAATGGTCTGCGAACCATATTCAGAGTGGTTTTTTAACCATATTGAGGTGTATTTCTTGAGCGAAATTTCACTGTGCAGTGATATTTCGTAACAGTTTTGACTGGGCTGTTTTATCTTGGGGACGTCGTGGTTGATAGTCTGCCTGCACAATTTTGAGCAGTGCCACGAAACGTCTTAAAGAGAGCGACCTAGTCTGCGACTCAACCCAGTAATATCTTCGGTGGATTGATTTTCTGAAATTATTTTCTGAAACTCAAAAACAACAGGTAAAATTAAGAAGCAACTCTGCTGGTGTGAATAAATGGTGGTTCTGATTATTAAAGATAAAGGATTCATAAGTATTAATAGTGGGCATGGGGCAGATCTTGACTCTTTAGAAAATCTTGTTTAATGGAGATAGATAGAGAGAGAGAGAGAGAATAAAGGGTTGAGAAGGGGGGATTTAATGGTGGTGGTTTACACAGTGGTCAACGATGGTGAAGAGGAGATGGTGGATGGGGGATTTCATGGTGGTGGGTTCCATCTCTCTCACGTTTTTCATCTCTTTCACTCCCACAATCTGTACTCTCTCTCTCTCTCTCTCTCTCTCTCTCTATTGGGCAACACAATTATGGAGGATTAGGAGATGAGGTGGGAAAATGATAGTTGTGTTTTCTGGAGATTGGGACGAGGAAGATGAAGAACTTACCCTAATTAAATTTGGGGATTTATAATTTAATCCAAGTCACTATTTTAAAATAAAAGAAAATAAAAAAATAATGACTTGGAAAAGCCAATTGGCACTTTTGTTAGACAACTCAGCAAAATGTTAATAGAGACTTAACGGAAGGACTAGTATCAAAAAAGTTAAATTTGCAGGGATTTTTTTTAAAAAATAATTTTGCAGGGACTTATTTAAAAAATTATATTTGTAGGAACTAAAAACATATTTAAGCCTTATTAGTATTAAAAAGACCAAAGAGTCCTTAAGTGTAGTTCAAATGCAAAAAAAAAACAAATGGAGAACGCTAGAAATCAGAAAGAGCCCATTGCTACATACTTTTATTTATTATTATTCTATTATTTTTTCTTTTTTAATCTGATACATTAAAATAATCCAATGGTTGATATTAATGGTTGAGAAACAACATGAGAAAACGTTGCATGAGAGGATTCGACTCCATTTAACTTGGTGTGCTAAAGATCTATTTTTTGTTTTTAGTCACAACACTCATGTTGAGTTTTTTTAGGAGGAATGGTAATAAGTTGTTCATACTCTTGCTGGGGGTCACCGTTTACAGTTAGTCCTCAAGTTTATTTTGAAATCTCTGCTTGTATTTTGACATCTATTATGAAGGAAATGAAATAAATTAGTTTGTTTGCGTGAAAAATACAATTTGTTTGCCGTAGACAAAAAATATATGGTAGAGAAACTATACCATTTATTTCTGTCAAAAATGTATATCTAAACATGTTGTTTGCGGTATACAAATGCCTATTTTTTTCTCTCAAAACACCTACTATAAATGGATATCTAAACAAGTTATTTGCGGTATACAAAAGCCTACTTTTTTCAAAACACCTACGAAGACAAGGAATGTTTAAGTCATGTTGACATGTGAAAAAAGGAGTTCATACAAGGCTACTGAGTTTAATTCTTATGGCAATAGAAAATGTCATTGCCCATATAGTTTGAAAGGAAGATTTATTAAGAGTCTCGGAGAATAGGTGTTGAGGGTTATGTGTGGTACTCATAACCACAAAATAAATAGATTCGAAGAAGATCATCTAATTCTAGAGTAAAAGCAGAAGAGAAGACTATAAAGACTAATATGACCAAGAATCTGATCAAGCCTAATCGTGTCTTGGAAACAATCAAAAGTAAGAACCTCAATAGCTAGACTACTATCAAACAAATTTACAATGTACGTTTAAGGATTTGCTCTAGTCTATTTTAGGCTAGGACATAGGTACAACATTTGATGAATCTTTTGCAACGTGGCCACTATGTGCACTGATATAGAGCTGCAGAAGGTACTATTGTTGTTAGGGACATCTTTTGGGCGCATCCGAAGTCCATCAAGATTCGAAATACACTCAACATGGTATTGTTGATTTTTTTGATAAGCAGTTGTTGACTGATTTCATTTATAAGACCAACTAGTATAGGTTACCATTGGTTTTGTTAGTATAAAGTCATCTAAGAAAACTTTCTCCATTGCACTTTCTTATGTCGAGGGAGAGAATTTGGACAACTTTGTGCGACTTCTAAAAAAGATGAAATCATATGTTATGTCACAGGTTTTATCGATCGATGAGTAAAGTTCTGGGAATCCAAGTTGTAACACCCCATTTTTTCTATATTTTCTTGCCGGAATATAATAGTAATTTTGTGACATGATTTGTGTGTGTTTGCCTTTATAATTGATATATTTTAGTAAAGTTTACTGTTTTGTTATTTGAATTATTTGTTTATTTATTTACTAGTTTTATAAACTATTAGTTATGATTTGTTGCCATTTTATTATCATTATTTTTTAGTAGTTCAGTGTTAATTATATTTTGATATAATTATTAATATTGATATTGTTATTTTGAGATAACTATATATTATATATTAGCATGTAACAATAGGAATATATTATAGTTTTATTTTCTTAAATTTTTAATGGCTGCACCCCCCATTTGCTAAGTGCGCCCTACCTGGTTTCTTCTTTATTTTATTATTTAGTTACCTTTCACGCTTCATCTTCTTCTCCATGAGCCAAATGTAACTGTTGTTACCAAACCCTTAACTTCTCCTTGTTTGCCTTCGTTCTCTCCCTCTAGACCACCGCTTAGTCCCAAATTTCACTACCCAACTCAAAATCATCTTCTGAATTCGATTCTAACCTCTGTTTAGTCAAAGGAAGCACCGTTTATCGCATATTTTCACTCTAGGAAGACTATATTTCGCGCGTTCCGACCACCACAGTCTCCGATTGGAAAAACGGACGTCGTTTTCGGATTCTACTCGTCGAAACCTTTGGGAAGCACTAGTCTCTTTTTCGTGTCGGTGATGTTGACGCCGGACCCCTTTTTCGGTGAGACAGTTACCGTAATTCAGTTTTTGTTCCTTTAAACTTCATTTCAGTTTTAGAAATTTCAGAAATAAACAGTTTATAATTACTATTGTTTTTGTCCAGCTGTATTCCACTTTCTATTCGACCTATGGATTTTGCTTCGTGTCGTTGAGTGCTGAATTGTCGCTGCAGGCCGACTTTGTTTGCTGTTGTGGATTTTGCTAAATAGTACATATACTAAAGTTGTTAAGTTGTTGTTGCTGTTGATGTTAAGTGATTAAGTTGTGGATATTGTTGCTGCTAATGGTAAGTTGTTAAGTTGTTGTTTTTGATGTGTTTATGTTGTTGGTGCTGTTGTGATGTTGTGGTTGCTACTGTTGTTGCTATTGTTGTTCGTTGTTGTTATTGTTGTACCTAGTTGTTTTTATCGTTATTATTACTATTGCTGTTGTTGTTGTTGTTGTCCGCTGTCGTAGCAATAGTTGTTGTCGCTGATGCGGTTGTTAGACACCACTTCGATTAAGTCCATAAGTCTGTTGTCGTTGTTAACAGGGCACTATCGGGCAAGGTATCCCGTTCGGGCATGGTTCCCCGGTCCTCACATTGTCGTTGTCGTTGTTAATAGGGCACTATCGGGCAAGGTATTCCGTTCAGGCATGGTATCCTGGTCCTGCGATTGTCGTTGTTGTTAGTAGGGCACTATCGGGCAAGGTATCCCGTTCAGGCATGGTATCCTGGTCCTGCGGTTGTCGTCATTGTTGTTGTTAGTAGGGCGTTATCGGGCAAGGTATCCCGTTCAGGCATGGTATCCTGGTCCTGCAGTTGTCTCTCCTGTTGTTAGTAAGTCATTGTCAAGCAAGGTATCCCGTTCGAGCATGGTATCTCAATCTTATGGTTGTTGTTGTTGTTGTTGATGTTGTTGTTAGTAATATAGTTGATGTTGTTGTAGTATTAATATATCATTGCATAATAGTATGTTTAGGGGTTGGTAATAATATATGTTCTCATAGGTGTGGATGTATGTGATGCTTAATTATTCAAGTAAAAATTGTTGTTATAAAGTGCATTGCTCATTTATCTCTCTTACCGAAAATACTACTTGGATGTATGATGACTAACCCCTTTGTGGCTATGCATACTCCATTGTGTATGTATAGATGATGTGCTTGCAGGTGTTGGTGTTGATGGACCCGAGGAGTGATTATGCTCTCGGAGTTACCGTAGTTAGAATTAACTAGTTTTCGCTATTGATTAAAAGTCTATTTTTCCGATGTACTTTTGTAAGGGTCAGCTCTGAACTATTGTGACATCGGGAATTTGGGTTATTTGCTTTACTTATAAGTTGGTATTTTTTTTTTCATTTCCGTAAGTTTGTAAATGTGATGTCTTCACCCCATTAAATTAAAGTTTCATTTTGGACAATACTTTGTTTCTAGCTATTTTTCCTAATTATGCTATTAAAATGCCATGACGGGGTAGAGGGTGTCACACAAGTAATGAGGTGAGTTTGAAGGCTGAATTTGAAGCATTGGCGTGAAGGTTCCAAGAATCAGATTATGCTTCCAGACACTACTTCCATGTATTCACCTCCAGATAAGGTCAACACAAAAGGAACGCAGGTAAAGGGAAAAATGGAAAGCAGAGATCTCCACCAAGCGAGATCGATCATTCTTGGAACACTTAGTCTTGTAAACGACCTACCCCACCACTATCAAACGAGCCAACTCCAACTCCAACTTGAAGTGCAACTTCTACCCCACCTCCAATTCCAAGTAGAAGTACAACTCCTACCCTACAACTATCAAAGAAGTCAACTCTAACTACAAGTAAAAGTACAAATCCTACTCCAACTCCTCAACCACCACCAAAGAAGCCAACCCCTGCTCCAACTCCACCACCAGAGAAACCAAGTCCCACCCCAACTCTAACTCCGACTCCCACTCCAATTCCAAGTTCCTCCATAGAGTAGGGCCATAGTGCATTCATTAGTTGTATTCCATTGATAACTTGTCCTTATGTTTAAAATATAGTTGATGTTGGTGCTGATGGTAAATGTGGATTTCAATGCATTGTTGCATTACTTAGTATGGGTGAGAGTAGTTGGCCTACTGTGAGACAAGATCTGATCAGCGAGCTTAGGCAAGACCGCAAGACACGGACTACTATACTCATATGTTTGGTGGATTCGATAAATACAACAAGATGTTGAAATCTTTGATTTAGGGACAAATGTCTTCCAGGGATATCAGATGCCTATCCCAGATGGAGAGTATCTGATCGCTAACAAATACAATGTCATTCTTGTATATTGGTCTGTTAGTGGGTCTTACACAATTTTTCCTCTCAATATCCAAAAGTGCCCATTTGCTCAATTTCATTATTGTTAGTTGAATGTTTTCCACGTGATTATTGTTGCTTGAACATTTTCCACGTTATTTGGTCTTTATTTGGTCTTATATAATAGAATGCTAGTTATAACGTAGTAGCAAAAGTTGCAATATCGACATTGTAAAGGAAAATAAATTATTAGCAAAATACGATGCCTTGGTACTGAGAGGATTCAGTACCTTAGTATACCGTAATGCCTTGGTAATTTGGTACCACGTGTATGTTAAACGTAACATTTCAAACAACACATCTAGTACCTTAGTATCGTGATGGTCTGGTACCTTAGTACCATCTTTGTTGTTTGATTCCCATATTGTGTAGGCAGTACCAAAGTACTGAATCACTACGGTACTAAGGTACCTGACAGATTAAAATGGAGAGGGTGGAGTAGGTGTGTGGAAGAGTTAACAGTATTTTTTGGATTTTGAAAAATTGAGGGGGTGGGAGAGTAGTGGGGGTGTGCCATAAGAATGGGCCTTAATGAATCTCAATTCAAATAGAAGTTAATGAATCTCAGCCCAGTCCTAATTGTACCTAGGCTTGGCTTTTAAGTGTACAAAGCACTGAGCACATTGCATTTAAACATTACGTATCTGTTAGCCATAAAAAATCATATTTTTTTATACCTGGAAGATAAGAAGAGTGGAAAGAATAGTTGACCTGACCAAAAATTGAAAATTATAAGTTGTCATCATTTTATAATTATAATAATAATAATAATAATAATAATAATAATAATAATAATAATAATAATAATAATAATGTCAAATGATATTAGGTGTTAGTGCAACATAACATTCGCAAATCAATTAAGGCTTTCAGTGCTTCATTCTAATTCAATCAATTACCAAGACCATGTTAACAGAATATTTTTTTGTTCTAAACCACAATGGTTACCTAGTGACCCACTAACTCACCCACTTAATTAGGAGTTAGGACTTAGAAGTACTCTTTAAACAATGTAAGAAGATAATTTAGTAGTTGACCTATAGTTTCGTATGGTTGACCCTTATTTTCCTTACTTTTTCTGGAAGGTATTAACCTTGTTTTTGACTAGATAAGTTTCTTAATTTGTTATATAGGAGGCAAAGTTGAAAGTGATCATCAAGTTGCAGGTTTAATATTACCTTCCAGAGGGTACAATATAACTATACCCAAATCACATTTTTCTTTCAATTACTACTATTTTATAGTAATATTGTTAGTGACATTGTAATTTATAATTTAATTACGGTGAAGTATGCATTCCTAATAATAATGATTTCTTACTATTTTATCATAATTGTTGATAATTAAGCACCCTTTTGTTGACTATCACTAGCAAGTGCACGAATGGTGTGCATTGGCTTCATGGACTTAGCCATGGGTGTGAAAACTGCAAGAAATGACACTTCATATTAGTTTAATATGTTTGTCCTATTGTAGTTTAATTTTAAATAAAAAATTAGAGAAGAGGACAAGCATGATCTCTCTCTCTCTCTCTCTCTCTCTCTCTCTCTCTCTCTATCTCTCACACTAAAAAAAGTTAATTTTTTAAAAGGTTCACTTAATTGACAAAATTACAAAATAGTGTATAAGTACATAAATGGTCGATTCTTACGCCCACGACGCCATTCTCACCCTTCCACGGCCAAGATTGTCTCATGATGTCTTGCTTTATTTATTTAACGCTTTGCACCCATGTTGTCGCTACCGCTACGCTCTCCACTAATTCGAATATCTCATTTGATGTTTTTGTGAAATCCACTTCAATTATTACTCGAATGCCCTGACCAATACCACAGTTAAGTGTCTCACCTCGAGGCCGGTCGCCTGAAGTGTCTTCCCCTTCGCCCTAGTGTTTCTCTAATTTTCGAGTAATGGTGTCAATAGGGACACAAAATTCCACTTTGGGCAACATAAATAGCCTTTTTTTAAAATATTGTTTTTTGAAGACATTTTGAGCTTCATGTAGCTGAGTGCGCCTGACATACTAGCCTCAAATTGTTGAATTTTTTTTTTTTGCCAAAAAGAAAACAAGAATTGTGTGTTCTTTGAATTTGTTGCATGGTTTCAAGTTTTTAACTTTGATTAAAACTTTAGAAGTATATAATAGTGAAGCTATGTCCATGAAAGCAAGTTTGATTCGACTAAAATAAATAATGATGTTGCACTTTAACCATACCACATGTTCCCTAAACATGAGCTTTCCACCAAAAAACAAGTTTTTTGTAGTGCTTGTCTTTGCTTACCACTTTGAAGTGACATTATTGTGGAGTTCCAATTCAAAAGGCTTGGTTGAACAAAGTACCTTTTTGGTTTTACCTTCACCTTGGGAGGACTACAAGATTAGGTTGTTACTTTGAGCTATGTTTCCACCTCCAGTTGATTAAAGTAAATTACTTGAGTGAAAAATACTAAATAGTGTATAATAACTTGGCCTTTTATAGGTTTCCCCAAGCATTTTGGCCCACCCCCCACGTTTTGTGTTGTCTTTTCATTGCATATAGACCCAAAAAATGGCAAAATTCAATTTGCATTTATAGTGGCTTGTAGGATACATGCCATGTGAATAATGTGATTTACCATGTGAATTGTCCTGAAAGTCGGTCTCGATCAATGAAATGAAGCTGGGTCGAGATACTATTGAGATTGATGTCGGATTTGCTCCAAGTATTGCATCTGAGGGGCGTTCTTTTGCATTGATTCAGCGAGGGGGGTGATACCTGCACACACTCCGACGCTTAAGTCAGCTCAGAGAAAAGGTGGCAGACAGTAATAAATGCATACTTGATGCATTGATGGGACATCATAGTTATAGGGAACTGTGTCAATGACGTGGCGTAATTCATTTAGATAGGCGTGACCTAAGGTTGTTTTCAGACCATGCGATGAGAACAGCCGATCTCGGTCGTTGGCTGCCTTTGGATCATGGTTCTGAGCCGCTGAGGCTAGCTCAAATCTGAAGGGTGTGAGGCCAAATCCAGAATATGATGGATGCATGAAAATAGTTCGAAACAATAACAAAAATTGACATCACTTCTTATAAGTAGCTGTTGAAGATCTTTCACCTCCACACGAGTATATAAGATGATAATTTAATCGATGTCTGTTCGATAAAAAATAAGTAAAAATTAATATGTATAAAAATCAACAGTTTTGCTTTTCCGAATCTTTTGTCGAACCGACACTGATTAAGTCTCATCCGTCGTGAGCTCCTACTTATAAAGATAAGGTAAATCGTAGTTGGAGTTTCGAACTATTTCCGATCAAATCTTCATACACTACATTCTATATGTATGTCCCACCCCAACTATTGCATGTGTGCATTGTAATGGTAGAAATGGAATGGGATGATGTTTCTTAGAAAGGTGATGAAAAGATGTCTACAACATGTACACGAGGGTTCATTATGATGAGGAAAGTTGATTAACTTCAAAAGAAAGATAACATTGACGTGCCAAGAAGTGGGGGACAAAAATTTGAAAACAAAAAAGAACTACTCTTTTTTAAATTCAATTTAATATTATTTTTTAGGAAATTTATAAATTAACTTTGATAAATTATAAATTCGAACAATTGAAGTTTTCACAAAATATGTATATTCAAACTCTTTAGAAGAGAGAGTGGTCGACTTTATTCAAACTCCTTATCGAAGTTAATACATTGAATAAAACCTCCAGGGCCAAAACTCTATGGATACTCAAATTTATAATAGGCTTAAATACAATTTTGGTCCCCCAAGTTTCACCAACTCACGATTTTGATCCCCCAAGTTTCCCAATTTGTAAAATCAATGTCCCCCCGTGAGTTCAAGCAACAATACTAATAGATTTTTGAAATAGTTTGTTTGGTGTTTTATGGTATTTGAGAAAATTAATACTATTCTGAAATCTGAAAAACAAACTCAATATTTTCACGTTTTCTATTAAGGAGAATCAAAAAGAAAATCATGGGAGGACCCTGATTTTACAAATTGGGAAACTTTGGGGATCAAATTCGTGAAATTAAAACTTGGGGGATCAAAATCGTGAGTTGGTGAAACTTGGGGGACCAAAACTGTATTTAAGCCTTTATAATATTATTCAAATTTAAAGAGAACATTGAATTGTAACATCTTTTTTTTTTTGTGAAACTGAATTGTACCATATTGCAAAATGACCGGGTAAAATTCCCAAGTAATCGAATGTATATTAAAGGTTTAATCGTTCTGTATGTCTATGAATATTTGGAAATTTTTTGAATAGGTTCTAATCTAAAAAAGTTGTAATCAGATGCCTGAATTAATATAATTTTTTTAATTAGGTGATTCTGTTATATTAAAGTTAGTCAACACTAACGACATTCACAATTTGTAAATAGGCTCCTAACCTAATTAACAATTTGTAAAAAGGTCCCTAAACTAATTTAAACATTTAAAAGTTGTTCCTTAAAAAAATAATAAGAAAAAGTAAACAATATAAAATAAAAAAGCAAAAATAATGAAAAAAATATTATTCTCATAATATTAAAAGTAATGTAAAATACTAATATATATAGAATAAATATATATATATATATATATATATATATAAATATATAAAAATTAACACTAGACTCTCACCCGTGCTCTGCACGGGGATGATTGGCGACAGTAAATTGTTCCTATGAATAATACACACACACAATAAAAAATAGTGAAAGAAGAGAGGCAGAAGATATCATCAACAAAATTCTCAGAGAAGCAATTGAAACACCTGATAAAGGTTCAATGAAGAAGAAAATAATTTCTTTAAGTACCTCGTTGATATTTTGACTTCTATAAATGTGGTTGTGGTTCAAGTTCACAATCAGGATTATCAAGATTTAGTGGTTGACCTTGTAATTTAAGTAAATTATTGCCCTCACTTTTTACCGAAACTACAAAACTGCCATTTTTTTTGTTGTCTTATTCTTCAAATCATTGGCCTCCCTTTTTTGCAAAACTATAAAATTGCCATTCCATTTTTTTTTGTCTTTTTCTAAGCACGTATACGAATACCTATAATACATAGAGTTGACTAACTTTTTTGCCTATGTTTGACCATAGAGCCTTATAAAAGAAAGATATATATCAAACGTTTGACAATTATAAAATTATAGAAACTAATATTTTTCATGAAATCACTAACAAAGATCCTTATAATAGTTGAGTCAACTATTCAATTCAATCAACTATAATATTGATCAAAACAACAACCTGGTAAAAACCAAAAATACCCAAAACTGAAAAATATATCAAAACATCATTTTGGGGAGGGGGTAATTTAGTAAATTACTTGCAATTTATAAAAAATGGCTTACTTTCTGAAAAGGGAGGTGAGAGAGAGAGAGAGTAGAGTAGAGGAGAGGAGAGGAGAGCTCACGCAAGTAGTTTCCTCCTTAAGGAGTGCATTCAAAAACATTGGGTGTATCTTTAAAATACAAATCTTGTGGAGTCTTCCACTCCACTTTCCCTCCAAAACTCCCACCCCCTCTACCCCTCTCCCTGTCCCCCTCCCCTACCCCCCCACCCCCACCCCCCTACCCCCAACTTTTTTTTTAATATTTTCCTTTTTTACAATACATTAAATTTTTGAAAAAATTTATTTTTTTTCCAATAATCAGATTAGTGAAAAACGAAAATTAATTTCGTGATATATTATGTAAAGTGTGATGCTAGCAATTTTTTGAGGTTCTTTAGAGTCCGAAACAAAATTAGTTGTCAAAAAAATAATAATTTTTCCTCAATAATCGGAATGCTAAAAAATGAAAATTAATTTCATAATAAATTATGTAAATTATGATGCTGGCCAGTGTGTTTTTGTGATGCTTTTTCAAATACTCAAAATTCATTCCTAAATATCGAAAAAAGTTTACCTGTTTGAATACACAAAGTTTCGTCTTCCTCGGTGACCTGTTTGGTGAAAAAATAAATTCAAAAAAAATATGTAAAGTACAATGTTAAGTAGTGTGTTTTTTATGCTTTATTGTTTCCAAAAAAATCTACTATTCAAATGTCAAAAATTTGTGACTCAATAACCGATTTAGTGAAAAAATATATAATTTCATGATAAAATACTTAAAATGTAATGCTAAGCAGCGTATTTTTGGGTACTTTAGTGTTTGAAAAAAAAATTACCGTTCAAGTACTCAGAGTCCATTCCTTAATAACCGATTTAGTGAGAAATAATAATTTCGTGACAAATATGTACACAATCTATTTTAGTTTTTAAGTCCGCAATTGCCTTTATTAAATAAATATTTTTTAGTTTATACTTACCTTCAATTTAAACAAAGTTTTCCCATGTTGCAATTTAAAAAACAAATTTTACCCATAACAATTCTATATTAACTAGAGCTTTTACCACGTGCCAATGCCACCTATTTAAGAGAAAGGTCAGCTATAAACCTATAAAACTTGGATATTTTCTCTAGCATGTGAATAGCTACGACCTATAGTAAGTTGACACTAACCAGAAAACTCTGTTTTGTTCATAGGATTACAAGGTTTGTTGATGAAGATGAAGACAAAGTTAAAGCTACAGGGAACAAAAGTTTGCAGTATCATTCTACACCACATTTTAAAACACCACACTTTGAGAGTAGAGTGATGACGTCTTATATCATTCTTTTTCTTGTGTTGAATTTGTAACGAGTAGAGTTTGATTTGTCTTCAGATTGTTTTCTTTGGGGCGAGTAAAGGGTTTGGTAGGGTTAAATTTTGAAAGCCGTTGTTGCGTTAAAAACACACTTAGAGCAAGTGTACTCTCTCGCAGAAGTAGTATAAAAGATTATCGTGTCCACAGAGATTAATTAACAAGTACCAAACTACTTAAAATTATTTATTGTTTAGACAAGTGAATAATTGAGATGTAATTGAAAGAAATAAAAAGTAAGCAAATTGAAAGAAATAAAAAGTAAGCAAATAACAAATAATAAAATGCAGAATATAATCGATGGAGAGAGAGGTCTAGGGTCGCGGTTTCACTTGCAAGCTTCGATTCCCCTATGTCTAATTCTACCTGAATTCCCTTATTTTATTTAATTACCAATCTCTTTACTAAAGCTATTAATCCGTTTGGTCATTCGCGTTAATATTCTTTTTCCTAAATTAACCCTAGTTTGGTCATGTTAGAATTTAAATTTAAGAAAAGCATAAAGTACAAAAAGGTTGAATGATTGGAAGACTAAATTAAAGTTTGGTCATGCATTAATTATAGCCCCAATTATCCTATAGGTCCACCAACTAATTGCAGTACGGTCGCTGATCAACTAATTGATTATTAACATGAAAAGGGTAGCTAATCCTAATTATGTGATAAAAACAATAGAATAATATTAATTGAAATAAAAACAGGAATTCAAATAAGAAATTAGAACATAAAGAGGTTTCTAAACATGCAAGATCCACCTAAGACCCTAGACGAGGACTTAGGTGTCCATAATAATAAAGAACAATAAAAGAAAAATAAGGTTCATGAATTACAGAAATAAGAATAACCCGGAAATAGAGAAAGTCTTAATCTTTGTCTTCAATCTCCTTCTTTTACTCTAAAGCTCTTTCACGGTCTTCTCTCCCTCCGTAGCGTTTCCGTAGCGTTTGTGTGACTATTGTTTGTTTATGTGGTGTCTAGCCCCCTTTCACAAATGAAGCTCTCCTTTTATATTAGTTCATTTTCTTTCTCTCCAAGTAAAGGATCAAGTCAAGATTGCTTCCACTTTTAATTGCAAGATATGCCAATCCCTAAATATTAGGATTTAGATCCTTCCTAAATATTTGTTGCTTGCTCTCCACTCCATGCATCTTTCTTTCTCTCCAAGTCACATGTGCATCACTTTTAATTGAAATCTCCAAGATGATCTTCTTTTTATTACTGTGGGCCTTCTTGCATTAATGGGCTTGGGCTTGCGCTTGCTTTCTTTTATTCTAACATTTCTTCTAATTTCAGCCCACATTTATATTATTTTCTTTTTCTACCTTCCTGCAAATATAGAGTAATTTAAGTCAGTTATTTATTTAATCAGTAATAATTACTCTAAAAACAACTCAAAATATCTCTAATAAATGCACTAAATTAGAGTTTATCAGCCGTTGATTGGAATCATATTTAAATTAGTAAATTCGTTTGAATGGGTTTGTCATCAAGAAACCCACTTTGGGTCAGGCTCAGTAATTGGAAAGTTGATAAAATGTGTGTCACTTACTAAATGCTTGGCATTTTTAGTATTCTAAAATCACTTTCTTTATGTTTTGAGAAACATTTTATGTTGATGTATACTCTTTGTGTGAATAAGACTGGGCAATAATACTTAAAGACCAAAATCACTGCTATAATGAATCTTTTTGCTTGAAGGTCCTGCACTTTTTGATTTCACTTATGTATCTCAAGGGCATTTCAATATTCATGTTCCTTGACAACTATTGTTGATCGTCGTTGACGACGTGTTATGCGTAATCAATGACCTTCCATCCAAGTGGAGTATCTTAATCAAAATGCTTATGGTGGAAATGTTAACGGTGCTTATGCGATGGTGGGTATGCTAACAACCTAATAGCAACACAACGTGCCTTATATTAAGATCAAGACTACCGAGATTATGAATCTCTTTGGTGTTGATGATTTGATTGGAGCACCTACTAGGAGTGAGGTCGTTTTAACCTATGTTTCAAAGGGTTGCTTCAAAATCCATTGTCCGATGACTACTGCACGTGTTCGTCTTAGAATAATGTGCAATCAGTCGCCTCCAATTTAGATGCTCTACCCTCATCGAGGCTGCCATCCCATTCATAGGACTAACTATTCTCATCATGAAGAAGTTGGCCAAAGTGCTCACAATCCTATTATTATGTAATGACTGTTTTTAGTGGCATGTACCTTCAAGACATTTTATCTTTGTTTTGTTTATTTTGC
The DNA here is from genome assembly GCA_963573325.1 of Astragalus glycyphyllos. NCBI lineage: Eukaryota > Viridiplantae > Streptophyta > Magnoliopsida > Fabales > Fabaceae > Astragalus > Astragalus glycyphyllos. The sequence goes on from OY754311.1 coordinate 14,235,125, forward strand.
TCTATCTTCAAACCTTTGTTGAAACTTTTATTGCTATGGGAATGTAATATTTAGACATTTTGTGTCGCACTTCTGTTTTTTTTTCCGCCCCCCGTGCACGGCACGGGTAACACGGCTAGTTTTTTCTAGATTTTGTAGCAAATGATAGCGTGTCCTCTACAACCCTTCATAGAAGGTGGGTAGAGTGGTTTTACAGTGATGCTCAAGCTAGTATATTGTAATGAATTTCTACTTATCGAAGAGAGAGAGAGAGAGAGAGAGAGAGAGAGGGAAACAGGCTAGGAGAGAATATAAACACTACTGTAAATCTACTATCTATCTTCTAAAATATACTATAATTTATTAATCTACATAAACTACTCAATTTAATCACCATTCAAACTAAAAGATAAATATTAAAAAAAATGCGACAAATATTTTTCACTAATACATAAAAAAAGAACAACTTTTTATTTGATAAGCAGAAAAAACAATTAACTGTCACTGATATATTAAAAGATACGGGATAAATGTTTTTCATTTATAATTATAATTTAAGAAGACAACTATAAATTTACTATCTATGTTTTACTATCTGCTATGATATACTAAACCTAATCAATTTAACCACTAGCAAAAATTCCAAAATAACTTTTTAGTCCCTTAGGAAAAACGAGAAGACTTAATAACTATTCAAACAAACTGCTAAATACTAATAAAATGTGAAAAATATTTGTCACTTACACCTAAAAAAGCATAAATAACTGTTACTGATATTTAAATAAACACGGGATAAATATTTGTCATTTATAGTTATAACTTTTGAAAACTACTATAAAATATCTGTGAACAATAACTTAAATCCATCCATTTAGCAATTAAAAGTTTTAAAAAAAATTAACTTTTACAACTGTCAACTGTTTGATATGTTATTTTATTCTAAAGATATTAATATTTTTTTATATTTAATATTATGAAAATAAAAAAAATTTAAATTATTTTTGCTTATTTTTATTTTATATTTTTTGGTTATCTTTCTAAAGTCCATTTTTTATATGTTTAAATTAGCTTATGGACCTTTTTACAAATTTTTTATTAATTCAAGGACCTATTTACAAATTGTGAATGTCATGTTAGGATTGACTAACTTTATTTTAACGGAAAAACCTAATTCAAAAACTATATTAGTTCAATAACCTGATTAAAACTTCTTTTATTCAGGGATCTATTTAATTAAAAACTCTCAAATAGTTCAGGTTAATTAAATTTTCCCACAGAGAACAGTGAAATGTAACATCTTGCAAAATGACAACGCGCATGCTGCCAATTCTTTTTAAAGGGTACAAATATTTTAATTTAGAAAAACCTAAGAAGATGAGTTTGTTCATAGAGCCAAGAAATGAGAAAAAAAGTGGTCATAACGTAGCACCATAATGGGGGTATATGCATGATTTTAATTATTTAGAGATATCAATTTTGGCTCGACGCAATAGATCGGCCTGATAGTTTAGTATTCTACCGAGCTCACTAAATAAAGGCCAAAAAATGAACCGACTATTTTGGCTCAACTCAATTGGTCTATGTCTCAGGCTGTACTTGTTTTTATATGCTTTTAATTTGAAACACTTTTTATTGACCAAAAAGAAAAAAAACACTTTTTATAGTTTTCTTTGTTAAAAGTTAGACTGGCTGAACTGACCTGTTAGTCACGTATTTTGTATTGGGCTAAGCTATAAAAGAACAATTAAGTAGAGAATTGGACTCGTCTAACCTAACTCGCTTTTTCCATTTTGGCCCAGTAAACCGATTCAAATCAGATGACCCAATTTAACAACTCTAATTGACTAATTGTAATATAAAAGGAAAAATAGAAGAATTAATTTTTGGATTGAAGACATGTCGTTTTAATGAAAGTAGACTTATAATAGGTGCCATTGAATCTAGACTTTCATTGGGGTGCCACTATGACCTATCTTTCTACAATTATTGGTCATATTTCTATCCATTAATTTAAAGTCTCACATCACTCTCTTACATATCCATTTCGTCATGATCTGGTATAATTTTGTCGTCATATATATATATATATATATATATATATATATATATATATATATATATATATAAAAGGATATATTGACACTAATCGTCAAATTTAGTAACTTACACAAACTAATAACTTCAAATTGAAAATAAAATTTATCAATTCGACTATTGAATAACGTAATATTATCATTGTGATCATGTATATCAAATATCAAATTTCATACAATTTAAAATTTAATTGACGCTCTATCGTACTACTTTTTTTCTATGACTAATATGTTGTTTAAAAGATAAATAAACGTTCTGTCAAAAAAAGATAAATAAACGTATGTTATTAGATAACACACATATGGAACCCAGCGGGTGTAGTTGAACGGTTGGGGCTCATCCTCCCTTAATCAAGTGTCGAGGGTTCGATCATCGCCTTGGGTATGTGCTTTAAATCCTTGGGCCAGCTATCCCACCATTCGATGTGCCTCCAATCCAGCGAGGAGATTAGTCACTGCGTTCGGCGGTGGATACCCCGGTCTCGATCAAAAAAAGATAACACATATATGGGTATCCAATTTTTTTTGAAATTTGATATATATAGTCGCAATTAATATTATATTATTCAAATGGTCGAATTGATAAATTTCATTTTCTATATAAAGTTATTAATTCGTATAAGTTGCTAAGTTTGACACATATCCCCCGGCTCTCTCTCTCTCTCTCTCTCTACATATATATATTTATATATATATATATATATATATATATTATTAAACTACCATTAAGAAGTTAAATAGATAAATACATACTCCCTCCGTTACACAATATAAGCAAAAGTCAACATTTTTATTTGTAACACAATATAAGCAAATCTTAAAATTTTCAACCTTATTTAATAATGACTTACCAAAATTGCCCTTCACCATATTTAATTTTTATTTTTAATAAAAGAAGTCATTAAAACCAATATCATGAGAGACCTTTCAATGCCTCTAGTGAGTTTAATGAATTGAGTTTTTCAACAACTGTGCAATTATTTCTCTTTTATTGTTATCCAAAAAATAACGTTTTTTGAGAGATGGTTGTGTCTCATTGTAAATATTATTTCCTGTTGCATGAAATATAAATAAATAATGAGAAGAATACTTAATTGAATATAAAAAGAAGTGGCAGAATGCATGTTATGGAGTGTATGACGCCACAAGAAAATTAAGTTCAGAATACAAACATGACGTGCTTGTATTATGCACGTACACGAGACTGAAACCGAAAAGTAAAAAAAAAATCTATGCATAAAGTGACACATTTGGATTAAAAACAAATGCAAAGGTGAGGTCTCTAAGTCTAAAAAAGTTAATAGAAATAGAATATGAGAAGTAATTTTTCAACCAAAGAGTTGAAGTTGATCATATTAAACTTTAAGAATAAGAAGTAGTTATTAAATTCTTGAGAATGAAAGACATGGAAGAGGAAGAACACAAAGAGGTGATAGGCATTGTGAGGTAGGTGTAACAAATACCACTCACTAAGGTAGTATAGGCTCGCTAAGCGACTATCACGAGATTGATACGCCTTATCAGTTTCGAAGCACCCCAAACTTAAAAACCTTTACATTTCTCTCATTCCTCCTTCCACAAAAAGGAACCCTATGACTCAATTTGCAAGTGCTATTGTGCTCCAAAAGCTTCCAGAAACTCATAATCTCATTTCTTCAATTTTTAAAAACTATCAATCAAGTAAGTGGTCTTTGTGATTTCTATTGTTTTGCTTCAAAATAGCGAGAACTAAAACTCAAGTTTCCATTTTTAGGCATTTTCGAGTTTCTTAAGGGTTAGATTTAGGTTTGGCTGATGCTTGCAGCTCTAGGGAGATGACTGATTTGTTTCAAATGCAAAGTTTTCCGGTTTAAGATTTGGTTTTTCTAATTTGTTGAAACGATGAATGTTTGAAACATAAAAAGCCATATGTATCATAAACAAAGGCTATTGGACAGGTTTGGCTAAAGGAGAACACGAAGAGAGCACAAAAATGCTGACGTGTCAATAAGGCGGTGACGTGTCAATAAAGAATTAATCTTATACATGATCCTGGTACCAAAAAAAATCTTATATATATATATATATATATATATAGATATAGATATATATATATATGATCCTTCAAATCTTCAATAAGGTTTATAAGCATCTATCGTCTAGTGAGAATGTGGGGTTTGGTGACTTGGCCATGCATCGGATCCAAGTAAAATATCAGATATGATAGTTAATCTAGTCAAAATTTCCACATTAGAATGAAACCATGGACGGTTTTCATTAATTAAATATTAAGGTTCTCAATCTTTGAATCCAACAAACAATGCACCTAGTCTCCAAATTAACCACACAATTCTCAATAATGTTTAGGGTAATAAAATCTTCAACTTGCTTTATGGAAAAAAAAAACATATCCAATTATTTATCTAGTTCACGCCCAAAATCTGATATGAAACGTTACCAACACAAAAGTTGAATGGTCCCCCACATCGCCCCCAGATGCCCCGTAGACAAGTGTAACCCAATAAATATTTTATACTAGCGCTTTGTTTTGCAATACCAAATTGCTAGCTTATAGCGGATGAACCTTTTGTAAGTGTTTGGCAATGATAGCAAAGTAGCGTTTGAGTTTATAGCTTATAACATTTCATATTTTATCTCATTTTTACCCTGTTTTTTTTTAATTAAATTCCCCATGAAATGAACATTCTCTCCTATATTTCAACATTAATTACAAATTTCTATTGATGTCACTTTATATATAAACTAGTTAAACCACTAATTTTACCAAAACACTTTAAATTCAATCACGTAGTTTATCCGCTATCAGCTCATTTCCTATAAGCTAGTTTATTCATTATCCGCTATCCGCTAATTTTTTCCAAGCAAAAGCTAGGACAAAAAACCTAACTAGTAGTACTTGAACAAGAATAAGAACTCAAGTACTTGACCAAAAGTCTAGACTTAAATAATCTCTTAGAAATGAAAAATATATCAACTCCTCAAATACTAGTCAAATGGGTTGAACCAACTAATTCACTCAAGAATTGGTTCGATTCTGTCTTTTCCATCCAGGGTTGATTGAACCATCTAAAAATGGGTTGGACGGTGGATTGGACTCAACTGTACAATTCGAAATTGATCTTTTCTTATCAATTTTTTGTTCATTCCCCTTGTTAAGGTACTTAATTAATTATTTATATATTTGTTAGTTTTCTCGTTTATTTTTATAGTCAAACTGGACCAGGGCCGTCCCAATCAATTTAAAGGCCCTGTACAAATCTTAAAAATTAGGCCCCTAGACATAGTAGAAAAAAACCTGATAATTTTGTATCCTATTTTTATTTTATACCACAAGATAAAGTATAAAAAAAAAAAAGAAACATGAAGTGCCAAGTGAAAGGCTATTGGTGGCACGATGTCAGGCTCGGCCAACATTGCTGTTGCTGCTGGTTCACAACAGCAGCAGAATTTGATTAATAATTCTGTGACAAGGACTCGCGAAGCTGCTGGTTTGACAGATGCAGCTGCTGTTCTGTTGGATACGGGGGTGCAAACGATTCACACATAAACGAAACTTGGTCAGGTTCTGAGATTAATTCAGTTGATGCACAGGTGTTTAGCGCAATTTGGAAGACCAAGGTGCCCTCAAAGATTGGCATTTTTGGTTGGAGGATATTTTCAAACTCTCTTCCAACGCGTCAATTACTATTACGTAGGCATATTATATCGGAAGAGGGAGTTGTTTGTGTTCTTTGTGGCCAGCATCGAGAAGATTCGCTGCATCTATTTTGTTATTGTCAAGTAGCCGCGGGAGTGTGGAATAAGGTGGGAGCGTGGATTGGTTTGAATCACGATCCAGGTACAAGTATTGTGGAACATTTTTGGTCTTTTGGATCACATTTTTCTGGTAAGCAAGTGCAAAAATCAAGATATATTATATGGCTTGCTACTTGTTGGAGCATTTGGATAGCAAGAAATAATTTCATGTTCAAAAGGGAGAAGCCTAATGTAGATTCATTAGTGAATTATATTAAGAGTATTTCTTGGCAATGGTTTATCTATGGGATGGGTAGTACATCGAATTATTCGATTACCTCTTGGTGGCATAATACCGCTCTTTGTATAAACAATATGTAACTTGTTCTTTAAACAATACATCAATTTCTTATCGAAAAAAAAAATCAAACCAAATATTAATTTGTTATTACCATTTCATTACTTTGAAAATAATTTTTTTATTCGTTTTTATATTTGACTACTGTCAGTGCATACGGGCAAATAGTCCTCTTTCCGTTTTAGTATTTGGTATGTTTTATTTTCTACCACTGAATTTATAAGGTTTATTTATCTTCAGCAATTAAAAATAAATATCTTTTTGGGCAGAGGTCCTGTGCAATTGCACAGGCCAGCACTTGCATATGGACGGGCTTGAATTGAACAAAGCAAACGGACCATAATTTGTAGGTCTCGTCGGTTCGATTTCTAGTTTGATTTTTACAAGAGGGTTTAAAGTAGATTTTGAGAAATGTCTTTATTGAGAGTCTTAGGTTGAGTCCTTAATAGGAAGGGTAGTTTTTAGACATGTTAATTGGTTCTGCTCCCCTTGGCGTAGATGGTGCAATGTATTCTTGGTCTGGTTGGTTGTGGTGGTATATTTAGGGATAGACATATAGTAATGTTGCGGCCATGGGTTTCTTTTGAGGCCAACCTTCGGTACAACTTTTCTTTTCATGTTGATTAGTTGACTTAAAACAAAAAATAAACCCGGGAACGATCCATAGAAAATATGCATCCAACTTCAAGTATATTGGTGAGTAAAAAAATAAGATACCACATTTTATGATCCAAGTTGGATGCATATTTAGTTATTTACCAAGATATCAACTTTAAGATGAAGAAGTCGAGAAATGGAGGAAGACGTCACCCTCTAGGAGAGTGATAAGTATGGAAATTTTTGATAAGAACCAATAAGGTTCATCCCAAGATTTAATCTACAAGAGGGAAAACTCTCAAACTCCATCGTAATGGTTCTAAAATAGTTCTAAAATAATCAAAGATCCAAAATGAAGGTAAATGCAAGTCTATTTAGAAGCTATGACTAAGCTATGACAAGGCATCTTGCAAACTGCAAACCCTAGCCTTGAGCTATGACTAAGCATCATGCAAGGTGCAAACCCTAGCCCTAATGCTATTCGCACATACACCCAAACAAATTAAAAAACCAATTACATAACTATTTAGCCCAATTGAGGGCTCATTCTTTTGGACAGGCTTGAGGCTCTTCATTGGAGTAAGCCTCTTCATTGTGTTTGGACTTTTCTTTGCTTGGCATTAGTTATTCTAATCTAGTAGTTTAGGCTTTATTGATGTGTTCTTTGATAGATAAGGACTAGATGGAGGAATTGTTGTAATAAGAATCTCATTCTATGTTTTGATGATAACAAACTAAGTAAGATTTAGGTTTTCTAATGAAGTGTGATCTAACATGTTTGCCAAGTGATAAGAACAGGTGTCTTTACATAGCAAAATAAGGCTATACCTTGGTTCAACAAATTGATATTATTCAAGGGTAGTTAAAGCCTTGAGAAGGTTAAACATGAGAAGCTTAAACCAAGTCAAAAGAAGGTTTGACCAAGCCTACAGAAGGTTGACCAAAAAGTCAATAGAAGGTTGACCAAAAGTCAACATAAGGTTGACCAAAAGTCAAAAGAAGGTTTGACCAGAAGTCAATAGAAGGTTGACCCACAAACACCTTAGAAGTATAAGTTCATGCTTGAAGAAGGTTGATGAGAAGCTTAAATGAATGTTGAGAAGGTTGCTGGAAACCATATCAACTTCAACCAAAACCCATCAACTTCTCTTGCATGATTTTCACCTGAATTAAATGATGACATCTTACGTTAAAACATGTGAAAAGTCTCAAGCAACAAAGAAGGAAATGCATGATTTTTCTCCTTCTATGAATGATGTGTTTGTATCTACTAGGAAGCTTGAGAAGGTTCCCTTAAAATAGCTCTAGGCTGGCCAACGGATACATCCTATGGCATAGCTGTTGAGAAGGCAACTAGAGGAGTACATAACCAGTTGGAGATAGTTCAACTCTGCAGATAAAGCATAAAGCCACACTTGAGAAGGTTCAAAGGCTGCCATCTTTGGTACTTTCTTCAAGTTACTCCTATGGACCAATGAATATCCCAAATGACTCTCAACAAGTTTCTAACGGCTATATTCATCATCTTTGGCTATTTAAAGGACTCACTCTGAAGTTCATAAGTATGAGAGTTAATTGCAACCTTCACAAAGTCAAGCTTCTCAAAGCAATTCAACCTTCTCATCCCACACTCATCAAAGCTTCTTCAACTTCAGATCTGGGATCCTTTTCTTGAGTGTGTGATAGCTTGTTAGAATCATTGTTTACAGTGTATCTATCTTTATTTCAAGCTCATAAACATCTCAAACCAAAATCCCTATTGTAAAAAGAAAGTGTATAAGCATCTCACCAAGCTACCTAGAAAGAGGTGAGTATTGGTGGTGATATTGCTTGATTGAGGAAACCCTCAAGAGACTAGAAGAGAGTTTCTAAGAGGTTGAAAACAACAAGGTGTTGCTGTGTAAGAGTACACTAGGCTGTTGTGTGTGATCAAAACTAGTATTGGTATAAGTCTTTTGTGTATGATCAAAAGCAAGTGTAAAAGCTATTTGGAGAATAGTGGAAATACTCACTTGGAAGTGGGGAGAGGACGTAGCCCATGTTGGGGTGAACCTCTATAACTTCTCTGTGTTCTTTACTGCTTTTCCTAACTATTCCTTAAGTTTGCTTTTCACAAAAGATTGTTTTCAAACCAAGATTACTTCCATTATTAGTCTTCATCATTAAAAGAGATTACTTGAACCTATATATCATTAGTTGTTTTTAATCTAACAGAAGGTTATCTCATTCAACCTTCTCATCATCACTAGGTCTAGCTAAAGAAAACTGATTTATACCTAGAATCTTAGTTAAAATCAACTTATCTCTTTTATAAAGTAACTATCTATTATCTTTCATCATTAGAGAAGCAGTTTAAAGACACTATCATTAATAACCTTCTCAATTAAAGTTCTTTTTGAGAAACACTTTGGAAGAAGATTTTCAGGGATCAAGATTAAACAAAAAAAGGGAACACAATTCAAACCACCATTTCTTGTGTGTTATAGTCATTTCAGGAATTTCCCGCTTTTAGTTAGTAGAGTGAATTTTAGGTTAAAAAAGATGGTGCTTGTGCAGACAAACTTGCTTCTTATGGTATCTCCATTCGGGGACTCTACGTCTTTACCGGTGGAACATGCATATCGATCACTCCTAGATTGGGAGTTCTACCGTGGAATATATCTCCATTCAAATAATGCTTTTCATGAGTTTTGGTTTTATGTATCTTCTCATGTTTCGATATTGTTCTATTGTTCTCTTACTAATAAATTTTCGTGTTCTGCAAATGATGAGTAACAATTGAGACACCAACTTAGTTTGGGCATCAGTTTGTCATTGTAATGCCTTTGCACACGAATTTTACTTAAAAGAAATAGGAAGTAAAGTTTTTTTTTTTAAAAAAAATTTCAATGTTAAGAAAAATGCTAGCTACATTTTCTTTAACACTCTCGCCAACACTCACTTCATGATTTTGCATCCTCTCCCTTAGACCGAACCTGAATTGTTGCATAGTGTGAACTGTAATGTGAAAAGTGAAATGGATAATGGCAAGCCCCCCAATTTGAGACATTAATATAGGAGTATATCAAATTAAATTAAGGAAGGCAAAGATTTTTATCATTGAAGTTGGACTTTTTCTTTATAAATTAGTGGATGCAATGGAGCAAAACAACACGTTGTGGTGGTTACTTGGTAGACCACTCGAGGGGGCTGTTTGTAAATGATGGAGGAAGCACTATTATTTTATTTAGGATTTGCTACTATTGTTGAGTTAGAAGCAAACAAAGTTACGTATGCTTTATAAAATTGGCAACTATTGGAAACACAGATTCACGCTTAGGTTTATAATATTGATTCTTTAACCTTAAAATTTAGTTACATCATTGGTGGTCGTTCGTGTGAATCCTGTCTTCTCTTGTGCTTTTCTTTTGCGGCTTCTTTTAATTTACAACCTTTTCAGGCATTGGTGAATTTGTTCTTAGCTTATATTGGAAGTGATTCTCTCCATGACAAAGTCGCTTAAAGGAGATAAGCTCTTTGTAAATATTTGTAAAATTTAGTTTATAGTACTTTTTGTTGTTGTTAGTTTATAGTGTTTTTTGAAACGTTACTTGAAGTAATATTTGAGCTTATAGTTTATAAGGTTTTTATTTTTCTCTCATTTTATAGCTAACCGTTAATTCTACCAAACACTTTAAATTTAATCCGTTATTTTATCCTCTATCGATTATTTGCTATCAACTAGTTTATCCGCTATTTACTAGCTTATCCGCTATCCGCTATGTCTTACCAAACTGAGCCTAAATTTTTTACCGAAGCCTACTCGTTGTTAGATCTTAAAAAAGTAACTTTGATGAGAGTCTCCACTGCTAGTTGCATTGACAAATTCAACGGCATGAGGCCCTTCGAACCTATGTATGATTGTGTGATACTATGTGTTGTGTTTATTTGTCATTTCGTTTAAGGTGACAAAAAATAGTAGATGAGGATTACCCTCAACATGTCAGATAGAAGCTTTTTATGCTCTACTAGACAGTACCTCTTGGGGATATTGATAGTTTTATTTAGGTGTGTCAAAATTATCCAATTGCTCATCGGATATCCGGTCCGTCTATATATAGCAAAATCCATCCAATCCGTCTATTAAAAAAATATTAATGGATTGAATGGATCCATCCGCTTGAAGATTATGATTAAAGTATTTTTTATTAAATATATATTTATGGGTTAAAAATATTAATGGTTGAATATCCATCCATATAAAAGTTACTAATGGATTGATTGGATCATTTTTTTTAATGGATGAATTGAATTGGATTGAATATTTTTAGTACACTTTATAATGGATATAAATATATAATGGATTTTCCAATACATCCATTATAATCAAAGTCCAAATTCTTCTAACTCCATTTTGACACCACTATTTTTATTCTAGGCTTTTATTACTTTCCTACCTAGTACTTTTTTTTACTTTAGTCTTTAGTTTTTTTATGGCTACTTCTAGGATGAGGGAGCAAATCAAATCCCTCACCGGTGAACCATTAAAATTGACGTAGGATATTATGTAAAATATTATGGGTGGTTAAGATTGTATCAATCAATATTAAATCTCAACCGTTGATGAATTTTTACACTACATCCTACGGTCATATATATATATATATATATATATATATATATATATATATATATATATAATGGTTCACCAATGAAGAGTTTGATTTGCTCCCTCATCTTAAAAGTACCATTTTTTATAAGCAAAATATTTATAGGCGCCCATTAATAATTTGTTAGCAATTAGATTTTTTTGTTTTTGACAACGAGCATATTTACATTTGGTTGATGAACCCTGCATCACGTCGGCAATAAAAATGGTGAAAACTAAGAATGTTTTGGAGAATGCTACTGATGTTAGCCAAAGTCAACCTTTGCATGCTAAAACTGCATGACAATACAGTATGAGCTATTTTTTCATTTTGGCTCCTTAATCCAATTTGTATATACTCCATTTTTGTCAAATTGTATGCAATATACTTTTATATGAAAACGTGCATTAGAACCAAATTTTTTAAATCAAAATCCGTTGATTGAGCATTGATCAAAACATTTGTGTCTGTGTGTGTTGATAGGTTGGACAAAAAGCACAAAGACAAAATAAATTATCAAGCCTCCGATAAGTCGACATGGCTGAAAAAGATTGGACTATAACTTGGGTTTGCTTGTTTTGTGCAATACTGGTTTTTTATGTGCTTCTTTTTTTTTTTTTAATGCAAATAGATACGAATCGAACCCAGGGGTCTGGTTGAGCGGTTGAAATTCATCATTCCTTAACAAAATGTCGAGGGTTCGATCATTGCCTTGAGTATGAAGCAACTTTAAATCTCTGGGCCAGCTGTTGCACCCTTCGAGGTGCCTCGATCCAATCCAGCAAGGAGATTAGTCATTGCGTTTGGCGGTGGATACACTGGTCTCGACAAAAAAAAAAATACGAATCGATGATTTTTTATTAGTGGGGGCAACATATTTCAATAATATTTTCTCAAAAAATTGTAAATTTTAACAAAATACATAAGTTAATTATAGAAAACAAGCGTCCCTGAAACGCTACTTCATTCCTTGCAATCCATAACACCCATACAGTAGGGTTCAATACCCGCCCAAGGATGCTTCCGAAAGCTTGTTCTTTCGCCATTCCCCACTTTTCCTCGTAACAATGATTGAAACTAGCCTTGCTCTATTTCTGCACAACCTCCAAATCACTGTATCTAGCTTTTATAAGGTCATATCCCAAATTGTATCTGTGTCTTCAATGTACCTCCACTTCCATTTTGCAGGTAAATCAATGTGAAAGAGCTCAAGATTTTTGATTCCAAGTCCTCCCCAACTCTTGGGTTTACATGCACTCTCCCATGTAACCCAAGGAGTAGATCTTCCGACGTCAGCACTGTCAGTCCACAAGAATCGTCGTTGAAGCAAAGAAATTTCAAGGAGGACACTCTTCAGAACCTTATAAAAGGAGAAGTAAATAGGTACAGAAGAAAGCTCCAAGTTTTTTTTTGACAAAAATTCACTTTTGTCATTTATGTTAACCAAAATTTCAGTTTGTTGGTTTATATATTTTTGCCCGGCCACTTTGGCAAGCCACGTCACCTGTTAACGCCAGTGTGGCGACCGTTAAAGTCGGTGGACAGAAATGTTAAAAAAGGATCACTTTAACATAGATTTAAAACATAAATAATCAAACTGAGAATAAATAAATAAAGGATTAAACTGAAATTTTGATAAAAGATAAAAAAGAAAAGTATATTTTCGCATAAAAATAGGTATCGAAGAACATCTTGACTACATTTGTAAGGAGTCAATAGTGTGAATTTTTTTTCTTTGTTATAGGAATAAAATAGTGTGCAACGTACTGTGCATTTTATGATATATGATAAGTTTATGACAAAGACATCACATAAAATAACATAATCGCAATCATCAAGTAAACAGTAAGTCGTTTGAATACAATGGATTAATTCAATGTTTATGGCACATTTTTCTACTTCATATCTATACCTAACATATACTAATGTATTTCTTGGTTCTTAAGAGGGGAGAAATTACACGCTTTGCCTCAATTCAAAGGGGTCAAAAGATTGAGAAGACCAAAAAGAATTGCAGCTAATGAGCACATGTGGACAATTTGAGTCAAAGACGATTCAAGACAAGAATAAAGGGCAGCTAACTCCTGAAGATATATGGATATTTTTGCATTCTGAAATTTACACAAACATTATGTGTTTGAAATTTGATATGTGAGTCATCATATAACAAAAAAAAGAATTTGATTTGTGAGAAGGACACCATCCAAAAGGGAAATGTCAACGCCATGAATCCTGAAAACCCGGCTTTCCTTTGACAAAAAGACCATGAAACTATAGATGTTGTCACTCTCATTTGAACCAATAATATTCCTAGTGACATGGATCCCAATAACGCACATTATTAAGAAATAATAAGAGTTTTATTTCTAGCTTATCGAGTAATAAGGAATGACGAAATGACAATGGCAATCCTTTGGACAGAGTACTATAGTGTTCGTCTCTATTCTTATGTTTGGAAAAAGTTCACGTATACGTGTGGATAGTAACTTATGAAATTAAGAGCTTTGCGAATTGCCGTACTTATTTTGTAATATACTATTCGCAAGGTCTAGTTCAATTGGCAAATGTCAAAATTATTAGATTGAATATCATTACAAAGATTCAAACACAGGGCCTCAGAGTTGTGTGCGAGTTTCAGGTGCCTTTTGCTACTCCGTTTATAGACCAAAATATAAATATATCATAATTTAGATTACCTAGCAACATCTAGATGAGATAATAAGAGTTTTTTTGTAACTTAACAAATGAAAATGGAAGGCAAATTTGCAATGGCAACTTTCCGAACAAAGAACCATAGTTTTTCGTCTCTATACTCGTGTTTAGAAAAAGAGTATGTACTCGTGTGGACAATAACTTTAGTGTTTGTTCTCATACCTCTGGCACCTAAGTGTCTGTACTCACACGCACACTTCAACTATGAAGAAACACACATACCTCTTCCTATTGCCGCATTAACATATCTAACATGTCATAGAAACCTTTTTTTTTATCGTGGTGTCAAGGTCGGTGCCTCATAAAATCTAAGTTCTGGATCAATGCACTCATGCCAAAAGTTCCGAGGGAGAACTCAGTTGCTCATGTGATTCTATACTACTCGAAAGATTAGTCTCTACCATTACACATCAGGGATACCGTGCAAAAAAAAATGGGGTCGATTTAAATGTCTTCTAACTACAATAAAAACGACCCATCCCCACAGACATTTTTAGCAACAATCAAAAACTCGCGGACAAAGGTAACTGAGCCACAGATAAAAAATATAGTGACGGTCAAAAAACTGTGGGTAAAAATATAGAGTAGTAGGTTAAACATATGGAAAGAGTGGCCGTGGTAATTGCCAAATCTACACATTTACCTACAAATTGTTGACGATTGGTGACATTTTTTACCGGAGGATAAAAGTCAATTTTTTTGTAGTGTCTTATGCTATAATCAATGGTAACCAACACGATTGACTTAGTGGCTTAATCTACTCTGGGACATGGGGGGGGGGGGGGGGGGGGGTCGACTTGGTGCTCCCGAGTTCGATTCCCGCAGAGGACAAACTAGGTATTGGGCCGTGCAAAATTTGATCCTAATTAAGCATAAGCGGAGATTAGTCGTTCGTTGAAAGCGCCGGAAAACTTCGTGGGTAGCCCGCAATGGTCCGAAACAAAAATGCTATAATCAATGGTTAAGAATGCTGTTATTTGAGAAATTTTTCTCATTTAGCTTGACATGCCAATTTCCACTCACCTTCTTACTTAAACCACAAGTTTCTACCGCAACTGGTGCTCAAGAAAGTTGATTAATGCAAGCATTTATGTACGTAATTTGAGGCGTAACACAACGATAATATAATTAACATCAGGTTAGGTTTGTCTTCTGACATTTTCAAAGGTAAAAGTATGAACAATTTTCCATATAAAGAAAACAAATGCTAGAAATTCAGTAATGTCAAATTTCAGCGGACTTCTAATATTGTTCTACTGCATTCCTTTGACTTTTCTGCCATCTTCAATTTAAGAATTTTGTCATACTAATTAACTGCTTAGTGTCCTCAATCACTGTATTCTTCCAATTGTTCGTTATCACTTCACTAATTTGCTGAACTTTATATGTGAATATAACAAATTGCATATGAATTTCAAAACCAAAATGTTTTTGGAAACTATATTGTAACAAAAAAAGTGAAAGATAATTATGAATGAAAAATCAAAATTGTTATAAAATTACAACAATAATGCTTATGAACCTATAATAAGGTGGGACATGACAAAAGGAGGCGATGCACGTGTCAAAGATTAATGGATAAGTATTGTCCAACTTGATTTGTTCTTTTTTGATTATTTTTCAATTTTAATTTACAGTTTAGTTTCCTTGTGGGGAGTAGGAAACTGATCCCTTTGGAATCTTTTTAAGGCTGTCTCTTTAGCAGAAACCTCTTTTCACACTGTATCGCTGAACAAATGCAATGTATAATGACTTTATTTAAAGCTTAATGTAATATCTAGCATATGTCATCCTCTAAATAATTCCTCCCTGGATTCCATACCATTTGATCTTTGTGTTTTAGTTTTGTTCTGGATCGGCCAAAGACGGATAGGCCCATTCCAACAAGGCTCATGATCCACTCAAATTAACATTGTGGATGTGTTCTATCCATCATACGGCTCAGGCGCCTCCATGAAAACACCTCTCCTAATGCGTCACGTATGGGCACTATTCCCTATAAAAGCACTGTTCCATCGAGACTATCAGATATGTATTTCTTACCACTACAAAAAAAATAGGGATTAGCGAGGGAAATTTCCCTCGCAAACTGACCAAAATCCCTCGCAAATGGTCATTTGCGAGGGAATTAGCGAGGGACAGGTTCCCTCGCTAAATCCCTTCTCGCTAATCCAATTAGCGAGGGAATTTAAATCCCTCGCTAATTAGCGAGGGAATTTTCCCTCGCTAATTCCATCGCTAATTAGCGAGGGATTTAATCCCTCGCTAATATTGAGGGACACGTGGTCAAGTTCTGACAGCCACGCGTCCACTATTCCCTCGCTAATTCCCTCGCTAAATCCCTCGCTTTCCAATTTTTTTTTTTTAATTTTTTTTTCTGCTAAACCTATTTTTATTTTTTTATTGCTAGACCTGATTTTATACCTGATTGAAATAGCTAAAACAGTTTTAATTCCATCCAAATCAACATAATATAAATCCAAATCAACATAAAATCCGAATTAAAACAACATAATATCCGAATCAAAAATAACATAATATCCGAATAAAAAAGTACTGAAATGTCAAACTATCCTAATAGCTGCCTTCAGACTCCTCTGACTCCTCTGACTCCTCTGACTGCTGAGCTTGCTCCTGATCTTCCTCCTCATCTAGAAAAATATTCTTGCTCTTAAAATAGTTATACATCAGCTCCTGTCTCCTTAGCACCTTCGCATGGTCTGCCCTCCAGCCCCTAACCTCCGCTTGAGTATCCTACAGCTGCTGTTTAGTAGATTGCAACTCCTGCCTAAGCTGCTCTGTCTCCGCATCTGACTTAGTAGAAGCTGGTCGACTGCGTCCTCTGCTGCTCCCGGCCCCAGGCGAGCCCTTAGAACCCATAATAGGAGCCATTGGCCCAGTACCATACAGACGACCCTTGTACCAACCAACTAATTTCTCCCAATTGATGTTTGCCAGATCTTGCATCTCAGGAGGAAGTTCACCAAGTGAGGCAGGGTCCCAGCTCCCCTGAGTCAGCTGAGACATGATCTCATTAATTTGCTCCTGTTTTGCATAACCACAGAACATAGCATAATTAGCGCTCCATTGTAACAAAGCAACTTTATATAATACAAATCAAGTTGTATATTTACCTGAGTAATCCTGGCGCCGTCATCAACATACTCGTTAGTCCCTTTCCTCAAATGGGTGACTCTATGCAGCTCAGGAGCAGTGATAGGGCGTCCTGCCTTCAAACTCTGTAAAATGAAATACATTTTCAAATATTGCAAACTAATTAACCAATGTAAAAATAACACAAAGATTTTTAAAATAATATACCAATCTAAGAGCATGTTGAGCCTGGTTGACGGACCCGCAGGTGTGAAGCGAGCCACCATTCTCTGAGTTTCTATTCTTCTTGGCTGCTTCAGATTTTGCTTTGAACTTTGTTGTAGCCCAATGAGCCTGGAAGGCATTCCAAACTTCTTCACTCATGTAGTTTGGCCGCTGATTTTTAGCCCGCAACTTATAAAGCAAATCTGATAATTGAGCGCTCATCCTTCTATTAAAAACTCTTCTCACTTCTTCATCATCTTCTTCGCGCCATGTCACTTTACCCTAAGTAAAACAAAAATATGTATTAGTAATTATATTAAACATTAAATTTAAACTAACAATATAAGTAATGACATAATTGACATTTACCCTAAAGAATTCCAGCAGTTCCTTCTTTTCCTCGTCAGTGACCTTAGTCCACTTTGAACGAAACTTTTGAAAGTACATTTTTCGGATGACACGGGTAATGTTCGATGAAGCTACCTTTGCAGGAAGAAGCCTGCATAATGAAAGATATATCAAACAATCAAATATAAGTCGTTCCATAAATTAACTTAAAAAAAACAAACAAAATACTTACGCGTCACCACTAGGATAAATGACCTTTAGTTTAACACCATCGATAACAACCACCTCCACCGTCTCTTCATCGATGTCAATATCATCCTGCTCGGGCTCAATATCAGGATCAATATCATCCTGGGGCGATGGGGTAGGCATAGATAACCCAGCTGGTCTGCCCGTATGTCCAGATGGTGCGCCCATATGCCCTGCTGGTCTGCCATGCCCAGATGATGAGCCTATATGTCCATGTGGTGCACCCATATGCCCAGATGATGAGCCTATATGTGGTGCACCCATATGCCCTGCTGCATACATATATGATGGGCCCATATAATGCCCATGCGAGGGTAAATGAAAAAAATTCGGGACCAGATGGAGACGGAGGTCGTGGGGCAATCGGCTCGGTACCTGGTGGGCTCATATATGATGTATGACCCTGCCTCATGTTCCCAATGTTGAGAACCACCTCACGATTACGACGATTACGCCTCCTCTTGGGAGGTTCATCGGCAATCTGCTTCCCTGCACGTCTCGGTGGGTCAGAACCTCCTGGATCCATATCTATGAAAAAAGAGAAACCAAATGTGATACTAACAACATTAATGATGTATATTATAAATAAATTAAAGAAACTAAATTAACAAGAACAATCATGATATATTAATGATTCTAATAAATTTAAAGACAACATAATGAGTCAACATAAGAAAACACAAGAATAATAACTCTAATAAATTTAAATACAACATAAGATTAATAAAATTATTCATCTTCATTGTCTTCTTCATCTTGTTCATCTTCATCTTGCTCATATTCGTCATATTCATTCTCTTCTTCATCTTCATTATGTTCTTCATCTTCATCAACGTCTGCTTCAACTGCTTCAACTTCTTCAACTAGGAATCGATCATCACGTAAGGAGTCAATCTGTTCAACTTCAATTACCTCATTTACTCCCGAAATTTCATCCACCTGATAAGGAACGTCATCCTCCGCATCATTAGCTTCAATGCGACCCCGAGGTTTTGTCTTAATTGCAACACACCATCCTCTCCGAGTTGATGGATATGGAACATAATACACCTGCCTCACATTCTCTGCCATGATAAACGAATCATAAAGTTTATACCTTCCATTCATTCGAATGTCCACGGTATTACATTTTGGATTCAATTTTGTTCCTCTAACTGATGGATCAAACCATCTACAGAAAAACAAAACTATTTTCTTTTCATAGTCTAACCGTGGGTATTCAAGTTCATATATGTGTTCAATCACACCATAGTAGTCATTTTCACCTCCTCCAGTTTCCCCTTTAACATATACCCCACTATTAATTGTTCTTTTTCCCTCACTCCATGATTGAGTGTCAAATTTGTAACCGTTAACTAGGTATGTGTGCAACTCGGTCACCTCAAGAAAAGGACCCTCAGCTAAGTTCCTCAAGTGTCGGATTTGGGGAGTTGGTTCCGCTTCATAAACCTAAGTAACCACATATGGAAAAAATAAGTCATGTCTCATATCTACTTTAAACATATGACATTAAAATTAGTTTTATCTACTTACTCTAGCCTTAAACCAAGATGGAAAATTTTCATGTATACGAATAGAAGATTCTTCAGCGCCTATACCCTCAATTCGTAAGAATGCACTGCAAAGGAATTATTCATATATTGAAAGTTGATCAAACCTTGATTTAACTTCATACTCTAAAGGTGTATAGATTAAAAATGAAATTGGAGCATACTTACTCAAGATATGGTTTAATTTCAGTGCAATTGATCAAGACATGAACATGTGCTGATTTATGCTCTTTATCTGATAAGTAGCTGGTTGACTTCTTTCCCGAGGGGCGACCAGGTTTGCTAAATACAGATAAAGCGAGCGGGTGTCTTTCTTCTTCAACCTCCATTTGGTTTCTATTATTTGTTGACAACATAAAGTTGTTGAAATAATGTGAACAAAAATAAATTGTTTCACGGTGTACGTAAGCTGCGCAGATCGATCCTTCAACTCTAGCTTTATTCTTCACCGATCGTTTATAATCACCCATTAACCTACATATATATGAACGAAAGAAACTTCATTAATCTACATATATATATATGAACGAAAGGCACTTAATTGAAATAGATAATTACCTCTCAAATGGATACATCCACCTATAATGAACTGGTCCACCAAGTCTTGCTTCAAACGCAAGGTGAACCGGTAAATGCTCCATGGAATCAAAGAAACCGGGAGGAAATATTCTCTCCAACTTACAGATAATGAAAGGAATATTCTGCTCCATCTTAATAAGATCATCCCTTCTCAATGTTGAAGAACACATATTTTTAAAAAATTGACTCACTTCAGTAAGCGGTTCCAAGACACACTTTGGTAATGAATCAAAAGCAATTGGAAGCAAACACTCCATGAATACATGACAATCATGACTTTTCATCGCATACATTTTCCCGGTGTTCACATCGGCGCATCTCGCAAGGTTAGAAGAATAACCATCTGGCATCCTCAATCCTTTCAACCATCGACAAACATCTTTCGCTTCATCTGGTGTCATACAATATTTGGCTTTGGGTTTGAACATCTTCCCATTAGGCATTTCCACCAAATTCAAATCAGATCGATGTTTGCTACAATAAAGAGCAGAATCCAATCTTGCCTTATTATTGTCTTTGGTCTTATCTTTCGCGTTCATCATAGTGGCAAATACGTTGTCAAAGAAATTCTTCTCAATGTGCATAACATCAAGATTGTGCCTCAACAGATTATCTTTCCAATATGGGAGATTCCAAAATATGCTTTTTTTTGTCCAATTATGAACCCGTCCATAACCATCCAATCGGGTGAGCTCCCCTACCTCTGTGGCTTGTGGCAAATCCATAACTCTGCTCCAGATTTCACCTGATGTCAACAAAGGCGGTGGTCCATCTGTTTCAACTACCCCTTTCTTGAAGGCCTTCTTGTTCTTTCTAAATTTATGATCTTGTGGTAAGAATCTACGATGTGAGTCAAACCAAGAACTCTTGCCCCCGTACTTTAGCGTAAACGCCTTTGTGTGTTCCATGCAGTGGGGACATGCCAATTTACCGTGAGTCCCCCAACCAGACAACATACCATATGCAGGAAAGTCATTAATTGTCCACATCAATGCCGCTCTCATCATAAAATTTTTCTTTCGTGCTGCATCATATGTCAAAACACCCCCCCACAATCTCTTAAGATCATCAATCAGAGGTTCCAAAAAGATATCAATATTAGCCCTTGGATTGTGTGGACCAGGTATAAGACAAGTCAAAAACATATACGGCTTAGTCATGCACATCTCAGGAGGAAGATTGTAAGGGGTAACAATGACTGGCCAACAAGAGTAGGGTGACGCCAATGCTTGGATATATGGAGTAAATCCATCAGAGCACAAGCCAAGCCGAACATTCCGTGGGTCTGAGGCAAAATCAGAATGCACTTCATCAAAGTGCTTCCATGCTTCACCGTCAGATGGGTGGCGTAAAATGTCCGAGGTACACTTATTGTCATAATGCCAAGTCATTTTCTGCGCAATTTTGGCTGATGCAAACATTCTTTGCAACCTTGAAACTATAGGCAAATAGAACATCGACTTTATCGGGATTGGTTTATAATTACGTTTTGCCCCTTTACGATCGTGATACCTCGGTCTTCCACAGAATTTACATTCAAGTAGCTCACCATCGTTTTTACCAAATTCGTTGTTGTAAAACAACATGTGCCCTTCTGAACAACAATCAATCTTTTTAAAATTCAATCCCAGCTTCGAAACTAACTTCTTTGCTTCATAATAACTTTTGGGCAAACTATCCTTATTAGGTGTCGCTTCCAACATCATTTCAGTCACATAGTCTAAACCCACCTCAGAAATATTACTCATCGACTTGAGAGATAAAAGCTTCACACACATAGATAATTTTGACTGTGGGGAGTCTTCAAACAACGGTTTGTTCGAATCTATTAACAAGTTATAAAATCTTTGTGCTTCTTCATTTGGAAGTTCATCATAATCGTCATATTGAGGCTCATCAAATGGCACATTCACCCTAGGACCATCACAAATCATGTTTTCCATCGACTCAAAAATTTCATTACGTGCAACACCAAAACGAGAACTGCTTGAAGCCCCTGCGTCAAAATTTGGACGTCCTTTTTCTCCATGTTCCACCCAAATCCAATAATTAGGCTTAAAACCCCAACGATACAAGTGCTCCCTAATTTCATCATCGGTCTTAATAGGTATTCCGTCGCATTTTAAGCATGGACGTCTAACCCCCTTTTCCCGTCTAGCCAATTCATGTCGCCACGCTACCACAAGAAACTGTTCAACCCCAATTACAAAACTTTGCTTCAAACCCGCTCTTCTAGGAAATAACCGATCATACACCCAATCACGATTAAATTCATACCAATTCATCTACACATATTTAAGAAAATGTGTTAGATTCCCATAACATTCCCAATAACCTATCAAGTTAGTGGCATCGATATGATCTCAGTGGAGATGATTCCGAGCCGAGTATGGGGGTCAAGGACAGCACAAAACCCTTTTCCATCCAAGTAGTGAAGGAAGTTATTTCATATAACTCCCAACCTTACCGTTGTTAGTATCGTCTCGCAATTATCTCAATGGAGATGATTTCGAGCAAATTATGGGGGGTGAGGGACAGCACCTCACCCTTTTCCATCAACAACACAAAGTCATCTAACCTAGGGTTCATCAAAACAATAATTAAACAATTTTCAATTAACAACTCTAAAATAATACACTTATCAATTTCAACTATTTGACACAATTAACAACATACACAATTTTTAATTCTCAACAATTTTCAATCTAACAACAATCATCTCTAACAATATAGTTTCCCAAATAACATTCACTCAATTTTAACTCACATTTCACACTCAATCCTACAATCTTTAAACAACAAGTTTATTTTAACAACAACAACAAATTCTAACTCACAATTCACACTCAATTTAACTCACATTTTACAACAACACTTAATCCTAACACTCAATTCTAACACACAACAAAACCAACAACAACAAATTTAATTTAAAAACTAACCGTTATGAGATTGAGGTCCGGTGCGGTTGTTCGGTGACGGTGCGCACTCCGGTGCGGTTGTGAGACCTCAAACACCAACGATTTCAATCCTAAATCATTTCAATTTCAACCAAAAAACATAAATCAAAATAAATTCATTAACAAAATTAAAATCAAGACAATATCATAAAAATAAAAATGAAAACTTACAAAAGGGAGAGACAAGAAACTAATTTGTGGTGGTGGTGGTGGTTATGGTGGAGAGAAAAAGAGAGAAAGAGGAAAGAAATTAGGGGTAAGAAAAGAGGAATTCGTAGTTTAGAGAGTAGAGGAGTTCATAGCAAGGTCAGGGTGGTTGTATGGTGGTGGTGGTGGTGGTGGAGGTGGTGGTTATGTGGTGATGGTTGTATGGTGGTTGTGTGGTGGTGGGGGTTCGTAGGTGAGAGAGGGTAGAGGAAGAGGAGAGGAGGTCGTGGGTGATGGTAGTTGTGTGGTGGTGGTGGCTGTTTGGTGGTGGTTCGTGTAGAGAGAGTAGAGGTGAGAAGTGTGAGTGAGTGAGTAATGAGAAAGACACTTAAGTGATTCTGAAAAGAAAAAAAAAATTAGCGACGGATCTAGAATTCCGTCGCTAAGTGCCTCACAATTCCCCAAATTCTGAAACGGTCACAAAATTAGCGAGGGACCCAGCATTCCGTCGCTAACCTGCCTAATTTTTCGTGCCAAGCAGATTCAAATTTGCGAGGGACCCAGCATTCCGTCGCTAATACCCAAAATTCCGTCGCTAATTTTGAAAAATCAACGAGGGGCCCTTTTCCCTCGCAAATTCCGTCGCAAACTGTCAATTTTGCGAGGGACCAGTTTTCCCTCGCTACAGTCCCTCGCAAATTGTTAATTTTTTTGTAGTGTACCTCATATCACATATTCTCAATACATACTTAAGCATCAGAGTGTGTACATGTAACACCCCCTCCTCGGATCAACGCGAGCAGAAGCACGTCGGCAACGACTTGGAGTAAACTAGCTTCTCAGCTTTGTGAGCATCTCGACTATCAGCGCAACTGAGACCTGCAGTCACTACATTCAAGTTTTATGCCAAAATAACTGATGTTTTCGAAATTTAAGAATAAATTAATTATTTTCTATTAGATATACACTTGATATTTTAAGTGACTATTATGGTTTAGCTTTCAATACTTAGACATCAATAACCAACACTTTCAACGGAAAACTAATCTCCAGGTCAAGCTATTATGGTTTAGCTTTCAGTACTTAGATATACACTTGATATTTTAAGTGACTATTTTACTTTGCATATATATATATATATATATATATATATATATATACTAACTAGCGGCGAATCTTCTTTGGAGCGGGAAGATGCCATGGCCCCCACAATTTTTTCTAAAATTGGTATATAGGAAAAATAAATTGAAGTAATTATTCAATGATATATGGAATAATGATCACTTAATGAACCAAGTATAGTCGTAGTGTAGTGGTTTGGCGCTACTTATGTAGCAGTGATGACTGCAGTTTGATCCCCGGTTTATTCGTTTTGTTTTGAATTGTTGCCAACAGTTATTTTTTTCAAAATTAAGGCTAAAAGTGACGGATTCAAGATTCCATCTCGGTTCCCTTATCCTGTGTATTGCGAAATTAACCACTGTTCTAGTGGAATAAGTTAAAGAAGTTTGGTGAAATGTCAAATATATATTATTACTTTGATATGTTGGGCCCCACAAAAGTTTTACTCAACCCACTGACACTAACGATCCTACAAAGGCAAAATCATTTGTGAAGCTAACTTTAGGCATTGTAATTTTTTATCAACTAAATTTTGCTTGCTTTTTAATTTAAAAATTGCAATCATTGTAAGTATGACCCACCATATCTTGGCAGCATTACAACTCTCAAAAAAATTAATTTCGTAATAAAATACCTAAAGCGCGACGCTAAACTGTGTGTTTTAGGATACTTTAGGCTCCTGAATTTTTCTTACGCATTAAGCATGCTAGTCCTTCTGCAACGACAATAAAAATAATGGGCTAAGAGATTCCCTTGCTTTAAACCCCGCAAAGTTTTCTTTGAACGAAATAAACCCCGCTTAGTTGTGAACTCTTCTATTGGGATTCCATTAACCAGGACAGGTATGGAGTTGGCCCTAAAACACCCACACATCCACCTTCTTCACAAAGCATTGAATCCTAACCTTAGAAGCATATAATCAAGGAAAGACCAACTTACCGAGTCGTAGGCTTTTTCAAAGTCCACTTTCAACGTCATATACCTTTTTTAGATCTTTTTGCAAAGTTCAATAGCTCGTCTACAATCAAGGATTGTATAAAATCCTAGCTAGCTAAAAGTTTCTTTTCTTGTGTAAGACCAAATCAAGATCAATAATTCCCATGGAAATTCTAAATCTGATTTCCACTTGCCTTTGTTTTTATAAGAAAAATGTATTCAGCAAGAGCATTAGAGGTGTTCCAACCCAACCAACAATAAACCAACCCTACAAGAAAATTTTTGATACAACACAGTTAGAGTTTGTATCTATCATGCAAAACATCATCAACTAATTTCCTACCCAAAAATTCAAAATTGCGTTCATACCAAATACACAGTTTACCAAATTAAGGGGACAACCTTCCTATGACTCTTACATGAACCGAGTTGAAAAAATGAGAAAAATTATCAATCCCTTCCAAACATGCCATTGTTTGATCCATTTAAAAGATCAGTAAAAGCAGAACACTTGTTCGTACTATAAGCTAAAATGCATTTTTGGTTCCTGAAGTTATTTTAAAGTTTTGCTTCCTTTAAGTTTTTTTTCCTAGTTTGGTCCTCTATGTTTCAAATTTGTTACACGTAAATCGTTTTTTGGATTTTTCGTCCACTTGAGATAACAGAGGATGATGATGTGTCCATTAAGTTGATGACTAGTAAGAGTGCAAGTAGGAGATATCAAAGTTGTTGGAACCCCTTTTGCAGCGAAGACAACAACTGAAACACACAATGTCTGTAACCATCAGAAGCATCAACAAAACTCCTCATCTGCACCCAAATCCCCAATTCCCTCCAAACCGGTTCAGCAGAGTGACAACCGAAAAACCAATGACATTCAATCTCCTCAGTCGAATTGCATAGCAGACACTGCTTCAGACACGGAACATGTCGTCGAATGCTATAACGACAAGGAAGACAACCCCTAGTAATTCGCCAAAGAATTTTTACCTCATGAGGGATTTGCATATGCCAAATCAGATTCCAATCCCCATCAATGCAGAGTTCGGTATTATCAATTAAGTCACTCATTGCCCCATAATAGGTTGACTTCAATGAGTACCACCCATCCCTGCTTCGGTTCCACACCAACCTATCCTCCTCCCTGTGAATTGCAAAACCATATCACTTCGATTAAATAACTGAGACACAGTCATATCTTTCTCTCGTACGTAGGTCCAGTTTAAGCCGTCCAAGTTTTGTATTTCTTGTTGAGAGTAATTCATATTCTCATTGTTACTGTTTTACCTATAGGAGTTACTGCCTTGTTCATTTACAGTTTTTTTACTGAATTTCATTTACATGTCATTAGGAGTAAATTTCATTTCCATTAAGACAGTTAAGATCTATTAACTGAGTATAAGTGCTTTTGTAATTCTGTTATCATCAATACAGTGAATTACTTTCTGTTACATTGCTCTTCTTCATCTTAGAGCTCTCTCTCTCTCTCTCTCTCTCTCTCTCTCTCTCTCAATTCTGTGTGTATGTGCAACAATGGAGTTTCACCATTAACTCCAACAAATTGGTATCCAGAGGTTCATTTTTAGATCAATCGGGAAACACGAGGTGTGCGTGATTTCGTTCTTTCAAATTCACACTGAATTGAAGCACGAAATCGAAGAGAATCACAATTTCTGATTCTCAGGGTAGGGCAAACACGAGCGTTGGTGACAATTGAGTGAATTGCACACAGATTGAAGATGAACGGAGGAAACGGTGGATTAAACACGAAATTGCCAGTGTTTGATGGAAAAACTGGAACCGATGGTCAATCCAGATGCGTGTATTGTTCGATGCTCAAGATGAGCTTGAGCTCGTGAACGATGGCTACACGCCGGTGGCGGAGAACACAACTGAGGCTCAGAGAAACGTGCAACGTGAAACGAGAAAGAAGGATCAGAAAGCATTGTTCTATATTCACCAATGTGTAGACATGAAGGTGTTTGAGAAGATTGCTAATGCTACGCCGGCGAAGGCGGCTTGGGACACACTCGTGCGATGCTATGGTGGTGATGCATCGGTGAAGAAGGTGAAATTGCAGTCCCTGCGCAAGCATAATGAGAATCTGAGCATGAAGAGCAATGAGAAGGTACCTGATTACATCTCACAAGTGATTACAGTGACAAATGGGATGAAAACGCGTGGAGAAACACTCTTGGAGCAGACAATTGTTGAAAAGGTATTAAGATCCCTTACTCCTCAGTTTGATTACATAGTTGTAGCAATAGAACATTCAAGAGATACTAACATTATGAAGATTGAGGAATTGCAAAGTAGTTTAGAGGCACAGGAGTTGCGTTTGACTGAGAGGAATTCTGAAAGAGAGACAGAACAGGCTCTTAAAGCTCAAACTACTAAGAAAAATAATGATAAGTCCAATTGGAAAACTAAGAAACAAGCATGGCTTGAGAGAAAGAATAAGAAAACTGGTGATAATGTTAATGAGAAGGCAGAATCATCAAATCAAGGAGGAAAGAAATATAAGAACAATCAGAAAGGAAAAGAGAAATTTGATAAGAGGAAGAATCAATGTTTCAATTATGACAAGTTTGGCCACTTTGCTGATGAATGTTGGTCAAATAAAGAAAATAAGAATGAAGAAGCTAACGTAGCTCAAGGTGATTCAGAGGAAGAACCTGTGTTACTGATGGTGACCACAAATGAGGATGGTGTAGTGATAGATTGGTGGTATATGGATACAGGCTGCTCCAACCACATAACAGGGAACAAACAGTGGTTGATTAACTTCAATTCCAGCAAAAGAACCAGAATTAGATGTACTGATGATGAGTACTTGACTGCTTAGGGAATGGGGGATGTCCTAGTAAAATTGAAGGATGGCAGAATTGTATTGATAGAAGATGTGTGGTTTGTGCCTGGCATGAAGAGCAATTTGATGAGTGTAGGTCAATTGCTTGAAAAAGGATACTCAGTGACAATGGAAGATGGCCAATTGATGCTATTTGATTGTGAGAAGAGGTTGATTCTGATTTCACCACTGGAGAAGAACAGAACCTTCAAGGTGAACATTGAGACAGCAGAAACACACTGTCTCAGTGCAACAGACATTGAAAGTGACAGTGTTTTGTGGCACAAGAGACTAGGACACCTAAACTTTAGGAGTTTAGGACACTTGAACTCCAAGAATTTGGTGCAAGGAATTCCTAAGATTGTAACACCAGAGAAATCATGTGGTGTGTGTATGAGAGGCAAGCAATCAAGGCTGCCATTCTCATCTGAATTGCCTCCAAGAGCCACTCATGCCTTAGGAGGGGAACATTCTGATGTGTGTGGACCTTTTGAGATACCTTCACTTGGTGGCAACAAATATTTTGTTTCCTTTGTAGATGAATTCACAAGAATGATGTGGGTGGCACTTATTAAGTTCAAGCATGAAGTGTTTGCTGAGTTTAAGAAGTTCAAGGTGAAAGTTGAGAAGCAATGTAGTCATCAATTGAAGGTACTTAGAACTGATGGTGGAGGAGAGTTCAACTCAAATGAGTTCAAGGAATACTGTGAGGGGAGCAGGGAATTGAGCATGAGGTCACTGCTCCATACACACCACAACATAATGGTCTTGCAGAGAGAAGAAACAGGACCTTGCTTGACATGGCAAGGAGCATGTTGAAGGAGAAAAACTTACCTCACACACTGTGGGGTGAGGCTATTGCTACTGCAACATATATACTTAACAGGTGTCCAACAAAACAATTGAAAGAATTAGTGCCACTAGAGAAATGGACTGGGAAAAGACAGAGTATTAGTCATCTCAAGGTGTTTGGATCAGTATGCTTTAAGCATGTACCTGATGCAACTAGAAGGAAGTTGGATGATAAGAGCAAGATCATAATACTGGTAGGTTACCATTCCACAGATGCCTACAAACTTTATTGCGCTATAACCAACAAAATAGAGATTAGCAGAGATGTATTGGTGAAAGAATCTGAGATGTGGGATTGGAGTAAATCTCAACCTAGTTCTAGTGAGTAAACACACAAGAAATTGCAGAGGATGATCCTGCAGAGCCTGTCATTGATGAAACTGTACCTGTGAATGAGGTACATGGTGATGAGCAACATTCTGATAGTCAATCAGATGATGAAAATGAAGAAGAACCAGTGCAGGTTCAAAGAACACAGAACCAGACAGTTGCCAAGAAGACTGGCAGAGTTTGAATTGTTTCAAGACACTGAAGTAGACAGTGAAGGAGAAATTATAAATTTTGCATTAATGGTGGATGCTGAGCCTGTCAATACTGATGAGGCACTTAAGGTGAAGGTGTGGGTAAAATCTATGAAGGAAGAACTTGAGGCAATTGAGAGAAATAAAACTTGGGAATTAACTGTTCTACCTAAGAATAAGAAAGCCATCAGTGTGAGATGGATTTTCAAAACAAAATTGAAGCCAGATGGATCAATTGCTAAACACAAAGCCAGGTTAGTAGCTAGAGGATTCCTACAAAAGTCTGGTTTGGATTACTTTGAAGTATTTGCTCCTGTAGCTAGGCATGAAACAATAAGGCTGGTGATTGCTATAGCTACAAGTAGGAATTGGCCTCTACTACATTTAGATGTGAAGTCTGCATTTCTGAATGGTCCTTTGCAAGAGGAGGTTTATGTGTCACAACCTCATGGTTTTGTGATAAAGAGTAAAGAAGAGATGGTGTACAAGCTACATAAAGCCTTGTATGGGCTTAAACAAGCTCCAAGGGCTTGGAATTTAAAGATTGATTCGTTTTTTCAGCAGCAGGGGTTCAAGAAGTGTGAACAAGAGTATGGTGTGTATGTGCAACACACCTCTAATGGCAATGTCATGTTGGTGTGCCTTTATGTTGATGATATGTTACTGACAGGGAGTTGCATTACAGAGATAGAAATTTTAAGAAAGTGTTGATGAAGGCATTTGAAATGACTGATCTTGGCAAGTTGGTATATTTTCTAGGAATGGAAGTTGTGTATACTGCCAAGGGAACAATTGTACACCAGTTGAAGTATGAGATTGAGTTACTTAAAAGATTTGAGCTAATGAATTGCAAGCCTGCAATTACACCAGCAGAAACAAACCACAAGTTGGAGGCTGACAGTGATGGTGAAGATGTGGATGCTAGGTTGGTTCCTTGAGATTTCTATGTAACACTAGGCATGATATTTGCTATGCAGTAGGAGTAGTGAGCAGGTTTATGAGTAAACCAAAGTGGTCACACTATCAGGCAGCCACTAGAATACTTAGATACATCAAAGGGACACTGAGATATGGAATTGTTTTTCCATCTGATGTAGCAAGCAAAGTTGCAGAGTTGGTCTGCTACTCTAACTCTGATTGGTGTGGAGATAGGGTAGATAGGAGAAGCACTACAGGCTACTTATTCATGTATTTTGGAGCTCCAATTTCATGGTGCTCCAAGAAGCAACCAGTGGTTGCATTGTCTACTTCCGAAGCAGAATATATTGCTGGAGCTGTGGCTGCTTGCCAAGCCATTTGGTTGATTAACTTGCTGCAGGAACTGAAGTTTGACATACACACTCCAGTGAAGCTGATGATTGACAACAAATCAGCTATAAGTCTTGCTAAGAACCCAGTGCTGCATGGGAGGAGCAAGCATATAGACATAAAGTTTCATTTCCTGCGCAATCAAGTTAAGAATGGAGTGCTTGAAGTTGTTCGCTGCAGCACTCAAAAGCAACTTGCAGATATTCTTACCAAGGCTATCAAGACTGATCAGTTCCTTATACTGAGAGATGCACTTGGTGTTATTGCTTTTGAGAATACTAATTAAGGGAGGGTGTTGAGAGTAATTCATATTCTCATTGTTACTTCTCATTGTTACTGTTTTACCTATAGGAGTTATTGCCTTGTTCATTTACAGTTTTTTACTGAATTTCATTTACATGTCATTAGGAGTAAATTTCATTTCCATTAAGACAGTTAAGATCTATTAACTGAGTATAAGTGCTTTTGTAATTCTGTTATCATCAATACAGTGAATTACTTCTCAATTCTGTGTGTATGTGCAACAAATGTGCAACAATGGAGTTTCACCATTAACTCCAACATTTCTTTCCAATAATATTATGGTATGCCGTAAATGAAAAGTTGTGATTAGGTGTTAACCTAGTTAGGATGCCTTTCTTTATTGACAATAAGCATACCATTTTCCCTTGAAGAAAACTAATATGTTCTGTATTAAGATTAATGCTACATACTAGCTGTATGAAAAGATTGGAGAATGTGGGAGCGAATATTTAGAAACTTCTAAAATCAAATATTTTTGAATACATACATTGTGGCAGAATAAGAACCAATATAAACCACTACTTTACGCAATCCTGATTCTCTTTTGGGAGCAACTACTGAGATTTAAACGAAGCACTACTAGCTAGCTAGCTAACTTATAATAATTCCTATTCTAATCCACCTGCTTTATGATGCCCTTAATTAAAAATTTAGAAAGCATTATTGAACCACGTAGAAAGTAGCTTGAATCTTCTAATCTAGTTTAAAAAAATGGTGTGCATTTGTCTACTGTATTAATGCATTTTTGTTCCGGATTGGGCCCAGAGGCCCAATCCGCTTGACAAACGCCCAATGCGCTGTGGATCCAGCCCAGCAAGGAAATCACGGTTACGGATTCGAATCAACAGGCCAGATCCTTTTACCCCGATCCGGCGGTTCGGAATCGGCCAAGAAATGCAGAACTCCAGACCCGCGTCTATAAATATGGCACTACCCCGCATAATCAGATACGCTTCTTTCATTTGTACCTCTCACTGACTTCTGATCGCTGACTTTGGCATCAGAGTGTCTGCAGGTACCCAACCCTTCCGAGTTCAACCTCGGGAGCCGGCGACGTTGATAGAGATCACCTCGGAGGATTGCGACCTCGAAGACGTTCTTCTGACTCCAAAGGCCTTCTTCTGACCTCGGGCTAAGGAGAAGATGACATAGAGACATCAAACAACTATCATTGACTCAAGGATCCAGGATCCGAAGTCACGTACTGAACAATTTTATAATTGAATGTTGCACACATTTGATTAAAAGCTATTAAATAAATGATATTTCTGCACAATAATTTAATGATCTATAAAATGTTTTTCAAATGGTGCTTTTTAAAATAATTTCCATATAACATTTTTATTTCGTTTTCATAGACACCCATCACATTATTGTTTGGGTTTGAGCACCCCTAGTGCTCCGTATTGAAATACCGCTTATCTAACAAAAAATAAACACCCATCACATGGTGAATAGCTCATTTTCATATGCTGGCTACATCTAGTTTATATGAAGTATACTCCCATTTTATTCTTTGATTATAAAAATAGCTAACACATATCAAAACTAAATTGTTAACACATAAACCAAGTGATTGGACTGGCACTAGTGGTTAAAGCACTTCAGTTGAGGACGAGTGGTTTGAGAGGACCCGAGTTTGATACTTAACGTGGAACGGTCATTGTTTAGACTTTACTTATTTCTTAGTCAAACTTTGTATTAATTAGAACCCATTTCTCCAAGAACTGGAGGGTCAAAGACCAAAAATAGCTAAAAAATAACATAGAGAGCAAGAGGTAAACAAGTGCTAGGGTTCCAAGTTGAAGTGCTGTTAGGGGGCTCCCTCTCTCTCGCCGACTTAGATTGCCCACCCCTGAAATCCCTCCGCCTTCTCTAACCCTTCCCTCGCCTTCTCTCCTCCCTCTTGTTTACCCCATCTCCTTCCATCCGCCATCTCGTCTCTTTTTGTCACTATCTCCCTCCTTCCCTCTGCCATGTCTTCTCCTTCCCACGGCCTCCTCTAGGCTTCCCAAAGCATCGCCAGTTTTGAGATCCCCTTTTGTTGCCGCCATGAAAGGTTCCCGCCCTCACCACCAACACCACCCTTCTTTTTTTAGTGTTGTGGAAGCAGTTTTGTTGTCTATGAGTTGTGCCTGGGTCGTGTTTTGGATTGTCTTCCTTTTTAGCTTTCTCATGGATTTGGCTACGTGAGTGTCCAAAAGTCGTAAGCTTTTGTGGCTAGAGGGGTTGAGGTTCATCTCATACGTTGACGTTGTCCTATTTCGGGTGTTTAAATCAGCTCAACAGTTGTGCATCTGCAACAGTGAGGAGGAAGTAGAAAGTTGTGCCATATTCTTGGATGGGTGTTCGGGGTGTTTCTTTATGGGTGTTGGTTAGAAGTGTTTGGGTGCTTAGGTGTTCGATCTGGTTGTTGCTGTATCTTCTAGTTTCACTCTATGTCTGTCTCCTTTCCTCTTTGGTGTGTTATGGTGTAGTCTTCGGCTTAGCAGGATTGTTCAAGGTGTTTTGATTTCTTTGGTGTCTTGGTGAAGCCTCTATTTTGCTGCTAGTTTTGCTTCTTAAAAGGTTTTTCGGTGTTGTGCTCACTTGGATGAGTGGTTCCTTCATTTGAGTAGGTGTCTAGGAGTGGAGCTAACATGGAGTTTTAAGCAGAAGCTGAGGTATGTGAGAGGCTTCGGATGCCTCTTTGATGGTTCTGTCCTTTGGTTCAATGGTTTTGTCCTTTAATTTGGTTCGTTGGTTCGTTGTTGGTTCTGTCTTGTGGTTCTTTGAAGTGGGTGTGGTTCAATGGTGCTGGCTATGTTTCATGTTAGGTTTTTAGGAGTTATTCCCGCTCATTGGTGTTGTGTTACAAAAAAATGGAGCTTTGTTACTTTGCGAGTTGATTCTGGTTAGAGACAAGGAAAATCGTTCTGGCGTAGGATGTCCTTTTCGTTGATCAGTGCATAAACACTTGGGTCGTTTCTTGGTGTTCTTTTCTAGGAGTGTTTCCTTTTACTATTTTTTAATGTGTTCGGGTTTGATTTATCTATAGTGTTGGAGAGGTCATCTTAATTTACATGTTTTTGTGATTAATTGGGCTAGCTTTGATGAAGTGCTTCTTGTTGGGGTTATTTTGGTGCAAGTTTAGTGGCCTCTATGATTCTTGCCTTAGGTATTGTTTATTATATTTTGGGTGCTTCCCTGTGGGAGTGTGGGAAAGGATTTTCCATATCCGTTGCATGTAGTTTATTTTATTAATATTGTTATAAAAAGGACTTTGCATATCAGGAAAAAAGGACTTTGCATATATGTTTTAATTTTAACTATACATGTGATAGCACGTGATAGTCGTGTAATGTTATTGAAATTGAATTTTTTAAAATAAGTTCTTTGATAAAATTATTAAAAGTAATCAAAGCTTTTCTTTTACTAGGGAGTGTGGTTGAGAGGTTGGGTTCATCCTCCCTTAATCAAGTGTCGATAGTTCGATCAATCCTCACATTTGATCTATTAAAATAATCACTAAATATTATTTAAATCACCTAAATGTACAAGATGATAATATCAATATGAAATATAAATATTTTAGTTTTTAGGTTGTTTATTGACGCTTTGAATCTTATCGGAAGAACTGAATTCTCAAATCTAAATAGTTTTATGAAAACTAATGGTCGAATCGTAGGTACATCATTCGTTTTCCTCCAACCACATTCGTAGGTACATCATTCGCTTTCCTCCAACCACATTAAAAATTGCAATGTGAATAGGTACATGAGCTTTGCAGTAATTCTTTAAGATCCTCAATATGCAAATACGTGTGGACAATCAATGGAACTCCATGTTTCGTCGCCACCCCACCATTTTTAGGATTAAAATAAGATGAGAGGACAAAAAAATACTCTATTATTTTTCAAAATTGGACATACAGATATGGATTAGAAGAAACAATAACGACGCATCATACCATACTGCTCGGTAGATACATGAGTTCCTTATGGATCTTATGTGCTTATGAAAAATGATTTTTTTAATTGTAAACCCTTTTTTTTATAAAATTATAATAGTTATTAATTAATAGTAGTTATAATAATAATAATATAATAATTTTTTACTGTGTTATAAGTGTCAAATATCTACCGGATTTGTCGGTGACTAATCTATACCGAGAAGCTTTGTTGGCCACGTGTATATCCGACTTTGCCGATCCGTGTGATCCCAACCGAGTTTCTATCAAACCCAAAACTCAAACTTGAGACGTTAGGGTGGGATCTGAGTCCAGCTACCGCTCTAAAAACCCTTGTTATAATAATAATAATAATAATAATAATAATAATAATAATAATAATAATAATAATGCAACTTGCTGTTTTCTAAGATTTTAATGTGAAAGAAAAAGGAGAATAACACCCACTCTTACTTTTTTTGTCAACTGAAATGACAAAAATACCGGACAATGTACGCTATCAATTGGTCACACCTAAATTTGGATAAAAAAAAAGAGTACCAAAAATGTACCAAACTACGAATACGTATGAGATTCAGAGGGAATACACATATAATACGTTTATTTTTTTTTATTATAAATGAAGTTTAGTGTTATACGTGTATGAAAAATTTAATTTAAAATAAAAAATAAATATATTATATGCGTATTTCCTCGGTATCTCATACATGTTTACATTTTTGATACACTTTTTTTATCCTAATAACGTTTTTCTTGATGAAATTATCAATACAATGCACACCTAGTCATAACCTCGTGAAAGATAATCTGTAAGTAATTATTTAAGTACTCTTTAAGACTTTAACCCATCTCGTAAGCTAATAGATGGTCCCTCTCAAAACACTTGAATGAAATAGGATGGATCAAATGAAAAAATTTATTGCAGCCGTCCTAGTTAGGGAGGACATAGGGGGGCACAAATAGAAGAAACATTGGCGTGTTTATCATAGCAGAGATTTTTAGAAATTAGATTAAAATCTCTTAATTTCTTTAGGCTTAATTACAGTTTTGGTCCCCTTATTTTCACCAACTCACGATTTTGGTCCCCCAAGAATTTTTTCACGAATTTAGTCCCCCTATTTTCACAAATTCACGCTTTTAGTCCCCCAGAAATTTTTTTCACGAATTTAGTCTCCCTATTTTCCAAATTTGTAGAATCAAAGTCTCCCCCCTAGTTTGGTTAAAATGGACGCTGGGATGTCGGTCACTTATCCTGCGTGGCTGACAGGCTGACTTGCTTGCTAAAATTTAAATATAAAAATTATTATTATAACAAAAATTGTTTTCTAATTATTATATTTACTAATTACTAAAAAAAAATCATCTTTTTCACTCAATACTTCCTCTCCCTTCATGAACCCTAAGCCAACAAACTCAGCATCGTTCCTCCAAAAATAAAGAATAGTTTTGTGTTTATAAAAGTTGATAAATTTTTGTAAAAAAAGAATTTAATAAAGAACAATATTTTTGTGAATTTTGAATTCAAATTTTCTTCATCAAATTTACTTGATACTTGATTATCGATGTGAGTTTTGAATCTCTCAAAAAGACATTTTCATACATATGACAGGACCAAATTCACGACAACGTGCTTAAGGGGAGGAAGTATCAGATGAAGAAGAAGATGGAAATTTTAATTATTAAATATAATAATTAAAAAATAATTTTTCTAATAAATAATAATTTTTATGTTTAACTTCCAACAAGGCAAGCTAGCTTGTCAACTACGTATGATAAGTGACTGACTACTTAGTGCCAATTTTGACCAAATTAGAGGGGGACTTTGATTTAACAAATTGAGAAAATAGGGAGACTAAATTCGTCAAAAATATTCTTAGGAGGGGACTAAAATCGTGAGTTGGTGAAAATAGGGGGACTAAATTCGTGAAAAAAATTCTTGGGGGACTAAAATCGTGAGTTGGTGAAAATAGGGGGACCTAAACTGTAATTAAGCCATTTCTTTATTACATACAACAAGAACTAAACCGAGGGAATATAGTTTCACAACAAAAAAAAACTGGGAAATATAGACTGTTGTCTTGTCTTTTGTATGTTGCGCATGCAAATATGCAATGTCTGAGATTAGTGCTTAACTTGCACGATAACCTTAGCTTCGACCCGTAAATTTATCTGGAGAATCACTGATTTTTAAATGAAGCACCAATTAAAACATTGTAATTACTAGAAGTTATACAAGAGACTAACAAGGATTTGTCTGAACCGTAACTGATTCATCCTATTCAATTTTCAAAGGTTTGGAGTTTGAGTCGTGAGTGTAACAAAAACTCTATTGAGATTGGGAGGGAAGACCATACATACTGATAAAATCGAGTAAACACATAATCAGTCGAATTCTCCGTGTAGATTAATCACCTACAAAACATGTGGATATAGCGCACCAATTTGAGACAAACTGATTTTGCTAAAATGAGGAATAAAATGGGACATGAGACTATACAAAAAAGATTTTTTTTATAAGCAAAATATTATATTATACAAGGAAAATGATATACGTATTGGATTGGGATTTTAAAAGACTTTTTATTATTAAAAAGTCTTGTGGTATTGGATCAAGACTTTTATGTAGTATAAGAAAGTATCGTGGTATTTGATTAAGTCTTTCAGATTTTTTTTTTAAATGGGAATCTTTTTTTTGAGTGGTGTTACAAAGTAACAAAAGCAAATGAAAGGAAAAAAAGGAAACCAAAAAACCTACCAAGCTTGTCTCTCAAAATGGGAGAATCCAATCCTGGAGGGGGTGATTCCAAGGAACATTGTTAATGTGATAGTACCTGCACACTGCATAGCCTCAAAAATCTGGATGATAATCAATGCATGGGTATGTAAGGCATGGGTGTTCGCAGCAAGGCAGAGATTAACAGCTTCCAATCAGTCACTTTCACAAACAATTTGTGTAAAACCTCTAGCATGACGAAGTTCAAGACACGTACTGATAGCCATCAAATCCCCGAAAAGAGCATCACCGCCGTCGTGTGAGTACGAGAACCAGTAATCCACTCACCCGACGCAGAATTCCACCTGCTCCAATACGTGGAACGCCTTCCAAAAAGCTCCCATCAACATTTATTTTAACCATATCAACTGGTGGATGAGATCAGCGAGCCGTGAGTCTAGCTGAGGCAATATCAAGACCCTAGTTAGGGAAGGAACTCATCATGAGACACATACACCTTAAGAATTTCATGCAGGTGCCAAGGTTGTTCTTCAAAGATCATGTTATTTCGACAACACCACACCTACCACAAACTAGCAATAAAGTTGTACATTGACTCATAATGAACGATGTCATAAATTCAGGTGTCAAGATCTGCTTGCAGAAAGAAATTGGCCGGTGAATCCTCATTCCCAAAATGAAGCCACACCTCCTTGGGAATCTAAATCTTGTGGTATTCAATCGAGACTTTTTACAAGTTACAAAAAGTCTCGTGGTATTCAAAAACTTACGGATTTTGGACGATCGTGTTATAAAATGGATTTTAAAGGATTTTGGTGGACTTTTCTCGTTTATTTTTAGGAATAAAGTCTCACAACCTCATCTGAGATTTCTCAAGCCACACCTCCCTTTTTTTTTTACTTTTTATATATTTTAAGAAACTTATTTTTAATATTTGATTGTAAATAGTGTTTAATGAATATATAGAAGATGGCAAACATTGGTTTCTTTTGTTCTGTTTATTGAAGTTCAATGGTTCAACGTAAATTCAATCTTACAGGCACACATAAACAACATAAATTTTGTATTTTCTCTATCAAGATTTGTTTAAAAATCTAATTAACATTAAAAAGTACAAACACACATTTACTAATTTCAGCCATTGTTGTTAACTTCAATGATCAAGTTGAAGTTCCCAATTATGAAGAGTCGAGAGTGATATACGTTGCAGGAGTATAGTTTTGATCAGATATGTGTTAAGTTAGTTATATTACATTTGATGAATATAAATTATGTTATTAAAACTCTTTAAGACTTTTTTCATATTATCTATCGATGTTGAATTTAAATATTTTTGTCAATGTTCCTTTTTTATTTTTATGATCTTCTTATTTAATTTACATTTATAATTTAATTTTTATCCCCATTTATTACACTATATATTTTACACAAATCAGATTTAGCTAATCCCGTGCAACCTAAAAATGACCTTCTTGGAGCAATCCCTTAGAACCCAATTGTAATTAACAGATGATTGAATTATGCCTCATTATGATTATTTTTTTTTTTTGTTCAAAGGAGGCCCAATGACCAAACATACTCCCACACTAGGGGATGGGGAGTGGGTGGGAAACAGATCGAACCTGCCAACCACACATTAATGTCCTGCAACTTATACCATCTAAGCAAGTTTGATCATCAAGAACTGGCTTATGCAAAGAAAAATTAATTTCGTGACAAAATATGTAAAGTGCGACCCTTATCAGTGTGTTTGGGTAGTTTTGGGTTTGGAAAAAATTGTAAGTAGCAATCACAAACCCTTCTTCTTTAGCAAACCTCCACGTGCTTCAGAAGACCATCACAAATTCTCGATAGGAAAGTTGTTAAAACAAGAGAGAAGTAGTTATAGAGTTGAATTTAAAATAGTTGGGAGATTTTAAATAATAATTTTAATTTTTTCCTTGAATTTTTTTTGTTTTCATTTTTAACAGAAATTACTTAAGTGGGCATTTTTTCCATTTTAAAATTTAACCTCAATTTATATCACTAGCTAATTTGTTTCATCATATAATTTTGTCTATTAGTTAGATTTGTTTTTTTATATAAAATTCTCCAATAATATACTGCATATCAAATTGCTCAGGTACGTAACAAATCCAAATATGAATAATGCTATCTAGTTTATCATAAAGATGTCTGGTGCCATCGCACAGAGTAAGTTCTAGTTTCTCTTTTAAAATTCTACTCCAATACACGCCCCTATATGTATGTTCTAAATTACTATTAAATATATTTTTTTTTAGGGACATATTCTTTTCATCTTTTGCGCCGAATCATATATTCACATACTATATTATTGGGCCGACTATATATTAAAAGTATACAAAATCCTTATAAGTAATTCAATTAGATGAATAAGGATATAGAATCGAGAATGAGAAAACGGGGAGGACTTTAGATACTAAATTGTAGTATCTAAAGTCTACAATTTAGAGTAAGAAGTTTTCTTTTAGAAAATGGGGAGGATTTCAAATATTCAATTATCACTTTTTTTTTGTTTATAAAAATATAATCCCTTGCTTTTTTAGTATAAAACTTCTCTAAAACATATTTTCTATATAAAATAAGTTAATTCACTTTAAATAATTCTTATTTGTATACGGTTTGGGGTTGCTATTTGTATATTGAGCCCTTTTGATGCTTGAAAAAAAAAACTTAATATAACAGTTTAGTAATGATATGAAGTTTAAATTATAGACATACATACAACTTTCATCATTTTTCTATATCATAAATTGATTTTAAGAAATAATATTATAATATGATAAAATATTGACATATGATTGAATTTTTCTCTAAAACATATTGATATCATTTAAGTTTATTGTGTTTTTTTTGAAAAAGGCAAAGAGATGTATATAATATATATGGTGTGTTTTTAAGGAACACGAACCTATATACATATAAACAGAGATATATAGTCACAAGCAGTAACCGTGCATGAAGCCAAAAGAAAACAAATGTCACTCTGAATCAACTACACGAGTCCACACCTTTGTAGGAACAGTAGAGCCACACAATCACTAACTCCTATCTATCCCCTGGACATACATTCCATGGGGCCACACACCACTCATAAAAAAAGGCAATGACTAGACTTAGTCTTAACCGGAAACAAATTCCAGGAGTAAGACTTGATAAAAAAGAAGGTCTCAGAGGGATCTAGAGTTTTATTCGAGAAAATCACACTACTACAAAAATGACTTTTGGAATCGGTTGTTTGACACATTTAGAATCGGTTATTGGCCGATTGGTATAGTCCCGATTCTAAAGGTGGGGACATTTTGAATCGGTTAAATAACCAATTCCAAATGCTACATTTTAAATCGGTCATATAAACAACCGATTTGAAAAGTACTGAAAATACATTAAGAATCGGTTCTTTACATAACCGATTAGAAATGTCACCTTTTTGAAAAAAAAAATGTTTTTAGGTAACCTCATAACCTATCAGGTTATCATAAAATCAAAATCTTTTATGCAAACCTTTTATAACCACAATGAACTATAAATTAAAACTGTTTACATCATGATGAATCTTGTCAAATAAACATGGTTGATTGATGTTATAAAAACTCAACAAATATTTACATGGGCCGCCAATATCAAAATCAAAATCCTTTATGCAAACCTTTTACAACCACAATGAACTATAAACTAAAACCTGTTTACATCATGATGAATCTTGTCAAATAAACATGGTTGATTGATGTTCTAAAAACTCAACAATTGTGAGAGCAATGGAATCGATGAATGAGTTTGAGAGAGCAGAGCTTGTGAGAGACAAGCTGGATCTGTGAGATCGAGAGCGAGAGAACACGGCGTGAGATACTGAGAGAGATTTGTGAGAGTGATGGGGGAAACTGAAAGGGGGATTTGGAGCTAAGGCTTAAGAGGGATGAGCGAAACGTGTGAGAGGGAAACTGAAAAATAAGGGATTGTGAAAAAAGTTAGTAATGAAATAGACATTAATAATCGGTTGTTTACAAAACCGATTCTAAATGTACATATTACGAGTCATGTGTTTAAACAATCGATTCCAAATGTCAAAAAAATCTCCCACACCACCGTTTAATTACAAAATTGCCACCGCATCCACTTTTAGAATCAGTTATCCAAACAACCGATTCCAAATAGTGCTTTTTAAAGCT
Source organism: Astragalus glycyphyllos (assembly GCA_963573325.1). Classification (NCBI taxonomy): domain Eukaryota; kingdom Viridiplantae; phylum Streptophyta; class Magnoliopsida; order Fabales; family Fabaceae; genus Astragalus; species Astragalus glycyphyllos. Next base: position 14,277,141 of record OY754311.1, read on the forward strand.
GATTTTTGCACTAGTGTCACCCCATTCCTAGCCTCCCAATTAGCCCAGAGGACTGAATGTCAGATCATGCTTAGGTCCTTTCTTACTTTTCTAGGACTTACCCCGACATAAAGAATATCAAACAGAGTAGGAAGATCAGGCGGGAGCACCACTACCAAAACAGATGATTCTCCGACTCCAAATTAGGTCCTCCACAAAGGGCACAACCAGTGGCTGCCAGATCAAAAATTACTTGCCTACGAAAGAGGTTAGCCCGAGTTGGGAGCCTATTAAGTAGGGCACGCCATGCAAAAGCAAGTACTTTACGAGGCACACGACTACTCCACTGTTTATCTAAAGTAAATAGCACTATCAGGTCCCTCGCTTCTAAACTAGGGATGCTATTCAGTAACATCTCGTATGCGGACTTCACAGAGAAAATGCCACTTCACCCATGGGATTCTATTCTGGGTGGTGGATCCACCCCACAAAAAGTCCCTCTGGATCCGCACCACCTCCTCCCACACTTTAGTTGGCATCTTCATAAAAGATAAGTAGAAGACCGGTATTCAGAACTGAATTAATCAGGACAATCCGGCCTCCAAAACTAAGGTACCTATTCCCCCACCCCATGAGTCGATGCCTTAAGGTTTCTAACATAGTTTGTCATGTGGATGCGCGCATGTGGCTTGCACCTACCGGTAGCCCAAGGTACTTAAAAGGGAGTTCACATATCCTACAGTGGAGGAATCACGCATCCATTTCAAGGAAGGAGTCCTGAACATCTACCCCCATTGGGCAACCCTTCAAAAAATTTACTTTCAGTCCCGAGACCATTTCAAAGCTCCTCAGAATTGCCTTCATAGTCCACATGTTCCCGACAGTTGCCTCCCTATCAAGAAGGTATCATCCGCATACTGGCGATGAGATATCTCCACATGTGGGCTCCCCAGCTTGAACCTCACAAACCTATTCTTCTCAACTGTGACACGAACTAAACTACCAAGCCCCTCTACAACCAGGAGATATAGGAATGGGGCAAGAGGGTCACCTTGTTTGAGACCAACTCCATTCACAGCTCCTAACTTTACAAGGTAGTCAGCACATTGGTTGCCTTGTCTAGAGTTGTGGATGAGCCTAAACCCCCAATTCTTTTGCATGTAATTCCCAATACCATCTACATCGCTACTATACATATGGTGAGCCCTAACACCTTTCAAAACAGTTAACTGCCATGAGAGAATTGTTGGGAGTCCAGGGGAGCACAGGGTGCAACAATGAGCTAGGCAATGAACCGGACCACTAAGAGACTTGGACACCACATCTCAACCCAAAACCTTAAGGTGTTAGGTATATGGGTCCCCTCTCTTATATATCCTTCATACAACTCATTCATAGCCGATGTGGGACTAACCACTCACACTTGAACTTCCAACATCTCCCCCTAAGTGTGAGTCACCCACATCACTATACTTGATCCAAAATAGGATCCACTCACCGTTCCCCCACCAAGCCGAGCCATGGCTCTGATACCACTTGATTGGGGAGTTCGGCGGAGCTCGGGGAGAAACACCGAGCTATCCAATGAACTGGACCACCAAGAGACTTGGACGCCGCATCTCAACCCAAAACCTTTAGGTATTAGGTATATGGGTCCCCTCTCTTATATGTCATTCATCTAGCTCATTCCTAGCCGATGTTGGACTAACCACTCACACTTGAATTCTCAACAATCCTTGTTGGGAGTCCAGGGGGAGTACAGGGCGCAACAATGAGCTAGGCAATGAACCGGACCACTAAGAGACTTGGACACCACATCTCAACCCAAAACCTTAAGGTGTTAGGTATATGGGTCCCCTCTCTTATATATCCTTCATACAACTCATTCATAGCCGATGTGGGACTAACCACTCACACTTGAACTTCCAACATCTCCCCCCAAGTGTGAGTCACCCACATCACTATACTTGATCCAAACTAGGATCCACTCACCGCTCCCCACCAAGCCGAGCCATGGCTCTGATATCACTTGATTGGGGAGTCTGGGGGAGCACGGGGAGAAACACCGAGCTATCCAATGAACTGGACCACCAAGAGACTTGGACGCCACATCTCAACCCAAAACCTTAAGGTATTAGGTATATGGGTACCATCTCTTATATGTCATTCATCTAGCTCATTCCTAGCCAATGTGGGACTAACCACTCACACTTGAATTCTCAACAATCTCCCCCCTCAAGAGTCAGTCACCCACATGGCTAGCCTGGGATCCAAACTAGGATCCCGCTCACCGCTCCCCCCACCGAGCCGAACCATGGCTCTGATACCACTTGATTGGGGAGTCCGGGGGAGCACGGGGAGAAACAATGAGCTAGGCAATGAACCAGACCACTAAGAGACTTGGACACCACATCTCAACCCAAAACCTTAAGGTGTTAGGTATATGGGTCCCCTCTCTTATATATCCTTCATACAACTCATTCATAGCCGATGTGGGACTAACCACTCACACTTGAACTTCCAACAAGAATCATAGATGCAAAAAACTTCCTTAAAGCCTCCATTCCAACACAAAATAATACCAACGAAAATGGTCATGATTTCCGCATACACAGTATCATCCTTAATAGCTCCAGAGTAGTCTCGTTGAAGAAATATACCATTGTCATCTCTTATAAGCCCTCCAAACCCAGTGTGACCCGAGTTGATGAACTTGATACCATCCATGTTTAGAGTAACTACACTAGGAGGGGTCTATACCAAGATATATGACATAAAGACTCTACCTGAGCATTTGCATTCACAATGTAGTAAGAACTATGTATGCGTATGTATGCGAGAAAGCTGAGCTTCAAATATCATTTTTACATCTTCAACCTTTAAGCACTTGTTCTAAAAAATAAGAGTGTTTCTTGCTCGTCAAACCAGCCATAACATGATATGGATGTCGACTCCTACGTGTTGGTGTTGAGACCCACCAACCAAGTCAACTCATCACTGTCTAGTGTCAATGTAACATGTACACCAAACCTCAACCAAATTTGAGAAGGTACTGTGCATTCAAACAAACAATGCACCATAGATTCTTCAATCACACCATGCCTAAGACACAAGTTTCCACAAGGGATACCTTTGTTACTTAAAACATGCCTCGTTGTTAAAGATAAGTGGCCCACTTGCCATAGAAAACATTGAATACTTGTTGGTAGCTTAGTCTTCCATATCCTCCCTCTAAAGGACACACGATAAGCACTGCTCACAAAAGAAATCTCAGTCAGTGAATGAGACCAAGTACACATATTTAGTAGGGTTGAGAAAAGTGGCTTGAAACCACCCAAGGCTTGAATAATGTCTTGTAGTAACAACATGTATAAGATCTCAAGTTGTGAACCCTTCTGTTGCATGTTCCATAAGTAACGAATTCTATAAGTTGTGTTGTGAATATCCACCACACCAACCAAATCACCCACCCCTTTATGCATGACCCACGGATCATACCATAATCTTGTATCGTCTATGCCAACCTTAAACTGAAAGTAATCTTGTAGCAAGCATATTCAATAGCATTCCAAGTTGGGGATCCATTTAGTAAATGATCCAACACTAAGTGGTTTTGTCTAAGGTATTTCCTCCTAAGACTTAAATCCATAATTTTTCTTTGTTATTAAAAATTGAGTAAGTTCTTGATTAGCTTTCCTAGAAGAGTTGTATTATGCTCTCTAGCCTATTGTACTCTGAGGCCTCCTTTCTTCCTAGTTGTGTGATTTTTTTCCAACTCACCATATGCATAACTTTGTCACCTGCTCCCTTCCAAATAAACCTTTTAATGGAGCTATTGTTGACTCATAGTCATATGTATATTGTTGCTCAGTTTTATGGTAAGAATGCTAGTCTTTGTTTGTGTTTTAGTCAACTTTCACAAGGAAACAACTTAGATTACAATTGATGTCTTTAGGATTGCATTGTAAGTTATTATCCTCTTTTCTAAGTGATTTTTGTAAGAGAAAATCTTCAATTTGATGTTTCGTTAGGTAGCAAACCAAACAACTTGCTTAGCAACGCAACAGAGAAAAGAAGAAAAAAATCTGGGCAGTTTCGTGTCGCAAACATCTAGGATCATGTCAAGACCAAGGCAAACATCATGTCATCACGTCGCGACTGAGTTGTATGGTGTCGTGATGGACTGTAGTTTTGACAATAATTTGAGTAAGTTCTTGATTAGCTTTTCTAGAAGAGTTGTATTATGCTCTCTATCCCGTTGTACTCCGAGGCCTCCTTCCTTCCTAGTTGTGTGATTTTTTTCCAACTCACCATATGCATACCTTTGTTACCTGCTCCCTTCCAAATAAACCTTCTAATGGAGCTATTGTTGACTCATAGTCATATGTATATTGTTGCTCAATTTTACGTAAGAATGCTAGTCTTTTTTTGTGTTTCAGTCAACTTTCACGGGGAAATAGCTTAGATTACAATTGATGTCTTTAGGATTTCATTGTAAGTTATTATCCTCTTTTCTAAGTGATTTTTATAAACGAAAATCTTCAATTTGATGTTTCGTCCGGTAGCGAACCAAACAACTTGCGTAGCAACACAACAGAGAAAAGAAGAAAAAAAATCTGTGCAATTCCGTTTCACAAACATCTAGGATCGTGTCAAGACCAAGGCAAAAATTATGTCATTGCGTCGCGGCTGAGTTGCATGGCATCGTGATGGACTGTTGTTTTGACAGCAATTTGAGCAAAAATTCATATGTTTTTAGGGATTCTTGTTGGCTGGGAAATTAAATAGGGTTTTGGGTGCTGCGAAAGAGGAAGAATTGGAGCTTCTCCACCCTTTGCATGGCCTACTTTGGAACATTTTGAAGCCTAGGTATACTTTTACTAGATCAGTACACCACATCGCTAAGGCATTGGTTAACTTGTGCTTCATATCATTAGCTAAACATGAGACTTTTATCTACTAACTTTCATACCCGAAAAGCCATAAAACTCATTCAAAATATTAGAAATAATCTTTGCTTGGCCGTGATTAATTTTTGCAAAGAATAAAACATTGTTAGCGAAGAATAGATGCGAGATGCCTGGCCCTTTATATGCACGATATTGAGCGGTTTCCATTCTTTCATTTGCATTTCTCTCTCAATCATGCACCCCAACCTCTCCATACATAAAAGAAATAAATACGAAGACAAAGAAATAAAATTCCTGGGAGGACTAAAGCAATGATGGGTCCAAAAACGCCATATAATACTAGGGTTTCAGAAAGAAAATATTAATCAATTCTATCATATGCTTGTTCTAGATCTAATTGAATCACCACATCAACCTAGAAGAAGAATAAATTAATTGCCTTGGATTCGATTTTTTTAAAATTTTTAAATGAAATATAGATGAAAAATATAATTTTTAATCTATTTAGAGATGTCACATACTAGTCAAATCAATGCTATAATAGCCACATAGGCTTTATTAATGGGTCACACTAAAACTCAAAAAAGGCCAATGTAATGCATATTTTGAAACTTAAAGGATCTAGTCGGGAGAAAAGCTTAAAAGAATAAATCAAAACTTCAAATTAAGTTAAATGCCTCAAAATTCCACAAATTTCTAAGTAACCAACATAATTATACGCATACAAACCACCTACCATGCCACACCAGCGTTTGATAGCTGGAATGGATGGAGGTTTAAAAAAGACCAACGTTGTTAATATTCTAAAACATAGAAGACTGTGCGAATCCGAAATTGATTTAAAAACGTTGTTAATATTCTAAAACTTAGTCTACGAACAATTTAATGGGTACTACCTTTCGACTCGTTTATAAGCAACAAACAACTTTTTAGATATATTGAAAAAATGATGTATTTAAAAAGTTGTTTGTTGCTTATAAACAAGTCCAGAGGTAGTACAATGGTGAGAGACTTAGTTGACCTCTCATGTTAGAACCGTCAATTCATGACAAAGGTGAGTGTATATATATTTATTTATAAGCAAAATATTATATTAAAGGGAGTACAAGGGGTACCCCAATCCATACAGATACAACATGCCTCATTAAAACCTCTCTGAGCAAAAAACTCTGTCGGAGAAAGACCCAAGGAGGAAAAAGAGTACTCCAAGATATTTAGATGAAATGCCAATTACATCAATTAAAACATACAAGATGATGCTCCCACCAATCAGAAATCTTAAAAGCAGAATTGCGACATTCTATGATTATGAACCAACTTCATGTTATAAACTTAACATAGTTAACAAACCACCTGGGGATTAAAAAACCGACCTCTAAAAAAATATGGTTCTGATGAAACCAGATACACCACATAACAACTATTCAAAACAAGTACTTCAATCTACAAAGCTTCTTAAAATCCAGCCGCAAACCATGCGTCTAGAAATTCGCGACACCAGATAGAGTATCTGTAGCCAGAATGCCCAACTAATTCTGAATAACAAATGTGAGTTTATATCATTTTCCATATCAAAATATAACAGCTGGTGGTATACTTCCGAGTGCACGCGCGCACACAAGAAAGCCAGGAAAGTCAAACCGTCGAAGTGTCAAACTTCTTAACGTTTCCTTACTTCCAAGCCATTTGTTTTTTTCTTCATATTCTCATTTAAAGTTCCTTAATTAAACCATTAATTTTTTTTACAACTTCGGCTTAGTTTATCCTTCACTAATCAACCCTCCCTAGTCCCCAACTCCATCATTTTCTCTTGTTCATTTTTTTTCTCTCTCTTACTTTGAAGACCCAATCCTCGAATATATCTATAAAAAGCCCCCACCATTCTCTATCTTCTTTGTAATAAGCCAAAAACCTCTTTCTCTTTCTCTCTCAAATCTCTTTACTTCCTCAACTAAAACCAAACCAAAACCAAACCAAAGCTACACAATCCTTCTTCTTAGATCAAAAGCTATACCCTATTTTTCATATATATCTAATATCCAAAGTTGGATAATCAATCAACTCATGGAAGTTAAAGGAAGTGTTAGCAACTCAAGTACCACCATCATGATTCAAAACGAAGACGAGTTGGACCTTCGACGAGGCCCTTGGACCGTCGATGAAGACCTTGCCCTCATCAATTACATTGCTAATCACGGTGAAGGTCGTTGGAATTCCCTTGCCCGTTCAGCAGGTAACTTTTTTTTCTTTCGAATTTTTCCTTCTATGATGAAAGAATAATAAGAACTATTATAGGCTATACTATAGCTATTTCATGATAGCAATTGTTGAAGAGAAATTATAGATTTTCTTCAACTCTAGCATGCCTTGCCTTGTCTTGCCTTTCTATAGCTAGCTAAAGCTTCTATATAATTGTAGTGTGAAAGCTCCTTCACTTCTTGCCTTCTTTCTTCTATCATCATCAATCAATTTATATGTGGAAAAGCCAAAGTTTGCGGTTTTCTTCCATATATGAAGAGCATCATGATGGTAGTGGATTATGTTAACAAGGACTTTAATGGCATATACTTGTGTGTAGTGGTGGGACATAAAAAAAAGAATTAATAATGAGATGAAATATATTGCTATAGGTGTGGCTGATATATAATTGCTTGGCAAAAAGAAGAATAGTTAATAATGACTTGATATTTTGATAGCACAACGCAATATTATCATATATGTTCAAGAAAAAAATAAAGTACACAAAAATTCACCTTTATTTTTTCCTTATTAATAATAGTTTGCTAGCTCTCAAGAACTTTACCAATTGAAGTAATTTCTTTTTCTATTGAAGGACTCAAACGAACTGGCAAGAGCTGTAGATTGAGATGGTTGAATTATTTGCGTCCTGATGTTCGACGTGGTAACATCACACTTGAAGAACAGCTTCTTATTCTTGAGCTTCATGGTCGTTGGGGTAATAGGTAAGCCATATATGCATGCATTACATTATTTGAATTTAATATTATTAAAAATATGAAATTAGCAACCAAAGTTATTAACTGAGATAAAAATATAGATGGAGATTTCATGGAATCCTCGAAACTGAAATCATAGAGTTTGAAGCAGGAGATCTAGAGTTTAGATCCTAAGAAAAACCCGCATTTTTTCCTCATATTAATGAACTAAAGAAAGATGAATATCATATTTTCTATCTTTGAATTTTAATATTCTAATTTGATTTTTTTAAAGGTTCATAATTTGATGAATGTTTAAATGTTGATGAAATAATATTTTTATTTGATAAATTAACTTGTTGCTTGGTGAATCAGATGGTCAAAAATTGCTCAGTATTTGCCTGGAAGAACAGATAATGAGATCAAGAATTATTGGAGAACTCGTGTGCAAAAACATGCCAAACAACTTAAATGTGACGTGAATAGTAAGCAATTTAAGGATGCCATGCGTTATCTTTGGATGCCACGATTGGTAGAGCGGATCCAAGCTGCAGCAGCCGCCACCACAACCGCAACCACGACCGCCACAACTAATGGTTGTCCAGCCTTATCCACAAGTGTCACTACAACCGTCACAAACAATACCACCACAACATACAACCTTAACAACGATTTTAAGGATAATAGTGGGAACATGATGTTAACTCCAGAAATCATGAACAACAACAATTTATCTGGTTCACATGTAACACAAAGTTATAATACTACAGAGAATAGTAGCACTGGGACAGCAGCATCATCAGATTCATTTGGGACACAGGATTATTACAATGTTCATGTTGGTAGTAACAATAATAGTAACCCTAATTATGATTACTACCAACAAGCTCAACAATTTGGATTCGTAGATTGCATCACTAGCCCATCTGGGTTATTCCCTCAAGAGATGGATTTCAATTCCATGGAACCAAACACTCCTTGGATTCAAAATGGGGACACATCCGACAATTTCTGGAATGTTGATAACATGTTTCTCTTTCAACAACTCAATGACAACATGTGAAAAAAAAAACAAAAAAAAATCATGAAATTTACAGATGGTAAAATTATAAAAGTAGAAAAAATGTGGAGATAGAATAAATTTATATGTAGGACACACATGTTACATGTAGGTTTATAATTTATAAGAACAAAGAGAAAGGAAATGTGAATTACGTACTTAATTTGATAAGTTTGTAGATTTTTTTCCCTTTTTGTTCTTTAATTTTCCTTATTTTAGAGGGGTGTGGGAAATATTTGTAATTTAAGCTTTTCTTTATGTAAGATTTCATTCTTTGAAATTATCAAATATTAAACTCTCTATTCTATTATATATTTGATTCTCATTTTAATTCTCTATACCTATCTTGCTAGTGACTGGCTAGTAGCTAGTGAGTGAATTATTTATAGAAATGAATAATCGTACAAATTAAATTAATTAAATAATAATATAAAGGCGTGTGAATAATTGATTCCACACAAGACCCCAATCCTCTTTTTCACTTGTCAATTTATACTATTATTATATATAAGTAATCCTCCACTTTTGAAACCCTGTCCATGGGACCTGAACCAAAATGTTTCTAGATTGTAAAAAGGTGGTGAAAAAAGCAAATGTAGTTTTTAAAAGACATGGTCTTGTATTATTGGTGTGTATAATTAGCTCCAATGCTCAAGGTGGCTCTTATTAACGACAAAACCATTAATTAAAAATATTTTTTAGTTCCGATCATTGTTGATGTAGAGTCCGTTTGTTACAATTTATTTTTGAAAGTAATCACTTGTTTAAAATAATCTATTTAAAAGTTTTTTTTATTTATTTATTACAATTTTTTAAAAAAATAACCTAAAAATTGCATTAAATGAAAATCTGATTTGAGTAGCTTTTCGTAAAAATAATCTTTTTAAGAACGATTTTTTTTAAATAATAGATTTTAGTATTTTTCACAAACACAAAAAAAACTTCTCATTTTATTAAAAATCTCTAAAAACTAGTCTTTAAATTATTTAACAACATAATCACTTATTTTTTTAATCTAAAACAAACGGGTCTAACATTTTTAATAAAATACAAATCTCTGCTCGTACTTAGAGACAAATTTCGCAATAACCAATATAAAGTTTGTTACTAAAGGAGTCGAATCTGGGAGTACCAGATTGATCATCTGTGTCTTAGGATAGTTTATACCACTTAAAATATTCCTTAAAATGAAAAGTTAATTTAAGCACAGTCTCAGTGGTGTATCTCATGTGGTTGGAGTTAGGAACATTTTTCGTCTGCTCTCGAGTTCGAATCCGGTATGCAACACTCCCAATTCTCATTTTCCTTATATGTGGCAATTGTGTCATCCTCTTAAAAAAAGTTAATTTAAGCATAAGGCTCTATTATTATGATGGTTAATGATAAAAAAGCTTAACATGCCACCTAAGTATGATACCCTAATTAATCGCACGCTTAATTTTGGTTGGATTTCGTACGGACAAAGTTCCACTAAGTGAGATCCAAAAATTACTAACTTTAAGTCCAATCCGTGTCATACAAGGCTATATTGGAGTATTAAGATAACAAAAAGGGTAGTTTCGTAAATTGAAACAGTGCACGTGCAAGATGAGTTGCGAAAACGTGGAAGAATAGTGAGAGAAGAAAGATGGTGATGGCGGCGGGGAATCTTTGTAGGCCGCGTGCCTATACGAGAAAACCATTCATGTGGTCCCGATTTCTAAGGTGTTTAGAAACCGCCACGTGTTCTTTTTTAAACAAGTTTGTTGATTTTTCAAAAGAAAGAAAAAAAATTAAAAATCTCAAATTGTAAAGAGAACTGAACTGGATGAATTGACAGTCCTGTAGCACTAGCAGCCGCAATATTTGCCCAGATAGCCCCTCTCTTCTATTACTTTTATTTTTATTTTTATTCAAATTAAAGTTAAAACTAGTGTATGACCAATGGAGTATTATCTTTTATTTAAATGAGAATTTGAAATTATAAAATAATAATATCAATAGTTAAACTTAAAGATAAAATAAAAAAACTCATTCATTTTTGTATATTCAATTATGTAAGTTAATATAGTTAAGTTATTGCTTATTTTCTTTTTATGATGTATCTTTATATAAAATAATATAAATGGGAGTGCTAAATTATTGCAACCTAGAAAAATGGGAGTGAGTTGATAATATAAGGGTATTTCAGATCTAACATATTATTTTACCATAAAAATTAGCATTATTAATTATTATTTTTAAGATCTTAGCATAATCTTAAATGATAAATAAACAAGACTGAGGGATTCGTAGATAACTTAATATGTTAATAAGCTTCTATTTGCCCCTACAAGATTTTAGGTATTGTTTTCATTAAGATAACTTTTTTAAATGAATGTATAAAGTTTTTTTTGACAAATGAATGTATGATGTTGTAAAATATAAAAGAGAAAATAAATGGATACTAATTCTTTTGCTCTTCTAATTTTTATCAGTCCTCAACATTAAACACATAAAATAACACAATGAACATTAGATTTTGGGTTTTTGAATTTTTTATCATATAATTATTTATTTTGTCAATACTTATAATATTTTTCTTATACTCTTTTCAGTCTCGAAAATAAACAAAAAAAATCCTATTATATGGTGGTCTTTTTTTGATACAATTGAAATGATAAAAAACAGGAACTACTCTCTAATTCTAACTACCCTGATAGCATCAGCTAGAAGCATAGAGGATACATCAGCAAGACAATGAGCCCAAGTTTGAACTTCAGACACCATATTGGCCCCTTGTTTGGCTAGCCAATCTGCGCAATGGTTTCCTTCGTGAAGAGAGTGAATGAATGATATCTGCCAGGATAAATTTTTTAGAGAGCGTATATGGTCACAGATAATTTTATCAAAACCTTGTTGATGAGCAACGTTAAGCCCTTGGGCAATTGCCTGTAACTCTGCATTTATATTAGTAGTGACACCACAGCTACCTGAGAATCTGAGAAGCCACTGGCCAAGATGATCCCTAAATAAGCCTCCAAAGCCCGACCTTCCAGGATTACCAAAAGAACTGCCATCAACATTTAACTTAACAAAAGATTCCGGGGGGGGTTCCAAGAGATAAGACGAGTTTGTCTAGGAGATTTAACCGAGTCAAATAATTTATCAATGGAGTCCATTAGGGTACGTATTCTACTGATGATCTTCCAAATCTCCTATTTGGTATCTTCAAACACCTCAGCATTCTGGGCTCTCCGAAGCATCCAACACGTTGCTGCAAAAAGTGGACCGTAGGAACTTGTTGCATTAGTCTTGAACCATAAGCCTATTTCAGTTATGTTGAAGTCTGCTAGGGACAAGAAACCAAAAAAACTGCCAAACAGAGGAAACTCTAGGGCAATCCCTAAGTGTATGAAGAATGTCCTCACTGAAGTTGCCATACCTCTGATAGGAGTTATCCAAGGTAATATTTCTCGAAAAACGAAAAGTATTGGTTGGCAGGCTATCCTGCATAATAAGCCAAATAAAGTGCTTGATGTTTTCAGGTAAATTTAGCTTCCAAATCCATTTCCAATCGTGATTGGTAGTGGTTGTGTTAAGTAGAGGACTATCTGTAGTCTGAAGAAGCCAGGAATAAGCACTCTTTGCAGAGTAAGAGCCATTTGGAGAGTGTTCTCAGATGAGGATATCTCTAGAATCATTGTTGATGAAAAGGCTCTGCATCTCAAGTTTGATGTCATCAGGGATTTGAGTATACATGCGGTCGAAATGCCAAGAATTATTGTGTATGTCGACAAACGAAATCCTTGAACTGATCCTACCCTTATGAAGCCATTTTTCATACCAAAGGGAAATATCACCTTGGCCAACTCTTGTAATATAACCTGGTTGGAGAATTGCAGCAGCTTTTTTAATAGAATTCCAAGTATACGATGCCCCCTTGGCCTGATAATCTTCAAAAATGTTACCTGTAGTAGTATAATTCGCTGATAGTAGCTGAACCCAGAGTTTCTCAGGTTGATGGATCATCTCCTAAACATGTTTGCCAAGCATAGCAGTATTGGCTAGCCTACTCCTTCTCAATCCGAGACCACCATTGTGGACAGGGGTGCTAACTTTACCCCACTTGACCCAATGACAATGAGAACCACCCCAAATAAACTGGCGAATAATGGAATCAATTTTATCACAAACTCCTTGGGGACTCCATAAGTTATTCATGGTGTAGATAGGCATAGAGCTAAGGACCGATTTTGTCAAAGTAATCATTCCTGCTCTGCTCAACAAATTGCTCTTCCAACCCGCTAGACAGTTGTTCACCTTGTCAAGGATAAAAGAGAAATCAACGTTGGTCACTCTCTCTTGTAGCAAGGGGAATCCCAAGTATCTGCCAATGTTATAGGTGTGGTTGAAGGCAATAATTCATTCAAACTTGGCAATTTTTGATCGAGGAAGATTCTTAGAGGGAAGGAATATAGATTTTTGAATATTTATCTTCATACCAGATGCCAAGCAAAAATCTTGGAGAACCTTATTAACAAGCCTTACTTGATAGGATTTTGCTCTAGTGAAGAGTAAGCAGTCATCTGCAAAGAAAAGATGAGATATGACCGGACCATTGTTGTGTGAAAACAATATGTGCAAGTATACACAATCGTAACAAGTAATAAAGAGTAAGTAGAGATTGTTCCCACTAGGATTGTTGAGTTCTTTTCTATATTTAATTAGCAAGTAAGCTAGTAAGTAAAACAAAGTAAAATAACAAGTTGTAGAACTTAGTTTTATCAACAAACAGTAATTAAGATAAATGATTAGTAGAAATCCAGAATGAGAGTAAGTTGGGAATGCTTTCACTATGCAAATTCATAATAATGCTCAAAATGCTGTGTTAAGTGCTGCAGCACTAGATGCTGCCGCAATGCGCATAATTCCTTAATGCAATACACTAGGCTTTAGTCACTCTGACGTATTCCTAACTAACAGAGAATGATTATTACCCTAGGCTACAGAAGAACAAGCAGCGTTACACCTAAGTGTTGTATCTCATGGCTTATGCCTCTTCTATTCCTAGAACTCAAGCAAGGAGCACATGTATTCCTAATAGTGCAACATACCATGTTATCTTGTGAAGATCTAAATACAAACCATTCCTGAGAGTGTATTTCTACTTAGATTAGACGGCCAACCCTAAGCTAAGATGGATGTAGTAAAACACACAAGATAAAGTGCTCAACACAATAACATAAGCATCAAGAACATTAAGACTTCATTACATAGATCTAAACATCCCAACTAAGAGTATTTAGCTCATGATGAGCAAACAACACAAGAAATACAACTCAAACATAAATGTTAAAGCCATAATACCGAAAATACAAGGAAGAAAGATACTAAGAAGAGGTAGACTGAAGATTGGCTCCAAGAACAGTAGCATGGAGGTTCAGATCAGCTCCCAAATCCACGAAAATCTCCAAGTAAATCAACTCGTGTATTGCTGCAGCATCACTCCCAGCAACAGAATTTCTACCTTTTATTGTGAAAATGGAGCTTGGAACGAAAATGGAGAGAAAGGCTATGTCTAACCCTAGCCTCCTTTCTGAACCAGCCTCCCAAATGAGGAAGATGAGCTCCCTTTTATAGAGCTAGGGTTTAGTGATTAAAGAAATGTCATTTGGAGGCTCTTTTTGTCATTATGTGTGCCTAGGAGTACAAGTGACCAAATAGATGGAATATTCTTGGCATAATAGTACCCATTCACTGCTACAGGACGTGCCTGTCCTTTTTGACAGCTAGCAGGCGCTGAAATCCGTGTGACAACATTTTGTCTCTCATTTGTCGCAGAAATGCAATGCTGCGGCACCTGATGCTGCAGCAATGAAATACACACATAAAAGCACAAAATGGGGCACCAAAGTGCTAAATGACTCCAAATCATAATTAATTCTTCTTTTACACTAAACAACATATTTTAACTATCTAAGCACAATATTACTTTAAAACTCAACAATTTAAGCTAAGAAAGCATAAATAACTCTATATAAAATAGAGGTATCAACCATTAGGGGAGATTTTGATCGGTTGCCACTGGTTATCATTAATTTTGGTTTGAATGAGGAGGGCCAGCTTTTCCATACAAAGAAGGAAAAGATAAGGGGACATAGGATCACCTTATCTCAACCCTATTGTGGGAGCAAAGCTATCTAGCTATCTAGCTTCTTACTATATGGTGGTCGAATATTAAATAGCAACGCTTTTTAATGGAGGAAATTTAAATTTTGTCTTCAATTTCCTAATTGCAAATGCTTAGTGACGAAACCTTTTTTGTTCATTTTTTAAATTTGTTAACTCTTTTTCATACGAGACTACCATATTCTGTATTGCTATATATATAGGTAATTCTAGATAAATTACTCATATTCTATTCTTTATCTACATAGTTAATTCTTATACTTGATTTGCTAATTTATTAATATTATTTTATCCTACACTTTCTGGTTCATAAATTTAGTTGGTTTTGAAATTTGAGTTCTTCCCAAATCAATCTAATATTCTTGGTTTATTTATGAATGTTCCGATCTTAGTTATTTCATTTCTTTTAGGATAATATTAAATCTTTCATATATCTTCAAATAAACTTGGAATATCAATTCTTTTATTATCTCTGAATGAAATACAACGATGTGAATTTGTTAATGCATGATTAACATAATAAATAACTGAAAAGATTTTATCTCCCGATCTAATTTGTGTTTAAGATTGGGTGTTTGGTCTAGTCTTTTAATATCTAAAGGTATGCCAGTATTTAGATGTATTTCAAATTTTAATTTGGCGTATGTTAAATTTCTTTCTTCGTACTCCAAGTTTTTATCTATTGGATCAGTAATTCTATCATCCTTTAATGTTAATTCCATAGGTGAATTTGTTCCTTCTCAGAAAGTTGTTTTAATTAATACTTGTAGCATTCTATTTTATTTCTATGTTCTTCTTTCTTTATATTTCTTTTCAATTCTATATGTTTCATTTTATTTAATAATTGTATATAAATATGTCGTTGAGCATCTTCTATATCGGTAGTTGTTTCACTAACTATTTTCCCCCCAACTTATTTCTTTTTTGGTATTTCCATCTTTTGTCAATATCAAATCTTCTTTTTGTATTTTCCATCTTCTTTGTTATTTTGTTAATGTTCTACATCACATATTTTTTCCTCAATCCACTAGCATAATTATTCAATTAGTAAAAATTTATGCTTTAGTATAAATATATAATAAATTATAGTAGATATGTAAAATTGACAATAAATATGATTGATAATCATACATAATTATATATTTTACTTGAGAACAACACGGTGCAACTTTCTCTTTTGAATGGAATATTTTGACAAGTAAATATGTGTATTTGGATGCAAATTATTAACCATATAAACAAATGGTGTTTTATTGAAAATTGAAATATAAGTATGTATCTTGGACAAGGAACACTCTTTGGTACCAAAGAAACTAACCTTTTTTTTTTAGAGAAGCAGAAAATTATGTTAAAGGGGTACAAACGGGCACCCCAACCGATACAAATACAATGAGCCTCATTAAAATCTCATTGGGCTAAAACCCATGAGAAAAAGACCCAAGGAGGAAAGAGTACCCCAGGAAGAATGAGACAAAATGTCAAATTACACTGATTTCATACAAACAATTGGGTTTCCCACCAGTCTAAAATCTTCACAGCTAAATTGTAGCCTTCAATGCTAATGAACCAACTCCAAGATATAGTTTTAACATGATTGACTACCATTTGAGAATTGAAGACTTGATCGTTAAAGAGAATATGGTTTCGATGAATCCAAAGGCACCATGTGACTGCCATCCAAAATAAATACTTCAACCTCCCAGTCTTCTTGGACGCTAACCTGATACCATGAGCCCTAAAATCGCCACTCCAACAAGAGAATCCATGAGCACAGTGCCTATCCAATTATAAATAGAAGTCCAAACTAATCGAGAGCACCTGCATAAAAAAAAATAAATGAAAAACAGACTCATCCTGCTCAAAACAAAAAGGACAACACGAGCCATGAGGGTCCTTAGTGATACCCTTAGAAATAAGAGCATCTCGGGTTGGAAGTTTTCCCAACAACAATCTCCATCCGAAAACCTCCACCTTGGTGGGAATCGGACGCTGCTACATATCATCTAGAGCACTTTGAATGTCACTATCCATCCTATCATGATTTAAAAGATTCAACAATAGAGCATAGCAAAATTTAACTCTAAACACATGGAAATTATCAAGCCTCCAGTGCCATTTATCTTGCTCGGAATTAACGAGATGGAAAGAATTTAAAATGTCCAAAACCATATCAGAGTCAGCCCTTTCCTCCGCAGTCAAAGCACGATCCCAGACGAAATTCCAACGCCAAGTGTTATCAACCCAATACACATGATCCCTAATGCACCCGTTTTTAAACGTTGTCAGAAGGAAGAGACTAGGAAACAAGTCCTTAAAAGTATCAGCACTAGCCCACTTATGCAACCAAAAGGAAATCAAATTCCCCCTACTCAACATCGGCCTAAGACCAGAAACAAAAGCACCCTGCCACGAAGGCATGCCATCTTCCAAAAGTAATAAGTCTATCAACCATAAAGAATCATTGGTACCGCCTCTAGAATACGAGAGTAACACTAAGAGACGACTCTCTTAATTACAAACGTTATCCTTTTTCTCTCTATGATCAACTTGGCTTGGGTAAAGCTTTCATAAGTTTCTCCGTTGTTGCTTCACATGACACCTTCATATGACACTATTGCTTCACCTGACACTGTTCACAAGTGTCTTCTAGTCTTCTCTTACTTGATCAAATTATTCTAAGTGCTTTGTTAGATGATATCTAATTGCTTTTTTAATATTTAGTCTTTCTTCGGTAATTCAGTAATTATATTCTGCAAATTTCATCTACCATCAGATAAGTATTTCTTGTTTATAAGGTCTTTTATGATTATATTCATGAAACCTGCAACATAAGTAGAATCTGTTCTGACAATAAATTATTTATCAAGCTCATAAGTACGATGCTTTTCTAGCATTCGAATTTGTACCAGTGTTTCTTTTCGTGAGTAGGATAATTGATTTCACTATATGAAAAAGTTCTAACGACACAATAGTTCTTTTTTCTGTCCAGGAGGTTTTGCTTTCATAACACCTCCCCAACATTCATTTGATGCATTAGTTACAATAATAATTAGAGAAATACTACCAACACTCTCTTTTACACCCTCTATCCAGCACTCATTCAATTATTGGTTAAAATTCATGTTCGTCACAATAAATTAATGATTTTATTTCCAAAATGGTGGTTACTGACAGATGATGTAATTTAGAGAGATCCTAACATAAGTATTTTAACTTAGTAATAAGTGCTTCATCCTCCATGCTCCAAGACCAAAAAACATCCTTCTTCAATTTTTGTTGAAGTAATTCCTTTTCGGCTGCAAGATTTGCTATAAAACCTTCATTTGAAATATAGGTTAGTAATCCAAGAAATCTTTGTAGCTCCTTGTTATCCTTTATTTTAGTTGGAAAAATCCGTAGCTTTTCTAATACATGTTTTTGCATTATTATTTTTTCTTTTTTGATTTCAAGTCTCAAATAATTAATTTTGTTTTGAGCGAAAACAAGTTTTTTTTACTTATGTTCCGGCCAGGATGACTTAGCTAGTACAACCGCTCGGTTCTTGAAGGGCTTTGCCCAGAGAGCAACCGGTCGGCCCCAAAGTCAAGCCTCGTCCTCCCCAAAAAGGAATGAGGTGCAATCAAAGGGGAAATATCCCTGATTTCCCTCCCCTATCTGTAACGGTCAACTCGACCATAATTACATATTAGTTAGTATTTATGTACAGTGTAATATATAAACTACCCACTGAGGCCAATAAACGGATCCCAGATTTATTCTCTCAATCCAATCTCTTAAACACACACAGACACCCATTCGGTCCATTTCTCATCCCGAGAAACCTACCGCAACAACTTAAAACTACTCCATGTTCAATACATTTTTCTAGTTCTAATTTCATTTTATTAGTAAAAACTAATATATCATCAATATAAATAAGACAAAAGTTCTTAAATTCCTTTTATATTAGTGAATCCTTTCTTTGCAAAGAAATTCATGGCGATTGTTTTAATTTCAATGGAAGAACATTTCATTCATATTGACCTTGGGGGCAACTAAATGTTGTGTGGGTGCCTTAGATTTTTCTATTAGTCTTATCTGGTAAAATTTTGATTTACGATCAAATGTACTAAACCAGTTCATATTTCCAACTCTTTCAATAACTAAATCCTTTCTTGGGAGAAAATATGCATCTTCTATCGTTGCATATTTTATTTGTTTATAATTTATTACTATCCTTATCTTTTTCCTCTTTCTATTTCATTTTGATTTTCAACATAAAAGGTTAATTGGTGCTGATTGTTAACTTTTTGAAGGTTTTACTAATTATTTATCACACATATTTTTAATATCTTTTTGTTGGGTATGACCCATATGCACTAGCACACCATGGCGTGAAATTGGCACGCAAATGCGTGCGCTAAAGAGCAAGTGTGTGCTCTAAAGAGCTAGCACGCCATGGCGTGACATTGACACTCAAAAGTGCACACTAGCTGTAGAACTAGAATGCCATGGCGTTACATCGGCATGCAAATGCGTGAGCTAAAGAGCAAGTAAGTGTGCTGAAGAGCTAGCACGCCATGACGTAACATTGGCACACAAATGCGTGCACTAGGGGAGTAGTAAGGTTCAAGGGTATTGTTGTAATCTGAACCTCGTTAGTATAAATACCTATTGTAACACTGAAACCCTCAGCTTTTAATCCTAACTTCACTCAAGCAATAAGACAGAACTACAGATGCTTTGTAGTCGCAGACGTAGACAAAGATTGTCCGAACTGCGTAAAGATAATTGGGGCCATTGGCCCCACATGATGCATAATTTTACTTATAAATTATAAATACATGTAATAATTTAGTTTAGCTCTCACAAAAAATTAGATATTGTCATCACACATAATTTTTTAAAAATAAATTTAGAAATTCACAATAGATGAATAAAAGATGTAATAAGTTGCTATTTAGCTTTATAATTTGTAGAAGTTCAGGCATTTAATTTTTTTGTTATGAAATATTGTACTCCCTAAAAATTTATAATATTTTTTTGATAAAATATTATAGATTATGTTTTTCCCCGGCCCGCTACGGAAAACTTCTAGATCTGTCACTGTTTACAACTATATAATAAAAACACTACAAAATTTAAGCGCTAAAAATAATATATGTTAAACCAAATGGCTTCCAATAACTTGTGGATGAGCCCTGAGGGTGACAAGCTCGTCTTCGTTTCCATTAACAACAACTACGTTGACATCTAGATATGGATGAAAACCCTGTCATATTAACAAAAACTTTGCACATTTACCTAATTCATTTAATTAAAGTACCAATAAAGGAATACTGAAGTTTCAATCCAAAGAAAGATAATCATATCATTTGAACCAGAAAAGAAGAAAAAAAAGAGGACTAGAGTCAGAAAATATTCAAGAACTAGAAGCAGCTGGAAAGAAAAACGAACTTGTATGCAGAGGGTACGAAATGAAACAAACAAAGGGTACTATAAGCATAGGAAGAATAAAAGAGTCAACAAGGAAAGGACATACACACCATAAGCAGGAAGAATCAGCGCCACAGATTGAGAAGGAGTGTACGGTGGCTGGACGGAAGTAGCACGAGAGCCCAAAACTAAATGACGCCTAAAGCAAATTTTGAAATGAGACCTTTTATATTTCCAAGTATAATAATTTGTTAAATTAAAAAACTATAAATTACGAAAAACGATTTTTCACGCAGCATAGAGCAAATATTAGTAGAATTTTTAGTGACACGAGCGAGGACTATTTTTAAGAGCAATTAAGAGACTATAAATTAACGTCTCGAGAACTAACCGTAAGTTTGAGAACTAACCATTAATTCATTAGTTCAATGTAAATTGCAAATGGGTAAAGCCACAATAAGTCATTAAACACTCCAAAAAATGATTAACAAGAGAATCCATTAATTATAAATAGAAATGATTAATTGTTACCCAACTTCCACATTCAAGCGCAAAAAGGTGAAGAGAATGAGGTATTTTGATTTTTTGAGGCCTTTTTTTGATTTAACAAACTACTTTTCTGGGGGCCCAAAGGCCTAGCTTGGGTCACTTAGCCTATAGGGCCGGGCCTGAGCAGGAGAGTGCTGCCCGTGGGTTGATATTCTAGAGTTTTCAAGTTTGTTTAGCAAGGCTTGTATTACTATTCCATTCTTTTTTTCTTTACTATCAAAATGAATTACAACATAGAAAAGGGTAAGAATTAGACAATATCATTTATCCAACTTTTGAGGACCACGATCAACTAGTTTAAAAACACTCATCATCTGGTTCCCTTAGTCTTCAAGAAGCTTATACTTTTTATAATTCTCCCAAGTTGATCTCTTCAAAGTTTAAGCTACTTTGGAGTACAATTATCGTTCCTTCCATGTCTTTTGTAGTTTGACAACTATTCTATAATAAAGTTCTGCTAGATGGCAATCTCATGCTTAGAGGATGCATTCATGTTTTCAGATGTGATGTTTGTCACATGGATTTCGAAAACTTTATTCAACTTTTTTGTGATTGTTATTTTGGTGCAAGTCTTTTGGAGTTGGCTTTCCGATATCCTAAACTCTTACATTGATTCTTCCAATCCTCTTATTATAATGGATATTCGTGACAAGTATTGGAGTTCCCAACTTCAATCTATTGTGCAAGCTTGCATTGTTAGTATCTTTAGTATCTAGTGTTGTCGAAACAACACCCTATTTTATGATAAAAAATATCTTTACACGCGGCTAAAAATTAAATATGATCGTTGCCAGTTTTAGTCATTCATGAATGCTTCGTTCTGGATGCATGCCTTCTTCCATATAGGAATTCGTGATTTTTAAAACTTTCTCTATCTCTGGTAAGCCTGGTAAATCTTCGAAAATTAAAGAAGTCATTTGGTCTTCTCTTCATTCTTTCTAGGTCAAATGTAGCACAGACGGTGCAGTAAAGGATTCCCCTAGATTATTCTTTTGTGGTGGAATTTTAGAGATTAATTGTATGATATCTATTCTCAGTTGTTTATCTTTGAATATAGGTAATACAGTTTCTCCTTAACTAAAATTTTAGGTGCAATCACCGCCAGTGAGATTGTTTTCAACAAAGATTGACATAATCTTTGCTAGAGTGTTGGTGGTTCTTGATGCTTGTGATCCCTCTCTTGTTCACCAGAAGCTTAGATATAAACAAGAAAATTGTCAACTCAAAGCTTCAAGTATATATGAACTTTTGTGTTACTGATATGTTAAGGTAACTGAGGAGAAATACTCTTTTTGCTAACTGATAATTTTTCATTAATGAGGATTTACATCAGAAATCCTACCTTTCATTACCAAAAAATATAATTATTTAATTATAAACATTTATCAGTCATAACTAAATAATAAAATAAGGATTACATATCTGCTAAGGTCCCAAAATTTATAGTATAGATACCATGAAAATGATCTATTCCATCTTAGCTCCACTAACCCGTTTAAAAGACATTTGAACTTCTTGCATAATATTCGTACCGTCAAGTATTCGTACTCGTTTTTAAAACTATTGTATCACCCACAGGTGATGATTGCATATATAATTCAGAATTCTATAACATGAAAAACTATTATATTGATTTTATTTGTTATTGGAGACTATGATGTTAACAAGAAGAAGAAACTTGGTCTTTTTTGTTGTTTAATGAATACAATTTGTTGTAAAAGAAGGAAGACATTTTATGTTTAATGGTGTATGATGTGTTTAATTATTAATTCAGTTAACAATTATATTGTCAAAAGAAGAGGAGGAAATTCTACAAAATTAAAAAATAAGTTATTTTTACAGAAATACATTTTTGAAAAAAGAATTATGTTATTCGTGCATATATGTGGATAAACCGAGCGGACGGATATCAGTTGAGTACTACTTTTACTTGTAGTTATCCGTTGACATTCCTTGGTGGAGTCAAACATATCGCAAGGAAGAGCAAAAATACAAAACTACAAACCAAATGCATAATTTTCAAACAGGATTTTGGTCCATTTTCTAATCCACTACTATTTTAACTATCATACATCCATGTTACATCCTTTTCATAGATTGTTCATGACAACTTCCGTGAAGCTTTATGATGAAAACCCAAAACAAAAAAACTTGGTTAACAAGTTAATGGTTTTTCAAAATGCTCCTCTCAACCCTTCACAGCCACACATTGAAGGTGCGCAAATAGAAGTTAAAGGTGACCACCTTTCATAGGTCATTGTCTTAAAAAGGATTGAAGATCTTTCCAGGCCGCAACAAATAAAGTGAATGCTTGTGTTGGTTTTCCACTAAAAGGAAAAACATATTTTGCATATTAGTGGTCTTTAAGTATGATCATACTCTAGCCACTTAAATAAATCAAACGCATATGTACATATGGGATTCAATCTTAGCTTCAAGATTAGTTTTAGGAAAAAAATTAAGTGTGATTTGTATTGCAATTGGTTCGACAAAACTATTGTCTTATGTTCTATTTTGGAAATTTTAGGTTTGTAGTTATCTCATAATTAAATATCTATGATTGGATGGGAGTGAAATAAGTATTAATTTGTAGTGATGCGGTTGAAATTTTTATAGTTTTTGTGAAAACACCAAAAATGAAGTGAACTATTTTTTTGATAAGCAAAAAATTATTGATAAGTGAGTATAAGCGCCTTGATGGTTGAAATGCTGGATTGGAGGCGCACTTGAGATACGCATCCAAACCATATACCAAAAGCACGAGCGGAGATTAGTCTTTCATTAAAAGCGCTGAGACACTCCGTAGGTAGCCAGCAATAGTCCGAACCAAAAAATATATGTACAAAGAACCAAATTTCACTAGCAAGAGTAAAAACTAAATAAATTGTGACTAAAAGAATCAGTTTCATTGAAGCAAAATAAACATGTCATAACATGAGGAGAATCAAGTATACATTTCAGTGCCAAGGAGTTCCTTGTAGGAAGTATGTCAAGCAACAATCTCCACCCAAAGATCTGAGCTTTGGATGAAACCTTACTGAACCGTACCTCAGGATCAGACAAATAGGTCAGTTGAGGTGTCTGGTCGTTCTGTTGATTTGTAGGTCGGGAACAGAGCTCATCCCGGATTGTACCTAGAAAGACACTCTGACGACCAAGTCAGTAGGTGAGAGTGAGAGCAGGAGTAAGGTATGGGTCAATAATGTACCTGTCAGCGAGGGGAGGACCTCTTTATATAGTGTCAGAAGGCCAACGCTGGCCGTTGGATCTGTGCGGGTCGATCCTGACCGTTGATCATGCAATTGTGGTCACTGCTTGTATTTTGGACCACTAATGGGTGATTTTGGGCCCTCGGCCCAGTTCAGAACACTTACACTTCCACAACTGGTTGACTAATAATGTTTTATCCTCCACACCCAAGAGTTGATGGCGCTGCCCAACCAAAAGCTCATGGCAACTAAGAGGCCATTTACATGGATTGTAATACCTCTTGAACTTTTTATTCATAAATTTTGGGTATCCAATCTTTTTGACCAAATTAGAGTGCCACTAAAAAGAAAAGAAAATAGAGGGGGTGGGGGTTCTAAAAAAGATGAGTAACTGTCAGCCTGAACTATCGTATTCTGTATCAATTGAGCGTTTGTTGAGGCAAAAGATATGATAAGTTAGTCTTTTCCTCTTATCTTATTTTATCTTATATCTTGTCTTTTTAGTTTGGTTAGAAACCACCAATATAAAATGAGAAAATAATTCTACATTTACTCTTACCATTTATTATTTTAATATATAAAAAATGAACTCTATTAAAATACAAATATAAATTAAAAAATGATATTACATTATAAATATTTAAATCTTAATTTTACAAAATAAAGAACAATTTTATGACAATTAATTTATCATTTTATATAATCTAAAAATTAAAAACTTAATGAAACTAAAATATTAAAATAACTGATCAAAAATTGAAATAAAATTATTATTAAAACTATATAAAAATGAAAATTAAATTAAATTTTTTTAACAAGTGAAATATTATTGCAACAAGGGTAATTTAATCATTAATATATATATATATATATATATATATATATATATATATATCATTATTTATTAGTCTATCTAAAATATATAATAGAATAACATATATTATATCTGTACCCAAAAAAGATTAGTATATGTTATCTTATTTCTTATCGAGTGTACGCCAAACACATGATAGGATAGTGATAAAACAATATGGATTCAGCAACAATATAACCTCCAGGTAGTTTGGAATATAATAAATAATATGGTAGAAAACAATTTTACCCTAATATGTCTAATTGAGTGTACATGACATATTCAAGAAACATATCAAAGTAAGACATGTATGCTTAGTTAATGTCAAGACAAGAGAAGAAGTTAGGAGTCCAACCAAGCTAAAGAAAACATTAAGGAATATACCAAAGAGAAGAAGGGACAAATAAGCAATGCTAAAGAATTGACAATTCAAGAAGCATTTGATCCTATCAAGAAGACTTGCAATCACTCTAATATAGAAGTATCTAAAAAGAAGCGTCTATTCAACAAAGCATCTGTCAGACCACTATGAACCTCCAAAGATCTAGCATCTGTTAGAATGTTAATTGGCACACTAAAACCAGTGTTGTGATCTGCCTAGTAGTGGCATTCGTTCATTAGAAACAGATGCATGGATAGGTTATAATACTCTAGAGCTTGGTGAAGCTCTAAGAAAGGATACACTAGAGCTTGGTGAGGCTCGAAGAAAGAACGCACATTTTCTCAATGGAAGTTAGCCAGATTGATGAGAAGACTATAGAGGTTCAATAGTGGTTAGCCTGAGGAGGCTTGTAAAAAATACTCTAAAGCTTGGCGAGGCTCAAAACACACTGTTTCTCAACGACAATTGGCCAGGATATTGAGAAGGCTACAGGGTACTCTAGTGGTTAGCCTTGAGAGGCAAATAAATAATACTCAGTTCCTCAACGATAGTTGGTCAAAATATTGAGAAGACTAGAGAGAAGCTCTAGTAGTTTTCCTTGAGAGGCTAGAATTAGCGACAGAACTTGCGAGGGAAAAGGAGCCCTCGTGAAATTTGGGCATTAGCGACGGAAACTATGGCAATAGCGACGGACAGTCCGTTGCTAACTGGTGGGAGGGAAACTGAAATTAAATTGCACGGAATCCTATGTGGTTAGTGGTGTGTGGAAAACGTGTGCAAGTATACACAGTCACAAACAAGTAGTATAAAAGATCGAACCCACAGGGATTGGATTAACTCTTATATGTTGCAAAGACTTGTAAGCTAGTGCAGCTACACTACTCACAATTTTGGTTGAAGTTGAAATGAAAATAAATTAAAGGAAAGCAAGTAAATTGTGCAGGAAATCAGTTGAGAATGATAGTTGAGATGTCTTCACTAACTAAATCACTTTTGAGTGTATTGTGCTTTCTTATGGTGCAGATGCATCAGTGTGTGCTGGTCAGCTACTTTCTTCAGAGTTTCGTTACAAGCTCTTATGATCCTGTTTTTTTGCGGTAAAGAAAGAAGTTGTCAATTCCTTTCTCGGCCCCTTACAGATAATCCAAGTTGCTTAAATAAGTTCACTCTTGCATCTTAAGATCTCACTACACTACTTGTAAGGACTATGTTAACCTAAGGCTAGGAATTAACATGGAATTAACAAGCTGACTTTATCAAAACAAGTTTAACAAAGGCTTTTCTAAACACTTATCCTTACTTAGTTCTTGATTTCTAGTTATAAGCCCATTAAGTGAATATAACTCTACTTGTTCTAAGTGATCAACCTTAAAACAAGATTAAGAATTTAAACACAAGAACTAAAGTGCTTACACCACTTGAAAACACAATAACTTTCCTCAAAAGATCATTGGAAAGTTAGAACATCCCAACTTAAGAAGTTTAGCTCATGATGGGCATAGCAAAGCAAATATATTTGAAAGAAAACATGTTGCAATAAAGGAAATTACAAGAGTATTCAAGAGAGTAAGAATTACACCAAATGAAAGACTCTTGCATATATTTGCTTAAGAATTAATTTCTTGCACCTATTAGTTCTTTGAAGAAGTGGAGAGAGAAGTTGTCAATTTCTTCTCACCTTCCTCTCAAACTAACACTAATTTAAACTAAGAAAATATCTAAAAATAACTAGAAGAAATAAACTAGAGAACTAGGATGGGAAAGAACATGAAAAAGTATATCTTCAAGTGAGGAATGAAGTCCTATTTATAGCCTTGGAGCTTTCCTTCATGTGAGGGTTTCCTTGATGACTAAAAGGTGTTAACCATGGTTACTTTTCAAAAGGTGAAGATAAACTTTGAATCCAACACTCAACCTTAAAGAGAGGTCCAACTATAAGTTGCCACATGTCCTTTAAGATTGATCCTTCATGATGGTCTTTTGATTGTGGGCGCCGCATTTTGCAAGTGGTCATGTGCCCCCATGTGACTCTTAAGCAAGCAGCATGCCAACAAAGCATTATGGCAATGGTAAGAATTGAGGTGCTTCCAATGTGGGGTTGTGAACTGCTTCGGTGCAGGAAGGTGCAGTTGCACCAAGTGCAGATGCACTATCTTCATTTCATGTGTAGTTGCACCAACTTGTTTTCTAGTGCAGATGCACTGAACAAACACATCATACATACCAATATACATATAGAATGCTAAGTTATGGACATCTTTTATCTGAAAACCATAAATGTTGTTATTTTATTCATACTAGCATATTTAACACATATTAGACTTGATTTTGAGCAATTATCTAAGTGTAGAAGCACGAATAACTCTATAAAAAATAGAGTTATCAATTAGTGATAGAATGGTTGGGTCCCTCGCAAATGAACATGTGACCGTTCAACCTTGGTAAGCGTGAGGGATTAGCGACGGAATGGGTTCCCTCGCAAAATCTGTCGCTAACCCCACTTAATGTACCCAAAATTTCATTTTTCCTCACTCTTCTCTCTCACTCTTCTCTCTCACAACCCATCTGAACCCTAACCCCTCTTCTCTCAATTCCACCACCACCACCGGAGCTCCTCTTCCTCTCTCCTCTCTCTCTCTCTCTTACGATTTCCCCTTTCCCTCTTCTTCTCTCCACCTTCTTCCACCACGACACCACCACCAACACCGGAGCCTCCCCTTTCCCGCTTCTTGTAGGTTTTGATTTTCATTTTTTATGATATTGTTTTAATTTTAATTTTTTATTGAATTTGTTTTAATTTATTTATTTTGCTTGAAATTGAAATTGGTTAGGACTGAAATTTGGTGTTTGAAGACTCACAACCGCACCGGAGTGCGCACCGTCACCGAACCACCGCACCGGACCTCAATCTCATAACGGTTAGTTTTTAAAATAAATTTGTTGTTGTTGTGTTTTAGAATTGAGTGTTGTTGTGAATTGTGAGTTATAATTGAGTGTTAGGATTAAGTGTTGTTGTGAAATGTGAGTTAAATTTAGTGTGAAATGTGAGTTAGAATTGTTTTAAAGGTTGTAGGATTGAGTGTGAAATGTGAATTAAAATTGAGTGAATGTTGTTTAGGAAACTATATTGTTAGAGAATAGAGATGATTGTTGTTAGTAATTGAAAAGTGAATTTGAATTTGTTAAATTGAAATTGTTGAGAAGAGTTAGATTGAAAATTGTTGAGAATTAAAAATTGTGTATGTTGTGTCGTTAATTGTGTCAAATTGTTGAAATTGAAAAGTGTATTATTTTAGAGTTGTTAATTGAAAATTGTTTAATTGTTGCGACGCGTGGCTGTCAGAATTCGGCCACGTGTTTGTGATCCTTTGCGACGGATTTTCGTCCCTCGCTAATTAGCGAGGAAAATTTCCCTCACTAATTAGCGAGGGATTCAATTTCCCTCACTAATTCCATTATCGAGGAGGGAATTGGCGAGAGAACTGGTCCCTCGCTAATTCCCTCGCAAATGACCATTAGCAAGGGATTTTGGTCATTTTGCGAGGGAACTGTCCCTCGCTAATCACCAATTTTTTTTTGTAGTGGGAGAAGTATTGATTAATACTCTTTTATTGTTGATTAAGACCTCAAGTATTTAAGGAAAAATCTCTC
The DNA here is from genome assembly GCA_963573325.1 of Astragalus glycyphyllos. Taxonomy (NCBI): domain Eukaryota; kingdom Viridiplantae; phylum Streptophyta; class Magnoliopsida; order Fabales; family Fabaceae; genus Astragalus; species Astragalus glycyphyllos. Next base: position 14,306,235 of record OY754311.1, read on the forward strand.
TGAATAAGGGTGGCCAAGATGTAGTAACAATTATTCTGAACTAGGATAAACATACATGTGTAATCTTCTCTTAACTCTCCCCTTACTTTTGATTGCTTATAATATTTATTTTATACAAAGCAATGATAGAGAGTACTTTTGGCTAATGACCTTTTACTTAAACGCACACACCACTACAAAAAAATCAGGGATTAGCGAGGGAAATTTCCCTCGCAAACTGACCAAAATCCCTCGCTAATGGTCATTTGCGAGGGAATTAGCGAGGGACCAGTTCCCTCGCTAATACCTTCCTCGCTAATGCAATTAGCGAGGGAATTTGAATCCCTCGCTAATTAGCGAGGGACATTTCCCTCGCTAATTCCCTCGCTAATGTTGCCTCAAAATTTGTGCAAATTTTCAAATTCTGACTGACACGTGTCTTAATTTGAATGGTTTGTTTTTTATATTTATTATTATATTATTTTTTAAATCAGTTTTTTATTATATTATTAATGAAAATTATATTATATTATTATTTTTGTGGTTGTTGTTGTTGTTGTGGTGGTGGTGGTGGTGGTGGTGGTGGTGAAAGGTGAAGAGAAAGAGGAAAGAAATTCGTAGGTGGTGGTGGTGGTGGTGTCGTGGGCGGTGGTGGTGTCGTGGGTGGTGGTGGTGTGGTGGTGGTGGAAGAAGGTGGAGAGAATAAGAGTGAAAGTGGAAATTGTGTAAGAGAGAGAGAGATAGAGAGAGAGAGAGGAAAGAAGGTGGTGGTGGTGGTGTCGCGGGTGGTGGTTGTTGTGTGGTGGTGGTGGTTGTTGTGTGGTGGTGGGTTAGGGTTTATAGGTGAGAGAGAGAGAGAGAGAGTAGAGGAAGGGAAGGGTGAGGAGGAGAGAAGAAGAGTGAGGGTGGTTGGTTGGTTGTGTGGTGGTGGTGGTGGTGGTGGTGGAGAGTAGAGGAAGGGAAGAGGAAGGGTGAAGAGGAGAGAAGAAGAGTGAGAAAGAAGAGTGAGTGAATGAGTGAGTGAGTGAGTGAGTGACGGATTTAAGTAAAAAAAATTAAAAAAATTTGCGAGGGAACTATTTTCCGTCGCTAAAAACCACTTTAATTTGCGAGGGAACTATTTTCCGTCGCTAATTTCCTTGATTCGCGTGTCAAATTCTGAATTTCCCTCGCTAATGCCAACATTTCCGTCGCTAATGGATGACATTTAAATTCCGTCGCTAATTTTTTTATTTCCGTCGCTAAATCTGGTTTTTCGAGGGACTGTTTTTCCCTCGCTAATAACAGATTTTCTTGTAGTGCACAACATCCAACGGTGTACGGTCATCATTTCCAGAAATCTTAAGAGTTTAGGTGATTGTTTGATAAGGAGGAGTTGGGTATAGGATGTAAAGGTTTAGTGGAAACTCGTCAGGACGTTGTTCTGTGATGCTTGTTATTATTGAGGAAAAGCAAAGTGTGGTAGCAGACATGTTAATCACTTGGAGAACTTTGGATGTTTACAATGATGACAGTTGAATAATAATGGTGGTGAGAAGAATAATAATGGTGGTGAGAAGGATGGTAATAAATTATAAACAAATAAATGATGCAATGATAAGAGATGCATATTTTCTCCCAAGAAAAGATTAAACTATTGAACGAGTTTAAAATATGAATTGGTTTGGTACATTTGGCAGTAAATCAGGAGTTTACCAGATAAGAGTAAAAGAAGAATCTAAGGCACTAACAACATTTAGTTGTCCCCATGGTCAGTATGACCAATGGAATGTTCTTCCAATGGGAGTTAAAACAATCACCATAGATTATCTAGCGAAGAATGAATTCAATATTAAAAGAATTTAAAGACTTTTGTCTTATTTATATTGATGATATATTAGTCGTTACTAATAAAGATTAGAAGATCATTGTAATAAAGAGAAATTAGCACTAGACAAATGTATCAAGCATAGAGTACTTTTAAGTAAGAAAAAAGTTTTTCAACTCAACAAAATTAATTATTTAGGACTAGAAATTGAAAAAGAAAAAATAATAATGCAAAAAACATGTATTAGAACAAGCTTTAGGATTTTCCAACTAAATTAAAAGATAAAAAGGAGTTACAAAGATTTTTTTAGATTATTAACTTATATTTCAAATGAAGGTTTTATAAAGAATCTTGCAACTAAACAGAAATTACTTTGTAAAAGTTAAAGAATGTTAAAATACTTATGTTGCAGGTTTCAAGTGTCATTTTTATGCACTTGACACGCCAACATTGAATTATAGTTCAATTGTCTTCCGACAACTGTGTACAAGTATTAAGTGTAGTACTAAAAAAATGATAAGTATGATATAACTCGTATATGAAGCAACCGTGAGGAGTAAAAACACATTCATGCATAAAAGTAACCAAGCATCGACAAGTAGAAAAAAGTTAAAATACACTTTTAAGAAATAATATTCAGAATCATATGAAGAAGTGATGGAAAAACTTATGAAGCAATAAACACTTGAAAAATCCTAGGGAGAGCTTGCCTATAATGATGATTCCATAAAGCAACACTATTTTTACACTCCGGTCATACCAAGCCTAGTTGTTGAAACTTAAACTATACCTAACTTGAATATTTATTTATATTTACTAAACTTAAATGAATATGTTGAGTAAAAAACATTTATATATTTAAGTTATTCAAAAAGTATCTTTTAATGGGACTTGAATTTAATTTTTCATTTGCATTATTTTATTGTTGTTACGATGCCCAACATTTTTCATTATAATTTAATAAAACAGAGATAAAATTATATTGAATCGAATATTAGAGTTTCATATTATTTTATTATTTTGTAACTTTTACCTCAAAGTTTGCTTTAAGCCTCCGTAAGTAGGTTGTCAAAAATAAGAGTTTAAGTATACTCGTTTTGAGCAGGTCAACTCGTAGACTCGTACAAATATAGCTAATATTATACCTAATATTAAAAGTAATGTAGAAATGACCTATATGCTCATATGATACAATCGGTGCACCAATAACTCAAAATATCAACTCCATAGTAGAGTAAAATAGCAAATCACCATAATAAAGTGTCATAGCCTTGTATCAAACTACATAAATTATCACACAAAATGATAAAAACATAAGTTCCTAAATATTTATGGTGAGTATAATCGATTAAACTCGGTCGAGTTTACTTGTTTACAAGTTGACTCGCGATTTCAGATGAGTGAAACTGCTAAAATTTTTAGTTTACGCAGAAATGTCTCCACGCACAAGTTAACTCAAATTGGAGACCTAGAATCGTGGAATCGCGTGATACCACGAGTTAAAACTAGAGATTAACAACTTGTCCAGAAGCGTTGGACCGGCTTCCACTACTAGGTAGATTGACTAGGGGCCCATTTGGATAAGCTTATTTTTGAGCTTATGAAAAACAACTTATGGAGATAAAGTTTTTATGTTGATTCACAAGTTCTCACTAACAAAAATTATATCTCTATAAATTGTTTTTCCATAAACTACCTTAACAAACTTATGAATAATACATAAAAACTTATTTATTTGAATAAGTTGTTTTGCATAAGCTCAAAATAAACTCTATCTAAATAAGCCCTAGATTCTATCTTTACTAAATCTTCAATATACTAGTATACTGGTTAATTTATACTAGTCAAAAGGGAAGCACGTATAAAATTATAATTACAAGCAATACACCCATGTCCCATGTTGTGGTTATCTGGATTGAAGTCAAGAGGCACGTTCTTGTTCTTGATCTCCATAAGTTTTTGATAAGACTAAAGATGAAATCATATTGCGTGATGAAACAACTAGCTAATCCCTATTTAGTTGCGTTAATAAATCGCCATTGTCTTCTAGTGGTTCGTGAATTTCCACATTATTAGTTAAGACGATAACTTAAACCATTTTAATTTGTTTGGCTACAGATTAAGTGATGGTACTGTTGCCAACTAACAAACGTGAGTGATGCTATGAAGAATATTACAGGTAACGAATTAAACAAGATATGTGTATGTGTATGTGTATGTGTATTGTTTTTTTTTTTTTGACAAAGTGTATTTGTTTTTTATAGGTTACAAAACAACATTTCAATTCCAGTCATAAAACAAAAAAGCGGTGGCTATATAACAAGACATTATTTTTTTCCCGAATAGTGGGAATACCTTGTAGGTGGAGTTATTAAAATGACATGGAAACAATATATGGGTATCAACGCATAAAAACCTACCGCATAATTAATCAACACCACATTAGCGCCTTAGTGGATTTTAACAATAGGGACTAAACGTGCAAACAGAAAATAATGGAAAAACAAAAGTGCCCAAAAAATTTAAGAAAGACAAAAAACAAAATTTGCTATATTTATAGGGACTAAAAACATATTTAACCCTAAAATATATATTTGAAGAGGTTGTGATCATTAGGGATGAGAATTAACACTAGTGCCTTGACTTTAAACAAAACAAGGAAAAGGAGAGAGAAAAAATTTCCATAGTCGATATTTTTAGTTATTTTTTTGTCAGCAAGTCTGCTACTTTTAGGCTCTATTTAGCAAAGTCAAACTGCTACTGTTTAACGGATAGGAGATAGTGTATATCGGATAAGCTCGTGGCAAGTGTTTTTTTTTGTGAGCTCGTGGTAAGTGTTTAGTACCACTAACTTATAGCATTTTTTCAATAGCATATAGCATTTTTTCACACGTTACTTGAAGTAGCGTTTGATCTTATAGTGTATAGCATTTCACTTTTTTATTTTGTTTTTACCCCCTATTAGTTTGATTAAATTCCTCAATTATCATTCATTAAATGAATATTCTATTTCATTTTTAAGCATTAATTATAAATGTCCATTTATATAATTTATATTTATAAGTCGACTCAACTGCTAAGTTTGTCAAACACTTTAAATTCAATCAGTGAGCTTATCCACTTAACGTTATGTGCTACCCGATTCGTTATATGCCAGCATATCTTCTTTTTGATAAGCATCCGATATCGTATCTGCTATATGTGGTGCTCGTGTGATTTTGAATAGAGGATAGGTCACCCACACACGTTTCTTTTTTCTTTTTTGATAAATACAAGGTCGGGTGTATGATGCCTTTTGGTTTCTCATCCTAAATAAGCTTTCTATTTTTAAAGTGTGAATGAAACTTAAGTTGAGACTTTCAGATAATTATTTTAGTATAATAATATTTTTTTATTATATATGTATATGTAGATCCATTTGTTAAGTTTTATAGGCTTTTCTTATCTATCTCAACTTTGTTTAAAAAATGGGTATGTTAATTAATTGTCGATATTTTTAGTTATTTTAAAAATAACTACAAATATTGACTATTTTAAAAAATGGTTCTTACATTATCTTTTCTTCAATAACTACAAATATTGACTATTATAAAATTCATAAATTCTTTCCATAAACATATAAAGACATTACGGGTGTTTTTAGGGTGAGTGGGCAAATCAAATCCCTTAACAGCGAACCACTAAAACTAACCGTAGGATATTTTGTAAAATGCTATGAGTGGTTAAGATTCAATCAACCAGTAGTAAAAATCTCAATGTTGATAAATTTTTATATTACATCCTACAATCATATTTAATGATTCACCAGTGAGAGATTTGATTTGCTCCCTCACCTTAGAAACACTCATTACAAATTGTTAAAAATGCTGCGGGGACAGAATGGGCTAATTCCTTGATCGAAGGGGTGATACTTCGTCCAACCCCCTCTACTCAGTAGACACCCCCCACCGTCCAATATACCAAATATACCCCTACCGTCCACATTAATTTTTTATTTAAAAACTCTTCTCTCCTCTCCTCTCACACATCCCCTCTCTCCTCTACTCTGTCCATTCTCCTCGTCCCCACCGCCCACCCTCTTCAGGCGCAGGTAAACTATCATCTCCCTCCTCTGTTCTTCGTTTCTTGAATTTTTTTACTGTGATTTCGCACGGTTCGGACATGCAGAGGCCGAACTAGTTCGGAGCACCGTGCACCGAACCCGTTCGGCCGGACAGTGCTCGAACTTCACTGATTCTCTCTGTTTTGTTTTGCAAGTATGATCCAATTCGTTACCTCGATTGAATGAAATGATGGGAAGATTACCATTCCAGATGAGATTTGGAGACTAGAAAACCCTAACGACTTTTGTTTTTGCTTGGATGTTGACCTTTATATTTTTGGTGTCAACAACATGCGCTATGTCAACATCTTTATTGATACACATGCCATATGCCAAGCGTATGGGGGTGTTGAGAGTGTGGAAGTGTCCGTAACATATATTCGGACTAGGCTGTTCAATGTCTCTAGGATTATGCTCGTGGTTGCCTCTGATGGGAGACTCGACTGATCCCGATTATCGGGCATTCTTGGCCGGCTATGATGGGAGTGGTGGGAGTGATAGTGATATTGTGAGTGATGCTGGATCCGGCTCTGTTGTTACCCAGTTTTAGTTTTTTAGTGTTGTTATTTTGTTTACCAATAATTGTAATCCCCAAAACTGATTTAGTAATAAATAAATATTTTGTTATTTAAATTTCGGTTTACAGTACTGTTTAAAGTAAACAACAATTTCAATATTATAAAGCATAACCGTACGTGAAACACGAAATACATCAAAATGATAAAAAAAACAACATAAAGAAAGGACAACGGAACAACTAAAAAGCAACTAAGAAACTAGCGATTCTTGGCGAGTCCCTGCTCCATAATATAAATCACCTATTCCGAAGTGCGCATTGTTTCGACAAACAGCTCAAAGATTTGACGTCCTAATGGAACATTACGATGATGTTCCAACATTGCGCGAACATCATTGTCGCTCCGGATCTCCATAGCTTCATAGCGGAGAGTTCCGTCATCTCCACAACAGCACTTGCGGTAACGTAGACGAAATATGTCTTTACGCCACTCTCCCTCTTGGCGAACCTTCCTCTCTGCCTTTTCCTTCAATTGGCTGAATGTTATATCTTTATCCAACCTATAGAAGATTGGATTTCGGGACTTAAAAAACACACCATCGGCCCTGTTGGTGACCGTTCCAGGGCTATGTAGGACAGTTAGGAACTTGTCAGTTGATCTCTGGGTTGAGCCCAACTGCCATTCCCGAAGGTCTTCCATTACAACGGGTGGGGTTGGGTTAGGGTGTTTGTGAAGAAGCAGAGAAGATAAATCAGAAATGGGTTGTGTGAATATTAGTGAAGAGTGAAAGCCTATTTATAATAGGTGTGATCGAACGTGAATCATTGATTTAGAACGATCAGAACCGTTAAAATTGTAACCGTTGGGGCACAATTTCCAATGTCAATATCAGCCACTTCTTTTTATGACATGTTTGACTGACCTTTTGACTGTGTTTTTTTACTGATTTTAAGCCGTTGATTATAGTGGACAGTGGAATCTGAGTCGTTGATGTGGACGGTGGAGCCAGTTCGGTTGACCGTGCGCCGAACTGGTTCGGTTGGTCAAGGGTCGAACCTATTGAAAACGTATTAGGGGGTATCTGTGTGAAATTAACATACTCGATGCTGGCCAATCCGAACTGGTTGGCCAAACGTGCGCCGAACCGTAGTTAATTTTTAAAAAAAATTAGAAAACACAACTTTCGTTAAGGGTATTTTTGTCTTTTCACACTTTTATAGGGTGTCTACTAAGTAGAGGAGGGGTTGGGTTGGACGAAGTATGGGCCGATCGAAGTCATATATGTAGCGTCCGTTTGTTGGGCAACACTAGAGTAGCGGGCCTTAAGTGTCAATGGTAATAGGCTACTATTGGCACCTTGTTTGTTCTAATATACCCATCTAATGAGTTAGTTCATTTTTTCTATCCAAATTACCACAGCCTAAAAGTTGATAGATTAGTTAATTTAAAAATATATCATAAGGAAGTTTATAATTGGACATGGAGCAAACATGTGAGAAAAATATTGAGGTATTAGCCAATTGGGTCCCTGACATTTCGAAAATATTTAATTTAGTTCCTGACTTTTCACCGGTATCAATTTAGTCCTCAACATTTTTAAATGAGTATCAATTTAGTCCTTCCGTTAACAACAGTTAGTAACAGAACTCTGACGTGGCTGTTAAGTGCTAGCATGGCAAATGTCAGGGGTGAAATTGATACTACCAAAAAAAATAAAAAAAATCCATATCAGATTCTCATTTAAGTGACCAGATTTTATTATTTTATTTCCTCTTTTATTTTCCATTCATCTTCCTTCACAGGTTAGCGTTTTCTGGTTGGAACACTCACAGGTTCGTCAGACCATCATCATCTTCCATCGCACGAGGTTTCTGGTTGGAACACTCACAAGTTAGCGTTTTTTTTCTCTTAAAAAAATCCATTTTTAGTTGCATTTTTCATCTTCTCATAATCGATTCCTGCTTTCATTAAGCCAAACATTGTGATTTTAGGGTTTATTTTGTTTCAATACTTGAGTTAATTAGTTTGTTAGAAAAACTGATTTTAGGGCTTTTTTAGTAATGTGATTTTTGTTCCATTTTCGTTTCTGGTTTGAAGTTGTTGAAGCTGTATGTAGGTGGTTTGTTTAGTTTAGTGTAGGGTTTGAAGTTTCTGGTTTAGTTGTTGAAGCTGTTAGTGTAGTTTGAAGTTTTTGATTTAATGTTCAGCACTTGATAATGGTGTGGTTTGTTTTGTTTTTCCAACAGATACATTGATTTGGTTGTTTGTTTAAATCTTTTTTCAGAATGAGTTCACTCAATACGGAGGATGAACCTATTTTGTTGATTCCAAGCAACCAAGAGGTACCTGGTAATGAATCAAGTGATAGTGATTAGAGTTGGAAGTCTGAAGAAATGAAAGAATCGATAAGCACCAATGAAGATGATGTTGACAGGTCAAAGTTCCCACCATTTAATGAAGCTGCCAAGTTTGGCAATGTTAGTTTGCAATTGGGGATGGAGTTCAACAATTTAGAATCATTCAAGCAGGCTGTGAAGGTGTATACCATCAACTCTGGGAGGCCCATAAAGTGGGATAAAAATGATAAAGATCGGGTAAGAGGAAAGTGCCAAGAAGAAGAGTGTAAGTGGGAGATTTTTTGTAGTAAGAACAAGGGGAGAGGAAGCTACCAAGTGAAGACTTTTAATGATGAGCACATTTGTTGTAGGACCAATAGGTTACCTCAGGCCGACAAAAAGTGGGTGGTTCATAAGTTAGAGGCAAAGCTTCGTGATCAACCCAAGATTACACACGTTGAGGTGTTTGACTTTTTCAAAAAGGATTTTAAGGTTATCATCGATCGGACTATGATTTTCAGGGATCTTAAGGAGGCAAGGGAGTTAGTGCAGGGCCGTGAGCGAGAGCAATATGCTAAGATGTGGGATTATGCCCATCAGTTGTTAAGGAGCAACCCTGGATCCTTAATTAAGAACCCCGATGTGGTCAGGTGATACTCCATATTTACAGTATCAAGTTGAAAATCATTCTCATAGGGTGGATGTTGATTTGAGTGCACATACTTGCACATGCAGATTCTAGCAAATAACAGATAATTTTGTATTTTTAGGTAATTTAATATATTGTAAATGAAGAACCTATTAGGGGATCCTAAATATCTTGTCATTTTGTAGGGATGCCTTGTATGCATGCTTGTGCTGCAATGGCACACAAAGGTTATAAACCGAAAGACTACTGTCATGTGCTTGGTTAACAGTAGGTGTGTACAAGGCAACTTATGAGTTCTTTGTTCAGCATACACAATCAGATCACTACTGGACACCCACTGAGTATGAAAGGCCAAAGAAACAAAGGAGGAAGGATGGCAATGAAGAACCTATTAGTGGAACTAAGTTGAAGAGGAGACTTCACATTTGGATTTGTCAAAGATGTGGATTAGAGGGTCACAATAGCAGGGGGTGTACTAACCAGGGGGTTGAAAGAGGACCTAAACAATCAATTAGGAATGTGTCGACAGATGAAACCCAAGAAATCTAAGAAACCCAAGCTGAAATTAAACTAACACAATCAATGCCACAGTCAAGTCAATGAGTGACAGAGCAAGCAAGTCAAGGAGTGACGGAGCAGACAAGTGTGCAACCTCCCAAGCAAGCAAGCCTAAAGGTACAATTAATAGTTTCATGTTATGCATAAATACTTGTTTAGTTGCTGCTGCTGCAATTAATAATTTCATGTTATGCCTTCTGTTGTAAAAATAGAACCTGATTATTTAGTTTATCATATGGCCTAGTTATAATATAGCTATCGTTTTTTGGCCTGGTTATAATTTCATGTTTGCTTACTTTTTATTTAGTTTACATTTATTTAGTTTATGATATGGCATTTAAATATTTGTTAAATACAGTGTTATTTAGTTTACACTGTGAATGGTTGTATGCATTTATTTAGTTTATCATCATATGGTAATACACTTGGTAATACACTGTGAATGGCGCATTGAGTATGAAAGGTTGTTAAATACACATTTGTTTAAATTTGGTGTAGGGAAGGGGAAGGAGGTATGGGATAAGAGGGCCCGTTGTGCCTTTTACATTGAGGATGAAGGAAGTTCCAATAAGGGGACCAATTCCAATTAATCCAGCAAGGCCTTCTAACGAACCACCACCACCATCATCCATGATGCCAACTCCACAAATACCAATGATGCAATTCATTCCAACACCAGGTCTTCACCAGATGCGTCCAAGACAACCATGATAGCGTGGAGTTGTTACATTATTTTTCACTTTATCGTTTGGTTTTTTTGGATTAACGAATTTATGGTTTATGTAACCGTTAATCATACGCTATGGTTTAGTTTTTTTGGACCAAGTGTTTCACATACGAATTTAAGTAATTGCACGTTATTGTGCTCAATTTGAACTTTAGTTTATTTATGGATATCGTACTCAATTTGAACTTTATTTTATTTATGAATGTAGAAATAGAATCATAAACAAGGTTGAATATTGTTTATATGAGTTAAAAAAGTAGTAGCAATTTGGTCCTTAATTTTTCTTACTAAATATCAATTAGGTCCCTAACTTATATAACTTAGTATCAATATGGTGCCCGACTTATATAACTTAAGATCAATTTCGTCCCTATGTTGGAAAGCTATTTTTATTTTTTTAAAAAAAGTATCAATTTAGTCCCTAACATTTGTGTGACATGGCATGCTGACATGGTTTTTTTTTGTAGTATCAATTTGGTCTCTGACATTTGCCACGTTGGCACTTAACAGCCACGTCAGCTCCGTTACTAACTGTTGTTAACGGAAGGACTAAATTGATACTCATTTGAAAATGTTGGGGACTAAATTGATACTGGTGAAAAGTCGGGGACTAAATTGAACATTTTCGAAATGTCAGGGACCTAATTGGCTATTACCTCGAAAAATATTAGCCTATTCTCAATGTTGAATAAATAATATTGATAAGTAATCTGGTATGGCAGAAGCATAATAAATGTAATAAATTGATAATCATTATCAGTTTTCATATAAGAAGATATTGGATATAAAAAGGTGTTTCCAATTTTTTGGGTACAATTAATAATCCATTTATCAATTTTCTTAATCTACTTGTCGATTTGTGATGTGCAACCGCGAAATGGATTAGGAAAATTGATAAATGTATCTGCAAACACCACTTGCAAAAACTAATAAGCTAAAAGAACATAAACAAAGCTTAGGAAGAGAAAGAGAGGTGTTCTCCAACTGAAGGAAAACCGAAACTGGTGATGGTTATGAGTGAATAGCAAAAACATAGATTACCAACTTTGGCTGCATGTTTTATTATATACCACATTAGAATAAGCCATTATGGAATAACTTAAATACATATAATCGGATGCAACAGGTTATTGCAGGTGGATGGCTAATTTGTGTAACGCAAACAAATTTAATGATTTGTGTATTTTAAAAGCCACCTTACAAAATTAGTCTGGCTAAGTGTTAAGGAGTCAAATATTCCATACTCTCTAAAGTCTCTTCAATCAAAGGTCATTTTAAATAAGGGAACTTGCATCCATCTAATCTATATTTTTTCTAAATAATTTAGGTTAAATAATTTGTTGTTAATGGGCCCTTAGTGTTCTTTTAGCGCAACATTCAAAAGAAAGTAAAGTATGGCCTAAAAAATCAAGTAAAATGAGACAAAGAGAGTACAATAATTTTCTATTAGATGAACCCATATAATATTATGATAGAAGTGCACAAATTTCTGACTTGTAAAACGTAAAAAGAATTCTATATTTTCATAAGGTATGTGAATATTTTGGGTAAAAAACCATTCTATTCCTTAAAAAAAGTTACTCGATTTAGTCCTCAAAATTTTCACCTTTAGCCAAGTTAGTCGCCACTGTTAACTCGCATCGCAAAATCCATCTGTTTGGCTGAGTTGGCACGTTTTCTGCCTCTAAATTGACAGTTTAAAAGAGACACGTCATAAGGGACCATTCTAACATATTCCAGGACCATTTTGACATATTTGACATATTCAGGGATCAAAATGAAAATAAAACAATAAAAACAAGTTTGGATAAAAAAAACTTCTCTTTTCCCTTCTCTCCTCCCTCTCCCTCTCCCTCTATGCTCTCGCTTTCCACTTTCTCTCTGTGTCTTCTCTCTCTCTCTTATATATATATATATCTCTCTCTCAACTTATCTCTTCCTCTTCCTCTCTACTTCTTTCCCCCTTTCTCCTCAATATATCCCTCTCTTTCTCTCACTCACTCACTCACTCTCCTCTCCATGTCTCTCTTTCTTCTCAAGATTTTTCTTGTCTCTCTCTTCTATATGTGTTTGTCCCCTTCTCTTCTCTCTCTCTCTGTGTCTCTTTATCTCTCTCCTTCTCTCTGTGTCTCTTTATGAAGAGACTATTTTGACGGTAAACCCTAATCTTTCATCTCTTCTCTTCCCCCTTCTCCATCCTCCATCCCCAAATCCAGAATCTTCAACCCTAAATCTAGGAAAGGGAAAGTGCAGCGTAGACCAATCTAAAAATTAAACCCAAACCATGGATCTTCAAAATTGTGAAGTAGAAACCGATCCATTATTTTCAAACTAGAAAATTAATTAACCCCAATATCCATTGATGTGGTTTCATAAAAAAATGTTAATATTGTATTAACATTTTGAAGCTCCGTGGTTCGGGTTTAATTTTTGGATTGAAAAGGAGTGGCTTAACCAAGGAAGGTTCCTTGTGGAATCGGACTTGTTAGACTTATTATATTTGTTAGACTTATTATATTACTCTCAGTTAGTTGTTAGACTTATTGTATATACTCTCAATTAGTTAGTCTTATTGTATTTTAATTTTTCTAGTCTAGGGTAGTTTAGTCTTTTTCCCTTACTTCCTTTGACTTGTATATAAACTCCCTAGTGGGCAATTTATCAATTGAGAAATTCATTTTACCAAAATCACATGGTATCAGAGCAAAAGTGAAAACTGTTTTTTTTTCTCCTAAAATTTCTCTCATCTCTCTCGGCGTTTCAGCACCGCCGTTTTTCCTCTTGGTTCTCAACTGTGAAAACCCTTTTTCATCTCTCTTTGTGAAAAAAGTGCTCTCCTCCTTCAACAGCTTCCGCAACAATTTCTGATTCTCTGCAATATTTCTGATTGCATCATCATCGCTGTTCCTCTTCTCGCACTTGTTCATCATTTGGATCGTTGTTCTTCGGTTAATCATCACTGCGATTCTGTCTCTGGATTACTCTTTTCTGGTTTGATTGCTCTCTCTAATTACTGGATTTTTATATAACTGCTCGCATTTGTTTTTTGATTTTGTGGTTATTTGGATTGTTGGATTTCCGGATTCATTAAGTTGCAGCTCCAAACCTTTATTCTCTTTACGGCTTCAATTTTTGTGCTCCAAAGTCTGTGTTAATGCAACACTGCTCTCCATTGGTAATATTGCATTTAAATCATACATTCATTAGTGGTATTGTGCGATGGTGACTTGGTGAATTTTTGGGTTTTGCCTTTTTCTTGGATTTGTTGGAGAATTTGATTTATTTCCACGTAATATTACTGGCTGGATTTTTTTTATTGTCGCAATTATGTATTGAATTGGTGACAAAAGGCAGACAACATCTCTGTTATCCATTGCAACCGGACCAATCACACTATTGGATTTGTGATTTGTCTATTCGATTTGTGATTGTTTAATATGGCTCCTGGTAATCGATTTTGCACCCATTGCAACCGGACCAATCACACTATTGATACATGCTTCATCAAACACGGTTATCCTCCGGGTTTCAAGTCTAGGAAACCGGTGGCTCTCTTTTCAGCCTCTTCCTCTTTAGGCTTCACAAGAGCTCAGATTCAGAGTTTGTTGGCCCTGCTTCCTTCCTCTGCACCTACCACTACCGCTACTATCTCCCTAGCAAGTGCACAATATGTTGCAACTCCTCTCACGAGTTCCGGTAACTCTCTTTCCTTATGGCTTGTTGACTCTGGCGCCACTGACCATATAGCATCCTCTCTGCACTTCTTTGCCACTTATAAAGCCATCAGGCCAGTATCAGTGTCTCTTCCTAATGGTACTAAGACAATTGCCTCCTACAGCGGTACTATCTTTCTTACACCTGACCTTGTATTGTATGATGTACTTTACCTTCCTGATTTTTCCAAAAACATTATATCTGTTGGTAGACTTCAAGCTTCTAAATATTGTCAAGTACTGTTTGTTGATGATGAATGTTTGATACAGGAAAGGCCTTCTCTGAGGACGATTGGAAACGCTAGGTTGGATGGCATGTTATTCTCGATGGTAATTGATTTCAAACCCTCTTCTAGCTCTGTTTCAGCTGTTCACTGTACCGGCCCGACCAACCCTGCAGTTAATATTGACCTTTGGCACCATAGACTAGGACATCCCTCAGCTGATTGCCTCTCCCTTGTACACAAACAGAACTCCAACATACCAAATTGTTCCCGCACTGCTTGTGATGCTTGTCACTTTGCTAAGCAAAAGAAGACCCCTTTTCCCTCGAGTTCTTCCATCTCCAACAACATATTTGACTTAATACACGTTGACATATGGGGCCCTTATAGTGTCCCATCCATTCTTGGCCACAGGTACTTTCTTACCATTGTTGATGACAAGTCTCGTTTTACATGGGTTAGACTAATGAAAACCAAAGCTGAAGCCCGTTCACATCTCATAAACTTCATCACCATGATCCACACTCAATTTGGCATTAGTGTTAAAACTGTCAGGTCTGACAATGGTCCTGAATTCCACATACCCGACTACTACCATTCCAAAGGCATCATACACCAACGTTCTTGTACCGAAACTCCACAACAAAATGGAGTGGTTGAACGAAAACACCAACATATCCTAAATATAGCCAGATCCCTCATGTTTCAATCAAAATTACCTCTTCCCTTTTGGGAATTTGCCATTTCCCAAGCTGTCCACATAATAAATCTCCTTCCCTCTCACTCCCTAAATAACCAATCTCCTTCCTACCTATTACATAACATCTCTCCCGACCTCTCCTACCTTCGAGTGTTTGGTTCCTTATGTTATGCTACTACCCATGTTGCTCACCGGACCAAATTTCAACCTAGAGCCCGCAAATGTGTCCACATTGGTCATACCATTGGTGTCAAAGGTTATCTCCTCTATGACTTGCACAACCATGAAATTTTTTACTCTAGACACATTTCTTTTTATGAGAACATCTTCCCTTTTGCCACCCCTCACTCCTCTACCATCATAGATAGCCTGGCCAAGGAAGGTGCTTCTATGGTTGGCCAATGGGTGAAGTGGTCTATTGATAATGTGAAGCATTTCTTTGCTCCCCTTGACGCTCGAGCCGATGTGACTACTCTTCCCGTGGGTCTAATATCAATAGTCCTCTTGGTGCTTGCCCTACTCGACCATCAAGTAGGCTTGCTTGCTGCTAGCATCATTTTTCTTGCTCTGGTGTCATATATATCAAGGCTAAACAAAGAAATCAGTGCAGCAGGGGTGTGGTTATCAAATCAAAGGGAGCAGTAGCTGTCCATTTCAGAATATCTAAGAAAACAAATTGCTGGAGTTAATTTTGGACGTTATATCATTCAGGTGCATTATCTTAGAAGACGTCTTGGATATTTGCTTAAATGGAGTTGGAGTTGTGGTTAAAAGAACAAGAGTATAATTTTATCTATGCATATATATTGGGTTGGAGTTGGTGTGGAGCATTATCATTGTAATAAGGTCATGCCAAAGAGACTTTTTTTTATGATCCTTCATATCAAAGCCAAGACTCCTAATACAGATAATTGAAAAGCTATTGAAGATTAGTATGGAGCATTATGTGATGGTGCTATACATATGGGGCAAAGGGTGATGGAGTCATTATGCTTAATGGAATTTAAGTGGAGTGTTGCAACATGTGTTGTTAGATGTAAAATTATTTATATTTTTTATCAAGCAATTTCTGCTCTCATATCTATTTAGCTTAGACACAATTAGTTAGTGATCTAGTTTTGTTTACCAATCTGTTTATTCTAGATCAGATTCTGTTTTGGAGTCTGTTACTCTCTTCATTTGTACATGGTTGTATATAAATACTTTCTCCAATAGAAATGAAGTCAATTTTCTGATTTTACAATCATAACATGTACCAGTCATCATGTTTAGTTACTAGCATCATTCTGTGCAAGTGTTTTAATGTAGCATGCATGGTCCATTTGCTAGTGAGTGCTGCAGCAAATATCATAGTTTTGCAGGTTGTTTGTAGATATCATCGCATTATTACTAAGGAGGTAGTTCAATTTGGATTTGTTGGTGTGTGCTTCTGGGAGAGACCTTTTAATTTCCTCAAGAGACTCTTGGAGTGGCATATCAAAGTACTCAAATTGATGGATGCTAGCATTATGTTTTCCATAGATGAACAACTATGGAAACATGTGTTGGAGTCCTATGCTACAAGGGGTATGTATCACTTTGGTTCTGCTGCAAAAAGATTTCAAGAATTTGTCTCAAGGAGATCATGCCTTCTGGTGTTTTCTTCTATCGTGGAGTGGTTTTATCTTCTACTAGTAGGATACCCATGCATACGCACGAGTGCCGTCGCGTTTTTTTATGAATGAATTTAGACATAGTTTAAATAATCTGAACATTACCCCGTGAAAATAAAGACAAATTTTAAATAGATAAAAAAGGAGTCCCAAATAAAAAAATAGATAAATATTAAAATCTAAAAATGTAAAAGTATCATTTAAAAACAATCTGTGCATTTATCCGGTGTATTTTATATACCAGTGAAGTATTTTTATATATCAGTGTTTTTATTCCATGTTTTTTTATATATCAGTGCAGCTATTCTATGTTTTTATATATATCATTCCAGTTATCCCGTATTTTTTTATATATCAGCGCAGTTATCCCGTGTTTTTTTAATATGTCAGTGCAGTTATCTCATAGTTTTAATTGATTATTTTAGTTGATTAGTAGATTATAGTATATAGTAAAAAAAATAGATAGTAGATTATCAATAAGAAATATTTATCCTGTGTTTTATTACATATCAATGACAATTATTTGTCCTTTCTTGGGTATCAGTGACAAATATTTGTCACATGTGTTTTAAATATTAATCAGTAGTTTAAATAGTCGTTAAGTCTTCTTGTTTTTTTAGATAATAAACTCGTGTTTTTTATATATCAGTTCAGTTATCCCGTGTTTTTTATATATCAGTGCAGTTATCTCGTTGTTTCAATTGATTATTTTAGTTGATTAGTAAATTATTGTAGATAATGGGTAAGTTTGGTTTGAATTTTGAAATTTGAAAAAAAAAGATAGGAGAAAGTAGAAAAAAGTGGGAGTGAGAAGAAAATGTATTGAGAAAAGAGATTTGAAAAAAGTGATATAGTAAATTACAATGTTGTCCTTAGTTAGTTGAGATGTCAAATAAATATGAAGGCTTGTTTGGGAAATTTAGGTGTAGTTTGTTTGTATAAATAGATAAATAGATATTAGATAGATTAGATGACAATTATTTGTCCTTTTTTGGGTATTAGTGACAAATATTTGTCACATGTGTTTTAAATATTAATCAGTGGTTTAAATAGTCGTTAAGTCTTATTATCTTTTCAGATATTAATCTCGTATTTTTTATATATCAGTTCAGTTATCCTATGTTTTTTATGTATATTTGTGCAGTTATCTCGTAGTTTTAATTGATTAGTTTAGTTGATTAGTAGATTATTGTAGATAGTAAAAGATAGATAGTAGATTATCAATAAAAAAAATTTATCCTGTGTTTTATTATATATCTGTGACAATTATTTGTCCTTTTTTAGGTATTAGTGACAAATATTTGTCACATGTGTTTTAAATATTAATCAATAGTCTAAATAGTCATTAAGTTTTCATTTTTTAGATATTAATCTGGTGTTATCTCGTAGTTTCAATTGATTATTTTAGTTGATTAGTAGATTATAGTAGATAGTGGAAAAATAAAGTGAGCGGGTTTGATTAGAATTTTGAAATTTGAAAAAAAAGTATAAGAAAGTAGGAAAAAAGTAGAAGTGAGAAGAAAATTTGAAAAAAGGTGTGATAGTAAATTACAATGTTGTCCTTAGTTAGATGAGTTTAAGTAAATAGGGAGTCTTTTTGAGTAACTTAAATATGGTTTGTTTGTATAAATAAATATTAGATTAGATAAATAGATAGATTAGATAGTAAATAGGAGTTAATTGTAAGTCATTTAATATTAATTTAATTGTATTATACTATATAGTAGATTAAAAATATTGGGAAAAGAATATTTTTAAATAAAGGGTGTGGGGGCCACAAATAGTAGATGTGTAAAAAAGTGAGAAATATTGGGAAATGTGAGATTGAAAGAAAGAGAAAGAGTTAGAAAGGAAGAGAAAACAGAATTAAAAAATAAGAAACAGAGTGGTGATGTGTCAAAAAATGAAGATGTCCAAAATGTTCTTTTTGTAAGTTGTTTGTTTGATTAAATAGATAGGTATTAGTGACAAATATTTGTCATATGTGTTTTAAATATTAATCAGTAGTTTAAATAGTCATTAAGTTTTCTTGTTTTTTTAGATATTAATTTCGTGTTTTTTTTTATATACTAGTACAGTTATCCCGTAATTTTTTATATATCAGTGCAGTTATCTCGTAGTTTCAATTGATTATTTTAGTTGATTAGTAGATTATAGTAGATAGTGGAAAAATAAAGTGAGTGGGTTTGATTAGAATTTTGAAATTTGAAAAAAAAGTATGAGAAAGTAGGAAAAAAGTAGGAGTGAGAAGAAAATTTGAAAAAAGGTGTAATAGTAAATTACAATGTTGTCCTTAGTTAGATGAGTTTAAGTAAATAGGGAGTCTTGTTTGAGTAACTTAAATGTGGTTTGTTTGTATAAATAAATATTAAATTAGATAAATAGATATTAGATTAGATAGTAAATAGGAGTTAATTGTAAGTCATTTAATATTAATTTAATTATATTATACTATATAGTAGATTAAAAAATTGGGAAAAGAAATATTTTTAAATAAAGGGTGTGGGGGCCACAAATAGTAGATGTGTAAAAAAGTGATAAATATTGGGAAATGTGAGATTGAAAGAAAGAGAGAGTTAGAAAGGAAGAGAAAACAAAATTAAAAAATAAGAAACAGAGTGATGATGTGTCAAAAAATGAAGATGTCCAAGATAGTCTTTTTGTAAGTTGTTTGTTTGAATAAATAGATAGATAGATAGATAGATAGATAGATAGATAGATAGATAGATATAGTAGATTAAAAAATTGGGAAAAGAAATATTTTTAAATAAAGGGTGTAGGGGACACAAATAGTAGATGTGTAAAAAAGTGAGAAATATTGGGAAATGTGAGAATGAAAGAAAGAGAGAAAGTTAGAAAGGAAGAGAAAATAGAATTAAAAAATAAGAAATAGAATGGTGATGTGTCAAAAAATAAAGATGTCCAAAACGGTCTTTTTGTAAGTTGTTTGTTTGATTAAATAGATAAAGAGTGTGGGGGCCACAAATAGTAGATGTGTAAAAAAGTGAGAAATATTGGGAAATATGAGATTGAAAGAAAGAGAGAAAGTTAGAAAGAAACAGAAAATAGAATTAAAAATAAGAAATAGAGCGGTGATGTGTCAAAAAATGAAAAAGTCCAAAAAGGTCTTTTTCTAAGTTGTTTGTTTGATTAAATAGATATTAGATAGATTAGATGTCTTCTTTTCTTCCTTTAGTCGGTATTTTATCTTTTATCATTTGGTGTCTGTTGTTTCATCTTTACTCTCAGGTGTAGGTGGATTGGCTCTCACTTGAACCGTAGTGTGCTGATCTTCAAGATATCTTTGTTGTATTAAACTGGGTGTATTTTGTTGGAATAATGACATTCAATTGTATTTGAGTTATATAATATAATTAATTTATTTTTATAATATTTAATTAATTTTATTAAAGACATATATATATATATATATATATATATATATATATATATATATATATATATAGTAACTGATAGTTTTACTATTTTCAAGATATATATTTGATTTCTATGACTCACAATTAAGGTTGTTGATAATGTAACCGTTAGATCCTTAATTCCTGGATATTACTTTGAGTTAATTCCATTCATTTGGATACATTTATTATCCAACGGTATATTTTCTTGAAAAGCAATCCGTGGAACAAGTTTTATGAACGAGTATATAAAAAGCTTGGTGAAATGATTCTAGTAAATAGAACTCATGAAGATAGAAAATGTTTTTCTTCAACTTTGGTTTTTCAATATTATTTTGGGCATTGTTTGTGAGGCTCCAACGTGATTTTGGCCTAGAGTGCATGAGTCCAGACACGATGCTGTGAAAACTTTGGGGAGCAAACCGGATTTTGGATTGCATCGAAGGTCCATCGAAATTTACTTTCAAGGCAATGAGTTTTGCCTTGTCACGACTTCTTCTCCAACCTTATATTTCTACCTATATTTATTTCCATTCAATATTTCCAGCAATTGAAAGCAATATTTTCTTGGATTTTCTATTTTTATATATAATTGGAAATATTGATACATGTTTGTGATTTCTCTCTCTTGTAGTAGTTTGGAGAATCTACATAGGATTACTTATCGGTTCCTTCATCAAAGGAATGGTTTGGTGTATTATGTTCCTCATCTTGGTTTGTAATAATTTTTTGAACCCCCAAAGCATTTTTGTTGACTTTCTTGATGTCATGATATGAGTCTTATATGAGTTGTGTGATGGAGAGAGATAAGCTTTGAGTCTTATATGAGTCTTATAAGCTTTGGTTTATTAAAGTGATGTGGTCATATATTTTAGGTTGCAAGCAATTAGTTGAAATTTTATTACGAGTGGGAAATTAGGAAAAAAATTCCAATCATTATCATGAAAGTGGTTATAAAATATTAGTAAAAATTTCAGAAATTATTGTAAAACTTTGGTATGCTAATAAGTGGTTCCAAATTGTGAGCTTGTTGGAAATTACAAGTTGTTATGGTTTTATTTGAAAATTGTTGAACAACTAAATAGAGGATTTTTGAAAAGTATGTGCATGACCTTAGTCCTCTATGTGTTAAAAATATTTCGTTAATATTTCAAAATAGTTTATGAAAATTTTTATGTTTATACATGTTATTTGAATAATTTGTGTCTTTTTAATAATCTTTATGTTCTTTTGGATTTTTTGGACTTGTTTATGATGACTCAAAATTAAAATAAAATTTTAGAGGCATGATTTTGTAAATGCTATTGATTTTTATTTTTGGAGTCAAGTTTCATCTTCAAATAGATAAATAAAATGGCTAATTTTGAGTAGTGCTGTTTTGTTGGTGAATTTATATGGTCCAAATTAGTGTTTTTATGAACCATAAAATTGATGGTTAACTTTCATATACATGTGGGAAGAGCAATATTGATTACATTCTATAAACTAAATAATTTTTTCAAGAGGGATTACTTATTACTTATATATGTGGGGGTGTAGTTGAAAAAAAAAGGTAAACTACTTATGCTTCTATTACAACTATTCCTGAGTGAGTTCAAAATATTTATAGTAAGTAAAAAGAAGGACTAAGAGAATTAGACAAGAGACAAAGTTTAGTCTAATTTTTATACACTACAAGAAAAACAGGATTTACCGACGGATTTGTTCCGTCAGTTATTTCGGAAAAAATCCGCCGAAAAAATATCCGTAGGTAATGTTTTCCAGCGAAATTTCCGCCGGTAATTTCTAACGGATTTTCCGTCGGAATTTACAGCAGGAAATTACCGACGGAAATTTGGCCGGAAATTATATATTTTTTTATTATTTAATTCAAAAAACCGATGGTAATAACGCAAAACCGCCGGTAAATATATTATTATTTTATTATTTTTATTAAAAACCGCCTGTAATTATTAAAGAACCATCGGAAATTATCTATTTTTTATTATTTTATTCAAAAAACCGCCGGTAATAACACAAAACCGCCGGTAAATATATTATTATCTTATTATTTTTTATTAAAAATCGCCGGTAATTATTAAAAACCGCCGGAAATTATTTATTTTTTTAATATTTAATTTAAAAAACCGCTAGTAATAACACAAAACCATCGGTAATTATATTATTATTTTATTATTTTTATTAAAAACCGCCGGTAATTATTAAAATCCAATGAAAATTCTTATTTTTTATTTTTTTTTCAAAAAAACCGCCGGTAATAATATAATAAATTTTTTAATTTTTTATGAAATAACCGAAAAAATGTTTTTTTTAAAACGCTGGAAATTAAATTATTAATTAAAAGACAACAATATAATAATTTTTAATTAGATTAGATAACGAGAATATTTCAGATAATTAAAAGTGATAAACGTACAGATCCGACAAAGTACAAATTAAAATATCCATACATATAAATTCAAATAATTCAAATAATCTAAATCTACTGTGGGTCGTCATAGTAGCCTCCTCTGGTCGGGTCTCTTAACCAACTATTAAACTCATTGTCATTGAGATCAATATACGTGTCTAGCTGAGGCTGCTGCGGGGACTGCTGGAAAGGAGGCCGCGGGGACTGCTGCCTCGGCTGCTGCTGAAAAGGAGCCAGCTAGCCTCGACTACTGCTGAAAAGAAGTTGATTAAGTTATTGAGGAAATTGTTTATGCTTTTATATATATATATATATATATATATATATATATATATGTTAGAAAAAGTGTACTTATGAGGAAGTAATAAAAATAAATTGACTATAATTGAGTAAAGATCAATGAGAAGGGTATTGTGATGAAAATTCAATGTATTAAATGATGAGTACAAGTGGATACCTATTTATTTTAGAAGGTGATACATTATGTTGGAAATTATATAAGGAGGCACATGGTCTATAATGGAATTGAAATATATAGCTCTTGAACTCATCAGTCAAGAAGCATAACAGTTGTGAAGTCTAATGATTAATGCACAATTGTGAAGAGACCTAGAGCATTCTAAGATGATTCATTCGCATCAATCGATGTGTACAAGATAGTGGTGTGAGACACTTAAAATGAGACCGTGTTTTGAGACACATAAAGTAAAAACTCAAGAGTATAAAGGTGAATTAAAATGTTAGAATTCCTTGATTGAAAAACATTAAAGAAATGAAATTCGTCAAATTTAGGAGAAGAAAGAGACCTCTTCATACATGCACAACAAAACCCGATTGATGAGAATAAATCTCTAATTACAACTGAGTTGGGGAAAACTGCATCACGTCGTCCGAGTCAAAATGGCCTTCTGTAAACTATGACACCAATGATCTCACCAAAAAAAAAACACCAATGAGTGTTCCTACTATTTGACACATTTGGTCCTTCTTATTTTAAAGACAGAACTATAAAACCAAAAGAGTGCATGCAAACTTTAACTATAGATTTTCACAAAATGAAATGGGGGTACTTATTACGTAATGTAATATATTTTATTACTTGTATTAATAATAAAAAAACATGTTACTACTTGTAAATTGTAATGATTAATCCTAAGTTAACGTTGAGCCAATAAGAACATGAAGCAACTAATAATAATCCTACAAGATACCAAGTCAAAGTCATTCCTTATTGAATATTGATATCAAAATTTAATAAGGAGACAAAAATTGTTAATACAATTTTAAATTTTAGACCTCAACTGATCATTCCTTCTCTGCATAATAGAAAAACTTATATTCTAAAATACAATTAATTCTAAGTTCAACTTAAATCCAGTCTTACCAGCACACAGGAAAATAGAAGTTTTGTGGCTTCTCTTTCATAATTTGTTTAAAAATTTAATTAACACTAACCTGTGCAACACATCTTTTATTAATTAGTAGTGTGTGATGCATGAGTTAATTTTTAATTATATTTTTAAATAAATAACGAAAGAGAATGCACAATTTCTATTGTTCATATATGTAGGTAAGACTGGATTTAAGTTGAACCAACAAAAAGAACAAAAGAAACCAATGTTTGTCATCTTCTATATATTCATTAAATATTATTTACAATCAAATACTTAAAGTGATACTAAGATAAAAATATCAATATCAATTTAAGTATGCTTCTAAAAGGATGAAATATATAAATTGAATATAAAAACTATTTGGTAGTGGCAGGACTAATTAAATGGATTATAGATATTTTGGTTCCCGAATATGTGAGGTGCTGCCATTATAGTCCCTAAATGTATCAAAACTGAAAGTACATCCTTAAGTGTCTCTTTTCTTTGTAATTTAGGGATAAAATTAACCAAAAACGCACACCTGAGGAACAATGTTACTAACAAAAAATGCAATTGAGAACAAAAATGACTTATTAAAGAGATATTGGGTATGTGTTTGTAATTTTGATACATTCAAGAACTATAACAATAATGTCTCACATATTCGGAGACTAAAATAACTATATTTCCAATAAGTGTTTTGGATTAAAAGAAACATGATTCTAAAAAATAAACAAATATTTTTTCTAGTAAGAAAATCAAAAGAAAAAAATATCTTTTTAGAAAAACAACATAAATATAAAGAAAGAAAAAAATAATTAAGAAAATGGGGAGGGGGAAGTCCAACTGAAGACTACCCTCGCTGTATATATGTAAGATGGTGGGTGAGCTTTCTGGATGATTTGAGATTTGATTTACTGGCTTTTTGTTTTTTGATTCCAGATACGTTTGCAAATATTTGACACTGTTTGTAATGTATGAAATAATTGTGAATTTTAGATTTAAAGGTTTTTGGATATGGTGTTGAAGATTCCGAAGGATGGAGGATGGAGAAAGGGGAAGAGAAGAGGTTAAAAATTAGGGTTTATTATCAAAATAATCCCTTTTTACGTGGTAAAAGATTAAGACTTATCTAATTATGAAATATAGTATGTATTCTTTTTTTTTTTCTAAAGTGTTATTTCTTAGATTTTGAGTATGAAGAAATAATAGTATGTGATTTTTGTTTTGTATGCGAAGTGTTATTACGAAAATAAATTAACTATAAAGATTTTTTTTTATAAAAAAACTAACTGCAAAGATTTTCCTTTTTCATTATTTAAATTCTTCTCTTTAATATGTGAGTGAAAATCTTTAAGGGGCTAAAATTAAAATACAGAAGATCAATAAAGCATATAAGTTTCTGAACGATTCTATATTACGAAGACGCCAAGAATTATGAAGTGATACATGAAATTTATTCTATCATGTCTTATTCATTTTTTTATGAGAGAGCGGGGGGTTAGCAAAATTTGTTTCTATTGTTATATAGTCATTTTGGTTCCTAAATATGTTAAAATGTTCCTTAAATATGTCAACATGGTCCCTCATGACATGTCTTTAGCGAGGTGAGTTACCAATGGGGACTAACTTTGCTAAGGGATGAAAAATTGGAGGACTAGATTAAAGTTTCTCTGAAGTGAGGGACGAAATTGAAACCAAGTAACATTTTTAGAGACTAAAATAGCTGTTTACCCCAAAAAAATTCATGGAAAATGCCTAAACAAATAAAATCTGGACTGATGGCATAGTCCATGTCAATGTCCTTATCTAAACATGAATATTTTGACACCATAATCTTAATCTTCAAAACAATTGCAGAATAATCTTAACTACCATTCTTACACAATACACTTGGTATTCTTAGAAATTTTATAGCCAAAAAGAAACACAGCAATACAGAATAACCCAAAAACAGATTTCATGTTGGTAAAAAAAAAACTACAGAACCTGTAACTATAGGAATCAACCCAATAAATCCCCCCCACTCCTCTTTAATCAATGTTAACATATGCAAAAATTGTTGACACATTTTAGCAAAGTATACAATATATCAAAAGGAAAAATAAAAAAGCTTTACACTTTGGTATTGTAATGTAACCAAATAAACCTTAAAGTATACTTAAGAGATAGTATCATTACTGTAATTACATAGAATTCCTGAAAAGGTCAATGCGGCTGTCTCCAAGTCTAAGAGAGTAGGTGACAGTCTTATAATGAGCCCAAGTGAAAGATTTAAAGAGAAGGGAGGGCCTCTCTTGTGTAACCATAACTGATGGAACAACAATGTAAGCATCAAGTGGTGGAGCCCCAAAATATGCCACCGACATTCTACACTTGTATGAGTTGGTCACTGCCCTATGTCTCACGCTTACAAATCTTCCATTTGTCATAACCTTTATAAAGAATGTAACAAATCAAATCAGTTACTATTTTTGTACCATCTATTACCTATTAAGTTTAGGCTTTCTCCCCTCTTCCCTCTTATGCACTCGTATTACGTTTTATCTCCAAAATATTTCTTACTTTTTATCAAAATTTAAGTTGAAATTGGTTTGTTTTAAAATTTCCGGAATTATCTGATAGGAGGATAGTTTCGGAAGCCATTTTGATAATGTTTTCCAGAATTATCTCGTAAGAAAATAATTTCGGAAGTCATTTTGTAAGAGCGGGAGTAAAATGGTTAGTTTGGTCAAAGTAGGGGGTAGAAGGGGGAAGAAGGGAGGGTTTAAAAAAAAGCCTTAATTTTAAGGCTAACTTGTCACCTAGCTTACACATACCACCCTAAATTTAATTCTCTGTCATTAGTTTTCATTCCATCTTTTTGTTTAAGTTCTAGTACATTGCATGTTGGTTTGTCCTTTATAACATGTTATGTTTATCTATTTTTAACAATAATCAAAATCATGTCATGAGATAGAAAGATATATATCCAAATCCGTTGCAACTTTGTATCTGTCCTCCCTTTTAGTATGTCTACTATCTATCCCTTTAGTGGCATTTTGGACCGCAACGATTATCAAGATTTTTCATGTTTTTGCGACAATTGATCAAAAGTAAAGTCGTATCAGCTATATTTTATCGAGTTTAGATTTGATATAGTCATAAGAGCATGCAGTCACTACAATCTAGATCATCCGGTGAAAGATCAAATAGTTTGCGTTCCAAGGTTAATTTAGTATAGTTAAAATACAGATCGTCTAATTTTGATTAAATGATGCATCCACATCGACAATGTGATTTTACAACTACACCTAACTCAAACTTCATATTTTATGGCAATGGTTCGCAATAATAAGGATGGTGATGTGGCCCTAATCGATGGCAAATCTAAAACCTAGTATCAAAAGGTTCAATTTTTTTTTTTAAAATCATGTCTCACTAAAAATATGATAAAAATAAATCTTGATGTATTTAATTAAATAAATTACACAACTCACAATTGTTCTCTATACGCACATGGGAGGGAGAACAATTGATGTGAGTGGGTGTGGTGTAGTGTGAACTGTTTGCAAAATTAAGGACTCAAGTAAATTTTTTTAGGGTGCGCAAAATATTCTTTATAAGATGAGAAAGTGTAATTTTAGTTTTTGAGATTGTGCGACCGACCCCTTATTAGCATATACCATAATACAAGCTATGAAACACCGACACAGACAAACTACGGGAACTCAAGTATACTATATTTTCAACTCATTTCTTATTTTTTTTTAGAGGTATAAATTAATTCCTACTTTCTATATGGTGGTTAAAAAAGGCAAGGTAGTCCCCCCAGACCCCCCACACTAACACAATATTATGTTTATAAAATATGAAACAATTTCATGTGTAATAATAAATAAGAAACCCAAATAAATACCTGTAGAAGATCACCAACATTAATACAGAAAGCAGATGGGTCAGGAGTAACTGGGTTCCACACACCATCTTGAAGAGAGATTTGAAGTCCTTCAACATCATTGGATCTAAGAATTGTAATAATCTGAGGGTCAGAATGCTCTCCAAAGCCAACTTTATTATAGTTGTAGGAATGAGATTTGTTGTCTTTGTTAAGTATAGGTGGGTAGTGATTGAGCCTAAGAATTGAGTCACTATCAGAATTCCTGATTAATTTGCTGAAAAACATTTTATCAGGGACCCCCAATCCTTCTGCTATGAGCTCCAATATCTCACATGCTAGTTCCTTCACTGATTCTGTGTATGCACTCACTGTAGAGCTGTCATGTACAATTATATAGTAGTATGATCAGAAACTATATTAGCCTCTTCAGATGAGCTTATTTTTTAGTTTATTAAAACAAATTACAAAGATAAATAAGTTTTATGTTAATCTATAAGTTCTCACTAACAAAAGTTATATTTTTATAAGTTGTTTATTTCATAAATTACATTGACAAACTTATAAATAATTCAATAAAAAATTATTTAAATGTATAAGTTATTTTTCATAAGCTCAAAATAAACTTTATCTAAAGAATGCCTATAATGGTTGCTTGTATGTTCTCATAGAAAAATCTATTTGTAAAATATTAACTATATAGGCAGTGGCAGATCTTTGTATGGACTAGGGAGGGCCACGGCCCGCCCCAAAAAATCATGTAAAATTACCACAATACCCCCAATTTTTTAAAAATTAAAATACAGCTACTAAATATAATGACTGTTCGCGAAAACTTGTTTTCTCTATCAAGGATTGAACTTGAATCCTAAAGAATGTAGTTAGATTTCCTAACCATATAGGCAAAAATCCGAATTTAACTCTATAATAAGAAAGTTAATATATATACATAGATCTTAGCTGTATAACATTTTTTATATTTATTCATATTTTTAATATTATATAGTAGCCTTGTCAAAAAAAAATATTATATAGTAACATTTTTTTTCAAACCTCTTATATTAAAATTTGAAATTATAAATCAATGAGTGATAATTTATTTTTAAAAAAAAAATCAGCATTCTAAAATTAAAATCAACTTAATTTAAAATTATCTTTTAACAAAAAAACTTCAATTGAGTCTTTATATGAAATTAAAATTAATTATTTAGTCATTTATCTTTGTTTATAAATAATTATTAATTTATATCTATCTATTTATCATATTTTTCTTAAGCTTCACCACAGTTCTTATGTACTGTAACCCTTCTTCTTCCTCTTAGTCTCTCTCACGCTCCCCGTTCCTCATTGTCGTCGGTCTCTACCTCGTCGTTCTTCTATGTTTCTTTTTTTTTTGGCGGCCCTCCCAAATTTTTTGGTGAAGATCCGCCACTGTATATAGGTTGGATAGGACTGGTTTATACAAATTATCTAAATATGTACTAATTTCTGAATTTAAAACATCAGAAGATTATAACATTGCCATTGTATATAAGAATGTTCAGATAAGATGGTTTTAGTTTCTTTCAGCTTAAATAAGGTTTTAGATTTGAATCCAACTTTAGAAATGTATGAGGCCGCTTTTCATGGTACATGTAATGTGCGTTTGTCTTTGATTAATTCCCATCTTTAGACCCTATATAAACCAAGTTGTCTTCTAATTAAGGTGAAGAATTAATTAAGTCTCTTGCAGATGTATCCGTCAAATTGATTGTAAAATATAATATAAAATACTGTGTTCTGGACTGGGCAATTGGACCTAGATAAGTCCAATAGTTTGGATCTATATCCACAATAAATCAGCCCATTCATGTCTATTATGCCTCAACAGCTCAAATTCACTCGAACGATTCAATGGCTCAGAGGCAGCACAGATCCCTATAAATACTGACACATATTACCAAAAATAGGTACATTCTCATTTCATGTCATACTCTGCTATTCTAAATATTAACTTGAGCGTCGAAATGGCATCGCAGGTACCCAATCTGAGATCGCTCTAATATTTTACTTGAATGGCAGGAGACCTACCAATTGGTCGGATCCGACCTAAACGATCACAAGTTACATAATACTATAAATGGTTGAGAATAGATCAACCAATATAAAATTTTAATTATTAATAATATTTTATACTATACAATCAAGTTATCTGACACATCGGTATGGAACTTAGTTAATCTTTTATCTAGAAGTAGTCATTGTAATTCAATAGCCACTTTACCCATTCCAATTACCACAGGACAGCTACCTAACAGGGAAGTGAAAGTATGTTGACAGTTGTAGATGCATAAAGGGTTACACAACAGCAGTGAAGCTAGCTAGCTATTTCAGTGCCCCAATCAAGTCTGGTTGAGATTGACCAGACACTTCACGGCCACTATCTGCTCTACTTCATTTCTGGTTTTGGTTATTTTGAAGCAAACGAACTTTGTTTATACATTAGGTCTCATTTTATATGTATGTAGTTTAAGGTTGTTGCACATATATTAAGAAAAATAATTGGTAGTCTAGATTTTATAAAAAGTGTTGTCAAAATTATCATTTAATCATTTATCTCTCTACATAGATAAACATGAATTATTTATTAAATGTAAAAAGTTGTCATAATTAATAAGGACAATAATGTAAAATCATGTTAGATACTTTATTGAAAATATAAAACAACAATTAATTTTGCACAAATTGATTTTAGTAAAACAACTTATAAAATGAGACGGAGGTAGTAATATTTTTGGAATTAAATTATTCAGTTTTTACATAGTTGTTGATTGATTTGATAGGACGTTTTTGATGTAACTGAAATCTATGACAATCTGAAAACCATCTTTATCCAACAGTATAATTACTACTTCCTCCGTCTCATATTAAGTATCGTTTAAGGTTATGTGTGGGTATTAAGAAAATGATTAGACATACTAAATTTTATGGTAAAAAATGTGGTAAGACTAAAACACCCTTACATTTTTCTTGGTTGGTGCAAAGGCACAGTTATTGATATTCTAAAGTAATAGTATTGTTGGAAAGTAAAATAAATGTTGTATTGGGATTCTAAAGTGACAGATAATTTGAGACAAAGAAAAATGATAAACATGACACTTAATATGAGACGGAGGGAGTACTTCATTCTTTTAAAATTCTTCTGACCGTTCCTATTTGATTTCCCTCTTTTTCCCAAAAAAAAAATCATCACCAAAATCCAATCTATAAAGCCTAACACAAATGATCGTGAGAAGGGAGACTCGAACATTAATAAATGAAGATATACAATTAGGGAAATCTTAACATTTCTAATTTTTTTTTAGCCATATGAACTAGAGTACTCATGTCTTTAGATTTTTCTTTGGTAAACAATGCTTCTAGATCCTCCTATTTTGTAATGTAAAGCCTTATAAGAGTAGTATAAATAAGATTCATCACCAACATTTTGTCAATCAAGCAATAACCACTTTTCTTAAACAATTAGAGAGTTATCTCTTTCTCTATCCTTCCTGCAACTCCTGAGGCAGATTTGACAACAGAGTAGGTTACGATATCTAGGAGTTGAGTTTGAGCAAAGAAATCAACAGAAAGTGAGTTTTCAAGTGAGCAAGGAGTTGCTTTCCCAAAACTTCACTTTCTGGCTATTTGTTCGCAAAACTAACACTGCCAACAAGACCTCCACGATCTTCACCGGAAAGATCATTGACCACAATTGTAAAAATGCCACCTAGAAGACAAAACGAAAGACCTTTGCATGAAATTGAGATGGAAGAAATGAGGCGACAAATTCAACAACTACAAAACCATCAACGCCTAACAGGCCCTATTGGAAGCACAACGAAGAAGATTTGAAGATGATGGCTCCAGTAGTGACACTTCATCATCTAGAAGTAGTTGTTCACACCAATATCAATTTAGGATCAATGATATCAAAGTTGACATTCCAGAATTTGAAGGGAAACTACAACCTGATGAGTTTGTGGATTGGCAATAAACCGTTGAATGTGAATTTGAGTATAAGGAGGTTTCAGATGAGCAAAAAAGCAAAGATCGTTGTTGTCAAACTGAAGAAACACGCTTCGATTTGGTGGAAAATTATTAAAAGGAGACATGAGCGTGAACGGAAAAGTAAGATCAAGACATGGGAGAAGATGTACCGATAACTAACTGTAAACTTTTACCTCATCATTATTATCAAGACAATTTTATTTAATTACAAAATTTTCGTCAAAAATATTTGTCGGTAGAGGAATACACTAGAGAATTTGAGAAGTGGTTGATGAAAAGTGATATTCAAGAAAAAGAAAGAGCAAACGATTGCTCGATAACTTGGAGGACTGAACATTAAAATTGCACACCCAATCCAACTCCAAGAATATTGGAGCTTGGATGAGATTATCCAACCTATGTCCTCCACCAGATATTATGCCCACCACAAAAAATTCTGCCAATCCAATAACCTACTGCCTCAATCAAACCCCCAACAAAAAACAAGAGGACAATTCCTAGACACTCTAATGCTTCAAATGCCAAGGGTTTGGACATATTGCTTCGAATCGTTCAAATTGAAAAATCATCACCATCATTAAAGGGGGGATACTTGAAGCTTCTGAAGAAGAAGATATTCATGAAACGTTAGAAGAAGAGGAGATAGTGAGCCTATATATGACGAAGAGTACATTCTTGCTGATTATGGTAAATCACTAGTAGTTAGAAGAAGCTTACACACAACGATAGTCAAAGAAGAGCCATGGCTAAGACACAATATCTTTCATATTCGTTGTACCTCGCAAGGAAACGTTTGTGATTTTATCATCGATAGTCGAAGTTGTGAGAATGTTGTATCAAACTATGTGGTGGAAATATTGAAGTTGCTGACAAAGGAGCACCCACATCTATACAAGCTACAATGGCTCAAAAAGTGTAATGAGGTAAAAGTTTCTAACTGTTGTCTTGTATCTTTCTCAATTGGTCTAGAGTATAAAGACAATATATGATGTGATGTTATTCCTATGGATGCTTGCCACCTTCTTCTTAGGAAACCTTGGCAATATGATCACCATGACTTATATCATTATCATGCCAACACTTACACTTTTGTGAAGGATGTAGTTGAAATCAAACCACTAATATCTTTAGCCGCAAAGGAACCACTAAAGGTGTCAAAAGAGGAAGAACATGCCACGAGCCTTGTTCTATCACTCGAATCAAATGAAGAATTCATCATCCCAAATACAATTGAGCATTTGCTTCATGAATCCTCAACTGCTGTACCATCAGAAATTCCATCAGGACCGCATCCAAAGTGAGACATATAGTGCAGATGCAGAACAGAGAGATGAAATCAAGAAGTTGCATGAGCAAGTTTGTGAGAGCATTGAGAAGAAAATTTCAAGGTATAAGAGTACTCAGTGGGACAAATATCACAAGTTGCAAAATTTAAAGAATGAGACTTGGTATTGATACACTTGCGAAAAAAATGATTTCCTAATAAACCAATTGCCAAGTTTTCTCCAAGAGAGCTGACGATCCTTTCAGAATTGTGCAAAAGATCAATGATACATGCCTACAAAATAGAGCTACCAGGTGACTATATGTGAAGTCTCTAAGACTTTACAATCTTCAATGTTGCTGATCTTTCACAAGACTTTGACGATGAAGAAGATTTCGATTTAAAGACGAGTCTCCTCGAACCCGGGGAAAATAATGAAGAAAAATATGGAACTTTCAAAAAATTGAAAGTATTATCAAATCCTCTAGAAACAACAATAGATGAAGATAAATAACTTAGAAAACCTTAAGATTTCTAGACTTTTCTAGCCATATGAACTAGATTTCGTGTCTCTAAATGTTTCTTTGGTAATCAATATTTCTAGATCCTTCTATTTTGTAATAACATAAATAATGTTCATCACGAAACATTTTGTCAATCCAGCAACAACAATAAGAGCTATCTCTTTCTCTATCCTTCATGTTAACCCTAAACAAGATTGTTAGACCAAATACTTTTCATAGTAGTTATGTAAACTCGAATTTGAGACCTCCATTTTAGGTCTTTGAGTTCACAAATGATATTTACGACTCTATCTTAGGAGAGAGAAAAATCACGAGCATGCGCGTTTGATGAATGTTGACATGACAATATGACATGGACAGGAATGGTAATAAAACTTTGAAGAGTGAAAAAGGATGTTTGATTCTGACATAGAATCCCACCTCTCCTAGGAGTACCTACTCCTTTTCCATAGCCCCATGTGCGCCACGGGTATCTCACGTGTGCACCCCCATTTTGTCATACCACAACACTTTCTATAATTGCATTATTATTATTAATATTATTATTACTCTTTATTTCAATGTCATAAGTTATACTGCTAATTCGAGACTCATATATAAGTAATAAACAACTTTTTAGTTTAATTGAAAAAGTGATGTATCTGGATTACATAGAGTTCAGATACATCACTTTTTCAATGAACCTAAAAGTTGTTTCTTTGCTTATATATGAGTCCGGAGATAATATGTCATTACAATTATTAAATACTTACGTTTAAAAATATTCTCATTAAACAAGGATCTAAGTAGTCGGTGTTCCTTTAACAACCTACGGACAACATTACCATTTGGCAATGCACATTAACATTAGCAGCATGATGCGGTTAAAACAATTTCATTATTTTGCCCCGTGAAGCTCAATTTGTATATACAACTTGATATGGACCGAGCTACGAAGTCCACTCAGCGAGCATCAAAGTGACTTTGCAGGTACCTCCTATTCGAGTTCAAAACACTGATATCCAATCCAACAAGAGCACTACCAACTGCAATCTCGAATACACCCAAACGATAGCACGGTAAAGAACACAACTCAACCTCAATGCAGATCCTAGGACCACAGTCCAGAAGCAACATATGCGGTTGTATAAATAATGGTTGGGTTGGGACAGCTCTATCATTCATTCATTGAAGGGGAACATACATAAAATTTTAAGGCCACATTATATCTCCCAACCATAACTGTTTTACTATTTATTTCCTATTAAATTATCTCTTTCTTTTTCATCACACTACTAGCTAGTAAATTATTTCATTCTCTCTCTCTCTCTCTCTCTCTCTCTCTCTCTCTCTCTCTATATATATATATATATATATATATCTATCTTTTCCTTTTATCTATCTAGTCCTTCTCATACCCCCCCCCCCTTCTTCAAGGACCCCCACCCAATAACATGTGAGACAATCTTTATCCTTCTTTGTTGGTCAGATACAACTCATAGTATATAGAAGATACATAGTATCAACCTTCGTTGCTGAGATGGTCACCAGTTAAGCTGGCAATAACTTACTAGCTACCATGGTCCATATCTACAACAAATATCCTAAGAATTATAATTTCTTTAATGTTAATAATGCTAATTCCCCTGCGAGTTAACCTTCTTTCTACTTTGGAAATTTTATATTTACTCTAAATTATACCTGAAAACAGCCTTCTCAAAATAAGTACTAGTATTTTGCAAAACATTAAGAAGTTATTGGACTCTTTTTCAAACATTTACGAAAAAACTAGGATTTCAATCCTCCAAATTGAGTTAAATGTAAAGTGAGTAATTTAACCATTAAAAATTAAAGATTAGTTTTTTTATCCATTTATATCGTAACAACAATTGATTTTCTCACCAATGATTGAATTACTTTTGCTCTAAAGTGAATTGTTCACTTAAGAGGATCCAGATCCAAAAATTGTACAATGTAAAATATATTTTTTTTAGAAAGCAAATTTTATATATAATATGTAACTTGTGTTTTGGAGGATCACAAAAAACTTCTGTACAAATACTTCTCTCTCAGTTAAGAGGAGGACCTACACAACCAAAAGCAAAAACACAATACCACTATCCATCCATAATAGTGCATTTGATCCACCCATACCTTTAGTCTTTTATGTTTATATTTCTTCTCAAATATTTTCTCTTTCATCTTATATAGTTTTCTCTCTCATCTTTTTTCCTTCAAAATAAGTCTAAAGATACTCAATCCAAATCCCTTATAGAACATGCTATGACTCGATAATGTAAGATCAATGAATGTATTGTTAGAAGATAGATAGTTTGTGCTTCAAATTATCGATTCGGAGATGACAAATACTAAAGGGTAGCTGTCTTTTCTGCGTCATTCTTGTGCTTCCCCTAAAAAGTTGTTTTGTGTTATTATAGTGATGTTTTTGCATACATTTATAGGATTATTTTTATATACTTTCGGTTATAATGTTGTTTATGCTCGTGGGTATTGGTGTAGTCCCCCCTCCCCCCGGGTTTTATGTTTATTCTCTTATTTTATCAATAAAGCTTAGGGGGTTAGTTTCTCGAATTTGAACTTGGGACTCCCTGTTTGTACTTCTTCGATATCCTTTGGCTTACCAACTGAGCTACCTAACTTCTTTGGTAATTTTAGGCGGGTCATTGGGTAATCATTTGGGTGTACTGTTCCCTTGACTACTAATCGGTTATGTTAATGGTTAGAGTATCCCTACTCACCTATACAATAATTTTCTGTTAAAACAAAAACATAATTTAAATTTTTTATAACCCCGCCTTATTTTATTCACCAAGTTCCTCATATATATTAGAGATCATAGGGTATAAAATAGCTTATCCATTATTTTAAACATGAATTTGTAATGATGAGTTAGACCATAAATCATAATATATTATATCAAAGCATATTTTAGATTCATTGATTACTATCTACAAACTAAGCCCAACAATAGTATTATGCTTTTGAAGGGTGTTTTGAAAAAAATCTACCTCTCAAATAAACTAGAAATAAAGCACGAAAAATGTTTCTTTCATTTAACAAGTCAATTTTATAAAGGTGAATTAACTTTATTTGAAATGAAACAGTACCGTGCATTTATCGTTATTATTCATATCTTACTTTTTCATGACCTTGTCACCCCCAACCCAAACTGTTACTTTTCTTACACTGCAGTTTTTGTCCACTGTTTACCACACCCTTGCAAAAGCAAAAAAAAAAAAGACACCAAATTTGTGCAGTTACGTAGTCGGTAAATTTTGAGTTGTCCAATGCCACATAAGTACTCGCTCTCACACACACACACAATTTCAGTGTCAACAACAGCGGAGAGACAATGAAGGATGGTATAGTAAAGAAAACATGCAGTAAATGCAAAAGTATTGGACAATGACATATAATATTTATAAAATAAAAAACAAAAAAACAACGTACGAATTAGTGCACATACCTGATGTTTGATGGATCATCAATGGAGATTTTGTTGGAAAGTTGAGCAATAGAAGAAGCATTTGCATTAAGAAGAAGATATTCCACCTCACCTATGTCTCCATTTAAGCCTATATTCTTGCATCCATAACTAGGAGAAACTTGTTTCTTTTTCTCCATTGGTTTTGCAAAGAAATCAAAACCCATTTCTTCCATTTTATCAATGGTTTCATTAGATACACCATGGTTAATCACGTTGAAGAAACCATACTCTTCACACGCTTTCACTATTAGTTTCATAACTATTGATCTTTCAGCTGATAAGTCTATCTTAGGAAGTTCAATAGGTAAAATCCTTTCTTCTTGGATCGAATTTCGGGAACCTACCACCATTTTTAATGAAACAGAAAGAAAGGAAAGAAACAAGAACAAGAAGGTTTTGTGTTGAAAATGAAGGAAGGGAAATTGAAATTGGTTTGAGATAGGTTAATGTGTTGGTAAATGGTGGTTTGTTATATAAGAGAAATGGAGAGGAGGGGTGTGGAGAAGGAGAGTGAGGGGTGTATGTGAAGATGATAAATAATGGGATATTTATGGAGAAACAAGCATGAAAAGAAAAATAAATGAAAATATAAAATATCATTATAAGAAATCAATGAAAATGAAAACTCTCATGCATGTTTTGTGGAATTCAATTCATATATTTAATTCACAATAAATAGGGTTTAAAAAGAAGTTTAAACAATTAATGTGCTTTAAAAAATGTGTTTTTTTTTCTTATAATTAGGACAAAAAAATGAACAAAAAATTTTCTTATAAAAGATATTGGAGGGAGTAGATTGGATTATTTTTTTAGTTATTCAGAGTTTACGCGTGATACTTGTCGTTATGTCTAGAGGAAAAAAAATTAATTCATTAATTAACATTCATAAAAAATTGTTTCTTTTAAAAAGACCAGTTATAAAGATTTTTTAGTACTAAGAGTTGGGGAAAAATGAAAGATCTTTGAAAAATAAAATGATATGATAAAAAAACAAACACAATTAAAAATTAAAATTAGTAAAATCGATTTTTACCTAAAAATTTTATTTTATCATCAAAATATGTAACAAATGTACTTTAGGGACAAATTCATATAATCTATATATATATATATATATATATATATATATATATATATATATATATATATATAACATTTGACAAAGCAACTCTATTATTGCATTGCCAAATGTCAATTTCTTATACACATCATAATAAATACCATATCAAGGACATTTAATTAGCAATATACTTTATTTTTGTAATACAATTATTTGTAACTTGTAATAGTAAAAATACTCCATCTTTGGTCCAAAAAAAATACTCCATCTAAATCGTGAATCAACTAGAAAACCCATTCAATAATCCAGATTATTGACAACCTATAATTTCACCTCACTATTATTTTGTTCATCTACCTGCAACACGTACAATTGGAACTGAGAAAAGTCGCTAAATGTGATTTTCAATATTTGATTAATAGTAATAATATTGAAATTTAATAATTGCACAATATTTCATGCAACCTTAATTTAACTTTCATCAAAACCTTTACTAAAAATTTTTTCTAAAACTTTTACCATAACAATTTAATTTTTAAAATTCTTTTCTAAATTTCAAAAAAATTCACTAGTTTAAGTTAGGAACAATTTTTTTATTCAGTCAAATGTCAAATTTTAGTGTAGAAAAAATAATAATGAAATCCGAAAATGGCACAAAGAAACTCATTTGATTTTGAAATGTTACACTAATATTATTACCTTAATAACTATTTAAACTTTTGGGCTGATTTGAATTTGAAATTGGCACATTAGTGAAATTTTTGGTGAAATTTGAATTTTAACAATTTCAGCCAATATTCCCACCAAATCTGAGTGTAAAAATTACTATATAAAGGGTACAAGGGTAGATGAAAAAATACTCGGCTAATGATTTTCATTTGCGATCATATTTTAATTTTTGGGCGAGACCTGGTATCTACCGCCAAACACAGTGACTAATCCCTCGCTGGATTGGAGGCATTTCGAAGGGTGGGACAGCTGGCCCATAGATTTAAAGTTGCCCATACCCAAGGCGAGTATCACATTTTAATTTACTTTTGAAAACTCAGTGATTTGTAGGATATAATGGATATAGTGCACATATGCCGGAGGAATTCCCGTTGCTTAACAGGAATGTTAACCTGGCTGAACTATTTCATTGTAGAACAAATGTATATATAAATTAAATTACTTTCATATTCTTTTTCCAAATCTTTCCCTTTGCCCAAATGTTGTATCCCAATGTTATATTTAAATTAAATTATCAATATCCATCTATTTTCACAACACCATATATTAGTTTCTCCATTGTCATTATTATTAATGTTTATATTTTTCCCCAATCAAACAAACCTTTCTAAACTTTTTGTTCTAATGTGTTCACAGGATTCGCCTAAAATAGTCATGGATCAAATTGCTGAAATCATTTCGGCTAGCTGGTGAAGCAAAAGTTTTCGTTATGTATATTTGTCTTCGATTTCTAAGGTTTTTAATTATTTATTGACCAATTTCTATAAGTTTGTTATTCAACTAAGAGTGATTGATCACTTGAGCACAACTATTTTTTTTCCTAATATCTGATCATACTAATACAAAATAAATAAGTGTATATATATATATATATATATATATATATATATATATGATGATGTGAAATCGATTATCTTAATTAAAATCATTATTTCAAAATAGATCCTATAGCCTAATTTAACATCTATTTATTTTAATGTGCACCTTTGAACAATCGTAAAATATTCAATTAAATTACTAATTTATATTAAGGATAAGTAAGTGTGAATATTCGCGTCATAACGTGATGTATTTGAAAAGTAGTGAGTAATTATCATTCAGAAATGTCAAATTTGTATTAACACTTTATTCCCACCAAAATATAATATATTAAAATAAATTTATAATATTTTAATCCGTGGTAAAATTGAATTATAATTGCTTTATTACTCTTATTAATAAAGTAATTATTTCAAATTCTTGCGTTAATAAGTACAAAATAATATATCGATATTCATTGCCTTAATAAATACAACATAATAGGTTTATGAGTTTATTTCTTTTAATTTAATTTTAGTTTTCTTAATTTTAATATTTTATTAAATAATAAATAATGAGGTGGAAAGTAGTGGCGGCTTAGTAGTTGATACCATTCCTCTCATTCTATTGATCCTTCTTTTTAGTCTTCTTCCTGTTACCATTTCTTTTTGGGGGTGTCGCAAAGATGAGTTTTGATGGGTTTAGGGATTGAAGTTCTAAGCGGTGAGAGAAATATAATCTAAAATACTAACACATCAAGGTTCACACCTCGAAACGGAGGATGAAGCATTTCACAATCTCCACCTCCTGTGAATCCATGGAGAAGATGAATATCTACAAACTTAATCTCGCCATGGGAAATGGGTTTTGCTCTAATATAATGTTCTCCGCGTGCGCTTTTTCCACTTTAATCATGCTTTCTTTGTTAATATTATCTGTCATATCTTTTCCTTTTCTATTTTATTTTTAAGGTGTGTTCTGCGATTTATAAATTTGTATTTTAGTTTCCTTCAATTCTAGACTACACCCTTTTATTTGGAGTATTGTTGTAAAAATATCTTGCCTTTGGTCTGTTGCAGATTTTGCTCTAAGATGGAGATTTTCCTTCCTATTTAAATGGTTTCTATGGATGAAAAAGTAGGGCTTTTTTTCATCTTTTTATTTTCCCCTTTTGCATGATACTACTTTGGAAAATAGATTTGTTTCTTTCAAATAGATTTGTCAAAGTATATTGATTATTTGGTTGGTAAGCAAAAATATGGTTCAATTCCCATTTACATGTATCTTTTCTTTTATTTTTTCAACAATCATTATTATTTTCATATTAATTCTTTTATTGCCTTCATTTGCTTTAATCAACAAATTAGAGTGGGACGTGGAATGTAACCCAACGAATTTAACTTGTGTGATTTTTCTAATATAAAGAGGTCATATTGGCTTCATGAAGGGGGACATGATGAGATATATTTTCTTCCCTCACTTTATTTTCTAATGTTTTTTGAGTATTACATTTTTAGTGAGTATTGAAATTTTTTGGTCTTGTTCATTGAGCATCCAAAAAGTTGTTCATGTGTCCTTGCTAGTTCACATGTAGTGTTAGCGAGAAGTAACTGTTGTATCCTAGAGGATATTAACTTTGAAACCAACTCCATCAGATAGTTTATCTGTGGTCGTGAAATACTCTTAAACACAGTGCATTTGCACGCCTCGGTCAAACCGATAGGTTCTATATATAAATGTCTTTTATATTGTTTTGTATATTACTAGTATTCCTATTTGTGCCTTGCACGGGGAATGTCTATACAACTATTATCACACAAAAATTCGTTATATATTACGTTGTATTGTATTATAATTATTATAAGTTATATAATATACACAATTGACTTTATATGTATCAAATGTTGATGTTACTAAGTAGATAAATATATGTAATTATTGCTCTATACATAATTGTAGTGATTTTTTGCTGGCTTGATATATTTTTTAGATAATAACACATTTAAACACAATTTTTATCTTTTCAAATGTGAACTTAAATCTGTGTGTTCAAGCACAAATAAATTACGTATACGACTCGATAATTCGTTTTAGCGGTCTGATTTGGTCTTCAAATCGATTTTTATGTTGGTCAATGTTGTCCGAATCTCTTATTTAATTTACAATGATATATAAATTTAATGTGTCTTATTATCTACTCCTTCTCAATTTTGATCTTCATCTTTGGAATTGGAGTTGGCTTAACGGGTGTTTCAGCCTGGGTAAATAGACACGACTTATTTTTTTGGAGGAGTCTCATTCGTATCACCACATAGATCAACAACATCAGTAGCAGTGTTGACACAGGGAGCATCTGTGCCATTCTTCTTGAAGTCACCATACAAATCCTGCACGGGTTCAGAAAATTTCTGATTAGAATTACACCCCTCCAAATACAATGTATATCCTTACTATCTAAATGTAAATTATTAACAACTGTCTCATCACTATTATTGGTGTTACACCTTTGTAACTTCAACAGCCAGCTCTCCCTCATTGGATCCACCTTCACCATCGTTTTGTCCATTCTGCAGATTGTAGATTATATGAAAAATTAACAAATGTCTACAAATACTAATGTCATGAAGGATAAAAATATTTATGAACTTATTATGTATATAATAGGAAATGAAAATATACATATAGGAACGAACCTCGTTATTGTATTGAAGCTTGAACTTATCAATAATGACTGGGTCACAGCAATCACGCTTCACACGGTAAGAACACTCGTAACGGGATCCGTTTTCACGGGGACACTCAATTTTAAACAAAAATGCCTTATCAGTTAAATCAGCAATTTCAGATGGAATTGATGGGCGCTCAGGATCCTGTTTCATGGACTCAATTAGTTCAACAAATTTATTGTTCAGATTGGTGGTATAAACGAATAATTAAAATTTTAATACTAGATTCATGGCCTCAATCAGGTTAGCAGAGGTTATGTTCAACATTGAGTTGGCCTCTCTATCAAAGAGAACAAATGTTGCCGATGAGGTGTGATCAATCACACACAGTTGCAAACGGTACCTGATCATATAGATAAAAGTTATAACGCAATGCTAATATCCAAATCATGTCTAAAGTAAGTCATTTTATATAAAGTCAATACGACCAGAATATTCAGCCTATCACCAACCTCTGAACGACATTCACAACGTGGCGGTTGCACTTCTCGCAATAGTACATCCCCAAGTCAGCATATACCTTCTTGTTACAGTGGCATGCCGTGTACCACCAGTTATCTTCATCGACAACACAAACCACTTTGCAGAACACAACAAATTGAGCTTCCTGAAAATATTTTGTCATACATAATTACAATAACTAGAAGGAAAAAAAGGGGAATATCAATGCATCCGGGAAGAAACGATTGATTTCTATCAAGAGACCCGCTAAAACCGCGAACCATAGAGTACTTGCCACTGGTGCCACAGAGAGATATGTTTTTAGATCTCGCATTTCAAATCCTCCTTCGTTTTTTTTTTCTCTTTATTTACCTCTCTATGTTCTTTCAGTGCATCAATAGTAATCCTCTTAGTAAATTTCAGCAGATCTTCATCAATCTGAACTTTTGGGGAAAATTCTTGGATTTGACTCAATTTTAGATTAGGTGATTCCGGATTTTCAGCGAATCTAATACGTTGAGACGTGATACAAAGATAAAAAAATACGTTGAGACGTGGTAAATCATACAAACTATAAATCATGATTATAAATCTTACCTCTTCTTCAATTCAGCAGCGACAGGACAACCTAACTTTTATTGTTCTCGTGTAAAAAAAATTCAGACTTATTTTATTAATATTTGTAGTTAATTTTATTATTGTAACTTTTTAGCAACTATTTTCCGACAATCTTGAGAGTATTTTTTATCACAGGTAATTTTATTCTTTTATTTACGTTGTTCTTGATTTACTGGAATTGATTAGTTGCCGCAAACTTCTTTTATGGAAAAGAGAGAACGCACACAAACCGATCACCGCCTTCCGACCAGAGCCGGCTGGGCCTGGGCTTGGGCTAAGTGGTGTATAACATTTTTTCGAAAATAAATTTTCATTTTTGTGTGCGTTGCTTACTCTCCAACGGTCATATTGACCAAGTCAAAATAGCCGTTGCACATTTATTGTGTATATTATTACCCAACTGCTACTTGCTCCAACAAGTGTTGGGAAAAACAACATAGAGAAATAAAATGAGTAAAATCGGAACTCAAGAATTTAATGTGGAAAACTCCAAAATCGGAGAAAAACACGAACCGTCATCTAATAACAACCAGAGAATAACACTATGTGAAAAT
Source organism: Astragalus glycyphyllos (assembly GCA_963573325.1). Classification (NCBI taxonomy): domain Eukaryota; kingdom Viridiplantae; phylum Streptophyta; class Magnoliopsida; order Fabales; family Fabaceae; genus Astragalus; species Astragalus glycyphyllos. The sequence goes on from OY754311.1 coordinate 14,350,506, forward strand.
TTTTACAACACATAGACCTCTCACAAACACCCATGGCCCTAATATAACCACACCCTCCAAAGAAAATAATTAACTACATCTCACAACACTCTAAAACAAGAGTTTAAGAGAAAAAAACAAAGACAAATACAACTTAAGGTGTTTCTCACTGGTGCATTTTGTAATGAAGAACTTGAGTCCATTATATAACCTTGGTCTCCCTCCTACTTCACAAAAACTAAGCAATGTGGGACTTTTTCAAGATGTCAATTTCAATCAACTCCAACAATCTCCACCTTTATTGTAATTGATCAACGAGACATCTTCCGCTTTCATTGTCTTCACCGACAATCATAGCTCAAAAGAACTATGATGCTCCACCGTAGAGAGTATACCACTTAAACTAAACCACTCCAAGAATTTTATCCATGCCGAAAGCCATCGACATAACTTCTTCAAGATGCTCAATTCCTACCAACTCCAACAATCTCCACCTCGATTGTAATTGATACCCGAGACATCTTCATTGTCTAACAATCATAGTTCAAAAGAAATATCATACTCCACCATAAAGAGTATACTTCACTTAAAGCTAAACCACTTCAAGAATTTCTTCTTATGGCACATGTCTAAAAAACCCGCAGAAAAATTATGGTGCAACTTCCATATTTCACTTTTCCAAAAGTTTAATCTGCCATCGACATTCCTTTCCACCGCACATCTTGCACAATTGTGAAACCAGTGCCCCGTGTTCAATTATGGACCCTTTGGCTCACGAAGAAAATTATGGTGCAACTTCCATGTTTCACTTTTCCAAAAGTTTAATTCCTTTCCACCGCACACCTTGCACAACTGTGAAACCAGTGCCCCGTTTGCATAAGGTTCCTCTAGCTCCCCTGGACAATTTTTCCTTACACGCGCATAATTATTTCATTTCAACACCTTGTGCAACCTCGATTGTATCAACACATCGATCCATGACTTGAATCTTCCACAAGCCAAAATTGATTCTTCCATCAAATTTCTCCATGTCAAACTTCACAGCACTTAACATTTCAGCTATATAACATACTGTAAAGCGTGGGAGCAGAGTTGTTGTTCCTCATCCCGGCGTTGTTGATCAGTGTTTTGCATCTGGAGGAACTGCATTGCAGTCATCAACTCTTCCAGCCTGGGGTTCACATTAGGCTGATGCCCGTTGGAGTTGCTAGGATCACTAGCTCTGTCACCATTGTGTTATGGCGATGATTTTTTGATTTGGTTTCAGTGAGGCGTGGGAAACATTTTACTTATACCCGACAGTGAGCGACAATGTTGCGATCGGTTTCCCTGGGAAGGAAAAGGACCAAACACGAGTTGTGCAGTATTCAGTATGAACTAGCTAAGAACAAATGTATGATTGAAGAATCAAGATTGGGATCGTTTTATTTGCCTCTGGGGGCTTTATTTATAGTAAAATGGTGATTAAATGCACATAATTACAATTAATAGTCGAGTTGACCGATACATACAGATTGGAGGAAAATCAGGGATATTTCCCTCTGATTGTACTTTATTCCTTTATGGGAAAGGTAGAGGCAAGATATTTTGTGCTGATCGGTCAGTCATCAGGGGAGGTCTTTCGGGAGCCGAGCGAATGTATATGCTGGCCGGTCCGGATGGGAACATGCTCATTTTTTTCATTCAATAGATTTATTATGATTCTAATATTGTTAGAAGATATATGAAAACTCTTATTAGTTTCATCTTGGGGTGTTTGGAAACGAACCAACCCAATAGAAAACCGCAAACCGAACCAACCCAAACTGAAAACCGCAAAAAATCGCAAAATCTATTTGGTTTTTCATCAATCAAACGCGCGGTTTGGTTCGGCCTGCTGTTTTTGTTCCAACAACCGAACCAAACTAAACCAAACCACAATTATCACTAAGGCTTATTGACTACAACCTTCCTTACTAATTTATTAGCCCAAATCCAACTAAAACCCAACTCTCACTCACTTACTAGCCCAAATCCAATTGATTCCTTGACTCACTTACAAACAATCCATATTGTTATGATATATTTAAAAATTAAAATAAAAAATTTAATTCAAATTCTTTTAAATATGGTTGTAGCTATCTTAAAAGAATTAAAAAAAAGAGTAATTTATATGTTACATATATTTAATCAGAGTTTTTCTTATTGATTTATGTTAGTCGTTTTATTTTAGTTAATTTTAGCTCCTACTGGGTGATGACTCACTAGCGATTCAATTCATTCAAGGCAACTATGGGAATGTAGTCATTAGTAACCCCAAATTGAGCTCAGTCAGGCACCCATACTTCTTCTCACTGTGGTTAAGAATATTTGCAGGGTGTGAGTTTTGACTCAATCTCCGACTGGTTTGCAAATGGAGTTGTCAAGAAGGTTGGGAATGGAGCTACAGTCGCTTTTTGGCATGATAATATGATTGGGGCTTCCCCCTTAAAGTAGTCTTTGTGAGGCTCATTGTGATCTCGAACCAAAAGTATCTTTGTGTGTCAGAGGTGCAGGGGATGGAGGGGGAGGGCAGGGGCTGGGCATTCTCTTGGAGCTCCTAAGGGAACTCATGTCACTACAATCGCTGGTGGTCTTCTCTCTTTCTGAGGATAGAGTTGGGAGGCCTCATGCGATGGCGTCTATTTTGTAAAATTAGCATATGAGATGCTACTAAACAAAATCCCAAGTTCGATTGCTAGAGGTCTCGTAGAGCTGTTTGATTTAGATAAATAGTGGAAGAGTCGTGCAACTCCTAAGGTAGTTGCTTTTTCATGGTGTGTCCTCCTTAATAGGCTCCCAACTTAGGCTAACCTATTTTGTAAGCAATTTACTACTCAGATGACTGTTATTTGTTGTGTTCTTTATGGGAAGCCTTTGATGTCGGAGATTGTACTGGAGTGGGCCGAGGCCCAATCCGCTCAAAGGAAGGCTACAAAACGGTCTAATTCACGAATGATCAGATTTACACTCACAAATGTGTGACCAACGATTCAGATCAACCCAACCGATCGGATGGGCATGAAGGACCACCTGACACTATGAATAGTGGTCCTCCTCTCGCTGACAGGTACACTTTTGACCCATTTGTTACTCATGCTTTCACTCTTACCCCACCTCAACCAATCCATCTGCCCAATCCTGAGGTACGGTTCAGCAGCGACCACAGTGGGAGCCCACGCTCTTTCCTACTTCATTTCTCATGGCTCCGCGGGGAAGACCGCCCGGACATCGACCACTGCACTTGCAAAGTGTGGTTGAAATTCCCAATTAGCCACAACTGACCCCGGAGGCGAACATTGCGATTCCAGCTAACGCTGTACAACAACTTCTGGAGATGCTTAGCGAACGAGATCAGGCTTTGGCACAACAAGGAGAACGCCTCACGCAGATCGAGCGGCGGGTGGCCTCGGGGCGGGCAAACACCATGATTGAGCCACACCACAACAACCTTTAATCCCCACTAAGAAGAAATCCCTCTGGGCGTCACCCAACAAAAGCCTCCACCACCACTTACCCAAAAGGCAAGAATTAAAGAGATGAATATCATTGATCCCTAGCCCCCATCTTGTTTCCGCTTACATACATCCGACTACTTGACTCAGGATTTTCTTCCCTACGATGGTTCCACTCCGTCACTCTAAATTTCTTCCACCAATATCAATTTAAATTCTTTTGATTTGTTCATTCCAACCTACAAGGCTGTTGCTGCCTTCCAGCACCTTCAACAAATAGGCTACTTCATGTTCCCACAAATGGACATCTGAGGTCCAAGGGCAGTATCATAATTCCACAAACGTCCCTCTCAAATTCAAGGGTCATTGAGTAGTAAGTGGTGACACCTCTTTAACGTGTCGAGGTACCATTTTCAAAATGGAAATAACCCACACCTCCCCCACCCATCTGAACCCCTCAACTGTTTCTTTACCCAATTTGTGCCCAAATTAATCTATTAAAGCATCTGGATTTATGTAAATGCAATCTCAGCATTAGTTTATACTCATATTGCAAATTGTTATTGCTTCCACTATCTCATGGAATGGATACATACATGCATGATGCATGTGAGTTTAATGTAAGTACTAGCTAGTTACAGTGCATATATAGCATATTCATAGGCCCCAATAGTCCCAAGCAATGTTACAAGTGCGTTGTCATTTACTTCTTTTTTTATAAGGACATTGTCATTTACTTTGCTAAGTGATGTACCAACATATTTTATGATTAGCACCAACAGTTACAACGATGGAAACCGCATAGTTGTATGGTCACGTTGCACATAATTTTTTTTGTCGAGATTAGGGTATCTACCGTCGAATACAGTGACTAACTACCTCGCTGGATTGGAGGCACTTCAAAGGGTGGGACAGCTGGCCCAGGGATTTAAAGCTGCTCCATACCCAATGCGAGGATCGAACCCTCGACACTTGGTTAAGGGAGGATGAGACCCAACCGCTCAACCACACCCCCTAGTTTTTTGACAAATTATTTTTTTTATTGATTCTAACCGATTAGATGGAGTACTATATCACCGACTGGAATTGAGTCTAGCAGAAGGAGTTAATCTCGGATAACATGGCGAATCAAGATTTGAATCCCCTAAGAGAGATCTGCCCACATTTAGTGATGCCTCATATACAGGATTTAATTCGTTTACAAGAAAACAAGACTCAACATTATCTATGTCTCACACCTAGAAAATTGAGGCTTAATTTTCTACCACTACAAATGAACCAACCCAAAGATAAAAAAATTTATAAGCAAAACTTTTTATTAAATGAAGTACAATGGGTACTACTGTTGGGCATATGCAAAAATACAAAAAGGTCGATGATTTCGAACACACGAGAATTTAAGTGGTTTGACACCTCTTTCCTATGTCCACCGAACACCACAAAAACATTCCACTATAACCTAATCGAGATTACAATGTCACAAGTGTTCTAGTATGAAACTTGGAAACTTGCCCCCACAAACCAACCTAAAAGTGTATCAGACTTAAAATCCAAATACATCGCCCTAAGAGCTACATAGAATAATAACACCCATACCTCAAAATACACTAGGTGGCTCTCTACATTTAGCAACACCCAATGGGTGCCTTGATCCGCTGTCGCGCACGGATCAAAACGAGTTATTTTAAAATGTAGTTTACGGTAACGACAACTCGAGTATCGTTTCTCAAGGATTCTTGTATGAATTAACCAACTGACTTGAAAAATGGGGGGTTTTAGGTTTTGATTTAGAAAACAATTAACAGAAAGTGATTATAAATTAAGTGATTATAAAATAAGCTAATCTACTGATTCGGTTCCTACCTATCATCGATTGTTATAACTTCACTATCCTAAGCGGATCCTATTCCTGTTCGATCACAACAACATTCAACAAGCGAGAATGATATTATAAGAAGTATGTTTCCTGTTTACCGAATTAAGCAAACGGTTAAGAATAAAGCGAATTAACGGATTAAGCAAACGGTAACACGCAATCAAAATTAGGGAACATAAATCAATCGAAGCAAACAAAACTATTCTATGACAAATCGAATTAAGCAAACGATAGACATATAATAGAATTGAAAAGAATAGGAATTAAATTGTAAGGTTATATTAATCTCAAGTATCGGAACCTGAATACAGCAGATCAACCAGGTGATTAGTTCTCCATCGGTTTTCGTACCAAGCTCCCGAAAAATAATTTGTGAACAGTAAAAACGAGATATGAACAGTACTCGCGGCTATTAGGTGTAGGAAAAAACAAAGAATTCGGGTTTAACCCAACCGGGTCGAAAAACATTAAAAAAAAAACCGGCCCAAAACTAAATATTTATTAAGTCTGGAACTTCAACGAATTATTTGAGACTTCTGAACTCCTATACAGCTTTTGGCTTCAACAGGAAACTTGTAGCTCTTTCTCTTAGATTTCCAACGCATCTCAGAATGTGTCAATCCGATTACCGTAGCTCAAGTTATGGTCTGCACAGTGGACAGGTATCAAATAACCGCTAACGCTGAAAATAAAATACGAAAATTAAATAAAGGCAAAAATAAACTAAAACATAAAAACACAATAAAATAGTAAAAATAATAAAACAAACTAAAGAAATGCCTAAGTACAATAGTAGAAGAATGTGCATCAAAATGCACTGATCAAATTCCCCCACACTTGAACTTTTGCACTTCGAGCAAAATAGTAACTTCAGAAAAAACAAAAACAAAACAGAGCATGCATTTCCAAAAGTATTCAAGATACAAGGTACAAGCAGAATTCTAAGTCTAAGCTTCAAGAATATGGTGTTAGTGAGCAACTCTTTGTGACATTCAAAGTAAATAGGAAAACAGATTACCAAAAAGTACATCAAAAGCAGCAAGATTCTCACAGGATAAAATTCACTCAACTCTCAAGTGTTTAGGTTAACTGTTTACACTCAAAGCACAACATGAAAGTTAGTACTACCATAAGCTTGAAAAGACTCTAACATCTACAATTTAAATACATGCACACAAAGATCAAAAGGACTTTAATTCGGTTGTAACTTAGCCAAGGTAAGGGTGAGATAAATCCTAAGGGGGTACTAGGCTAAAAATCAAAGGGTTAAAAGAAAATTGAAAGGATTGCGGGAGTTGAACTACAGGATACCTCAATTGCTTTCAAACAACAACCTCACAACTTATTTCTCTTCTCCTTTTCCTTTATTCTTCCCTTTTTTTTTTTCAGAAGGGCTATGTATTGACATCCTTCTCTATTTTATTTCATTTTTCATTTTTCATCTTTTTTTTTCTATTTTTCTTTTCTTTTTTTTTCTGCCAACATTTGGAACATCACAACAACATCACAAAAATAAAGTTCAACCCCACACAACTCCACACAAGACTCTTTCAACCCTTGATTAGGGTGATAATTTTGTTTTTCACTTTTCGGCTTGTAATGAGTTAATCACAAAAAAACGGATAAATAGGCTCAAAGGGGTTTTCAAACAAAGGGATGACATTGTTCAGGGTTGGCTTTTGGCTAAGTGGCTAAAAAAAACGAAAAAAACGAGTTGCCTTTATCATATCAGTGTGCACAAGTAAAGAAAAAGTATCAAAAAGAGTCAATTCAAGTTCTAGAGACTAACAGACATGAGTGGTTCACACAAGAAAGAAAGAGATGGATTTTTGTATGATATCCATATAAGGCTCAAAACTCACAAGGGTTAATGATCTGCTACTAATGATGTACAATTCAGAGTTTAGTCTTATCTTTCATACTAAGAATGCACAGCAAATTTTTTCACATCACATCACAAGGCTCTAGTCAAGAGAACTAAGAACAATACTCATAATTGTAATTCAAAAACCAAAGAAAAGCATGCAATTTTTTTTTCTTTTTTTTTAAGAAACAAAACCAAAACAGAGAAAAATGAAAACAACACAAAAAAATGGTTCCCTCCCCCACACTTAAAACATGCATTGTCCTCAATGAAAGGACATAATTATTAAATAAGAGTGAGAGAAAGGAAAAGGTGCTCCCTGGTCAAGTTGCAGAGTAGGTGGGCTTTTCCAAGGAAAGCTCTTCTATGGGTGCATCTTCAGGCACCGAACTTTCATGGAATAGCTTCAGGCGCTGCCCATTGACCTTGAAGGTTTTGTCAGTACCTGCACTTTTTATTTCTACTGCACCATGAGGAAAAACATTAGTAACAACAAAAGGGCCAATCCACTTGGATCGAAGTTTCCCAGCCATAAGCTTAAGGCGGGAGTTAAACAGTAAAACCTGTTGGCCCACAGAGAATTCCTTCCTAGAAATCATTTTATCATGGAAGTTCTTAGTTTTCTCTTTATAAATCCTAGAGCTTTCATAAGCTTCTAGCCTACGCTCTTCAAGCTGTTGTAATTGGAGTTTTGTTTCAATACCTGCTTGTTGCATCTCCAAATTACAACTCTTTACCGCCCAATAAGCACGGTATTCTATCTTTACAGGAAGGTGACATGCCTTACCAAAAACAAGTCGATAGGGAGACATCCCTATTGGTGTCTTGAAAGCTGTTCTTTGAGCCCAAAGTGCGTCTTCTAGACGGCAGCTCCAGTCCTTCCTGTTTGGCTGCACCATTTTCTCTAAAACCTGTTTGATCTCCCTGTTTGAGATCTCAGCTTGCCCATTAGTTTGTGGGTGATATGCAGCAGAGACTCTGTGCACAACTCCACACTTCCGGAGCAAAGCTTCCATGGTGCGGTTACAGAAATGAGTGCCCTGGTCACTTATGATAGCTCGGGGTATTCCAAACCTGCAAAAGATATTGGACCTGACAAAATCTGCAACAACTCTAGAATCATTAGTCCTAGTGGGGATAGCTTCCACCCACTTTGAAACATAATCAACAGCAAGAAAAATGTAGAGAAAACCAAATGATATAGGAAAGGGACCCATGAAGTCGATTCCCCATACATCAAATACCTCACAGAAAAGCATAGGTTGCTGAGGCGTTTCACTCTTACGAGTGATGGCTGTACCTGCTATCTGACACTCTTTACAAGTGCGGTAAGTCTCATAGGCATCTTTAAAAATAGTGGGCCAATAGAAACCTGACTCTAAGACTTTCCTTGCAGTCCTTTGAGGACCAAAGTGCCCCCCCCTACTTGAGAAGCATGAGAAAGATGCAAAATAGATTCAATCTCATAGTCGGGGACACATCTCCTAATTACCTGATCACTACCAAACTTCCAAAGATATGGATCATCCCAAACATAATATTTGGCATCACTCTTGAGTTTGTGAATTTGTGTCCTGGATGCACCTGTAGGAAAAACACCAGCAACAAGATAATTAACAATATCAGCAAACCAAGGAGTAACTCCATGCATAAGTAAAAGCTGCTCATCAGGAAAGTCATCCTAAATGGGAAAAGGATCTTCATCCCTCTCTATCCTGCTCAAGTGATCAGCCACCAAGTTCTCAGCTCCACTTTTATCTTTAATCTCCACATTAAACTCTTGGAGTAACAACATCCACCGAATCAATCTCGGTTTTGCTTCTGGCTTCTTCAACAAGTACTTTAAAGCTGCATGGTCAGTAAAAACAACAACCTTGGAACCTAGCAAATATGATCTGAATTTATCAAGAGCAAAAACAATAGCTAGAAGTTCCTTTTCAGTGGTGGTGTAATTAGACTGTGCAGAATCTAAAGTCCTAGAAGCATAGTAAATAACATGGGCAGCCTTGTCAACTCTTTGTGCAAGGACCGCCCCAACAACATAGTTAGAAGCATCACACATAATCTCAAAAGGGAGGGTCCAGTCAGGGGGCTGGATGATGGGAGCTGAGGTCAATGCTTTCTTCAAGAAGTCAAATGCTTTTTTGCAATTGTCATTGAAGTTGAAAGTGACGTCATTCTTCAACAAGTTGGACAGCGGAAGAGCTATCTTGCTGAAATCCTTAATGAAACACCTGTAAAAACCTGCATGACCAAGAAAAGAACGAATCTCGCGAATGCAAGATGGGTAAGGCAATGTAGAAATCACATCAATCTTAGCAGGGTCTACAGAAATTCCTTTTTCAGAGATTATGTGACCTAAAACAATTCCCTGTTCAACCATAAAATGGCATTTTTCATAATTTAAAACAAGGTCAGTTTCGATGCATCTCTCTAAAACCATATTTAAACTGCTCAAACATGCATCAAATGAAGAACCATAAACAGTGAAATCATCCATAAACACTTCCATGCAATTTTCAATAAAATCAGCAAAAATGCTAATCATGCATCGCTGGAAAGTGCCAGGAGCATTGCAAAGACCAAAAGGCATCCTCCTGTAAGCAAATGTGCCGAATGGGCACGTAAAAGTAGTCTTTTCTTGATCTTCAGGTGCAATATGAATTTGAAAGTAACTTGAAAAGCCATCAAGAAAACAATAATGTGATTTACCAGCAAGTCGTTCAAGCATTTGGTCAATGAACGGTAAAGGAAAGTGATCCTTTCTAGTATTCTGGTTCAATCTCCTGTAATCAATACAAACTCTCCAGCTATTCTGAACTCTAGTGGGGACAAGTTCATTCTTTTCATTTTTTACCACCGTGAGTCCAGATTTCTTAGGTACAACCTGCATTGGGCTTACCCATTTACTGTCAGAGATAGGGTAAATGATACCTGCTTGCAAGAGTTTGGTTACCTCTTTCTTCACAACATCGAGGATCAAAGGATTAAGCCTCCTTTGGGGCTGCCTTACTGTTTTAGCACCATCCTCAAGTAAAATCCTGTGCATACACATTGAGGGACTAATACCTGGGATGTCAGCCAATGTCCACCCAATCGCCTTTTTATGCTTCCTCAAAACCTGCAAAAGCTTACTTTCTTGATCGAAATCAAGGTTAGAAGATATTATAACCGGGAGTTTTTCATTACTCTCTAAATAAGCATATTTCAGATTTGGAGGGAGTTGTTTCAGCTCCAGGGAAGGTGGTTGCTCAATGGATGGAGTGCTTGGGGCAGCCGGGGTGTCGAGAACTTCAACTGCATAAACAGCTTCATCGACAACTTCACCTGTAGAAAAAATGTTACCCTGCAAGGCAGCATCAATCTCAGCACATACAACACAGGTTAGTGTCAGTACAATCATCACATGAGTAAACATCATCAAAACCAGATAAAGATGGAAAATCAAGTGAAAACAATTTAGAACAAGTGTCATCAACCAACTCAGAGATCAATTCAATATGAAAAACAGAATGCTTTTCCAAGGGATATTTCATAGCATCGAAAATGTTAAATTTCGCGACAATGTCACCAAATTCCATGGACATGGTTCCATCATCAACATCAATTTTTGTTTTCGCCGTTTTCATGAACGGTCTGCCTAAAATGATGGGAGCCCTGCTTGACTTAGTTTCTCCTTCCATGTCCAGAATATAAAAATCTGCGGGAAAAATTAAGTCATTAACTTGAACAAGGACATCTTCCACTACTCCGGTGGGGCGGGCATTGCTTCTGTTCGCCAGCTGAATGATTAAACCTGTATGCTGCAAAGGACCAAGATTAAGGTTATTATAAACAGAAGTAGGCATAACATTAATTCCCGCTCCTAAATCAAGCATGCAATTCTCGAATTTACTATCCCCAATGGTACAAGGAATAGTAAAAGTTCCTGGATCCTTGCACTTTTGTGGCATGACCTGAGTGAGAGCTGAAACATTTTGCTCGCCTGTAGCTTTTTCAGATGAAGGCTTAGGCTGAATGAAAGCAGAAACATTTCTTCCCAAGATGACTCTCTCATTTCCCTTCAACCTCCTTTTGTGTGTACACAAATCTTTCAAGAACTTTGCGTACTTCGGAACCTACTTAATCACATCTAGAAGCGGAATGTTTACCGCAACCTTTTTGAATACATCCAAAATCTCTCTTTCTTTGTCTCCCTCATCAGCCCTTTTATTTTTCAGTACTCTATGTGGGAAAGGGACTGGTGGTACATACTCCTTCTGTTTATCTTTTTCAGTTTCTACCACAACAGAAGAGGGTTCAGGTGAAGAAGGTGTTACCTCAAGAATTTTTTTATTTTTGTCTGGGGCTGGTTCTACAACTTTTCCGGATCTCAAGGAAATTGCACTCACATTAGGGCCTTTTGGATTCACAACTGTTTGGGCAGGAAGTTGGTTCGATCCTTGGGCTTGCTGCATGGCATTCATTGAAGTGCTGTCCAATCTGTGTCTGCAAGGTCTGAATGCTAGAATCAGTTCTTTGTTGGAACTGGAGATTGTTGACAGCCATTTGCTTGACAAGATCCTCTAATGAAGGTCCGGAAGGTGCAGGGGTGGTCACTTGGGGAGGGTTTTGTTGTTGGCTGGACTGTTGATTCCCATATCAAAGGTTTGGATGGTTCCTCCAATTAGGATGATATTTGTTAGTGGACAGGTCAGGAATGTTGTACCTGTTCTGATTGTTGCCTTGATTGTAAAGGTTTGCTGCATAAGCTTGAGGCAACTCAGTGATCGACTCATCTTGCAAAATAGGACATGTATCGGTCGGGTGTTCAGGAGAAGTACAAATACTACACAAGTTTGCTGCTTGAGTCTTACCTACTGCCAGCCGTTTCACTAAAGAAGTAAGCTCGTCAATTCTTGTTTCTAAAACTTTGTTGGAAGAAACTCGAATCTCGTACACACCTTTGGTTTGGACAGAATTGTTTCTAGTGGTGAACTGTTGGGAGTTGAGAGACATGTTTTCAATCAAGGCTTTAGCAGCAGTTGGAGTTTTATCAACAAGTGCTCCACCTCCAGCAGCATCAAGAATGTTTCTATCCATCGGTAACAATCCCTCATAGAAGTACTGGATAAGTAACTGCTCGGTGATCTGGTGTTGGGGACAACTGGATACTAACTGCTTGAATCTCTCCCAGTACTCAGCTAATGACTCATCCTCCTGTCTAATGCCACATATCTGTTTTCTGATTGATGCAGCTCTGGAGGCAGGAAAGTATCTTTCTAAGAACACTCTTTTCAGAGCATTCCAGCTTGTGATAGAATTCGGTTCAAGGTAATATATCCAATCTTTTGCCGCACCTTGCAATGAGAATGGAAAGGCTCTGAGCTTGATGTGATCTTCAGTGATTCCTTCAGGCCTCAATGGTGTAGAACACACAACCTGGAATTCTTTCAAATGCTTATGCGGATCCTCACCTGCAAGACCATTAAACTTTGGCAACAAGTGTATTAAACCAGATTTCAATTCAAAGGGTGCATCAGCTTCAGGATAATCAATACATAAACCATTATAGTTCACATCAGGGGCAGCAAGCTGCCTTAGTGTTCTTTGTTCAGCCATGTTATCAAAAGTAAGTTCAAAATCAGAATCAAATAAGCTATGCAAATAGTCAGAATCAGAATCGATAACGGGTGGTGAACTAGTGCTAGCCCGATTTGCTCTGCGGCGTGTATGCAAGGTTATTTCAACTTCAGGATCAAAATCAAACAAGTCAGAACAAGCAGACCTAGTAGCCAGGACTAATGCAGCAATGCAGCAACACATGTGAAAATGCCAACAATTTCCCTAATAGGCAGAAACAAAACGAAAGAAGGGATATGATTAAAATAAATTCAGAAAAATACAAAAACACAAAATTTAATCTAATTAAGTGAAATAAGAATTTTGAGAATTTTTTTGGAATTTTTCGAAACTATGAAAACAGTAAAAAATTCATAAAAAATAGAAAAAAGAGGAATTTGGCAATTTGAGGGTGAAAACCCGTACTCTTTCTAAGAGTACGGGATTAATGATCGCACGATTTTTCTGCTCAAATTGCACGGAACAGATTTTGAAACGGACACAATTTTCCCGAAAACCGGATTTTTGACACTAAGCCGCGAATTGGCCAAAACCGTGAGGAAACTAGGGCTTAAACGCAAGAACACTAAACCTATGACTCTAAAATCAGTTAATAACAACAAAATTCCCCGGCAACGGCGCCAATTTGATCTGCTGTCGCGCACGGATCAAAACGAGTTATTTTAAAATGTAGTTTACGGTAACGACAACTCGAGTATCGTTTCTCAAGGATTCTTGTATGAATTAACCAACTGACTTGAAAAATGGGGGGTTTTAGGTTTTGATTTAGAAAACAATTAACAGAAAGTGATTATAAATTAAGTGATTATAAAATAAGCTAATCTACTGATTCGGTTCCTACCTATCATCGATTGTTATAACTTCACTATCCTAAGCGGATCCTATTCCTGTTCGATCACAACAACATTCAACAAGCGAGAATGATATTATAAGAAGTATGTTTCCTGTTTACCGAATTAAGCAAACGGTTAAGAATAAAGCGAATTAACGGATTAAGCAAACGGTAACACGCAATCAAAATTAGGGAACATAAATCAATCGAAGCAAACAAAACTATTCTATGACAAATCGAATTAAGCAAACGATAGACATATAATAGAATTGAAAAGAATAGGAATTAAATTGTAAGGTTATATTAATCTCAAGTATCGGAACCTGAATACAGCAGATCAACCAGGTGATTAGTTCTCCATCGGTTTTCGTACCAAGCTCCCGAAAAATAATTTGTGAACAGTAAAAACGAGATATGAACAGTACTCGCGGCTATTAGGTATAGGCAAAAACAAAGAATTCGGGTTTAACCCAACCGGGTCGAAAAACATTAAAAAAAAAACCGGCCCAAAACTAAATATTTATTAAGTCTGGAACTTCAACGAATTATTTGAGACTTCTGAACTCCTATACAGCTTTTGGCTTCAACAGGAAACTTGTAGCTCTTTCTCTTAGATTTCCAACGCATCTCAGAATGTGTCAATCCGATTACCGTAGCTCAAGTTATGGTCTGCACAGTGGACAGGTATCAAATAACCGCTAACGCTGAAAATAAAATACGAAAATTAAATAAAGGCAAAAATAAACTAAAACATAAAAACACAATAAAATAGTAAAAATAATAAAATAAACTAAAGAAATGCCTAAGTACAATAGTAGAAGAATGTGCATCAAAATGCACTGATCATGCCTCTTGCAGCATCCTCGGGGTGCCAAGCACCTCACTTTTTTTTGTCCTATGTCGTACACATTTATAGTAAAGGAGCAACGAATACAAGCCACATATTTTGATCCGATTCTGTTAAGATTTGTCACTAAGTACGTCACAAAAATAATTGAAATATTATTAGATACAGATTTTGAGAGAGAAAATATCCTCGCTATTAGTGACAAATTTATTCCTCCCATGTAGCAACAACATTTTGTTTTCTAGATTCAATTTAGGCATGTTTTTCGCAACGAATTATATGTGTTTTGAAGGGGTCTTTTCCATCACAAATAACATCAAATTGCATAAACGAACGCTAAATATTTTGCGCTAAAACTGTTTGGGTCGATTTTTTGATGCTTTAGCGACAGACTCACCCCGCTCTAAATTTGATTTTTCTAGTAGTATCTTTAAAAGAAGAATCTTCTTCATTAACAACTACTATAATTACAGGGTGTATTTAATAATTCCCTTCATGTAATTATAGTAGTAATCATATTAGGTTAGGCATTCATAGAGGTAGTAAATACTAACGATCAATGCTTAATGATAATTGCCATAAGGCAAATACTATCTTCGTTCCAAAATATAAACACCAAAAATACATGTATCTAGATTAAAATTACTCCAAACACATGTACTTTCGGGGCTTATATTTTGGGACGGAAGAATATTGTTTTAGCCGACTTATCGCACATGGCCTAGATTTGAAAAAAATGTAATCATTATAAATGAAATAAATACTATTATCTTTTTGTCTGTGTCACTATCTCTCATAAATTGTCCCACAAGTACTTGTGTGGTCTAGATTTGAAAAAATGTTATCATTATAAATGAAATAAATACCATTATCTTTTTGTCTGTGTCACTATCTCATAAATTATCCCACAAGTACTTGTGGGGATCCAAACTCACAATCCAAAGCCAAATTAAAGTTAGGCTAGCTGGTATTCATTTAAATGGAAAGCCAGCATAAATTTGGAACATACAATCTTTAATTTAGTTCCAAAATTAACACTAATTTCAAACTATATGAAAATAACAAATATTTCGTTAAAATTGTAAAATAGATTACACTATTCCCTAAAATTAATGAGTAGTGACTAAAGTTTTGTGAATTTCATTTCACTAGTCCATGTATAGGACTACTAGTCCTTTAATATATAATTTTTAAAATACAAAAAATTAAATAACCATAATAATTTAAATAAAATATTATTATTTACTTTTAAGGGACTACATTTCTTTGATTGTCACTAAAAAAAGTTTCTAATGAAAATTCGCCTTAGGCCTCATATACGATCTGATTAAATCAAGATGATAACAAATAACTATTAAAAAGTATATATAAAATAGAGTGTTAATGTGTGGTATTCATTTTAGCTTATATATTTCTTTCTGGTGCACAGAGATTATATAATTTATTTGAACGTAGGTGACATAAATGCATATTTTGGTCTTACAACATAGATGGATGTTTCTTTAAAATAAACATATATGACTGTCAGGTATTATTAACAAAAATAAATAGTTTCAGAGTTTTTTTTTTTTTGAAATTAATAGTTTCAAAGTTTTGGACAAATAATATAACTGTCACCATCAATTTATAGAAATTATACTTCTTCAGAAAATTCATTTATATTATTAAATAGAAATAGACATAGACAATCTACACAAATAAGTGCAATTAACCTAACGACCATTCACATAAAATATGGCTTTCGAGGAGCCAACTTATGTTGAGAGTAATATAAACTTACTAAATTGAACGAGGCCCAAGAACCTTATGTCAAATAAACTAAATTAATATTAAAAAATCATTTTAAAACTCAATTTCTCTAGAAGTCTTTTTCCTCAAGCATGCATTGCCATAAAATTTTCATTTGATAAAAAATGAAAAGGATGGCAATACATCGTATCACAATCAAAATTTGATGCTGAGAGAGATGGCACACTGTTTGTAGACTTATAAAGCTACTACGTTTATATATTCGCCCCTTTTTTAAAAAATGTCTTATGAAAACTACAGATCCAAATAAACCCCACATGCATGCATCTGGTGCTAATTTTCACGAGAAAACATTAGAAATAGGGAACTAAACTGTGTCCTATATATGTTAGTTCTTTTTTCAAAATACAATAAGCTTAACAGGGTCCATTAATAAATTTGGCTTTTTTTTTATATCAAAAGGATTGCAACTAGGTACCTACCTCTAGATTTTGCTTGTAAATACAAATAGAGCATAGGAAATAGGAAAACTAATACAAAACTGGTGGGGAATTAGCTCAAACGGAATAGCAGAGCTATAGGAAGTGAAACAAAATTTCCCTAACTTGCAAGAAGCTTTAGGAGCAACAACAAATATAAGGCAATAAAAAGAGCGAACCAAATGCATAAGAGAAACAAAAACTTTAATGTGGAAAACGCCTCAAAGTGAGAGTAAAAATTATAGGTGGTTCAAACTAAAGAAACAGTTCCACTATAATCAAATAAGGATACAACAGAAGAGTCTCAATATGGTGCACATATATATCGTGCCAACAACCAACCAAAACAATAAAGCACACATGCTTACACACAAGAACAAAAAGCTGAAAAATACTCAAATTTGTTGCTAATGTGCAACTGCAATATCACTCGTAGCTGAAAAACAGAAGTAGTTTTTCCTCTTGTGTACTCTCTTTAGTTGATGGTCTCCTTACCAAAAGTACTCTCTCTAAACAACCCTAATCTGACCTCTCTCCAGCTAAACAAGTGAGATACAATATTGGGCTATAATATTTGGGAGTTTCTCGACGTAAGAAGGGAGCCCGATACCCAACATACCCCCCTTTCACATCTATGTGGAGATAATCGCCAAATCGGGATATCACAACAAGTTTCAGACTTTCTTCTTGGTAACTTTAGCTAATTCAAACAACTTAGCATCCAAAGCACCAATCTCATCTCCAAGTAGCTGATCAACATAATTATGTGGTTCATCATTCTGAACATTTCCATCAACATTATTTAGATTATGAACAAGAAACTGAACTGGATCGATATTTAAGAGATTACTATCTTTCTTGGGTGTAATCTTCAACCTTGTCAATGGCTTCAATGGTTTTGATTTCCATGAACTCAACATCGCGACTACTTGGATCATAGAACCTATAACCAAATTCACCTTAACCATAACTGATGAAGATGCATATATAGCCTTGTCTCTGCAGCATCCAACTTGGATCTTTCATCCCTCAAAACATACAAAAGTGCCTCTCATCTGAAGACTCTCAAGTGATCATACTTGTCATTCTGGCCAAACCAATTTTTGTCTGGAGCCTCAATATTCAAAGAAATTCCAAAGCAAAGCCTAGTAAATGTTGGAGCCTATGGAAGGAGTGCAAAGAGCGCACACACTTAAGCTAGAAGGAAAAGGCTATAATTTTATGAATTTCTAAGAGTTCTTGTCGTGTTATGTCTAAGGGGAGAACCTTGAGAAAAATAGAGTTGTGCTAGAAACTGTTTCAATGCTGCTAAACTGCTATTGTGTTGTGCTTGTTGCTGTTTTGATTTTATTACTTGAGGATAAACAATGGTTCAAGTTTAGGGGTGTGATAACTCTTAGAAATAAGAGTTGTTTATGCTAAACCAAATAAGAATTAAGCTTGCTCAAAGGTGATTAATGTAAATAAATATAGATTTTATGCATAATTAAATATAAGTATGTTCTTGTTGTGTGAAAAGTTTTTTGGGAACCTTTGGTGCCATTCTTGTGGGATGTCACCCGTGTTCTAGTTGTGCAGGATTTTTAGCATGGTGTTGTGGTGAATGTTGTGGTAGCACAAAAGCAACCGACTTGTGTGAAGGAAAATAATTAAAAGGGTCCAAGTGTTTAAATGAAGAAAATGGTGTTTTGTCCTATGTAAAGGAGTGCAAAAAGCAATTTGCGCATTAATGGACCACAAAAGGAAAAACTGTCCTTGTTTAAGGAAAAAATTTATCAGAATTTTCCTTGGCCCGGTTAGTACTTGAAGTGAGAGAATATCATATATAAAGGCACTTTAACCTAAAAAGGACACACAACTTCAGCCTCCACGAATCCCTAGGTCAGAGAGTACTATTTTCCAACTTCCATCCTTTGTTCATCATCTTCCCCAATAGTCCTTCCACCATTTTTGGTGATGTAACTCCATTGCTGAAGATGGAAACTCGCAACCTGCAGCACAGTTCTTCATCTGAACAGCACTGAGACTCTGAAGCAAATCTGCAACATTGGAAGCTTACTTTAAGCTTCACATTATTTATAATTCCGGTATTTCTCTATGTGTTTCTGATTTAAGTTGTAATTATTATTTCCAATACTTCATTTATGGTAATTAGGTACTATTTTGTCATGTCTAAGCTCATTATGAGCTAGATCCTTTTATATTCAAGACTATGATGATGTAATTATGAATTTATGATGAATGTTGTGATTAATGCTTGATGTTTCATTAACTCATGAGTTTGAATGTCAAACAATCTTTTTGGACTTGCTCACTTTAATTAGGGTAATGTGTTTTAATTTCTGGAAAGATTAAAGTTTTGATTTCATGAGTTAATATGGTTAAAAAGGTAATAGAAATATTGCTTTTTCTTAGTGATGAATAGGAGTATGAAGCTAAGGCCATAGTGTGATATAAAATGTGTTTTAAAAACTTCAGAGTAAACCCAGTGGGAGCTTAGAAATAAGAGAACCTTAGCAATATTATGTTTCACAATGACTGGAAAATTCACTTTCAATTCTACACACTATAGTGTGTTTTATTACATGTTTGACTGTGTATACTCGCACACGTTTTTAAACTATAGTAGAATATGAAGAACTCCTTCGGTGTAACATGCAATGTGGCACTATTGTCAACTATCCGCATGCTCTCATGTGATACAATCTTAAGTGACTCATGCTCACAAAGAATAACAATATCATCCCAAGTAGTAGTAGTGACACTACCATCATAATCATGATCCTTTCTTTTTGCTTACCCTTCTTGCCTTTGTTTTCCTTTTTCTACAGAAAACAGTTTTTCTGTATATGCTTTTTTTTTGACAATAGTGACACTCACATTCTTGTTTCAAGACTTAGACTTACTCCTGCTTTTGTCTCTACGACCCTTTGAATTTTTTCTTTGAACTTCTCCCCCTACTTTGATTGACTAGCACCTTAGATTGAGATGATGACTAGCACTGTATATTGAGATGATGTACCTTTTACCTTCTCTCGATCTCCTCATGAAGAACATTACTCTTTTCCATTTCAAAAGAAACTACACCATTAGGGGATGAACTTGTGATAGAAGTCTGAAATGTCTCCAAAGACTCTGGAAAATGTGAGAACAAAAATAGTCCCAAAAGCTCATCATCAAACGTGACACCCATTCCTGAAATCTAATCAAGAAGCCTTTAAAATTCACTCAAGTGATTTGAGATGCGACACCCTTTTTGTACTTCAAACTTATGAAGCTATTCAACAAGAATAATTTGTTATTCACCAATTTAGAGGCATACTAGGAAGCTATCTTCGCCCACAAAGTCCTCACATTTCCTTCATTAGCAATATGATGATATAGATTATCCTCTAAAAATTGCCAAACAAAACCACACACTTGTTGATGTTCAAACTCTCAATCCTCATAAACTTGAACTTGAGCTTTTGAGTAGCAAAGACAAGAAGATGCAAACTTTTCAAATAGATAAGCTAGTAATCATATTTTCCTTCTACAAATGATAACTCATACTCTCTCTGTCCCAAATTGTTTGTTGAAGCAAAATCAGCTTGTTGCAAATTGTTGATTTGTATTTTCAATGAAGTATTTATTACTTTTTTCCATACATTCCCTTATTTATTATGGGATTTTTTTAAATTCAAGAAATGACTCATGCTTATTTAAGTGGAGATAAAAGGTTAAATGGTAAACCATGTAGCAATTTTATAAAATTTTGCTAATCATTTTTCTTAAGGCCGGGATGTGTCAAAATCTTAAACTACAAACAAAATGGGACGCAGACAGTACCATTTAAAGAAACCATCTTTATATTGGCCTCTCTCATTCAAAGAAGTCAAATAGCCCAATTCAAGAGCTCTAATACCACTCACAAACACAATAGCAAAGATATAGGGAGCGGAAACAAAAATTCCACTAACTTTCAAGAACATTTAGGGAGTAATAACAATGTCATTTAATTGTGACATTAGGGCACTATTTGAGAAGCCTAACCCACTTTCTTATAGCGGATAAGCTCTTTGTAAGTGATTGGTACGACTAGCTTATAGAATTTTTCGCTAGTTTATAGCATTTTTTGAAACGCTACTTGAAGTAACGTTTGAGCTTCTATCTTATAGTGTTTCATTTTTCTCTCTCATCTTTACCCTTGTTATTTTAATTAAATTTCTCATTTTTCTTCTATTAAATGAACATTCTCTATCATTTTTAAGCATTAATCACTAATATATATTTATGTCATTTTATATTTATAAACTAGTTAAACCACTAATATTATCTGCTCATCCACTATAACCTAGTTTATTCGTTATTTGCTATTTTATACCTAATAGTGCCTAGACATAAGGAACCAAATTTAGTGAAAAGATAATATTAAACGGATGAATCGACATCCTTCTTAAAGTTTTTTTTTGACAATGCTTTCCTTCTTAAAGTTATCAATAATATTAACCATGTCTAACAATTAAAGCACCAAAGAAAGTGGGGTGTGTCTAATATGAACGTCTCAAAGATGGTCCAAAGGTGGACCTTTACCAATTATTGTAAAAAATGACTTTTATAATAATAAAAAGGGAAAAAAAGTAATATTCTATTAAAATTTGCTAAAATAAGGGGTTCCCCATTAGATCGGGTCCATATTAGATAACCACAAACCTCTTTGGTTGGGGCACCAACCTCTTTGCAGGGCTTTCTCGAGGTTGTTTCTTGTCTCCTCTCAGCAGGGGAGTACTGTGGCTGAGTTTGGTAGTTTTGTCTATGGGTCTTGGTCTTGGCGCTTACCGTGGAGGCGACGTCTGTTTGTGTGGGAGGAGGCTCTGTCACATGAGCTTATGCTTCTACTCCAGCCTGTGATTCCGACTCTTGTGGAGGATAGTTGGAGGTGGCTCGCCGATGTATCTTCCTCTTATTTAGTGTCATCTGCATATGGGGTTCTGTCAAAGGGTTCCTCCACTGCTGTGGGATTTATTGATGTTCAGGTTCAGTCGTTGGCTAGACTTTGGTGGAGTATGGCGCCCCCGAAAGTCATTGCTTTTTCTTGGCAGCTTCTTCTCGATCGGGTACCGACTAGGTTGAACGCCGTAGAGTTATTACCGACATTTCTTTGGCCTCGTGCGATCTGTGGGGGGTCTGAGGAATCGTCATCTCACCTACTTATGCATTTCCCTTTTGCCATCTCCGTCTGGTATGATGTTTTCCGTTGGCTGGGGTGGCAGCTACCTATGCCTCCTAATCTTTTCTCTCTTTTTGATGCTTTTTGCGCCTTTGGCCATGGGCCTAAGGTGAAGAGTGGCCTGAGTCTTATTTGGCATTCTGTGGTTTGGATCCTTTGGGATATGCGTAACGGGTGGATCTTCTCTGCTAGACCCACAGATAGAGAGTCTGTTGTGGGTAGGGTTAAGTCTATCTCTTGGAGGTGGTTTCTTGCTAGATCTAAGGGACCATCTTGTCTGTATTATGAGTGGCATGTTGCTCCAATTTTGTGTATTTCTAGGAATTAGTTCCTTTCGCATTTTGCTCCATCTACTGTATTGGATTGGATACTTCTAGTGTCCAACCGTTACTTTTCACATATTTAAATATAATGTTCCCTTTGCTCTTTAAAAAAAAGATAACCACAAAAAAGTGAGATCTTTTAAAAGAGATTAATCAATGTAAAAAGATATTTTCACATCGGTTAACATGATAACCAATGTACTATTAAAGTTATTTTTCTACATAGAGTGTCTCTGCAGAACTTATGTAAGAAATGATCTTTCTACGTTTGGTTGTAACTATAATCGATATTTCCAACCAAAAAAAAACTATAATCAATATAGAAAGGTGGTTTTTTACATTCATTATGGATCAAAACTAATGACGATCCAACTAAATTGTTCAAGTTCGGGGAGTACCAAAAGAGAGAATACAAAAAGCATTTTTTGGGGTGCTTAGGAGTGCCAATTATGTTCCCACAACCAAAGCCTGCATAAGTTTTTTTTTTGATAGGTAATGAATATGAATACTAGTGGATAGGTGTTATTAAATACACCGCTTAATTTTGAGGACCTCCCCACCCCTCTAAGCAAAATTCTAAAGATACTCCTAACAATTTATATATATCTTCTATTCTGACATATTTCCATCTAAGGTATTTATAGTATATAGGTTTTTCAAACTATATATCGTGAATTATCTATT
Organism: Astragalus glycyphyllos; assembly: GCA_963573325.1. Classification (NCBI taxonomy): domain Eukaryota; kingdom Viridiplantae; phylum Streptophyta; class Magnoliopsida; order Fabales; family Fabaceae; genus Astragalus; species Astragalus glycyphyllos. The sequence goes on from OY754311.1 coordinate 14,373,443, forward strand.
TACGGTATTGAATAGCTTTTTTTTACCATTCTTTTAAAGTTTTTTTTTTACTTTTTATCTAACTAGACACTTATGTATTTAACTACATAATTATTTATTTATTTATTTTCAAGAAGATTTGGATATATTAGAGATATTGTTTCTGCTATTCAAGGGATTTTATAATGACTATCACGATAAACAGGGTAAATTATTGAACTATTTTGACTGTCATTGTGTTTATTTTTGTTATTATTTTAAGAAACAACTTTATTGGATACCTTCAAAAAAAAATTAAAAGCAAACAGTATACAGAATATTAGTTTTTTGGGTCATGACCAGGATATTCACCGCCGAACACAGTGACTAATCCGCTCGCTGGATTGGAGGCACCTCGAAGAGTGGGACAGCTGGCTCGGGGATTTAAAGCTGCTCAATACCCAAGACGATGATCGAACCCTCGACACTTAATTATGGAATGATAAGCCCCAACTGGTTAACCACACCCCCTCGGTTTATACCGAATATTAGTTATTTACAATACACATTTGTCACTGCGTCCAGCGGTGGATACACTAGTCTAAACAAAAAAATAGCTAATTTACGGTATACAATTCTTTTAAGTGTACGGTTAACTTAGCTATTTACGGGATACAAATTCTAACAATTATATATTCTAAATAGCTAATTTAAGACACATAGTTTTATAAAACAGTATATCATAAATAGCTAACTTAGGGTAAACCCATTTTCAGATGTTTATCATATTTTTTAAGGCCCATACTTCGTCCAACCCCCCCCCCCCCACCATAAACACGTGAAAAGACCAAAATACCCTTAATGAAAGTTGCAATTTCTATTTTTTTTTAAATTTAATGCGGTTCGGCGAACGTTTGGCCGAGCCGGTTCGCATGTGGCTACGCCGAGGCTGTTAAATTTTAGACAGACACCCCCGTTTCAGTTTTTAACAACTTCGGCTAAGCGTGGGCCGAACCTATTAGGACGTGGATAAGTCGAACCAGACTGTTCTTGGTTTTTTTTAAACTTGCCTTTAACCAAGTTACATTGAACGATAAATTAGCTATTTGGGAACGATAAATTACTAACTTTTAATGAATGTAACGATAAATTGAATACTTAACTATGGACTATTAATAAATACAACAAAAACTAAACATATATACATAAGTGCAATAAGTCATACAAACCGAAAAAGAAACAATCAATCTGTGCAAATAATAACTAAACAATCTATAGAATGAACAAGTCGATAATAACTAAACACAGCTACTATGTCTGCCTCTCCCTCCGCTAGTAGACACAACCAAACTTCCTTAGCCCCCGTGCAAATGGCCTAGTGAGTTGCTTAAGCCTATCAAGAATGGTATAGTCACGGGTCCCACGGGGATGCCCACCATCCCTAAGAACCACCTCCATCTCGTCATACAGGCGCATAATCTCTGGCATACTCTATAAGACAAAAAAAAACCATCTCATTGAGAAAACAAAATAAAATAATAAATGATTTAAAAACATTGCAAGACTAAAATAAAGGATCATACCTCTCTAATCTCTGAAGCCTCAACAGGGTAATTGTTGGGGTTAATGTATGGGTGGGGTACCCTCCTATACCATGCAACGTACTCCTGAACAGTGTCTGGCATCCCAACCACCACCGAGACACCACGGGGAATAAGGTGCAAGTGGAAATCTATCCAGGCTTCATCAACTTGTTCCTTCGTGACTACCGCCCGTCCACTAGGCCTAGGGTCCTCTGGGATGCCCTGTATCCAGCCAAACTGCCTCACCACTCGATTAGGGTTATATGCTAACATGCTCCCAGCATGACGCAGATGCCCCTTAAAATAGGTTTGGCTATCCATATCTCTGTGGTGAGGGTTCGCAAATGGCATCCATGTCACCTCCTCTGACCTGACATGATCCAGAGCTGCCCTAAAATGATCCACTGACCCATCAGCCCTCTTGCAGTCCCACCTCTTAGCCCGTGGCTGTTCTTCAGTGTAGCCCTCAACCAACCACTTAGTACCAACTACCTGCCCCTGGAAATGTTCAAAAATCCAGGCCTGTGATAATAAAAAAGCGGGTTAGGGATCCAACATATAATAATTTACATAAACTTATACCAACTGAAATAAAAAGCGAGTTAGGGATCCAACAAATACCTAGAGGAGAGTGGCAAATCCAACAATCTGTGAAGTCGAAGGGGAAGACGCATCCGTTAGCTGCTGGAATAGGTGAGCCAGTGCCATAGCCCACCAACAGTAGTGACCAGCCTGCTCTAGATCTCTGATCATGTAAAGGAATGACACCTTCACCCTATTGTCAGACTTGTCACAAAAGAGAGTACGGCCCAACAAGATCAAAAGGTAGCAACGGGCTGCATCCTCCCACCTCTCAGCTAGAGTGGCTTCGTTGTAGACTTTCTTCAACCAACTCAGCTTCACACTAGTACCTTTGGCAGGTACCTCAGCAAATGCCTCCTCATGGGAAACCCCCAAATAGTCAACCAACCACTGCTGCGCCTCCATCTTTGTAGGCTCTATTATGTCATAAAATTCTCCGGTGTTGGGGATATGGAGAAGCTGTGCAACATCATCCAAGGTGATAGTCATCTCACCAACTGGAAGGTGGAAGGTGTTTGTCTCTCCGTGCCATCGCTCCACGAAAGCAGTGAATAGGAAATGGTTGACTATATTGAACCCCACATCATGAAGGGGATACAGACCAGCCTGATTGATGTAATGGAGAATAGAAGGATGAATCTCAATATCCTTCATGGAATGGTTATGCACTTTCTGCTTATGCCCATCACCCTGACGCTCCTGCATTTTTTATTATAAAAAAAATACGTAATAATTAGACAGATGTAATAAATCAGACTTATTAAAAACAGAAATTGTTAAGTAATTGTAAACTTACCAAGCCGTCCCATATGTTACGAGCAATGTGGGACCCATAAGCAGATAGGACAAATCGGTCGTCTTGCCCTCCACGATCTGTCAGCAGGAGCAGCAGATGGCTCAGGCTCAAGATTAGGCTCAGGCTCAGGCTCGGGAGCATCAGGATGAAGATCAGCAGCAGATGGCCGAGATGTGGAAGGCCGAGAAGTGGAAGGCCGAGAAGTGGATGGGCGAGGATGAGATGGCCCATCCAACTGAGCAGCCACAATGTCAGCTGCAGCATCAGTGTCTGAATCATGAAACTCTAATGGGTCGTCTAGTGTAGGGTCATAATCAGTCTGAATCTGTTTGCCGCGTTCACCACGGCGTCCACGTACGCGTCAATTCTGCAATTTTGAGCCACAACGGACGGACACAGTGGGGCGAACCCTCCCGTCCTCAGCCTCAAGCTCAGCCTCAATCTGCCTCCGGCCAAGAGTCCTACCTCCTCGGGTGTTAGCCATACTGAAAAGAACAAATCAAAACATTAAAAATCAGTTAAAATCAAACAACTCAGCATCCAGCAACAATCAGAATAGTTCGGCGCATCCATGGCCGAACAGGTTCAGCATTCGGCGCACGCTTGGCCGAACCACCTCAAAATAGTTACAAAAATAGGGGGTTTGGCGCACGCCTAATCGAACCAGTTCGGCCTCTGCTGCGCCGAACCACCCAAAACAATAAAAAAAGAAGAAGAAATTTGCGAAGAGGAAGAAGAACGAACATACCTAGATGCCAATGGAAGGAAATGTGGTTGATTCTTGATGGATTATGCGTGGAAATGTGAAGGGTTGGAGTGGAAGGGTGTGTGGGTGAGAATGGGAAAGAATGGGAAAGTGAGGGAAAGAGAGGGGGTGTGTGGGGTGAGAGGGATATTGATAGAGGGAAAAAATAGTTTTAAAATTAGGGGTATTTTAAGAATAATGGGAGTTATGGGATGTCTTCTGAATAGAGGTGGGTTGTACGAAGTATCTGCCTTTTTTAAAACCATAAATTAGTAATTTACGGTACACTATTGTTATAAGTTGTATATCGTTAATATCTAACTTATAGAATAAAAATAACGTAATTATCTATAATTTTTTATATAGTAAATAAAGAGAGTTACAAAACTGTCAAAAAAAAAAGAGAGTTACAAAAATTAACTGAATTATTTAAGGTATTTTTGTTTTTTTTCTTGTATTTGGGGGTCCCCTCCAAATTAAAGGGTGTTTTTAATAACGTCCATGGATCAGATATGTAATTATTCAATCCAAAGATGTTTGACTTCACGGGCTCAAATTGAAGTTGAGTCGGGCTTTGCAAAATTGGGTAAAAAGAAGTGGGCTAGGCTTATCCCACACCCCTCCCTACTCACCACACACCCCTTTACCCTATGAACGTACCAAAATAACCTTACCACTTAAACAAATTTCAAACTAATCCTTCATCCCTCTTCTTCTCCTCCATCTCCTACCCACCCCACCCTACACCCCAAACCTCCCATCTCTTCCACTCCTCTCCCTATCCACGATTTCTACAACAATAACCTTACCACTTAAACAAATTTCAAACTAATCCTTCATCCCTCTTCTTCTCCTCCATCTCCTACACACCCCACCCTACACCCCAAACCTCCCATCTCTTCCACTCCTCTCCCTATCCACGATTTCTACAACATTACCCTTCTAATCACCTTCTCAACATTGGCAAACATCATAAGGTATTATCCCTACCTCACATTTTACGTTTTAATCTCATTTAGTTACTATTTTTGTGTTGTTTTTTTCTCTAATCGCACTCGGTTCGGTTGACCTCAACCAAATGCGCAAAAATCAAATTTGGGGGGTGTTTCCAATTGGTCAGTTCGGTTGACCTAAACCGAATCGATTCAGTTGTGGTCAACCGGATGGTCAAAAATTCATTTTTGGTGGTGTTTCCATTTAGTCATTGTGTAAATGGGAACCGAATACATTCGGTTTAGGGTAACCGTATGTGTTCGGTTAAGGGCAACCGAATTGCCGTAAGTCCAACAACTCCAGTAGCTTTTGTTTGATGTTTTGTTTATTTTACAGGATCATATAAATGGAAGTAAATGATGCATTGATGGTACAAGACTTTACGAGTTCGTTCACAACGAATAAGGTACGGAACATTCATTATTTTCATTATGTTTGATTTGCCTAAAAAGACAATGACATTTATTTATTTTTCCATATTCAATTGTTTGCAAACCGTGAAGAGTTGTTGACATGGGTACGTAGCGTCAGCAGATCTCTTGGCATGGTCATTGTGATATCTAGATCCGACATCGGAAAGTGATCAGGTAAAGAACTTTGCACGTTGATTTGTGATAAGGGTGGAGGTTATAGGACTAGTACGGAAGAGGGAACAAACACTAGGAAATGTTTCTGTCATTTTAGATTGAAAGGAAAGTTAATCAAGAAGCATGGAGGTTGGATATTGAGGGTTATGTGTCGAACACATAACCATGCGGTGGAGAGTTATGGTCAAGGTCATCCGTACAGTGGTAGATTAACTGAGGAAGAGAAGGCAATGGTGGATAGAATGACTAAGAATCATATTCCACCTAATCTCATACTTAATGAAATCAAGACAATGAAGCCTGAAGATAGTACAACCACTCTAAAGCAAATATACAATTATCGTTCAAGGCAACGATCGACTATGCGTGAGGGTAGGACTGAGCTCCAACAATTGATGAAGTTGCTGGAGCGTGATAAATATGTTTACTGGTCTCAAGTTGCAGAGGGCACTAATGTTGTCAAAGACATCTTTTGGGCACATCCAGATTCCATTGAGCTTGTCAACACATTCCCAATTGTATTGTTGACTGATTCTATGTATAAGACCAACCAGTCTAGGTATTCATTGGTTGAGATTGTTGGTGTAACCTCAACCGAGAAGAGTTTTTCGGTTGCATTTGCTTATGTGAATTTTGATAGGATGGATAACTATGCATGGGTTTGTGAAAAACTAAAGGGTTTATTTAGGAGACAGGATGAATTGCCAAAGGTTATACTTACTGATAACGAGGAAGGTCTGGTGAATGCGATTTCAGCTGTATTTCCATCATCTAAAAATTTGTTGTGTCAATTTCACATTAAAAAGAATGTGAGGGCCAAAGCTAGGTTGATCATCAAAGATATTCAAATAGTTGAGGATGTGATGAAGGCATTTCTTAGAGTTGTCCATGCGAAAACTATTGATGCGTATGATTTTGAATTGGGACTTTTCTATGTTATGTGTTGACAATGCTTAGGGGGTGTAGTGATCCGCTGTCGCGCACGGATCAAAACGAGTAATTTCAAAAACTGTAGATAGCGACAATGGCTCGAGTCGTATCACAAGGATTCTTGTATTATTATTATCAACCTACTGAAATCGATTTGGGGGGTTTATGGTTTAAGGATCGATTTAGAAAACAATTAACAGAAAGTGATTATAAATTAAGTGATTATAAAATAAGCTAATCTACTGATTCGGTTCCTACCTATCATCGATTGTTATAACTTCACTATCCTAAGCGGATCCTATTCCTGTTCGATCACAACAACATTCAACAAGCGAGAATGATATTATAAGAAGTATGTTTCCTGTTGACCGAATTAAGCAAACGGTTAAGAATAAAGCGAATTAACGGATTAAGCAAACGGTAACACGTAATCAAAATTAGGGAACATAAATCAATCGAACCAAACAAAACTATTCTATGACAAATCGAATTAAGCAAACGATAGACATATAATAGAATTGAAAAGAATAGGAATTAAATTGCAAGGTTATATTAATCTCAAGTATCGGAACCTGAATACAGCAGATCAACCAGGTGATTAGTTCTCCATCGGTTTTCGTACCAAGCTCCCGAAAAATAATTTGTGAACAGTAAAAACGAGATATGAACAGTACTTGTGGCTATTAGGTATAGGAAAAACAAAGAATTCGGGTTTAACCCAACCGGGTAGAAAAACATAAAAAAAAAACCGGCCCAAATCTAAATATTTATTAAGTCTGGAACTTCAACGAATTATTTGAGACTTCTGAACTCCTAATCAGCTTTTCGCTTCAACAGGAAACTTGTAGCTCTTTTTCTTAGCTTTCCAACGCATCTCAGAATGCATCAATCCGATTACCGTAGCTCAAGTTATGGTCTGCACAGTGGACAGGTATCAAATAACCGCTAATGCTGAAAATAAAATACGAAAATTAAATAAAGGCAAAAATAAACTAAAACATAAAAACACAATAAAACAGTAAAAATAATAAAACAAACTAAAGAAATGCCTAAGTACAATAGTAGAAGAATGTGCATCAAAATGCACTGATCAAATTCCCCCACACTTGAACTTTTGCACTCCGAGCAAAATAGTAACTTCAGAAAAAACAAAAACAAAACAGAGCATGCATTTCCAAAAGTATTCAAGATACAAGGTACAAGCAGAATTCTAAGTCTAAGCTTCTAAGAATATGGTGTTAGTGAGCAACTCTTTGTGACATTCAAAGTAAATAGGAAAACAGATTACCAAAAAGTACATCAAAAGCAGCAAGATCCTTACAAGATAAAATTCACTCACTCAAGTGTTTAGGTTAACTGTTTACACTCAAAGCACAACATGAAAGTTAGTACTACCATAAGCTTGAAAAGACTCTAACATCTACAATTTAAATACATGCACACAAAGATCAAAAGGACATTAATTCGGTTGTAACTTGGCCAAGGTAAGGGTGAGATAAATCCTAAGGGGGTACTAGGCTAAAAATCAAAGGGTTAAAAGAAAATTGAAAGGATTGCGGGAGTTGAACTACAGGATACCTCAATTGCTTTCAAACAACAACCTCACAACTTATTTCTCTTCTCCTTTTCCTTTATTCTTCCATTTTTTTTCCAGAAGGGCTATGTATTGACATCCTTCTCTATTTTATTTCATTTTTCATCTTTTTTTTTCTATTTTTCTTTTCTTTTTTTTTCTTTTCTTTTTTTTTCTGCCAACATTGGAACATCACAACAACATCACAAAAATAAAGTTCAACCCCACACAACTCCACACAAGACTCTTTCAACCCTTGATTAGGTTGATAATTTTGTTTTTCACTTTTCGGCTTGTAATAATCACAAAAAAACGGATAAATAGGCTCAAAGGGGTTTTCAAACAAAGGGATGACATTGTTCAGGGTTGGCTTTTGGCTAAGTGGCTAAAAAAAACGAAAAAAACGAGTTGCCTTTATCATATCAGTGTGCACAAGTAAAGAAAAAGTATCAAAAAGAGTCAATTCAAGTTCTAGAGACTAACAGACATGAGTGGTTCACACAAGAAAGAAAGAGATGGATTTTTGTATGTTATCCATATAAGGCTCAAAACTCACAAGGGTTAATGATCTGCTACTAATGATGTACAATTCAGAGTTTAGTCTTACCTATCATACTAAGAATGCACAGCAAATTTTTTCACATCACATCACATCACAAGGCTCTAGTCAAGAGAACTAAGAACAATACTCATAATTGTAACTCAAAAGCCAAAGAAAAGCATGCAATTTTATTTTTTTTAAGAAACAAAACCAAAACAGAGAAAACTGAAAACAACACAAAAAAATGGTTACCTCCCCCACACTTAAAACATGCATTGTCCTCAATGAAAGGACATAATTATTAAATAAGAGTGAGAGAAAGGAAAAGGTGCTCCCTGGTCAAGTTGCAGAGTAGGCGGGCTTTTCCAAGGAAAGCTTTTCTATGGGTGCATCTTCAGGCACCGAACTTTCATGGAATAGCTTCAGGCGCTGCCTATTGACCTTGAAGGTTTTGTCAGTACTTGCACTTTTTATTTCTACTGCACCATGAGGAAAAACATTAGTAACAACAAAAGGGCCAATCCACTTGGATCGAAGTTTCCCAGCCATAAGCTTAAGGCGGGAGTTAAACAGTAAAACCTGTTGGCCCATAGAGAATTCCTTCCTAGAAATCATTTTATAATGGAAGTGCTTAATTTTCTCTTTATAAATCCTAGAGCTTTCATAAGCCTCTAGCCTAAGCTCTTCAAGCTGTTGTAATTGGAGTTTTCTTTCAATACCTGCTTGTTGCATCTCCAAATTACAACTCTTTACCGCCCAATAAGCACGGTGTTCTATCTCTACAGGAAGGTGACATGCCTTACCAAAAACAAGTCGATAGGGAGACATCCCTATTGGTGTCTTGAAAGCTGTTCTTTGAGCCCAAAGTGCGTCTTCTAGACGGCGGCTCCAGTCCTTCCTGTTTGGCTGCACCATTTTCTCTTAAACCTGTTTGATCTCCCTGTTTGAGATCTCAGCTTGCCCATTAGTTTGTGGGTGATATGCAGTAGAGACTCTGTGCACAACTCCACACTTCCGGAGCAAAGCTTCCATGGTGCTGTTACAGAAATGAGTGCCCTGGTCACTTATGATAGCTCGGGGTATTCCAAACCTGCATAAGATATTGGACCTGACAAAATCTGCAACAACTCTAGAATCATTAGTCCTAGTGGGGATAGCTTCTACCCACTTTGAAACATAATCAACAGCAAGCAAAATGTAGAGAAAACCAAATGATATAGGAAAGGGACCCATGAAGTTGATTCCCCATACATCAAATACCTCACAGAAAAGCATAGGTTGCTGAGGCGTTTCACTCTTACGAGTGATGGCTGTACCAGCTATCTGACACTCTTTTACTAGTGCGGTAAGTCTCATAGGCATCTTTAAAAATAGTGGGCCAATAGAAACCTGAGTCTAAGACTTTCCTTGCAGTCCTTTGAGGACCAAAGTGCCCCCTACTTGAGAAGCATGAGAAAGATGCAAAATAGATTCAATCTCATAGTCGGGGACACATCTCCTAATTACCTGATCACTACCAAACTTCCAAAGATATGGATCATCCCAAACATAATATTTGGCATCACTCTTGAGTTTGTGAATTTGTGTCCTGGATGCACCTGTAGGAAAAACACCAACAACAAGATAATTAACAATATCAGCAAACCAAGGAGTAACTCCATGCATAAGTAAAAGCTGCTCATCAGGAAAGTCATCCTGAATGGGAAAAGGATCTTCATCCCTCTCTATCCTGCTCAAGTGATCAGCCACCAAGTTCTCAGCTCCACTTTTATCTTTAATCTCCACATTAAACTCTTGGAGTAACAACATCCACCGAATCAATCTCGGTTTTGCTTCTGGCTTCTTCAACAAGTACTTTAAAGCTGCATGGTCAATAAAAACAACAACCTTGGAACCTAGCAAATATGATCTGAATTTATCAAGAGCAAAAACAATAGCTAGAAGTTCCTTTTCAGTGGTGGTGTAATTAGACTGTGCAGAATCTAAAGTCCTAGAAGCATAGTAAATAACATGGGCAGCCTTGTCAACTCTTTGTGCAAGGACCGCCCCAACAACATAGTTAGAAGCATCACACATAATCTCAAAAGGGAGGGTCCAGTCAGGGGGCTGGATGATGGGAGCTGAGGTCAATGCTTTCTTCAAGAAGTCAAATGCTTTTTTGCAATTGTCATTGAAGTTGAAAGTGACGTCATTCTTCAACAAGTTGGACAGCGGAAGAGCTATCTTGCTGAAATCCTTAATGAAACGCCTGTAAAAACCTGCATGACCAAGAAAAGAACGAATCTCGCGAATGCAAGATGGGTAAGGCAATGTAGAAATAACATCAATCTTAGCAGGGTCTACAGAAATTCCTTTTTCAGAGATTATGTGACCTAAAACAATTCCCTGTTCAACCATAAAATGGCATTTTTCATAATTTAAAACAAGGTCAGTTTCGATGCATCTCTCTAAAACCATATTTAAACTGCTCAAACATGCATCAAATGAAGAACCATAAACAGTGAAATCATCCATAAACACTTCCATGCAATTTTCAATAAAATCAGCAAAAATGCTAATCATGCATCGCTGGAAAGTTCCAGGAGCATTGCAAAGACCAAAAGGCATCCTCCTATAAGCAAATGTACCGAATGGGCACGTAAAAGTAGTCTTTTCTTGATCTTCAGGTGCAATATGAATTTGAAAGTAACCTGAAAAGCCATCAAGAAAACAATAATGTGATTTACCAGCAAGCCGTTCATGCATTTGGTCAATGAACGGTAAAGGAAAGTGATCCTTTCTAGTAGCCTGGTTCAATCTCCTATAATCAATACAAACTCTCCAGCTATTCTGAACTCTAGTGGGGACAAGTTCATTCTTTTCATTTTTTACCACTGTGAGTCCAGATTTCTTAGGTACAACCTGCACTGGGCTTACCCATTTACTGTCAGAGATAGGGTAAATGATACCTGCTTGCAAGAGTTTGGTTACCTCTTTCTTCACAAAATCGAGAATCAACGGATTAAGCCTCCTTTGGGGCTGCCTTACTGTTTTAGCACCATCTTCAAGTAAAATCCTGTGCATACACATTGAGGGACTAATACCTGGGATGTCAGCCAATGTCCACCCAATCGCCTTTTTATGCTTCCTCCAAACCTGCAAAAGCTTACTTTCTTGATCGAAATCAAGGTTAGAAGATATTATAACCGGGAGTTTTTCATTACTCTCTAAATAAGCATATTTCAGATTTGCAGGGAGTTGTTTCAGCTCCAGGGAAGGTGGTTGCTCAATGGATGGAGTGCTTGGGGCAGCCGGGGTGTCGAGAGCTTCAACTGCATAAACAGCTTCATCGACAACCTCACCTGTAGAAAAAATGTTACCCTGCAAGGCAGCATCAATCTCAGCACATACAACACAAAGGTTAGTGTCAGTACAATCATCACATGAGTAAACATCATCAAAACCAGATAAAGATGGAAAATCAAGTGAAAACAATTCAGAACAAGTGCCATCAACCAACTCAGAGATCAATTCAATATGAAAAACGGAATGCTCTTCCAAGGGATATTTCATAGCATCGAAAATGTTAAATTTCGCGACAATGTCACCAAATTCCATGGACATGGTTCCATCATCAACATCAATTTTTGTTTTCGCCGTTTTCATGAACGGTCTGCCTAAAATGATGGGAGCCCTGCTTGACTTAGTTTCTCCTTCCATGTCCAGAATATAAAAATCTGCGGGAAAAATTAAGTCATTAACTTGAACAAGGACATCTTCCACTACTCCGGTGGGGCGGGCATTGCTTCTGTTCGCCAGCTGAATGATTAAACCTGTATGCTGCAAAGGACCAAGATTAAGGTTATTATAAACAGAAGTAGGCATAACATTAATGCCCGCTCCTAAATCAAGGATGCAATTCTCGAATTTACTATCCCCGATGGTACAATGAATAGTAAAAGTTCCTGGATCCTTGCACTTTTGTGGCATGACCTGAGTGAGAGCTGAAACATTTTGCTCGCATGTAGCTTTTTCAGATGAAGGCTTAGGCTGAATGAAAGCAGAAACATTTCTTCCCAAGTTGACTCTCTCATTTCCCTTCAACCTCCTTTTGTGTGTACACAAATCTTTCAGGAACTTTGCGTATTTCGGAACCTGCTTAATCACATTAAGAAGCGGAGTGTTTACCGCAACCTTATTGAATACATCCAAAATCTCTCTTTCTTTGTCTCTCTCATCATTCCTTTTATTTTTCAGTACTCTATGTGGGAAAGGGACTGGTGGTACATACTCCTTCTGTTTATCTTTTTCAGTTTCTATCACAACAGAAGAGGGTTCAGGTGAAGAAGGTGTTACCTCAAGAATTTTTTTTATTTTTGTCTGGGGCTGGTTCTACAACTTTTTCGGATCTCAAGGAAATTGCACTCACATTAGGGCCTTTTGGATTCACAACTGTTTGGGCAGGAAGTTGGTTCGATCCTTGGGCTTGCTGCATGGCATTCATTGAAGTGGCAAGCTGTCCAATCTGTGTCTGCAAGGTCTGAATGCTAGAATCAGTTCTTTGTTGGAACTGGAGATTGTTGACAGCCATTTGCTTGACAAGATCCTCTAATGAAGGTCCGGAAGGTGCAGGGGTGGTCACTTGGGGAGGGTTTTGTTGTTGGCTGGACTGTTGATTCCCATATCAAAGGTTTGGATGGTTCCTCCAATTAGGATGATATTTGTTAGTGGACAGGTCAGGAATGTTGTACCTGTTCTGATTGTTGCCTTGATTGTAAAGGTTTGCTGCATAAGCTTGAGGCAACTCAGTGATCGACTCATCTTGCAAAATAGGACATGTATCGGTCGGGTGTTCAGGAGAAGTACACATACCACACAAGTTTGCTGCTTGAGTCTTAACTACTGCCAGCCGTTCACTAAAGAAGTAAGCTCGTCAATTCTTGTTTCTAAAGCTTTGTTGGAAGAAACTCGAATCTCGTTCACACCTTTGGTTTGGACAGAATTGCTTCTAGTGGTGAACTGTTGGGAGTTGAGAGACATGTTTTCAATCAAGGCTTTAGCAGCAGTTGGAGTTTTATCAACAAGTGCTCCACCGCTAGCAGCATCAAGAATGTTTCTATCCATCGGTAACAATCCCTCATAGAAGTACTGGATAAGTAACTGCTCGGTGATCTGGTGTTGGGGACAACTGGACACTAACTGCTTGAATCTCTCCCAGTACTCAGCTAATGACTCATCGTCCTGTCTAATGCCACATATCTGTTTTCTGATTGATGCAGCTCTGGAGGCAGGAAAGTATCATTCTAAGAACACTCTTTCAGAGCATTCCAGCTTGTGATAGAATTCGGTTCAAGGTAATATATCCAATCTTTTGCCGCACATTGCAATGAGAATGGAAAGGCTCTGAGCTTGATGTGATCTTCAGTGATTCCTTCAGGCCTCAATGGTGTAGAACACACAACCTGGAATTCTTTCAAATGCTTATGCGGATCCTCACCTGCAAGACCATTAAACTTTGGCAACAAGTGTATTAAACCATATTTCAATTCAAAGGGTGCATCAGCTTCAGGACAATCAATACATAAACCATTATAGTTCACATCAGGGGCAGCAAGCTGCCTTAGTGTTCTTTGTTCAGCCATGTTATCAAAAGCAAGTTCAAAATCAGAATCAAATAAGCTATGCAAATAGTCAGAATCAGAATCGATAACGGGCGGTGAACTAGTGCTAGCCCGATTTGCTCTGCGGCGTGTGTGCAAGGTTCTTTCAACTTCAAGATCAAAATCGAACAAGTCAGAACAAGCAGACCTAGTAGCCAAGACTAATGCAGCAATGCAGCAACAAATGTGAAAATGCCAACAATTTCCCTAATAGGCAGAAACAAAACGAAAGAAGGGATATGATTAAAATAAATTCAGAAAAATACAAAAACACAAAATTTAATCTAATTAAGTGAAATAAGAATTTTGAGAATTTTTTTGGAATTTTTCGAAACTACGAAAACAGTAAAAAATTCATAAAAAATAGAAAAAAGAGGAATTTGGCAATTTGAGGGTGAAATCCCGTACTCTTTTCAAGAGTAGGGGTCTAATGATCGCACGATTTGCCTGCTCAAATTGCACGGAACAGATTTTGAAACGGACACAATTTTCCCGAAAACCAGATTTTTGACACTAAGCCGCGAATTGGCCAAAATTGTGAGGAAACTAGGGCCTAAAATCAGTTAATAACAACAAGAATCCCCGGCAACGGCGCCAATTTGATCCGCTGTCGCGCACGGATCAAAACGAGTAATTTCAAAAACTGTAGATAGCGACAATGGCTCGAGTCGTATCACAAGGATTCTTGTATTATTATTATCAACCTACTGAAATCGATTTGGGGGGTTTATGGTTTAAGGATCGATTTAGAAAACAATTAACAGAAGATGATTATAAATTAAGTGATTATAAAATAAGCTAATCTATTGATTCGGTTCCTACCTATCATCGATTGTTATAACTTCACTATCCTAAGCGGATCCTATTCCTGTTCGATCACAACAACATTCAACAAGCGAGAATGATATTATAAGAAGTATGTTTCCTGTTGACCGAATTAAGCAAACGGTTAAGAATAAAGCGAATTAACGGATTAAGCAAACGGTAACACGTAATCAAAATTAGGGAACATAAATCAATCGAACCAAACAAAACTATTCTATGACAAATCGAATTAAGCAAACGATAGACATATAATAGAATTGAAAAGAATAGGAATTAAATTGCAAGGTTATATTAATCTCAAGTATCGGAACCTGAATACAGCAGATCAACCAGGTGATTAGTTCTCCATCGGTTTTCGTACCAAGCTCCCGAAAAATAATTTGTGAACAGTAAAAACGAGATATGAACAGTACTCGTGGCTATTAGGTATAGGAAAAACAAAGAATTCGGGTTTAACCCAACCGGGTAGAAAAACATAAAAAAAAAAACCGGCCCAAATCTAAATATTTATTAAGTCTGGAACTTCAACGAATTATTTGAGACTTCTGAACTCCTAATCAGCTTTTCGCTTCAACAGGAAACTTGTAGCTCTTTTTCTTAGCTTTCCAACGCATCTCAGAATGCATCAATCCGATTACCTTAGCTCAAGTTATGGTCTGCACAGTGGACAGGTATCAAATAACCGCTAATGCTGAAAATAAAATACGAAAATTAAATAAAGGCAAAAATAAACTAAAACATAAAAACACAATAAAACAGTAAAAATAATAAAACAAACTAAAGAAATTCCTAAGTACAATTGTAGAAGAATGTGCATCAAAATGCACTGATCATGTAGGTTCTGCCAATGCTATAGATCATATTGCAGATGAGTTGCAGCAGACTGGAGCCATTAGTATTGATCCATCATTATGTGACTGTGTGATTAGAACCACACACGGATTACCATGTGCATGTGAACTCAATAGGTATGTATTCCAATTTTTCTCATATATTTTATTGAATTTGTAAACTGAATTGTCACTAAAATAATATACTTATATTGTAGATGTATGATGGACTAATGAGGTCCAATACCGTTGCGTCTGATTCATAAGCATTGGCTAAGATTAAACTTCAAAGTAAGCTATGAAGATAATTTGGATGAGGATGAGTTTAATCTAATTATGGAAATTGAAGCTATACAGCGAAGATTTGATGCATCTGATCGTGCGGGTAAAATTATGTTAAAGGCAAAAGCACGTGAGTTGGCCTTCCCAGACACTACTTCCATGTGCCCCCCTCCGAAACTAATCATCACAAAGGGAGCACCTAAAAAAGGCAAGAAAGTGAGTTATGCATTCTCTACAAAGCGAGAAAAGTCACATTGGGAACATGTGGATGAAAATTTTGACTCCCAAGAAGATACATCATCTTTTGCTCAGTCTCGAAAACGTCCTACTCCTACCCATAGTAAGAGTTCCACTAGCACTCCACCTATCCCAAAGTCAAAGTGTCTGGCACGTACTTCATCACTAAGCAAAAAGAGAACTCAAGCTGACAGTTCAACTACTACACCTACTCCTCCTTTACCTAAGAGGCAAACACCCACACCAGCTCCTACACCTACTGTTACACAAGCTCCTACACCTACTGTTACACCAGCTCCAACTCCTACTGTTACTCATACAGAAGCTGATTATGAATTCATAAACGACTTGCCATCAATCATTCATCCTTATGTTGAAAATATTGTTAATGTTGAGGGTGACGGGCACTGTGGATTCCGGTGTATTGCAGCATTACTTGGACGGGGTGAGGATGCTTGGCTTTCGGTCAGAAATGATCTTTTGGAGGGGATCAGGCAATGCATTGACTTCTACATTTGCGTATATGGTGGTATGGGAAAAGTCACATTTTTGATGAAATTGTTGATGCAATCAAACACCGGTGAAGACAATTGGATGACTATACCAGATATAGGGTATCTCATTGTTAATAGATGCGAAGTTGTATTGACTTGTTGGTCTGTTCAGGGGTCTTTCACCATTTACCCATTTCATATTGCCCCATGCAGAAATGTTCGTCAATTCAACATATGCTTCACAGCTAGACACTTTGTACAGGTATATTGACTTTTATTTACGATTCAAATTTATATTGTGCTAAAAAATTAGTTAACATTATGTTCTTTCTGTCTGTGTAAGGTTTTTTTGAAGACTGGAAGTCCACTACCCCCGCCCGATGCGCTTTGGAATCTTAACAGGAAATCCGTAGCAAAGGGTTGGGAAACAACGTTTATGGGTCGTACGCAAAAGTGGAAGGCCATGGTCTTTGAGGACCAACCACCGGCTTATGTAGATATAAGTAACGATAGTGACAGTAATTAATTGTTTTCGAATTTGTATTAATACAACTAATTTCCCACGTATGATTGTCATGACTTCCATATGTTATGTATTATTATAACTCAAAACCAATATGAGCTAGTAATATTTGTCTACAATTGGTAATTTGTAACTTAACCAGAAACTGTTATGGTTTTCATTCAGTCTGTCCTATAACAGGTCCATTCGGTTATGCTCAACCGAATTATATCGGTTACCCTCCCCCGAACGAACAAAAATTAACAACACGCCCCTTATTCTTTTTTATAACGTCCGGTTGAGATCAACCGAATGGATTTGGTTGGCCGTAGCCAAATATATTCGGTTGACCTCAACCGAATAGCACGTCAACGCGTCCTCTCATTAAGGATAGTTTTGGAATATTTGGAGTTAGGGGGTGTGTGGTGAGTAGGGAGGGATGTGGGAAAAGCATAGGCCAAAGAAGTTTGGGGTATATATCAAGGCCCATGCTTTTCTCACATCTCTCCCTACTCACCCCACAGTCCCTAACCCTGCGAAATGACCAAAAGGCCATTAATGAAACTGGCATTTTTGGTCGATTCGGTTACGGGCAACCGAATAAATTCAGTTATGGGCAACCGAAGGTGTATTATTTGGCACACACCCCTCTGTTCATTTTTTTGATGCTTTGGATGACCCCAACAGAATATATTCGGGTGACCCCAACCGAATATATTCGGCTGACCTCAACCGAATGTGCTATATTTGTAACTGTTAAGAAAAACTTAACAAAATTAAACTGCGTTATTAACTAAAAAAATAAAAGTTTGAACAACCGAAATATAGATAACTAAGTTAACATAAATTAAACGCATAAGTCTACAAAAATAAAATGCGTACAATATCCCAAAATAATGACGACATAGAGACATCCTACTGAGTGCTCTTGCTCCTCCTACTTTATACACAACCGTACTTTCTAAGTTTACGGAATGGCCTCACAGGGCTTTGAAGCCCTCGAGTACTCGCCAGGGCTGTGTGTCTCGTGGAACGGTACACTCCATCGCACGCTCCATGTCATTCACCATTTGAACCACATCTGGTATGACCTGTGAAACAATACATATTAATTAACTAATAATATTTAAAAACTAATAAAAACACAATAAAAATGTAAATGAAACTTACCTGTCTACAATCGGGCTCATCCTCCAACTGCACATAATGAGTCTTGTCAATGAATGGATGTGAGACCCTCCCAAACTAAGCGGCGTACCCTGGGATGGTGTCTGGCGTACCACGGATACCATTTTCCCCCCTCTCCACCAACCACTGGTCAAGATTGCCCCACCTCTCGTCAGCCTGCTCTGGTGGTGGGTCTGGGGTCCTCTGGTATCCACTGAACACTGCCAAACTGTCTCATGACACGGTTTGGCATGTAGGCCACCATGCAGCCAGCTCTCTGTAAATGGCCTCTAAATAGGCTGATGAGCTCATACGGCCAGGTAGCTCTATGGGCAGTGTATGGCTCCCAGGTGACGTCATCCGGGTGCGTCCTATCCAGAGATACTCGAACAGCTTCCCTGGCCAAAGTGGTGGTGGTGTTAGCAACCCCCCTCCTAGCACGTGGCTGGCTCTCATCATAAGCTTTGTTCACCCATTTCAAGCCAAATGGGGATCCCTGAAAGTGTTCAAAGATCCATGCCTGTGACCAATAAATGAAATCAGTTAGTAGAGCCATACAGCCATACAGAGACAAGAAAATATACTTAACAAACTAATTTTAATAGATACCTAAAGTAGAGCCAGGTAGCCACCCATCTGCTTATTTTTGGGCCTGGATGCGTCCGCAAGCTGGTCGTACATATGGGCCAGCGCCATACCTCCCCATGTGTAATCTCCAGAAAGATCAAAGTCAATGAGAGCTCCCAACCAGCCCATCTTTACCTTGTTTCCAGACTTATCAGAGAACGGACCCCAACCCAACAAGTAGAGCAGATATGCCCTAGCAGCATGCACCCAGCGTTCCTCCTGTATAGCCCTACGGTACACAGTCTCCCTCAACCACTTGAGGGCCACAAATAACCCCAAACCTGAAGTCTGGTCCCTGAGCGGTAGCAATTTAGAACGCTCCAGCAAGTGTAGAATGTTTGGATGAGGCTCCCCTATCTGTGGGACGTCGTGTGCAATAAGCTTCAACGGGGCACAATCCTGCAATATCGAATACTATATTAAGTAAACAGTTTAAAAATATCATTAAATTATTTAGAGAAAAATAATAAGTTACTTACATTGGCATCCCATATGGCTCTAGCAACGTGAGCCCCGTAAGTCGGTAACACTGATCTATCCTGCGGGCCACCAGGAAAGGAAAATGTGGCCCGAGGAGCAGAAGTAGAAGGAGCAGCAGCAGCGGAAGTAGAAGGAGCAACGGATGTAGAAGGAACTGCAGAAGCTGCCTCGTTATCTTGAGCAGCTGTTATCAAGTCCTCCGCAGGACCAGCCAAGTCAGCAGCAGGATGGTAAGCATCTCTCTCAATGTCCTGCCCAATAGCATCCTCCTGCACAACTGGGGGCTGCACAACTGGAGCACGCCTACCCCTACCATGGCCTCGGCTAGGCCCAGCATCAGCAACACGTGCGTCCTCCTTGCGTTTACGGTGTGACACCGTCATGGGTGGCCTAGCTACCCGACCCTCAGGCTGTGACTGAGACTTAGAACCTCTAGTCTTTGCCATATTTGAAAAAATAAAAAAACAACACATTATAAACCATTTTACAATTTAAAATACAGTTTTGAAAAAAGAAACAGTTAGATTCGGTTGAGCATAACCGAATGGATTCGGTGGAGGTCAACCGAATGCGTAAAATGCACCTCAGCATTTTACACATTCAGTTGACCTCAACCGAATCCATTCGGTGATGCTCAACCGAATGGCTTCATTTTTTCCGTCGTCCCCAGGACCATTCGGTGATGGTCAACCGAATCTGACGCGATGTACAGTTTCTAAAAAACGCAGAAAAACAGCAAAAAAAACCAAAATGCAAGTAAAAGAGGGTTAGGAATCATGTACCTTACTTGTGGAATACGAGATTGGAGGTTGAAATTGTAGATTGAGTGGGGTTTGGAGGTTGAAATTCGAAGAGGGTGAGGGAGAGGGTTTAGGGTTCGCTTATGGGGTGTTTGGGTGAGTTTGTGAGGGGCTGTGGGAGGTTTGAGAGGGAGAATGAGTGTTTTTAATTTAGGGGTAGTTTGGGTATTTAGGGGTTATGGGGTGTGTGGTGAGTAGGGAGGGGTGTGGGATAAGCCAAACCCATATAGGTGAACTTCTAGATTTTGGGTCTCCACGGTTTAATTTTGATTATAATATTTTTTTTAGCAAAAATTTGATTACTAATTTATATGCCTAGGAGTTCACCCATACTCTGTTTTTAAAAATATATGTTAATCTACGTTATCAATACTATTTTTTTGACAAAAACTTACATTATCAATATTAAAACTATGTAATACGTCATATAAACATGTAACTTTTGTTCTAATCATTTTAAAAGTCATACAAATAATAATTATTTACTGTTTGACCGTGTATAATACATTGACAATTTTTGTTTGACTAAGAATAATACATTGTCAATGAATATATCAATTAAACTCAATTGGGTATTATATTATCTAGAGCCTAGCTAATACTAACGTGAAAAATCTAGAGCCTAGCTAATACGATCAACCGATCAGTTTGATTCTGGTGGCGGTTTTCTTTTCCACAACCGAAACAAACCAGACAAAACTGTATATATTATTAAAAAAATTAAAAAAATCTACATAATCTAGTCATACTAACACACGTGTTACCTTACACACTTACGACTTATCACACACTAACAGTCACACACACCAAAAAATGAAATTACAAAGCAGATCTACTTTTTTCATTTGCGAGGGACCCAGTCCGTCGCTAACCCTCACTAAAATCAAAATTTCGAGCCACTCTCTCCCATTTCTCTTTATTCTTTCTTCCGTAACTCCTCTCTGTCACTCTCTCTCTCTCTCTCTCTAACCGTTTCTCTTCTCCCTCACTCTTCACCACCACCATAACCAAGCCGTAAATTCCACCCGCATCTTCTGTCTCTCTCTCTCTAAATCTCTCCCTCTCTTTCTCTCTCTACACGAACCCTCCTCCTATTTCACCACCACGTCATAGCTTCAACACTTACACTTCTCTCTCTCTCTCTCTCTCTCTCTCTACCTAGCCGTTAGTTTTTGATTTTTTTTGTTTTGTTGTTGTGATGCTTTATAAAAGAAATTTGAAATGTGTATATTGTAGAGTAAAATTATTGTTAGAAAGGTTGTTTTAGAAGTGTTGTTGTTAGTGTTTAGGATTGTGAATTTGAAATGTGCAATTGAAATGTTGTTTTTAGTTTTTAGGATTGTTAATGTTGTTAATTGAAGTTGTGTTAAATTTTTGTTGTTAATAGACGACTATGTTGAATGTTGTTATTGTGTGTTGTTGATGGAAAAGGGTGAGGGGTTGTCTCTCACCCCCCATATTTTGCTCGAAATCATCTCCTTTGTGATAATTGCGAGACGATACTAGCATCTGTAGGGTTGGGAGTTACAAATAACGTCCTTCATTACTTGGATGGAAAACGGTTTTGTGTTGTCCTTGAGCCCCATATTCGGCTCGAAATCATCTCCACTGAGATCATATTTATGCTCTAACTTGATAAGTTATTGGGAATGTTATGAGAATCCAACGCATTTTTTAAATGCGTTTAGATGAGTTGGAATCAATTAAATCGTGGTTGGGTGTATGATCAGTTATATCTGGGAAGAGTGGGTTTGAAGAAATCTTCTGTAGTTGGGGTTGAATAGTTTATTATGCTAGCAAACCAACATAAATTGACAGAGTTTGAAAGGAGGATTAGATGTCCATGCATTCTTTGTGAGGGTATACCTATTAGGACCGAAGATGAAGTCGGGGATCACTTTTATCATTTCGGGTTTAAGCCTAATTATTGGATTTGGGTCCAAATTTTGACGTAGGGGCTTCCAGCAATTCTGGTGTTGGTGTTCCATCTAATAAACAATTTGAGTCGATGGAAAGCATTATTGTGCCATTTGATAAGCCTCTGTATGACAATCATGATGAACTTCTAAATGAAGAAACATAGAGATTTTATAATTTATTAATAGAACGAAACAAACTGTTGTTTGAAGGCTCGCCATAGTCAAAATTATCAAGTGTGTGAAGCTTTTAGCTCTCAAGTCCATGAGTAATACTTCTAAGTCGAGTTTAGATTATGTGACTGAGTTGATGCCTGAAGCGACACCTATAAAGGATAATTTGCCAATAGTTTCAAGGTTGTAAAGTCGATGCTCTATTTACCAATAGTTTCAAGGTTGTAGAGAATGTTTTCATCGACCAAAATTATGGAGAAAATGTCGTGGATTTATGAGAACAGGCGACTCGGACATTTCACGCCACCAATCTGACGGTGAAGCGTGGAAACACTTTGATCGTGTGCATTCAAATTTTCCCTCAAACCCACGAAATGTTCCTCTTGGCTTGTGCTCTGATGGGTTTACTCCATATATCCAAGCATCAGCGATGCCCTATGTCTGTTGGCTCGTTATTGTTACCCCTTACAATCTTCCTTCTGAGATGTGCATGATTAAACCGTAAATGTTTTCGACTTGTCTGATTCCTGGTCCATCCAATCCAAAAGTTAAGATTGATATCTATTTGGAACCTCAAAATGATGATCTCAAGATTGTGGGGGTGATGTTTTGACATATGATGTAGTACATAAGAAGAATGATGAGAGCGGCATTGATGTGTTCCTTGCTTATCGTATGTTGTCTGGTTGGGGGACTCACAGTAAATTGACATGTCCCCACTGCATGGAACACACAAAGTTGTTTACGCTAAAATACAGGGGGAAGAGTTCTTGGTTTGACTCACATTATAGATTCTTACCTTCAAATCATGAATTGGGAATGAACAAGAAAGACTTCAAGAAAGGGGTAGTTGAAACAGATGGTCCACCGCCTTTGTTGACATCATGGGCAATCTGGAGAAGAGTTATAGATTTTCCACAAGCCACGGAGTAGGTACGCTCCCCCGATTGGATGGTTATGGACAGGTGCATAACTGGACAAAAAAATTACATTTTGGAATCTCCCATATTGGAAAGATAATCTATTGAGATAGAAACTCGGTGTTATGCACATTGAGAAGAATTTCTTTGACAACATATTTTACATTGTGATGAATGTGAAAGATAGAACCAAATACAATAACAAGGCTAGAATGGATTCTTCTCTTTACTATAGCAAACTTCGATACAATTTGAATTTGGGATCAATCACGTCGACCTCCTCCTTCACAGGCCGCAACTGAGGTGACAGAGCTTAGGCATCAAGTGCAGACTCAGGAGCAGACTATCAGGACTTCGCAGGATGGCATAGCAAGGATGATCTATCAACGGGTGAAGGTGTTGAGGTTTTATAAGAGCATCCTTCAAACACCAATAGAGTCATAGGAGCTATCTAAGTCCTCTGGGACACACCCTGATGATTCCGATGATTCTTCCTTTTAGGATTTTTTTGTATTAGTTTAACATTTCAGTATTTCAGACTAATTTATGACGATTCGATTTCATTTAATTATTCTCGAAATATTTATTTTACGATTTAGTATTTATTAGTAACATAATAATAAATATAAAAAAAAACAGGTTTTGAAAAAAAAATAAACTAGTAGCTAATTAGCGACGGATTTGGCATTCGCTAACTAGAACACGTGTCAACCCTGTTAGCGATGGATATGGTCGTCACTAATTAGCGACATGCAGAATCCCACACTTATTAGCGACAGATTTGACCATCACTAATTTGCGACGGATTTCCAAATTCTGTTGCTACGTGTTAGCAACCAGCCTATTAGAGAGGGGATTTTTCCGTCGCAAAAAGCATATAGCGACGGATTTATTGCTGTTAGCGACAAATTTGGTCGTCGATAACAGTCAGTTTTTTAGGCACAAATAAAATTATAAGGAGCGTTTCTTAAGCTAGGAATTAATTACACTTATTTATTTATATATTATCAAATTCCCATAATCTACACACTTAGTTGTACCTTTGTAATTCCATATAATTTGTCAAATCTTAGGTCTGGTTAGCTTTCTAAAAATATTGTCTATTTTCCTTTGTTAAAATGTGTGCTTGTTCTAAATTACATTGCAATAGAGAGAAGATTTTTTTTGTACCATTACTGGCTACTAATTGAGTGTCCCAACATTTTCAATAAAAGACTAATCTTTTCTCGTACTTAGGATCACATTTCGATTGGCCAACGATGTTAGTTCCAATAGAGAGAAGATGGAAGAGTAACTAGAGAGAATGCATTTTTGGAAACAATGAAAACAACTTCTTTCCAAATTTGAAAGTTTCTGAAATGGTGTATTTGTGTATTTGTTATCTTTGATGTTTATTAGTTTTAGTGGAACTGATAACATCATTTAAGGGAGCGGGACCATATTTTCGTGAGAATTCTTTTTCCAATTAAAAGTTTGATACAGGGATTCATTTCATTGAAATCAGAATAACTAATCAAAAACATTTAGCTGGTTAATTTAGAAGATTTAGTCTTTAAACCCTGAATAAAAAATTAGGATTAGATGAAACTAATACCCTAAAAATCACTACAACAAAAAAATGACTTACCCACAAAAAACTAAAATTGATCTCCAATTTCAATGTCTCTAAAACTTTGCGACGAAATTATAAATGAATTTTTCTTTTCTAATTTATCCACTCCGTCAGTAATTTAGCTTTTTATAGTAGCAAACTTTCATGTGAAACATTAAAACAAACTAATTTCTTGCTCTAATTTTTGTATCAAGTACTTCAAAACTTACACTCCTAGGTTTAATTGCACGAGTTAGTGTTTCCTTCTATTCATATTTTTTTGTCCATAAGCGGAGTGGGAATTGCCAAAAGAGGGGCTCTAATAATTTTCCTCCTTCTAATCATGTTTTGTTTTGTCTAACTAGTCTAAAGTTTAGTGAATTAGTGAACTATAGTTCCAATTCTTTGTAAGAAGGATACTTATATTTCTTTTACATAGCTTGCACAACGGGATATACTTGTCAAACACATCATCATAGTATACAAATATAATACTAATTATCGTATTCCTACTAATTGCGCGACACTAATGTAGTTTAAAGGTTTTAGTGCCAATTAAATTTGACTTTTAACACCAATTAATCTACAAGTTTAGTTGCTATCAGTGTAAGTCAAGTTAAGTTAGAAAAAGGTCATTGACATCATGATACTCATGTCCATCCAAAGAAGAATTTAGAAATAGAGAGGATTTATGTGAGAAGGGAAAAGAGCAGAGGAAATTATGAGATGTTGAACGAAGTCAAGTTAAAGTGTTAATTTTTTGAATTTAGATAGTTGAAATCGAAACTGACAAATTATAGTAAATATGAACAATTGTGTGGACATTGGTATTTGATGTCAATGCAATTCTTCATATTACCTATAATCTCCCAATTTTTGCTTTAACTCAACAAATTTACATTTTAACTTGACTTCGTTTAACAAAAATTCATAATTCTCTGTTGCTCTTTTCCTTCTCGCGTTTACTGGCCCTCTTTCTAAATTCTTTCTCGTTATACCCTCCTTTTAAATTTGTAGTTACACAGGTTGGAAATTCAACACATCTGAATGTGAGTATGTTGCAATATTTATAGCAGTATGTTGCATTTTAAATTCTTTCTAATTTTTTCCTCAGCATGATACATCGCAAAAGTCTAGTTGTGCTGCTACTAGAAGGATCATCAAGAAAAATCAAGCTATAGATTCACCCCAAGGAGTCAATAAAGTGTGCTCGAGTGTAGACAGATTTTACTTTGAGATCTGATCGTCATCGCTCGAGATCAGTTTGATGATCAGAGCTTGGGGAACCTCTGTTGTAGCAACACGCCTTCTAGGAGATACTGGTCTTCTCTGATCATAAACAAGAGAAGCATTACTAGGATGGTGAGCAACATCACGTTCCTCAACTCTCTGAAAAATGGCATGATATAGCTTCACATTGTACACAAGGCATTCTTCAAGAAAGACCACCACGTTGTGATGAGGGCTCTGTAACAGAGTTAGTATATCCTTTGAAGACATTGTCTGTTGTCAACAATTCTCGATCATAAGAAACATCACAATAGCAAAATCACAATGGTTATTACCATACAACAAAAAAACACGGCTTCATAAGGACCGATTGTAGCACATGATTACCATCACACTACACATCACAAACGTAACGCAACAATTAACAAATCCAAAAGAGTAGTATCAAATAAGAACCTAAGCATGGATTAATTCAGAAAAATCTAACTACCTATTACCTAAGAACTTTAAACTATTAAAATGTAAACTAAATAAAATATTACATCTAACTACGTTAAACTAAAATAACTAACAAATTATAAACTAAAACATATCAGCGTTAAAATAACAAAATAAAAAATAATTTATAAAAAAAATAAAATATTACCTATGACCGAAGGGAGGGAGGATGGCGCGGAGGAAGCGGACGACAACGAGGGGAGGGAGGATGACGCAAAGGAAGCGGACCACGGCGTGGGAATCAAGGCGACATGGAGGGGTCCAACTGTAAGAACGAGGGAGACTGAAAGTGAGAGACATGTGAATAACAAACCTGGACGAAGAGAACAAGACTGAATGTGAGAGTGAAAGAGTTAGAGAGAAGGTAATAAATAGTTCAAATATGAGAAATAACATATAACGCTGATTGTTGTGTATAATCGATGTTATATGTAAGACATTTCTACATTTTTTCATTCATTTTTTTTTTGGAAAAGACTTGACCAATATTATTGACAATCAGTGTAAAAATTAGGTTTAACACCGGTTATTAGAGATAATTACAAAATTGCCACCATATTTATGTAAGACACCGATTTTCCCCACAATTGGTGTTAAATCCTCAATTTTTACGTCATTTTGCGTACCAATACCACTAACAATTCTTTTTTTTTTGACAATACCACTAACAATTCTTAATTTATGTTAAATTTAGTATATCCAATGCCCTCTCATACTTCCTAGAAAAGCAGCATTGAAGTTTATTTTCAATGGGGTCATTATTGGGATGTCATTTCCCTTACTTTCCAAAGTTCTTGAATGGAATGATATTGATCAAAAGTAAAACCTAATGAAGGAACCATGTTCTCATGTAACCTAAAGTTGGAAAAAAGCTTGACCAAGATGGGGCCAATGCTGGTAGTACCTAATACAAAAGGAGTATTATATGGAGTATATATCGTGACTGTAACTTAATTCAATCTCAGCCTTTATGTTGTCACTCTTATTGCCACAAACTTCAAAGAGAAATAAAAGTAAAAAGGGGGCCCCAGAAGTGGGGTGGGGGTGTAAATAGTTACTAACTCATAACACAGGGGAAAGGCATTGAACTTTTCAATCTACATTCATAGACATCATCATTTTGTGCTAGAAGTCACCTAACTTAGAATTGCCAGTGTAAATGTTTCTAAACATGAATAAAATTCAATTGGGTAAAACAAGATGTGTTAAAATCATATTGTTGAAAGAAGTTTTTTTTCTTTCTTTTGCATACTTTTGTTCCCTTTACCTCTAAAATCTACAGAACTATATATACAAAGAAAAACCTGAGTTATACCATCCTAGCTTAAAACAAACTCTAAATTTGATTGCGAGTCGTTATGTACTGCATTTAAATGAACGAATTCGGATAGTACTCAAATTCAATTTTTGACAGTGAAACGAACTTGAAGTCAGACTATACTTACTTTTCAAACTCCGGTTTAGTGATCAGGACCCTATCCCCTCAACATTGTCGAAGATATCTAGAAAAAAAAACTAGCCTAAAGCCTTATTAAGAAATTTAATTGAATTTATATGATCTACAAATATTATTCTATTTATTTTTGCAAAATTTTAAAACCAGAATGAGAATCCATACACTAAATTATATGCATCCATTTAGGAATATACAGTATGCAGTACATATACACACAGAGAAATATCATTGTCTACGCTTGTCATTTAAATAGGTAGGGCTACCACGTGTAGATGACTGATGGTAACAATGTTAGGCACATGTCCTGAATATATGGTTAAAAACACAGTAAAATTTTCCCCTTCTTTTCTTTTTATATTTTCCAAAAAAAAATTAATCTGATGCCGACATTTTTCCTATCTACAAAATTAATTGAAAAAGAAAAAAATACTAATCACAAACCAATTATTCTTCAAAATTTGAGGTGGTTATGTCTCCATCAAAACATTGGGGTTATAATATTCCCTTATGGGCTCAGGTTGTATTTTATCCCAAATTGCTTTGTCCTTGCTTTGTTACATGAATGAGAATGGCTTCCAAATAAAGAGAGAGACATCAATGTAGCTATTTGTGCATTAAAATTGCAGCCACTTCACTTAGGTTAACTTACATTAACTAAAAATACAATAGTAAACATGATAATTTTTTTTACATAAGCAAACTAAACATGATAATTAGTGGTTATTCTACAATATTATTTACAATAATGATATTTGGACAAACATTTTCAGACACAAATCGACAAAAATCAATGCACAAGTATTTTAGGTCATTAACTAACCTGCATTTTTACTGTTTTCTAGGTTATTATTTAAAAACTTGAAAATTTATGTCCAAATATCATTACTCTATTATTTAATAGAACAAGGTGGCTTTAATGCCTGGGGTTTATAGCAGTATGTAGGACACATAATTGTGGCAAATTGAGTTTGTATATGACAATTATCTTACTTATATAAAAGAAGCAAACAAATCAACAAGATAGGGAAAGATCAGAGAATTATATATTTCTCTCTCTATATACTTCATTCTGGGTTTTTGTTTTCTTCTTTGAACATTTATTACTAATTGAATTCTCTTTTTGGTTGAAGTCAATTATTATGTGGAGGAAAGTAATGAATGAGGAGTGAATTTATTATTTTCGGTTTCTTAATTGCAAAAATAAGTTCGAATTTTGAGTGTGGTAAAAACTATGTTAGGAGTGGAAAGCTTTGTGAACCGGCAAAACTAGGTAAACACGTGTTCAGTCAGGTTTCTGGAGAGAGAGAGAGAGAGAGAGAGAGAGAGAGAGAGAGAGAGAGAGAGAGAGAGAGAGAGAGAGAGAGAGAGAGAGAGAGAGAGAGAGAGAGAGAGAGAGAGAGAGAGAGAGAGAGAGAGAGAGAGAGAGAGAGAGAGAGAGAGAGAGAGAGAGAGAGAGAGGAAAAACTCTAATAATACAGTGGATATTTGTACATTGGAGCCAGTCACGAGGGAGAGTTCTGTCTAGCCATAGATCTAAAAGAATAAGTATGTATACTGAGTTATATACACTTTTATCAGCCAAACAACATATAAAACAACGAAACTGATGTCTGTCAAACAGCATAAATATTCTGCACACAATGATACAAAGCCAAATTGATTGCCTTAACAGAATATGTTACAGATTACTTTTGAATTCATCTGAAAAATACAACCAACAACAACATTGAAATTTATTAACTATAGCCAAACTCTTACAACCTACTAGTACTACCTTAAGGACCACATGAAGCATGCTAACCACATTAATTTCTCAGAATAAAACAAACCAAAACAAAAAAATATCAAACAAATTTCAAGCTAGCCACCCCATTCTTGTAAGGTCCTTTCTTTCAAACCATACCATGATGTTTTTTTTTTGTGAATTCGAATGTTTAGACGAGTTGGGTCTCGGAGGCTCGAAAAAATCAGACCATGATGTTGTGATTGCATGCTTGGCGAAAGGAAAACGAAATAGCTCAGGAGGGATAGACAAGTAAGAAGAGGATGAGTTGGGAGGTAACAGGGAAAGGTGAAGACCAAACACTATATCAGTAAATTCCGATATAAGGTCTTCCACAAAAGCAAAAACAAAGAAAACAGATACAGAATGAGGTCTTACAAGGTCAAGAAAAGGTCTTACAAGGTCAAGAATAAAAGAAAAAGAAAGAAAGTGAGGTAGAAAATTAGACAAAGAAGAGGGAAAGCTCAGATAGGATAGCACCCCTATTTAGAATGAACCTGTTGCTGCCATAATGTCAGCTCCAATTTCAGAGCCACCAATGGTTTCCTTTTGGTCACACCTCCCAATTCTCAAAGGGTTGACCATGGTGGTAGTACTTCTCACATGCATGTGATAACCCTTATGGTAACCTGTATCATGGATCATGTTCTTAATTAGTTCAGAGAATGAATAAGAATGGCAGGAGCAGTAGCAGTAGCCAGCTTTAGATTATTAGATATATATAAAAAAATTGAGAAAAAAGTATTAAAGAAATACATTAGAATATCATCTATTATAACCTAAAG
The DNA here is from genome assembly GCA_963573325.1 of Astragalus glycyphyllos. Classification (NCBI taxonomy): domain Eukaryota; kingdom Viridiplantae; phylum Streptophyta; class Magnoliopsida; order Fabales; family Fabaceae; genus Astragalus; species Astragalus glycyphyllos. Next base: position 14,403,967 of record OY754311.1, read on the forward strand.
TAAAATTGTGCAGTCACATATAATGATTATATAGGAAAAAACTAGTATACCTTTAATTTTAATTACTCATATGAAAAAGGTTTCAAGACTAGGACTAAATATATGATAAAACTTTGTTATAAAGGTTGAACAGAATCAACGGTAGTTAGTACCTTTAAGAAATGCGTCTTTTGGTTTCATCTTTGAGATCCTTTTTTTTAGCTACTCTATTTGGAGAGGGTGAAAGAGATTGAGGAGAGAGAGAGAGAGAGAGAGAGAGAGGGAATATTTTGGTTATGGTAAGATAGGAGGGAAGAGAGGAAATGCAGATGTTTATATGGAAGAAAGAAAAGGAAAGATGAGTGTATGGGGTGGCCAAATGGGCTTTCCCAATGGACTTGACTTTGACAAGTCCAAGGCCCAGAAAGATCTAAATGGACATGATGATGTCAGCAGGGCCCATTTGAGTGAAAAAGTTAGAAAAAAGATATTCAATGTTGTTGACGAAAAAAGTTTGTTATTAGAAATGTAATTTTCTAAAGTTGCAAATGAAGGGGAAAAAGGTGAAAATAATTTTACCAACTTGTGTTGGTTATAGTGAAAGGAATTTGTCAAAAAAAGTGAAAGAAACTTGAATCTCTTATTGAGCATGTGATAGTTTGATGTTTTTCTTTGGTGTGTTTTACGGCAGACGAGTATGATAAACGCGTGTTGGTTAGTGCATTTGAGATGGATTGAACGTGCGTCAGGACCAACTCTATAACTTGCAGAGTTTCATTTGTTTATGCAACTGCTGTTGTGTTTCCAAACACGCACTAAGTAGCACTACAGTGTATAAGTTTTTTTAGAGAAATTATTAATAGTATGAATAGAAATGTCAGAACCTGTCTTAAAGTGCAACTAGGGTATTTCGTGCTTTTCTTACAAACATTTCCGTACTAAATATCACTCCTGGTTTTTTTACTATTATGTGATAAACTCATGAATATTACTCGTCTTGTCCTATGCACTTGCCCTTCTTCCATCTCCATCTTTTTTGGTGTAAATTAGATATTTTATACGCGCGCAACTGCATAAACTAATCCCTCAAAACGGTCTTCATCTCCAACTTTCCACAAGAAAAGCCATTGTCTTCGACTCCCATCAACATATATGGATCAAAACACTACCAATGTGAGCACTATGAATGGTGCACCATATTCCACCCTCAACAACCACCGCGAGATCTCACTACTTAGCGCCGTGAACCACTAGGTCTACCCTCTACTTTCAATAATATATATATATATATATATATATATATATATACCTTTTCAACAATTTTGAGATTTTTTTAAATGCATTTTTTAAGCAATAACTTTGGTGTGCATTATAACAACAAAAAATATAATATAAACCCATAATTTTTTATCTATAATAATAATCTTAAAAATTCATTTATTTAGTGCAGTGTTTCAGTCCATGCCCGTACTAATGGAGGACATTCAGAAAAGGGTCTTCAGTTCATCCTTTGTGTGCGCCATGTGCATGGCCTTTGTGTACAGTGTTGCTCGTGTGCTTTCCCATAACTCCCAATTTTCTGTCTTCAACTTGAAACTCAGCATAGCAGATTACTACTTCTAAAACCTTTTAATCAATTTCTATTTTGGACTAACTTCAACGGGAAAATAATTTCAATTCATACTTACGTTTAAATATACATTTTAATTATCACGTGATTCTTTTTCATAATTATATAATAATGTTATTACTTTTTAAATAATACATATAATAATTAATACACATAATACTATCATCAATATAAAAACACGCACCCAAGAGCACTTGAATGAGATAGTAGGGGTCTCTTTTAGCTTAAGCAATGTCCTGGGTTCGAATCCAATCTTGGACAAACGTCAACCACTTAGACTCTTTAAAAAAGTTCATGAAAATTGAACTCTTTACACTTAACTCGTCAACCACTGTAAAAAAGTTTTACACTGTCAATCATATCAATTAAACTCTTTAAACGAGGTCTTGAATTCAAGTTCATGAAGAAAAAATATAACTTGAAGCAATATTTTGAAAATTGAACCAAAGATCAAGTTTGTAATATGAGCTTACTTGGAAAATTAGTGTTGAATTCAAGTTTGTAATGATAATCATAATAACCAAAGAACAAAGTGGTTGGTTTGAATATGACTCATGTGGAATATAAGTTGGGTAAAATGTATCATTCCACAAGATAGAGACATCAAAATTCATTAATAATTCCACACATTAAATTTTAAGATCTTGTCATGTTTTATTGTTTCTATAGTTTTTTCTTATTGGATGTCACAAGTATAGTACTACGTAAACATGGTTAACATGGGAACTCGCTTAGAACTCAAGCTGTACCCCAAAAAGAGGGGACAAAAAAACGTGTAATTGCGCAAAATGATGAGTGAAGGGAACAACGAATCTTTGGTAACCGAAAGAAAATATGCTAAACTATAGGTGAGACTTCTCTAAATACTCGTGTGGAAAGTAGGGTAATTTTAACTATGACTATGATTATGACCATTGGAAAATCTTACTAGCCAGTATCACAGTCTCCAAAGTTATGTGGTCAAACATGTTTACAATATCACACCCTCCCCAATTCCTTGGCTTCCTAACTTTATAATTTAATATTAGCAAATTTTACACCTTCTCACCCTAACAAACGGCTTACAATATGGTTGTAGTTCCATCTTTTTTAGAATAAGAAACAAATTTAGATGAATTAATTAAAGAGTATAACAATTTTACAAAATTATTCTTATTAATATAAGTTATATATAACTGTTGTATATTGACTATTGCAATATTAATACATAGTGTGGTTAATGTAGTTATTATTAGTTTAAGGGTAAATTTGGGAAAATAATAATTAGTATTAATACATTTTTTTGACAATAGGCACTAGGTGCATTTCATTCATCATCAAATCGAAAATAAATGAGGGAATTTCAAAATATTCTTCAGGACTGGCAGACAACAAGGTCACCCCCCTCAAGAAAATGGGCAATCTTGTTTCCATTCCTCTTAGAAAACTTTACAAGTAAAAAAAAAGAAAATAGGTTCTTACAAAGCTTTGAGAATCAAAAGTATTATTACTCTATTTTTACAAGTAATATTAATACATTAAAAAGCTAAAATAACACGTATCTTTTACTCTATTTTTTCCTCTAATTAAGATGACACTTTTATGAATGAATTTAAGGTTTGGATAGAAGAAATTACATGGGAACTAATAAATGTTAGATATTTGAGTAAACCCTCAACTTGGTTCTCTACTTGGTCCTCAACTATCACCTTCTCCCTAATTTAGGCCCTAAACTATTTAAATTGATTAAATAGTCTCAAATGTTTTCTCCAAGCAGTCAAGTTAGTTTCGATGTGAATGGAGAGGGTACGTAATAGCTGAGGGACTAATTTGACTGTTTGGATAAAATGTTAGGGACTATTCAATCATCTTTGTTGATTGCTTGTTGGGTTGATTGTTAACGGGATGGAATATTACTATCGTCATGTTTGTTAGTTTGTTAGGTGTGCTGATAAGATATTTGGTTTGTTGGTGGTTTGATTTCTTTCGGGATACTCTTTTTCTTACTCAGGTTTTTTTTTCACAGGGTTTTGGCCTCGCGAGGTTTTGACGAGGTCACTTATACTTGCTTGGGTTGGAGTACCTATTGTACTTCTCATAATAAAAATTCCTTTGCTTTTAAAAAAAATGTTAGATATTTGTGAAAAATACAAAAATACCCCTAAATTAATACAAAATGTGCATAGTTGTAAGGGATAGATATGAAAAAGGACCGAAAAAAAGCCAATAATGTGAGTTTCTTAACACATGAGAGAGGATTGTAAAATTGGTGGGTCTTATAAGATTCTGACTCTCTTCTCTATATTTTTATAACCAACTAGGAGAAGTTCCCCATTTTAGTGAATGATAATTTCCACGTATTTCTCTCTAACCAATCACAGGGTTAGTTCCCCAATGCCATTTTGAGATATCTCTACAAGTTTCAACCCTAGAGACTAGCCATGAGACTAATTCTCAATTAGTTGCTTTGAGTGGGAAATTAACCCTTAGTTTTCAAAAACACCCAACTGTGTCTACCACACTAGATTCGAACTTGTGTTCTACTCCTAGTAGAATCGAGAGATACTTATCTCTCTCAATCAACCATTAGTCAGTATGCAAAAGAGTTGCCTAACAAAGAAGTTCGGAGTTCAAACCTTACTCCCCACTAATAAACAGATATAGTAATTAGAAAAATGTAAATTATTTGTGGGTGGCTACAGTACTTTTTGGAGTCGGCCCTCATGGTGGTATAACAGTAAATTAATTAATAATGTGCAGAATTTTATAGGTACTTATTACTTATGGATTGACCAAAAGTCATATTGTAGCCCATGTATGAGTGCAAAATGTCCCCACAAATTCCCTTTTGCACTCTTGTAAGGTCCACTATCTCCATTGCTTTTGGCTGAGCCTGCCAGCCAGCCAGCCAAAGGGTCAGTTACCTTTTTCCTGTTCTACCCATGCACCATGTAAGCACAACTCCCCTTCTTATCAATCCCTACCCTTTTATTCCATTCATTCACCATACCAATAGTTTACTATCCCACTCTCTACATTTCTTTTTATTAATTTTATTATGTAATAATATGTATATATGTATATGTATATGCCTAAGACTTTGTACCCCCACCCTCCAACTTTATTGTCAGTGAATGTATTCTGTAAGTTTTGAGATTAAAGGTCAAAAGTTACCATGATAATAATCCTGCAACTATGAGCCATATTGCAGCATTGGAAATGTCAGTCACGCACACACATGAAATATGTATAGTTTTTTTTTCTGGTAAATATGTATAGTTATTAGGTGTGACAAATAGTATATTAGAATAATAATAATAATAATAATAATAATAATAATAATAATAAGTAAAAAAGGTAAAGCAAGGTTAATACTACAAAGTCTTGGAACTTTTAATTTTTTGTGTGTGCTGTAAGATATACACATGAAGATTAGTAATCTCTTGCCATTAGATGAATTATTTGTTATTCAAAATCTTAACCATTTGTTATTTAAATTTATTTGAGTTCATTGACTACGGTAACTGTTTGACCACGCCAAACATATTTCCATGTATGGAGGGAAGGACCATATTTCTTGTGTTGTCAACATAGAGAAAACCAATGCAGTGGTACTCAAAACCTAAATCATGAATTTCTATGTCTTTTACCCTTCCAAAGTTGAAATTATGGACCACTCCATGCCTTTGCATGACTTATTCAAAATATTGTTTGAATATATATGAGACAACTAACTCAATGCACTGTAGATAGTGCCAATATATATATATATATATATATATATATATATATATATATATATATATTGATAATAATAAAGCTTGTCTGTATTTTTGGTCTTAGGACCACTACTTGTCCTTTTTATTCTCTTCAGACCTTCAACATTCCAGGTTGCAAAAGCCATATCTCACTGCCCTACATGAGTTATCAAGTTTCATGCTGTTTATGTAATCTTATTCTCAATCTTCCCTTTTAGTGATAGTAAAGTTTAGTGATATAAAAGTTAGTTACAAGATAGTTAAAAAGTTTGTTCTTGTGAAACTAAATCTTTTAAAAATAAATCAATGAATTGAGTAAAAAAACAATGAAGGTTCCTAGATGACACCGCAACAACTATAATGCACATTACATGTTTTTTCTAGAAAAGATAATAAAACAATAATTTTTTAAAAAAATAACAAAAGAATTTAGAAAAATATCAACTCATAGCCTAGCCCGGGAAACTAACAATCCCTCACCCCCCACTTGGTTTAACTTTTCCTAACATCCCACCGACTCGACACACACTCCATAAACTCCTAAATCCCAAAAATACTTCTCACTTAAAAATACTTCATCTCTCACTCTCCCTCCCTAACCCCTTCATACCCCCTCACCCTCACTCCCTTAATAAACGTCTTCTCACTCTCACACTCCCTCTCAATCTCACCTCCTACATTGTTGAAGACACAATCTCTGACCATTTCTCACTCTCTTATTCTTCCATTTCTTCGTTTTATTCCATTCCATTGCGTTTTTTTTCTGCAATTTCGCACGGTTCGGTTGCAGGCAATCGAACCATTCTGGGGACGACGACTAGTTAATAGGTACGGTTACCGTCTCCCGAATAGGTTCGGCTACACAAACCAACAAAAATTTTCAAAAAAGTGGTGTGTGCCAGTATATTACAAGTACGGTTGAGGCTAGTCGTACCAGTTCAGTTTATTAAAGGCATTTTGGTCATTTTCACGTGGTTTAGGTGTGTGTGTGTGTGTTGAGTAGGAGAGGGTTGGGAAAAGTAACCCAAATTCCAAGAGCGCACTAAACTTTCTCCCAACGTAGTTTGACTTGAAAATGTATTGGTTTATCATGGGTTTTCTCGAATAGACTGGGTTAGCCCAAATTAATAGCTCTAGTTGAACCTCTTTGAATTTTAAAATATTATAATTAGTACCTTGAATATTATAATTTTGACCCCACAAACTTTATATGTTTGAACCCCTGCACCAAGTTTAAGATATTTTGAGTTCTGCTTTTACTTATTCTTCCTTCTACATAAACATGATTTCCCCTACATTTGAAAACCTCACAATCTCCTCTTTTCAACTTAACTATGGTTGTGCAACATATCGTCCAATTAATGATCCACAAATATTTATGCACCATCCACGACGACTATGAAGCAACACCAAACTTTGGCCCACCACCGGCACACTGCATTACTTTGATTGTGAAAAAGTTCAGATTGCTTCCAGGATCATCTACTATCTCAACAAACCAACATGAGTTGTTTTAGCATTTTTTGCTCTCACTCACACACTTTCTAGAAAACTTTCTAGAAGGTTAATCATTCTATAAGTGCTCCAAGTCAAGCACATCTAACTCTGAACCACTTATGTTTTGGGCTCTCGTAAAAGTTTTTTTTATAGATAAGCATATTTATTGAAGGGGACACAAGGGGTGCCCCAACCCTTACAAACGAAAGTGAGGGACGGGCTCCTGTAATAGATGTTTTGAGTAGTATCACTCAATTATTATAACCCCCCTTAATATACAGTTTCACTGATACCAGCTCAAGATCCACCTCATCTCGATGTCAATTTAACTCATTCATGCGTCCTTTAGCATAGAAGCATACTAAGATCTACTAGTTAGCCATGCTCAATGCACTGACAATGACTCTTGACTCTCGTAAGCCTCACGCATTACAAAATTCCCCACTAACCAAATTACGCTGCTGAGAATCATGAATTACAAAACATCTCAAAAACTTAAATTCAAAGTGCATGTCTAGACTAGTTATGGTTTGGTATAGTACTTCACACATTCAAAATCAATGCGTGGAGCCCTTGAAATTTCCATAAAGACTTTCGAATATTCAACCATTGACGACCACTGCGAAACAACACCTGAGTTTGACCTACCACCGATCCACTACATTCCTTCAATTGTGAGCACACTACGTGTTGGGAAATGTGGAAAAGTTCATACTGCTTCTAGGATTGTCTATTGTCCCAATAAACCAGCACGAGCTTTTTTAGCGTGTTTTGCCCTCACTCACACAGTTTCAAGGAAACTTCCTAGAAGGTCAATCATCTTATAATCTCTCCATGTCAAGCACGCCTAACTGTGAAGTGCTTATATCCCGGGCTCCCTAAAATATGTTATAAGTAGTATCATCGATTATTATAAGCCTCCCTCTAATTGTACAGTCAAATCAAGAGAGAGAAACACCGGGAGAGAGAAAAACACTGGGAGAGAGAAAATTGCTGTGAGAATGGGGAGAGCCACCGTGAAAATCGAGAGAAGGGGGAGGGTCACCAAGGTATCACCGAACAGGAGAAAGAGAATCCTATCGCAAAGAGGCTGGGAGAGAAGGAGGGTAAATGGCAGCTAGTGCAAAGGAAGAAACCTATGGCTACACGTTCTCAGGGAAGGTTGGATATTGCTGGAAGTAGAGATGGAAGGTCAAAGGATGCTACTTCGTTTTACTTCTCAGATTTCCCTGAGTTTCATGGCGCAAAGGAGATGTTAAAGGCGTTTGCATTGTACAGCAAGGCAGTGGAGGTCGTCATACCTCCGAAGAGGAACAAGTGGGGGAAAAGATTCGGTTTCGTTAGATTCAATGATGTTAACGAACCTAGAATATTTGCGGTGAAGTTGGACAACATCATCTTTGGACCAGACAAAATTCATGTGAATCTTCCAAGGTTTGAAAGAGAACGCAATGACGCGAAGGAAAAGCAAACAACAAACTGCGGAACCCGAAGAGTCTGGAAGGAGGTGAAGGGGGGAAATAGAGGAGGAGGAACAGAAAAGGAGGAGAAGAATACAAAAGGTGAGCAGCACATAGGAGGTTTGGGAGGTGAGAATGCGCATATTAGGAGGGAGGAAACAAAGAGTTATGTTAACAAGAAGCCCATAAGAGGAAGATGGACAGAGAACAAGAATCATCATGGTCAGAAAGTCGTGTATTATTGGAAGAAAAACATCTGTGATGTGACATACAATGCGTCGGAGGAGGAGTTGGAATCGTTTAAAAAGATGTATATCAGAGTGGTAAAAATTGCTGGGAGTGCTCACATGGTCCAGGAGTGGTTCAATATGCAAGGTTTCTTCTCTGTGAAGGTGACTCCTTTGGGTGCAAACAAGGTCCTTTTGGAGGAAATGGAGGAAGGCATCATCCTTGCATTAGCCACAGATGCAAAGGATTGGATCAATGAGAAATTTGCTGAAATTAGAAATTGGGTTCCCGGGGATGTGGATAACGAAAGAGTAGTATGGATCCGGTGCCATGGTGTTCCTATTCATGCATGGAATAATGAGTTCTTTGCAACAATAGTGCGGCCGTTTGGCACTTTTCTGGGAGTTGATGAAAACACAAGAAAGAAGAATTTGATGGATGTTGCAAGGATTCTCATTCGAACTAAAGGTTATGACGTCTTCAACATGGTACTTCATGTGAATATAAACGGATCAATGTTTCACGTCAAAGTATTGGAGGAATGGTGTGGGCTGATGCACTGGAATGGATTATCGCAAGCAAAAGAGCAAGTAAGCTCTGATTACAGTTCAAGCAGTGAGGATGATAGTGACGAGGGGGATGGTCCGCCGTTGTTCGTCAATAACGATATTGATGATGACCTCTCAGATGGTAGTGAGGGAGATGACAATGACGAAACAGATGAAGAGGCAAGCAACAATGAGGGTAAAAACATAATACCATATGCAGCACACAATAATGATGAGGTTGATGGGGAAGTGGAAAATAATAATGACAATTATGGAGGTTTAAATGGGGATGGAAATGTAGTTAACGTGGTGCATAAAAATAGGGAAGGAAGTGAGGAAATTTCGGCTAGCCATAAACAACAAAGTCAACAAATGGGGGCCACTATACTTGACGAAAAAAACTGCAAGTTAGGGAAAGATATTGGGGTGGAAGAGTCAGTAGAAGATTGTGGGTCAAAAATTATTGGAGAGGTTAGTAAACAAATAGAAGCCACAGAGGTTAATGGGCCGCAAGAAGGGAGGGGGCATGGATCTAAAACCAAAAAGCAAGGTGGGCTGAAAATAAGGAAAAAAATAATTAAACAAAAGAAGGGATGTAGTAATAATGTGGTTACAGTAGAGATTATATCTGAAGAAGCAAATGGGCTCATACATTCAAATGGTGATTCACATGGCAACTCAGGTGCATCACGGGTGTATGTGGTGAGACGAAATCCTCCCAACCCAGGCTTAACTCTTTCTATTTCTCGAGAAAGTGGGGGTGCTGTAATATAAGATGTATCCGCTGGAGATTCGGGAATTCGTTTTTGTAATGAAAGGATTTTGGCGGAGCTTGAGATATCACTTGCAAACAAATTATGGAGCTTTGCCAAAGATAAATTGGGCGTCATGGGTAGAAACAATGATGAGCTGTACTCGGGTCGAATTAAATCACTGGAAATTCGTGACAAGATGGCAAAGGGTAGGAAGGAGAAAAAAGTGGTTCTCAATGAAGATTGCGACATTTAACATGAGAGGGGGGGTGCTGCAAAGAGAAGGCGCCTTAAGAAGATAATAGTGGAGGAGAAGATTGACTTATGTATGATTCAAGAAACAAAGTGAAGTGATCTCTCTAGTCGATAGATTAGAGGCATTTGGAATGACGACAGTTTTGATTGGACAAGTAAAAATGCAACAGGCCAATCAGGTGGCTTGCTAACTGTGTGGAGGGCGGGTCTATTGGAGGTCATGTTTTCTTTCTCAGGTGACAATTTCGTAGGGGTATGCGCAAAAATAGAGGGAGATGTGTGCTACTTGGTGAATGTGTATTCTGCATGTAGTATGGCGGGTAAAAGGAGACTGTGGAGTAATTTAAGATGCTTGAAGGAACAATTTGAGGAAGGGGAGTGGTGCATTGCAGGTGACTTCAATGCTGTTGTGTCAAGGCAAGAGAGGAGCATGTGCTCTTCTAGTTTCAATCAAGCTGAAGCGAGGGAATTTTTGATGTTTATAGAAGATATGAGAGTTGTTGATGTGCCCGCATTAGGGAAAAAATTTACTTGCTTTGGCTCGGACAGGAGGGCAAGCAGACTTGATAGAATTTTGTTGACTGAAGGTTTGATCTCAAAGTGGCACGTTAGTGCACAGTGGATTGGGGATAGAGAAATCTCCGATCATTGCCCAGTATGGCTAGTTACTTCGGAATTGAATTGGGGGCCGAAACCGTTTCGGTTCAACAATTGTTGGTTGGAACATAAGGAGTTTATGTCATTTGCGAAAGAGTGTTGGTCGTCTTTCCAACTGGAAGGAACGGACTCTTATGTGCTGAAAGAAAAATTAAGAGGATTAAAAGGAAAACTCAAGGTGTGGAACCGAGAGGTATTCGGGTTTAAAGACTTGAAAATTGAAAATATTGTTCGAGAGATGAATGTGTTAGAAGGGTTGTCTTTGGATGGTGGTGGCATAGATGAGGAACAAAGAAAACGGTTGAACGATGACTTTTGGGCTGAACTACATGCGAAGGAAAGTCTTCTTGCGCAAAAATCAAGGGTCAAATGGCTAGCGGAAGGTGATTCAAATAGCAGCTTTTTTCACGCTTGCATAAGAGGAAATAGAAGAAGGACTCAACTATTGAAGATTGAGGTGAATGGGGGGAGTGGGTGGAGGACGTGATAGAAGTCAAGAAAGCAATAAGAGACCATTTTGAAGAGAAATTTAAGGAAGAGGAGTACAATAGACCGACACTTGATGGTATCCAATTTAATCAAATTTCAAGAGGGGAAAATGAGTTACTACTTGAACCATTTACGATAGAGGAGATAAAGGAAGTTGTATGGGAGTGTGATGGCAACAAGAGCCCGGGACCGGATGGGTTTAATTTTAACTTCATAAAGAGTTTTTGGGAGTTAATTTCACATGACATTCTAAAGTTTTTCAATGAGTTCCATAGGCTTGCAAGATTGCCAAAAGCAATAAGTGCATCCTTCCTTGCACTTATTCCAAAGACAAAAAATCCTCAAGGGCTAGGGGAGTATAGACCGATTTCCCTCATTGGTTGCTTGTACAAGATGCTTGCAAAGGTTCTTGCGGGGAGGTTAAAAAAGGTGTTGAAGGGCGTGATTTCAAATGGGCAAAATGCCTTCCTAGCCGGGAGAAATATCCTCGACGGCGTCGTAGTGGTAAATGAAGTGATAGATATGGCAAAAAGAAAGAAGAAGAAGAAATGTGTGGTTTTAAAAGCCGATTTTGAAAAAGTATATGACTCGGTGAGTTGGTCGTACTTGGATTATATGATGAGGAGGATGGGTTTTGGAGAAAAGTGGAGAGGTTGGATGCGGGCATGCTATTCCTCTAATTCTATTTCAGTTTTGGTTAATGGTAGCCCAACCGATGAGTTTGTGGCGCAGAAGAGATTGAAATAGGGTGATCCTCTTGCACCATTTTTGTTCTTAATAGCAGCGGAAGGTTTAGCGGGCCTTGTGAGGAAGGGGGTGAAGTCAAATAACTTATGCGGATTCAAATTAAGTGAGAATCTTTCGGTTGAACTTTTACAGTTTGCGGATGACACAATCTTCTTTTGTGATGGCGGGGAAAAAAATGTATGGTGTTTGAAAGCAATTTTAAGGAGCTTCGAGTTAGTGTCGGGGTTGAAAGTAAACTTTGCTAAAAGTAATGTCATCGGTTTGAACATGGAAGAAAGATTGTTGGAAGGAATATCATAATTTCTTTCGTGTAGGGTGGGCACAAGTACATTCAAATTCCTCGGTATTCCGATAGGAGCGAATCCGAGATTGGCAAGCACTTGGCAACCGGTTATCGATTCAATCAAAGCAAGACTTAGTAGTTGGAGAAGTAGACAACTATCCATTGGGGGCGTGTTACACTCATAAACTCGGTATTAGCATCTCTCCCGTTATATTTATTTTCTTTCTATAAAGCTCCTAAGAAAGTGATTGTGGAGATAGTAAAGCTCCAAAGGAGATTTTTGTGGGGAGGAGATGGGGAGAATAAAAAGATGGCTTGGGTGAAGTGGGAAAACATTTGTACGCCAAAAAAAGAAGGTGGTCTCACGATAAAAAATATAGAGGTATTTAACGTAGCCCTTCTAATGAAGTGGAGGTGGAGGATTTTGTCGGAAGAGGGTAATCCGTTATGGAAGGAAATATTAACGGTGAGATATGGATTGAAAGGAAGGTTGCCTAGTGAAAATGAGTATAGGAGAGGATGGGGGAAAACTTCAACTTGGTGGAGGGATCTATGTCAACTGGGGGATGCTCTTAACTTAAGTTGTGGCTGGTTCGATGAACTTGTGAAAATTAAATTGGGGAGAGGTAATTTAGTACGGTTTTGGAAGGATACGTGGCTGGGGAGAGATAGTTTTGAGGTGCTTTTTCCGTCAATATATAGTCCCTGCAGCAATAAAGAAGCGGTGGTGGAAGACATGGGAGTATGGGAAGGAAACGCATGGAAATGGGACTGGAATTGGACGACGGATTTGCTGTCAAATGGTGATCAAAACATACAGTATATGCAGGATATATTGCTCTCGGTTTCGCCAGCACATATGACAGCAGATCGCTGGTCCTGGAAACTCGATATAGTGCATGGTTTTTCGGTTAAGGGCTGTTACGCGTGGCTGGTTGATCGTTGTACTGTTGCTGGTGTCGCAAATAATGACAGCAACTCTGCTGTTTGGCTGAAGCTATGGAAGACGGGCGTGCCATCAAAATCGCTGATTTTTGCGTGGCGTGTTTTATTGGGCAGAATTGCAACAAGGGAGGCGCTGTACTGGAAAGGAATTCTGCAGAATGAAGAAGATAAACGTTGCGTTTTGTGTTCGGACGAAGAGGAAAATGTTTTGCATTTGTTGTTACAGTGTAACCGAGTAAAATTGGTATGGCAGCGAGAATTTGCGTGGCTGGGAGTGGCGTATGTTGATGAGGATGATATTACGGCTCATTTCTTGGCTTTCGGGAAGTTGATAAAAGGCAAGAAGCAACGACGGGTGAAGTATCTAATATGGATAGCGGTTATGTGAAATATATGGTTGGCTCGAAATAGCATAATTTTCAAAGGCGAGGTAGTGTCAATTTCATCCATGGTCTTTGGTATCAAAGATTGTTCGTGGGGGTGGTTCAAGGCGAGGAAAGGAAGAAATTGTTCGGTTGGTTGGTCGGATTGGCATAATTGCCCGTTGGGGTGCTTATCATCATTGTAATTTTATCGTTCGTATTATTGTAACAACTTTGTAGTCGGGGTACTCTTTTTCCCTCTCGGAGTCTTTTTCCCATTGAGCTTTGGCTCCTGGAGGTTTTAACGAGACCCCCTAGGTGTAAGGGGTTGATGCACCCCTTGTGCGCCCCTTAATAGAATTGCTTTTCTAAAAAAACCTGTACAAGCTCAAAATCCCTCTCATCTCGATGTCAATTTGAGTCATGCATGTTCCTTTTGCTTAGAAGTATACTGAGATCCACTATTTAGCCATGCTCAATGCACCGGTAATGACTCTCGACTCTCGTGAACCTCAGGCATTACAGTATGCCCCCACTGACCTAATTACGCGAATGAGTATCATGAAACATCTAAAATATTAAATTCAAAGTGCATGTCTAGACCTAGGTATGGTTAGGCATACATTAACTTTCACCCATTCAAAATCAATGAGTGGAGCCCTTGAACTTTCCATAAAGACATTGAATAAACACCACTTATACAGTAGCAAAAATAGCCGTGGTTTTATTTTGTTGTTTG